>BMAU01001401.1:0-659733 GCA_019973935.1 Trichonephila clavipes | reverse complement strand
ACAGTGTTTGTGAAAGATTTACTTATTTCAGATTATTTGCTTCTTTATTCCGCCCCCCACCAAATGCATCACAAACGCACACCTACGTGGAAAACGGTTGGCATTGGGAAGAGCGAATCGCATAACTTTTAATTATAAACCGTACAAATTATTAAGATAAATGTTAGTTTTTGTTTTTAACTATATATGTGACAAGCCCATGGGGTCAATGGTAATTAACATATAAACTTGTTCTTAACTTAATATTATTAAATTAATTACAAATGCACTGTGCAGTACTGATAAATTTATAAGTATACAATATCAGTGTAAAAATGCATATTTTACTTTTTATTATGTCAGACTGTATTTTGTTTGATTACTTTCAGTAAATTAATATTGTTTTTAAAATAATCTTTTGCTGTCGAGTTTTCAATATGTTCGCACCCTCTCGTAGAGTTGTCAACCCCCCAAAGGAGGCACACCCCACAGTTTGAGAAACGCTGCCATAATGCATTATACCTGCAGTGAATAGTGGTGAAGGTGGAATTATGGTCAGGGGTGCTCCTCGTGGTACGGACTGAGACTCTTGATCCCAATTCATGGTAAGCTCAACGATGACTCTTACTCCACTACATTAAACAACAATATATTTCCTACGCTGTGGTAATTTTATGGGTTAGATGATTGTTACTTCCAGAATGACAACGCCACATGTCTTCTGGCAAGAGTTACCATGGTTTGGTATGATGAAAATGGGAGTGAACTGACTGGATTGGCTTTCCCAGAGCTCAGAACCCAGACTTGAAACGTATAGAAAATCTATGGCGCGAGTTGGATCACCGAATTCAAGATTCGTGAAAGAACTTGCATGTCTTCTTCAACTGAGTGGAAGAAAATACCACTGTTCATCATTTAAACACTTGTAAAAGCATACCCAGGAGTATTAAGATGCGTTGGAAACCCTCTGTCTATATATATACTGCAGTGATTCTCAAACTTTCACTACTTGGGACCCAATTTTCAATCATAATATTTATCACGCCCCCTAAAATAATAATGTATTGAATGCAATAATGATGCACGTTGGCGCTAAAGCTACAATACGATCATAATTATAAACCGTACAAAATAACAAGATAAGTAATAAATTTTGTATATCTTACTTTTAAGTAATATTTTTTTTTTTTTTACTTTTTAGTTCGATTCACTATAAAAGCGTGTTTTTTAGTTTGTTTTAAAACTATAATTTAATTTATAGTTATTTTTACTATACACTATAAAAATCACAATTCCAGTGAATAATTTAGTTAAGAGAAAACATACTTACCTTCTTTCAAGGACTTTTCAATTTTTCTTAAAAATTTGAGAAAAATCCAATAAAACTAAAGAAAATGTTCCAAATGTGCGTGTTTTTAATAAAGGATATAAATCACAGACACTTTTTGCTAACAACACAGGAACGTTATTTTCCAGCTAAACTGTCATATTCTGTTCATGTTTTTGTAGTTTTGCTGTTGTTTGATGATCTACAAATAGCATTTTGAACTTTTTCTTCCTTAGGTCTTTTTGACAAGGCGAAGTGCTACATTATGGCTTCATAGTTTTGCTCATAGAGATCTTTAGGAAGCATTCGAAAATTTAAAATCAACTCAAACGTTTTATGTCTAACACTTTTCTGATATTTACTTATGCTATCTTGATTAATATGCATTATTTCAGTAGGTTCTTCAATTGCTTGATCAGTTTCAACTTCCTTTAACCCTCTGAGTGGTTAGCTTCCTCCTGAAAAGTTATTCCGAAAAATGCGTTTACTCTTATTTTGACATTCGCTTTAAAAATGCAAGACTTCTTTCCTTTCCCCCCTTTTAAAACTTGGGAGGTCGAACGGGGACAATTTTATGACTAAGTTCGGTCCCTTTGTAAAGTAAGAACCAAGAGATCAATCGTTTACAGCTAGCTGTCAAGTTGCCTTGGGCAATCTTGTTTGAAAGTTGTAGTGCAACTGGGTCGTTTCCCCTATATGTTTAGTCCCAGTAAAATTAAAAACAAAATGAAGGGTGGAAAAAAAAAAAATTACATAAATAAATAGTGTGTTAGAAGTTGAAAAATAATTATATTTTCTTCAAACAAAATTTATTTTTCTGTCATTTTTTAAAAATTAAATATATATATATATATATATATATATATATATATATATATATATATATATATATATATATATATGTATTGGTATTGCGATTTGAACCAGAAAAATTCATCCTGTATTCATTTTTTGAATATGAGAGTAAGAAAACGCGCTCACTTTCCTGTTTTTTAAAAAAGTAATGAGGTAAAAAGAGCGAAGGCCCTATCTCTTTTTTTTAAACAATAAGACAATAAATGGTGCATACGGTGATATACATACGATGATTATATTTATGAAATAAAACCGATCTTTCTCTATTCAATTATATTTTTAATTTAAAAATAACATAAAAAAGATTTCAATACTTTTAATTTATTTTAAATAAAATCATATAAATGATATTTTTATGTTAACTGAATATTTTTCGAAAAAATCTAAATTTTCATTTCTAGTTTTCTCCTTTTCGAACTTTTGTATTAAATAAAAAATTCTTTACTACATCGGTATTTGTGATGGATATAGCACACATTCAGTCAATAATTTTTAATTTAAATGGGGGATATACTTCTTCAAATGCGCATGACAGTACTTCTAACCATATTCTACTCAAGTTTAATTTCTTATCTTTCTGTTTCTTTTATTACAAGGAAAAAATGTCACACATCGATAACTACATTTTCATACAATTCAGTCATTTCAAATTCTATTGTGAGAAAAGTTCTCCCTAATTAATTTTGTCTTTCAAAACAGTACACTTAAATCAATTTTGTTCAGTGAAGTTAACCGACAGTTCCACAATGTATCCATACCAAATTTTAAAAACAATTTTAGCATTTTCAAATGTATCCTGTATTAAATTTTTTGAGTATACACAAATATTTCCTGCTGTATGGAAGACATAGTATGAGATGTGGTGTGTAGTTTAGAAAATGTTTTCGTACGTGTAGACTATTTTTTTAAAATTTATATATCACTAAAGCTGATCATATAACTGCAAATGATCCTTATTTTAATGTGTGCTGGTATGAAAAATAAAACACACTTTACAATATAAAACAACCTATGGGCTTATATTCAGTATCAAACTATTCGCAAATGGTTTAAAACTTCTATTCAAATTGTAAAGAAATTTAAATATAAATATATCTTACTGCAGTCAAAATTAATCATAATATGTAAATATCCTATTCCTCCACTTATTTCAGTACATTTTAAAACTGTAGCTGAATGCAATTTTTTATATTTATAAACGAGGCATAAAAAGCTCACACAGTCGTAAAAATGTCCTTATCATTTTTAAATATACTACTATAAAACGTATGTGGATTGTAAGATCAGTTCTAAAATCCTAAAAGCTTTTAGAGGAGCAAAAACATGTAATTTTGGATTGATCAAAATTTTAATATCATACACAAATATACATGTTATTAAGCAAACACATTTGAAAGATCAAACTTCCTTCTGAAATAAATGTAATTGAAAGGAAAATGTTTAATTGCAAATGAGTGGAAATACATGTTTATCTAAGGGGTATCCCCAAAGTGAGGCAATCCTCAAACTTAAAACTCAAACTCAGTGGCACAACAATCCATGAGGGCCAGGAACTACTATGCCCATTCCAATATACGTGACTATTGGGCGCTGAGGTGCATGAACAGATGCCCCGATTTGGTGGTCTGTCTGAAGAGAGACCTTCAGTGTTTAAGACCCCAAGCAAGCTTGGTACTCATTTATCGACCCAATGTAGCGGGGGATGAAAGGCAGAGTCGACCTTGCCCAGCCCGTTAATAGAACCCAAGAACTGTGGTTTGGAAGCACGATACACTACCACTCGACCCTATTGGGTGAAAAATGAAATTTAATGTTAGAATCTTATATCATTCCCTAATGAATGAGGGAGTCCAAACTTTTTTCATGTAAACGTTTAGACAGGAAATGGTTAATTATGAACATTTCACAAGTTGCATAAATTAAAATTAACCGTTATAGTTTACATAAATTTTTAAGGGTGCAATAGGTGTATTTTGGCTGCACGAATTAATTTTAAAAGGAATACGGTTACGAAAAAGTAGTACAAATCTATCTAAATTAGGGTTGGTTACCTTAGATATTGTCAAACACAACGATGTATTGGAAGCCAATTCCACAATTCGTTGTTATAAAAAATTTTTGGAAAATTACAAGACTTAGTTTTTGCATTTGTAATTTATATATTTTTTTTCCTGAAAGATTTAAAAGCTAGAGTGGCATCCATCAAAACCGCGGTTCCCTCTCTGTTTTTCCAGATCGCCCCCTGACTAAGCCGGCTCTGCCATAGTAAGTGAAAATGCCGTATTTTGTTTGTCAAGATCATTTTATAGCAGACTCCATTTTTCATGTCTTTTAGATGGTCTTTTATATTTTCTACATCAATATCTTAATGTCTGAATTTAAAATTACAAAAATTCTTGACATTCGCATCAATGACCATTATAATTTTTATTAGTATATGAATGTGTCATCAAACGATTACATGACTATTATTAACATATTATTTTAACCATTTAATTAATATTAAGTATAACATAACGCACACAAATTTTCTGAACTTTAAAATAAATATTTCGAAAAACAACTTCAGATATACTCAGAATTTTTCATTCCTACGCTTTAGCTTCTCAGTTTTGCTTCTATGTAAAACTTTATTGTATATTCGTCAATTTTTTAGTATATTTTTTGCTCTTAGCATGCAGTTTTCAACTGAATTGTATGAAATCTTCGAAATACATTTAAAAATACCAAAGAAGCTATATAATAAAATTTTCAATTTATATTATACTCAAAGAGTTGCTAGAACTTATGGTAAATAATTTTTAACTGCGCGATACATTTTTTTCGAAATTTCAAATGGAATTTCTAACATAAAATTTCTAGCTTTATACGGTCGAGATTTCAAAAATATCCAGATTTTAATTACTTATTCAGTTAGCCTTTAAAAAAGATAAATGTTGAGGTATTTTGCATGAATAGATATTTTTGAAGAATAATTCGAATGTTTTTGAATAGTTGGAATTTAAAATGTATTTTTATGTTTATTTATATGCATAAATGTCTACTGTAAATGGTTCCGTATACTTTTGATTACCATTTATTCAATAATTCATGTTATAAAAATATGTGGGAAAATCTACATTCATGTTGTCTTTGATGTAAACTGAAGTTCAAGCACTTAAAATTCAAATATAATTCGGTGTATTTTAACAATATATAACTAGGCACTGTACGTAAACTTTCCTGAACACTTGGGCTTTGAAATCTAAAAAAAAAACTAATAGATCTTAATTAGTTTTTTTTTCGTTATTATTTTTATCAAAGTGTAAGAAAATGTTTCAAATTATTTGATGAAGTTTAAATTTATTCATTTTTAGTGGTTGGAAAGTTGAAAAGATTTCAAATTTTAAAGTGCATGGTGTTTTATTAATTTTTTTTTTTTTGGCATCTTATAATGAAATAATCATGTTTCAAAAACTGAAAACATTGATTAAGATAAGAAAATGAAGCGAAAGAATATATTTTAAAAAAGATAATTTGTCTAACTATATAAAATAGCAGATTGCCCTGACACGCCCCAACTTGTTACAGTTTCAAATTAATATGAAACCAAAAGGGAATTGTAACATATTTTACTTATGCGTTGGGACTTTTCAAAACTTTTAAAATACCAGCTAACAAATAAACACTTCCTGGGTTGTAAAGAAATTCCCCCCGATTTTTTATGATTGCTCGAGGGTCAATACACGGGGTGGGGTTCCCTGCGAGCCATACAACTTCCTATCAGTGTCTTGCTCTGTTGCTTCCACCATCCCTAATTATCTTTCAAGATGTTAAACCTTTAAAAGGGGGAAAGGATTTCAGAAAAGTACGGTTCAACCGCTTTTGAAAACGTTACTTGAAGGCAGAAAACCCGCGCAGTGCATTTTTGAAGTATCTTTTACAATGACGAAATTTTCCGTGCTAACCGCTTGGAGGGTTAATAGGGATATCAGATGCCCCCTTTCTTTAATATTCTGCTTATTTACATTTATAAACCATAATAAGTCGTACAACACAGCAATCAAAACTACAAAATTGTTCATGGGGAATGTGTAGCATGTTCTAAAAAAAATAATTGTGTATAACGTTTTTCATTACGCATTATATGTTTCAGAATACTCATGCTTATCCATATATCATAAAAACTCTTTCACATGGAAAAAGATGAAACAGAAATATATTATATATATTTACAATTTCCCTAAAAAAAGACGGAGATAACCATACCAGTAAGTTCGAAGGTCAGCTAAAGTAATATTTTAGGTTAAAAGAAACGTAATAAAAAATCTCTCATCGTTTGATATCGTTAAAAGAAACGTAAAAAAAAATCTCTCATCGTTCTCATATTGACCGCAAAGCAAACAAAATATTTTTTTAAATTTGGTTATAGGATCAAAGATGGCTAATGAGCGTTTGAAGTGGAATCTTTTATTTTTGATGATCACCAGATGATAAAAATAAATTATATCAGTGTAAATGTGTATTTTTATTATGTCAGAAAGCATTTTGTTTTACTTCATTCGAAAAAATTATTTTTTTAAACCTTTTATTTTCAATATGCTCGCGCCCCCTAGGTGGGCGTGCCCCACAGTTTGAGAAACACTAATATACTGACAATGTTAAATTAGATGTTTTTGATGTACCTTTTCTCAAAATCTGTTACATATACATGGTTAAAATTTTTCATACAATTAAAGTACACCTTTCTCATTATACTAAAATGAGCTTTTAGCAAATTTAGAATTTTTTAAATAATTTATGACATATTTCATCAAATATGGCGAAATTTGACCCATTTTCACATAAGAAATTTGTAAAAATAAATTTTTGAGTTTTTTTCAAAAAGCTCATTTCAGTATATATTAGCCATCGTTATAAATATATCATAAAAGAGAGTTTACTTACCTGTGAACAGTAGTTTCCCAGAAAAGGTACATCGAACATCAAAATTTGCATTTTAAGATGTATTGATTTTAATGTATACGGTGAGACTTCCAATCGGCTAGGAAATAAAAAAGTAAGAGGCTCAATTTACAATAAAAGATACCTGTTTTGGCTTATATCAGACGTTCAACTTTTTAAGCAAAAAGGAAGTACTTTTCTTACAATGTTCGCCATTCGAATGAGCGTCACCCAGTTTCAACGATTAGTTAAAAATAGGTTTCAAGTATTCTAATTACCCTAGAAGTTAAAGTAAGGCATTTTTAGAAAGGTTAAAATCTATACAATTTGAAAATGTAAAAATCTCAAATTGTCAAAAAAAAATTAATAATTTTAGATTTCCATCACCCATTAAGGTTGTAATCATCTCAGGTGGAGGCTCTAACAATTATTGAATTTGAATTAGCTTTGTCTGTCGCTTTTAATCACAGGGGGCAATTACTTATTCGTAGACAGTGCTAGTGTATGTATAATTTATAATGTACACTACTTGAGATGTTTGAGGGATTTGAACACTAGAGCTAAAATAGATAAGTAAAAATTTTAAAGATATATATATATATATATATTTCATAAAAGCCCTATAAAATTCCGTAGTATCACTAATGGATACAATACATATATCACGAAGTCTGGGAAGATCTTGCAATCTCTTCTTCAAAATCTAATTGATAATTTACAAAACACGGCAATTATTAAAAATAGCTTAGAGATTGCTAGAGTTACTAAGGATATGATGATTTTTTCTATGCATGGTTTTGATTTCGAGGACCTTTTAATTCTATAGATATTGACGATATGATTAAGGTTCTACAGTTAATTTATGATAAATATGAATTATATACTTCAATGAAAAAGAAATATTTGATATTCTTGTTAACCTCGTATTAAAAGAAAATTTCATTACATTTGATCAGAATCTTTATAAGCAGATCAAAGGATTACCTCAGGGTGGTTCAGCTAGTAATTGTTTAGCGAACCTATATTTACGTTTTTTTGAAATAGATCATGTTGTAAATGATTCTTACTTAATTTATCGTTATATAGATGATATAATAATTTTGGTAAAAATAGTGAATACAAACCAAATATTACGTTCTACCCTGATTATCTCAAGCTCCTTAAAACTAGCTTCAACTCTAATAGGGTGGAATTCTTGGATTTAGACTTACATCTTATTAACAATATTGTAGTCAGTAACATTTTTAACAAAAGAGATTCGTTTAAGTTCCATATAATTAAAATTCCCTGTATGGAACAGTAATTTACATATATCAATTTACAGAAAAATCATTTTGAATTTTTTATTTAGAAATGATAACTTAACTACCCACAAAATAGATAAATACAATAATATAAAAAAATTTTTTCAATGTTGTTTAGATCATGAATACCCTTTTAATTTCTTGAAATCTTATATTCATCACAAATACATTAACCGGCTTGCTACTTCGAATTCCAAATCCACCACACAACAATAGGTTTTCAAAGTCAGCATGTTAGTGGTCTTGCTGTGAAGATTATATCATAACACTCATATCACAGTTTACATTTTTTCCACACACATCTTGAACATCTTACACATTGTTGACAACCAACCAAATTATAGCCTAGCAAATTTACATTTTTGACAATCAATCAATTCAAATTTTACCATATTTGATTATCGTCATTTTATACTTGTCTTTTCTGGCTGGTATAAAAGTCAGCTCAAAAGATGTGGTTATGTATTTTCGAATTTTTTAACTTAGTGAATAATTGACTTTCATTAATGGCAAGACGCTTGTTTCTCTTCGTAAAAGTTTTGTGAGTAAAGAAATTTTGTTAAATTAATTTTTGAATGATACTTTTCTTATTTAATTGTTTTGGCATTTTTCTACTTTTCTTACATAATTATTTTGTGATTTTGTGATTTTTTTCTGCATTAAGAGTTTTGGGAGAGTTTGTTACATAATAGTAGTGATTGGTTTTATCATGCTCTCTGAGTTATCCATACTCTGAAGTTTTGTATATTTTATTTTATTTGGTTTTCCTACCGAGTTGCAAAGGGGGAAGGTTGGCGCCTTTAAACTAGTTTAACCCCACTTATTCGGTCCTAAGTCCGAAATTGCTTTCTGACTCGCTAGGTTCTGCTTTTTTGTAGTTCTTTTATTTCTCTATAATTTTGTTCTTCATGTTCAGCTTTTATATTTTTATTATGCTATTTCTTGTTATGTTCTTTATCTATTATTTCTTGTTTTTGATAAATAATACATATTTCTTTTATATATATATATATATATATATATATACATATATATATATATATATATATATATATATTTGAATTTTATATATACATATAATATCTGCTAGAGATTAAAAACTAAAGATAAAAGAATCAGACATCGAAAATTCAAAAATAGGATAGCTGTAGATGGAAGATGAAACGATGACTGAAAGTGGGGCTAAGCCAGTTTTGGGGCTAGTCAAACTTCCAGTTCTATTTATAATACTAAGATAAATCCTACTGAAAATATTAGATAGTAACTTACCTAAAGATGAATTGAAAAGGCACAGACAACGATGAATCATTAAACAATAAAAAAGATATCGCCAGATTCAGTATCCAACTACAATTTCAAGGCATTGTAGCATAGTAATAAGTATAAAATTATTTTGACTAGATTAATTATAAACACTAAGTACATTTAGTTAAATAATAAAATTATAAATGTTATACTAAGAACGTTTTTGTATTTGTCTAAATTATACATTTATACAAATGCATAGTGTGTTATAAAAGTAACAAAACTTTTTTGGTACGTAAGATTTATTTATGGAAATACGATCTATTTGCCTGCGGGATATATGAAACATTTCTAGTCATTTTCAACATATGTCGGAATCAAAACTTTTAAGAATTTGAATGTAATTTTAAATTCGTAATTTTAATGAAATTCATGGAAAACTGAAATCATCTCACATAGCTGTAAATGACTAACTAAAAACTATTTTAGGAAGTGCTAATGGAAGTAGAGTAGATATTACTTCCAACTACCTATAAGGAATACCTGCAAGATTATGAGTCCTTATATGGAACTCTATACAGGTAAGAAAAGTTAAACAAAAATTATCATTAATAAAGGATGACTTTAGATATAATTTTTTAGATTTCGATCTTTACGCTCCAGCATAAATTTATTTTTCAATTAAATATATTTATTTAGTGTCAAAGTATCCGTCTTAGACATACGAGTATTTTTAGTTACAAGATCTTTGTAACGACCGAATCGCTTAACTAGAAAAATATTTACATACAGTTTTCAATGAAGGTTCAAACTGGCAGAATTCTAACACCGGCATTTAGTGCCTTGTTACCAACAAAATATTAAGAAAAGAACAATTTTTTAAATAGGAAATTTAGTTTACCCATTTTATTGTTAGAAAAGGAATTTAAAACCAATACACCAACTTTTTGAGCTGTATTTATAAATTTTGTAAAGTACTTATAATTTATAAAAATCCATTTATTTGGGAATATGAGGATATACTTTTTATTATTTATTTAACATTCTTTGAAAAATATTTGTAATTTTATCCAAAGGTATATGCATTGTAAGATTTTATAATTTATTTAAATATGTTATATTAAAATTATTAAAAATACATGTTGCTCATGTTAACACACGCTTATGAATTATTGATCGCGGGTAAAAATGCATTGAATCTTAAATATTAATGATGTACATAAGCTTAAATTAATAAGAGTATATTGAAAACATTCTGCCTTAATATAATGAAATCACTTACTCTGTTTCTTAGTTTTTCAGATAGAAATGAATTGACTATCACCCAACAGGGTTTGACTATGAAGGACTAATTAATTAAGTGTAATCCTTTATATTGACATGGAATGCAGTTCTGTAAGGAAGTATTGACTTCTGCATCAAAACAATATATATAAACTGCTGTTTGTAAAAATGCAACACCATGAAGGAATCATCAGAATTAAGAAAAATTAATGCACAAACGACTTGTAATAGTACAAATAAATGACGAAATTTTCAAAACAAAAGAACAATATTAAGTGTCCGAAATCAGTATTTGGTGTACCCACCACGCGCTGCAATAAATGTTGCTATACGTCGTGGCATGGAGTCAAACAGATTTTGAATGTCTGCTTTTGGAAGACAATTCCATATTGCTTGTATGCGCAGCAAAAGTTCGTCGTTTTAAGCTGCATGACGCGGATTATGAACGAGACGCCAACCAACAAAATCCCACATGTGCTCCATAGGCGACATATTCTGCAAATAAGCAGGACAAGGAAGAAGTTGTTGCATGGACAGAAGTCTCGAACAGTCTTTGCAACATGTGGGCGTGCATTATCCTCCTGAAAGATATCTCCAGGGATACCTTAAAGGAAATGAACGACTTCGGGCTGCAGCACTTCACGGATATACCTGTTGCTATTCAGATTAAACTCAATTCGTAGCAAATTGGATCGTCCATGATAATAAATCTCACCCCAAACCATAACTCCGGGTGTAGGTCACTATGTCTCTCGATAACGCACTCAGGAAGGCAGCGTTCACCGTCATAGCGTCTATCACGAATGTGGCCGTTATGGTCCCCCAAATTCAAGCGTGACTCATTTGAAAAGACAACTTGGTGCCAATCAGCTTGCCAGGCTCTGGACTCATGAGCCCATTGCAGACACAGCTGTCGATGGTTTGCCGTGAGGGGGATCCTGTATAAAGGCACCCTTGCACGCAATCCACGGTGCAGCATACGTCGACGAATTGACGAAGCCGACATTAGTAGACCTGTAGCAGTAGACTAACGTGCCAAAAACTGCCTGGAAGAATCTGTACGGTCATTCCCCGTCATGCGAAAGATGTGTCGATCGTCGTGCGATGACGTCACCTTTCGTCGCCCATTGCCAGTTTTCGAGTTGTTCGGTGCTCGCCGGTCCATTGTTTCCAAACTCGCCTTACTGTGTATCCATGAGTGCAGAGCTTCTCAATCTTTTTATCGCCGCAGACCAATCAACGTTTCAAAATTTTACAGCAGCCCCGCTAGGAGGGGGGATGCATGTTGATTGTCTATAGATTGTTTTAGATTGCTTTGATTTAATAATTTTAATTTAATTGTTTTTAACCCTTTCTAAGGCCGTGGTTTGTATACTTACCACCAATTGCATTAATTTTTAAATGTCCATAGTAAGCTATCTTTTTATATTTCATCTGTCCTGTCATCCATTAATAACTGCAGACAAATAAGAAAATTATAAACTCTATCTTACGTACTTTGTTACCAACCCCCTCACTCATAGTAACAGGATTAAAAACTTCCTCATTCATCTAGCAATTTCATGAAAAGTAATATTGTAATTTGTAATCTATGAATAAAAAAGCTTTATATACAATTATTTTTCTAAGTTGTAGTATTTAAAATACATATTTTATAAATATAAAACGCACACAAAAAGAAATAAAAAGTTATTAAGCTTCTCATTTTTAATGGGCCCCAATGGGTAGTGGTAAATCTACTTAATACCAAAAGGTGGGTTTAAAAATCAAATTAATTTTATCTAGTAAGCTAAATGAGTTTCTCTTCAATCGATCTTAATTCCACAAATATTTTAATATAAATTTACCAGAAATAAATGTCCCATTAAAGTGGGTTAAACATGTCTTCAAAATAGAATATAGTTACATTGATCCGTTCAGGGCCATGATTACATATACGAGATCTCTTCAAGGAACATGGTATTATATGTGAAATTGCGTTCTACCCTTTCTGAGACCCGTGATCACACCGCTATGATCTGAATTTAGAACGTTGGAGTTTGGGATGATTAGAAACTGTAAATTTTACGGTATTTTATTGCACTGATGATTTTATATGAATTTTTACGTGGAGTTAAGCTTAAGGGGGAGAAATTTGAAAGGACGTCAATGAGTTAAAAAAGCAGTAACTGATTTAACACTTTAACACACCACAATGTTGAATCAATAAAAACCCTAAACCTGTTTTTTGTTGTTGTTTTCGCAACGAGGCGATTTATTTGAGGGTAATAGGGAAACAATGACACACGAGATGTGTTGCTTATGTCCAATTTATTCCTTTGTTTTATTTTAGTTGCTGTCACTGCAGAAAATCTCGTTTCACAAAGATAGGTTGTCATAAATGGCAATAAATAATGGCATTGCGGTAGTGGAAATTTCAGAGTATTCCGCCATGACTTAAATCTAGAACAACGGTAGTTTTCTGGAACGCCGTTTTAAGGCCACTGTTACTTACAGTCTCCAGTAGTTGATATTATTGCACAGAAATAAACTACATTCGTCTGATTTGTTGAGAATTGTGTTTTGGATCGATTCCTTACAAGTTCATGTTTGTTTTATTGTTTTGTGTGTGAGAGAGAGTAGTTCAGAAGTAGCGCTCGAGCCCCACATCCGGTACCATGTGATCCACGAACCCGTATCGGTACCACACAAGTATTGGAGACAACTGCACTAATAGTTACATGGTAAACAAAGGGTTAAAGCTATCATTTTTATATCCAGCGTATAACGATCATCCGCAAATTTCAGTCTTATTTTTTATATTAAAAGTGCGCGTTATGAGGTGGATTATACAGTATGTGACATATGAAAATCGAAGGAAAACCATAAAATTAACAAACAAAAATACTAGTACGTAAAGAAAATAGGTAAAGCAAGAAAACAAAAATATAGCATAAGTAGAAAGTCGACTTACTAGCAATGTATGATAATATACATCCATATGGTGTGATGTCATTTTTTTCAAATGTTGAAGTGTAATTCCCTAAAGTCGTAAATGAACTAGCCGTTTATTTGTGTCATTGGATCGCAAAGCACTTGTATATACATTACCATGACCATTTTCTCAAATTCCTCCACGGATATCTCATTTGGACCGTATTTTCTTATTTTAAAAATTAGAATTCAAATTCATTAGTTAGAATTCAAAGTCAATTTTGGAAGCTTATTTGCAGACAATGAACAGACAATCAATTGGGACCATGTTTTTCAGTTCCTCCGAATTATTTGAAATTCGGCAAACACTGCTTCATAGAACTAATCAAAAATTTATACGAAAATTAAATATTAATGCAGGGGGTCCCATAAGTAATACTGACACTAAGCACAGCTGAATTACTCATCGGAAGTGCATTAAAAATGTACAAAGAACAGTGCCTTTTCGATCCTTAATTTCCGAGAAAAATTCAAAAAACAAAGTATGACGTCACAACCGGTCTAAGGGAAAAACGCCGTATTGGAACATCAACAGAAAATATTTAAAAAGGCAGATGTTCAAAATATCGACCATGTATATCGAAGCAGGCTTGAGCATGCCATTAAATGCATGAGTGCACATGTCGCAGCAGCGCGCTGTCCACCGAAGTATGAGCAGCATGCAAACAAGCAACTGAGTCCGTTTGGGTAGTCACTCCGTCTCGATACATCAATTCCTTGAGATGCTTCCATAAGAAAGAATCCAATGGTGTGAGATCTGGAGATTGTGGTGGCCATAGATCGAGACCCCCTGGCCTGATTCAGTGACCAGTGTATGCAATATTTAGCTAATAACCCACAGGAGCATAGAAATGAGCCAGATTCGTGTATTGCCTGTAAGGATCTCTTATCTAGGAACTCGTTCAAGACTTTATGCACAAATACAAACTAGGAGTGTCCCGAGAGTCGTTAACACAAGAGATATGGTACAAGCAGGTATTCTCCAAATAACCGAATTGAGAAGGTAATTTCCTTGAATTGGCTGTTTGTCTCGTAAACTATGGATTGTACAGGCACAGTTATTAGGCCATTTTTTATGTACTCCCAGTGAGGAATATGGATGTGCAGAGTTTAGGCACTATTTATGGAACGTTCTGCACACGCACAATTGCCATAACAACGAATTTTTGTGTATTTTTCCCACACAATTTTTGCCTGAAAGAGATTAAGATTTGTTCTGATTATTGAAAAATTATTTCAATGTTAGTTCAGAGAACTGCCCTCAGATTCAATTTGATACAGAATTTAATAGAAAAATCAAAAGAGCTAAAAGGAAGGGATACGACCAACAGATATCCTACAATTCACTTTTTAAAGTAAAAATTCTATTAAGTGAGGAATTGTAGAAACGATATTTTTATGCTCTTAATCATAGGAAAGTATTTTTGATTTAACATAAGTTCTTCAAAATTATATTTTTATTGCAGTTTACAATAACGGTTTGTCAAAAACTGTTGCAGTTATATGTATTAAAATGATTTCAAGAACTATAACACATTATATATCAGGAAACAGGTTCAATAAGAAAGCTTTAGATTTCAACAACGTAAGAGAACTTTTTAGTGAAATCTTAAGCGAAGGGGTTTTAAAAATTCAAAAAAAAGAGAAGTTTTAGAAAGGTTAAATATTAGACTCGTATAATTTTTTGTTATTTTTAAGCTTTGTTATAAGTTATTTGTTACAAGGTAAGCAAATTTTATCTGCATTTCTTCTTTTTCTTCTCATTCAGTAATCTTATTATGTCATTTTAATTGCGTTTTTAAAATTTTTCTGATAATAAATGAGATGCATAGAAAATACTATCATTTAATTTTTTTATATTATGAAATTTGATGTACAAAAATTACCAATATAGATCTCTTTTATGAAAATTAATTTAACGAATTACTTATTGCAAAACAAACTAACCTTATTCTATTCGTAAACATCACATTTTCAGATAAAAACTATAGTTTCCAAACTATACACGCGGTTTGTAATTTATCTTCAGAATAGAAACTATGCACGCACAGTCAAGTATGCACAAGCACACACGTGCGAAATACATAAACACACCTGAGCACACACAAGAGCAGCCCCCCACACACACAAAGCACACATACATATATATAAGGAAACAAATTTCAATCGCTAATTCAATGAAATGCAGGTAACCTTGTAAAACACGGCACTGCCATAGCACAGGTTCACTGTAACGCGGTTCGAAAATCGAGTAAAACCTACATACAACATGAAATAAAATGAAAACTATTAAAAATAGATTTTACTAATTTGGGAAATAAATTAAGTTTATCGACTACGTTCGGAACCATGATTTTGCAAAAGCGTATAAATGGATAACATTTATGATATTTAGTGTCAGATAGATTAGAAAATGTATATAAAATTGTTTTAAGAATATTATTACAATAAAAAATCATTTAAGTACAATATTTTGACAAAAAATGAACATACAATGACCAAATTTCAAAATATTCTCCTTTTGTGAAAAATGCTTCTATTATAATAACATTTTGCCTGCATATAGCTCAGACCTCTGCACAGAGGCTCAACTAGAATTTTTGAAATACATAACACAGTAGTAGGTTTATCCATGTGTCTTACGACAACAGAGGGGAGAAATTTTAAGAAGAAAAAAACGCCTATAATTATTTGAATTGGTTGTAACTCTGAAAATAATGTGAATTTTTCAAAACCATAGTTGCGCCTCTGTACAGAGGTCTGAGCTATATACAGGCAAAATATTATTAAAGTAAAAGCATTTTTCACAAAAGGAAAACATTTTGAAAAAAGGTTATTCTAAGTTAATTTTTTGCCGAAATATTGTATTTAAATAATTTTTTTGCCGAAATATTGTATTTAAATAATTTTTTTGTCAAAATGTCCTTAAAACAATTTTATACAATCCAAGTGACACTAAATATCATGAAAATTGTTCATTTATGCGCTTTTTTAATATCACGGTTCCGAACGTAGTCGGATACCTTAAAACGTTTAACAAGGGGCTCTTTTAATACCTAACAGGCATTTCATGAGAAATAATTTTTACTACAGGAAAATATCATTTACTACTAAAAATTGTCTGTTATTATTAAAATTAGATTAACATTAAGAATGCAATAAACGAATTTACAAACTTGCTGACTTTAAGCGATTCAATAATTCTCAGCCATTTCAGAAAATCTTAAATAATAAGAATGAATAATGTTGAAATATCGAAAAGATACACAGGAAACATTGCCTAAACAAAATAATCAAATTGCATTTTGAACTAAATTAAATATTTAATATAATTCCTACTAGAAATAAAATGTAATACGTACAGTTATATATAATGTAGAGGTTATATGGAAAGAGTGGTACAGAAGAATGGGGAATTATGTTCAAAATTCTTAGTTAAGTTTACTATACCCACTGAAATAACACAGTTGATCTTCAGTGTATTGTGGTGAATCTTCCTGCAAACAAGGAAAAAGAAAGTAAACCTCATTTGCAAATGTGAAAGACATCCTCGATTAAAAACCGCTAATGAATAATAGGATGGGGATGGTAAGAAACATATTTTGATCCTGTTATCCTTTTCATTGAGCCTTGAATTTTTTCTTATCTACTGTATCTAGCTTTCAGCGATGGCATTCTATTTTGATTACACATATACATTTACTAATGCTACTAGATTTCTCATCATTTTACAAAATTTTTGCATTTCTAGTTAATTATACGATAGGCAATTTAACATGAGTTCAGATAATTTTACGTCAAATATTTAAATAAAATGGTTGCTTCACTATATCTTTTAATTTTACATTAATATATATTCGAGATGTTAGAAAAAATTTCGTTCTCATAAAGCAATAATTTTTTAATCATTCGATAATAAATGAAAACTCTAGAAAGCCAGGCTTATATTAATTTTTAAAACAACAAATATTGCTTAACTCCAAAGTTAATGGTATCCTTTATACTAAATATAGTTAGTGTATTTTTTATTATTATAAAAAAATTAGAAATTTATATTGAACATTTTTCAAAAATCCTTTTCTCGTTAGATGTTTAGCAAGAGCATTATTCGTAATTTCTTTCAAAAATTTTCAAAACTCTTTCATGATTTAATTTTTCAGCTTAATTTTTTTATTAAGCTTATAAATTAACAATATTTTTATTTTCCTTTTAGAAGTATATAAGTTACAATTATTTTAGTAAGGGTGGAGGCCACATAGGATATGTAGTTAGCGACTTTAAAACGAGTTGTATGAAAAATCTACTCTATCGGGGAAAAAAATAATTGAGAGATTACTGAAAAGATATGATAATAGTTATTGCAACTTTTTGTGCATGTTTTGTGTATAAAAGCAGTGTTTCTCAAACTCAGGGGGCGCCCTGGGGGCGGTAACCCTGCGAGGGGGGCGAGAGCATATTGAAAATAAAAGGTTTAAAAAATAATTTTTGGAATGAAGTAAAACAAGATGCTTTATGACATAATAAAAATACACATTTACACTGATATAATTTATTTTTATCATCTGGTGATCATCAAAAATAAAAGATTCCACTTCAAACGTTCATTAGCCATATTCGATACTATAACCAAATTAAACAAATATTTTGTTTGCTTTGCGGTCAATATGAGAACGATGAGAGATTTTTTTTTACGTTTCTTTTAACAATATCAAGCGCTGAGAGATTTTTTATTACGTTTCTTTTAACCTAAAATATTACTTTAGCTGACCTTCGAACTTACTGGTATGGTTATATCCGTCTTTTTTTTTAGGAAAGTTGTAAATATATATAATATATTTCTGTTTCATCTTTTTTTCCGTGTGAAAGAGTTTTATGATATATAGATAAGCATGAGTATTCTGAAACATATAATGCATAATGAAAAACGTTTTACACAATTATGTTTTAGAACATGCTACACTTTCCCCATGAACAATTTTGTAGTTTTGATTGCTGTGTTGTACGACTTATTATGGTTTATAAATGTAAATAAGCAGAATATCAATAAAAAAATGGGCATCTGTGATCTCTAATAAAGGAAGTCGAAACTGATCAAGCAATTGAAGAATCTACTGAAATAATGCATATTAATCAAGACAGCGAAATTAAATATCAGAAAAGCGTGAGACATGAAACGTTCGAGTTGATTTGAGTTTAGCTGGAAAATAACTTTCCTGTGTTGTTAGCGAAAAGTGTCTGTGATTTATGTCCTTTATTAAGGGCTCGCCCATTTGGAACATTTTCTTTAGTTTTATTGGATTTTTCTCAAATTTTCTAAGAAAAATTGAAAATTCCTTGAAAGTAGGTAAGTATATTTTCTCTTACTTAAATTATTCACTGGAATTGTGATTTTTATCGTGTATAGTAATTAATTAAAACTATAAAATAAATTATAGTTTTAAAACAAACTAAAAAACACGCTTTTATAGTGAATCGAACTAAAAAGCAAATATATATATATATTACTTAAAAGTAAGATATACAAAATTTAATACTTCCCTTGTTAATTTGTACGGTTTATAATTATGATCGTATTATAGCTTTAGCGTCAAAGTGCATTATTATTGCATTCAGTACGTTATTAATGTATAGGGTGTTTTTTTTTAGTGGTATATAACTTTAAATTGCAATAAAACAAAGATGTATTATTCGATTGACATGAATTTTTTTTTTATTCGAAAGATAATCTTGTGGCATTACATTTTAAATATGATCAAGCAAGGCGTAGATTCATCGAATGGGCCCAAAACGAGATTGCCGTTGTTCCCGATTTTCATAAGCGAATTTTGTTTAGCGATGAAGCGCACTTCTGGTTCAATGGCTACGTCAAGAAACAAAACTGCCGCATTTGGAGTGAAGCTAATCCACAAGTGTATGTCGAAACACCGTTACGTCCAGAAAAACTGTCTGTTTGGTGCGCTTTATGGGCTGGTGGAATCATTGGTCTGTACTTCTTCAAAAACGATGAAGGCCACAACGTTACAGTCAATGGTGATCGGTATAGAGCCATGATTACTAACTTTTTCATTCCTGAATTGAACAAGCATGATGTCCAAGGGCTGTGGTTCCAACAAGACGGCGCAACATGTCACACAGCTCGTGCCACAATCGATTTATTGAAAGACATGTTTGGTGACCGCCTAATTTCACGTTTTGGACCTGTGAATTGGCCTCCAAGATCTTGTGATTTAACACCGCTAGACTATTTTCTGTGGGGCTATGTAAAGTCATTGGTCAATGCGGATAAGCCACAAACGCTTGACCATTTGGAAGACAATATTCGCCGTGTTATTGCCTATATACGGCTACAAATGTTGGAAAAAGTCATCGAAAATTGGACGTCCAGATTGGACTACATCCAAGCCGGCCGTGGCAGTCCTATGCCAGAAATCATATTTAAAATGTAATGCCACAAGATTATGTTTCGAATAAAAAAAATTCATGTCAATCGAATAATACATGGTTGTTTTATTGCAATTTAAAGTTCTATACCTCTAACAAAACCCCTTTATAAGGGGGCCGCGATAAAAATTGTGATAGACAAGGGAGGCGTGAGTAGTGAACGTTTGAGAACCACTGTATTAAGGAGATTGTTTTCGCTTAGTTTGCTTAAAATTATAGCTTTATTACATAAAACATATAAACACACTTATATAAATGTATGACAAATGTTTTGTTTTTAAATTTATTTCATCTAGTGATTAAATTAAATATACTAATTTTATAAAAACAATTAAAATGTTTTATCTTTTAGAACATTTTAAAAACAAATAATAGTGTAAGTTATAAAAAATTGAAAAATAGAAAATTCGTTCATATAATATTGTTTGGAGTGGTCCACGTTTGTGCAACACTTTTATTTGTCCACGTTAGTGCAACACTTTTATTTGTATACGTTTGTGCACCACCAACTATTTCCCCTTTTGATATTAAAAATATATTTTCACAGTTTTTGTTGTTTTTCACATAATTTTCAAAATAAATCTGAATATCGCCAAAAAGTTTGCATACCTCAAATTGTTTCTCAAAAATGTTTCTCTCGTAGTTGAATATATAATCAACCTTTATTATATGGTTAGAGCTCAGTTGTAGAAATCGTTCCTCCTCTACAGTTTCTCAAAAATACTTTGAATCCAGTTTCAATAGTTACTTTGTACTCTTATTAAGTCTCTCTCTAAATTGTTTTTTTCTTTCATTCCTATAAACACATATTCTCTGTAATGCTCAAACTCATGAAATTAGCGAATTATAATTGTCTTACAGAATACAGCTATATTTACCAGATCCGGTACTGTAGACCTGTGCTTCTCAAACTTACAATATTTGTGACCCAATATTCAAACATAATTTCAATCGCGCCCCCTCTCCATAGAATAATTAGGTTATCTATTAATAACGCGAAGTTTATAGCAAATGTTACTGTTATGGCTCACTCCGTCGAATACTCAGCACTCAATTCGAACACAGTTTTTAGTGGACTGGTATTTATTTTTTACTCACAACTCTTTTTACAGTTACATCAGAATTACTGGGCATGTGCAGTCCAGGCAGCGCTGTTGCGCTTGCGCAAACATTCCGCCCGGCATTGCAATGTTACAACATTCAATAAGTTTCATGGCTTTTTACAATATTGTTATATTAAAATGTAACACTATTAAAATAATTATAAATCAGAAAGAATTCACTAAAATACACACAATACTATAAAAGATTAATTACAATAACTTAAAAATAAGTAAAATCTTGTAATACAAAAAGAAAAAGAAATTCATTCTCTCATGGGCAAGATACAAATTTTAGAAATAGGTCTTTTTACTACACCAAGTTGAGTCTTGATTGTTACAATCCTAATTCTGTTATCCTTTCCAGGAAATACCTCGATCAATCTGCCCATTAGCCATTTATTGACTGCTAAGTTATCCTCTTTAATTAGGACTAAATCACCCACGTAACGAATTATAAACGAAGCAATGTTCATAACTATTTCGAAACGAAATGAGTGTGTATCCGGACGAATTAGTTAGACAGTCCACAATAAGTAGTTCCATGAGATAATTTAGCTATAGTAATGTTTAATTAGATACGAATTGCCGCGATGCGGCTTACATTCTACGATACAAGTTACACACACTAACGATCTTTACAATTTTAATACACGCGCTCTCGCGTGGTCAATATTTCGGCACACACCCCACCGGTGAACAGAATGTTCACCCAGTAAATATCGAACCACAATTAATAAAAACAATTATTCAAATACAATTCTTACAAAGAAAATACTGATACAATACTGCTAATCAAATCTAAATTATACTTATTAGAAAGAAAAAAGGAAATATACATTAAAGTACACAATATAATGAAACTTAAAGATGACAAAGCTTCAATTTACAAACGAACAAATACTAGGATACATACCTCAAGATTTCACAAAGAATAAATTTAACAGAGATTAATTAATAATGTGTAATCTCCTACCATTAATCTGAAAAATATAAACAAATTAGTACAAGTATATTATACAACTTCTAAAGGGTACAGCAATTGAATGGGAATTTTGAAGAGACCTTTAAAAGTTTTTACAAGACAAGATCTAACGTTATCGTCTCTTCCAATAAATATTTCTTTGATTATTCCAAGTTCCCACAATAATTTTGATTTTACATTTCCTTCAACAAGAACTACGTCGTTTAATTTTAAATTCTTATGAACAGATGGTGTTTTAAAATGATTAGCTGTTTTAACTGGAGCAAATACTGTTCTTTCCAGCATCTCCAAAGTTGTTTTAAAAGAAGAGTTCGGGAAGTCTTTCTTTTCTTGTACGACTCCTTTGCCGTAGTGGGGTCGATCAGTTCGATGAAATGTATAGAATATTTAGAGTCACCATAACCTAACTCGAGGAAGTGGGCCGGTGTTAGTGGTTCCGGCTCTCCTGGGTCATTCTCCACGTATGTCAGTGGTCGATGATTAACGATAACTTCAACTTCTGAAAGTATCGTTGAAAGTTCTTCAAATGTTAGAAGTGCCCTGCCAAGTATTTTACGTAAAGGATCCTTTATAGTTTTAACAATACGTTCGTAAAATCCACCCCACCAAAGCGCACGTTCAACTATGAACTTCCAGTGAATACCTTTATCTGCGACAAAATTTTGAAATTCACTGTCTTTCAAGATGTTGGCAAAATATGCTAGCTCCCTTTCAGCTGCTTTAAATGTACGTGCATTATCAGAGTATATTATCTTGCAATTACCTCTACGAGCAAGGAATCTCCGTAAAGCAAGTAAAAAACACTTTGTGGACATGTCCGACACAAGTTCTAAGTGTACGGCACGAGTGACTGCACATGTAAACAAAGAAACATAAGAGTTGCGAGTCCCTTGATTGTCTTTAACAAGTATTGCACCTGTAAAATCAATTCCTACAATTTGGAAAGGAGGAGATTGGGTGATTCTATCTCGGGGCAACTGACCACTTAACTGGTCAGCTGGTTTGGCACTGTATTTTTTACAAACGAGACAGATTCGAATAATTGTTTTCACTATATATAACTGACGCCTCTTATGTATCCAATATTTTTTCCGAAGTTGAGTCAAAAAAAAAAAAAAAAAGTTGCAGATACTCCACAATGACCAATTCGTTCATGTTCCCTAATAACAAGTAATTCTGTAAATTTACAGCGTAGAGGAAGAATAACAGGATGCTTTTCGCCAAAGCATAAGTCTGCTTCAAGCAACCGTCCAGTAAGTCGTAATAAATTGTTTTCATCCAAATACGGCGCTAAACTCTTTATTTCAGAGCTAGCTCAAATTTGTTCGTTTTGTTTTAAGGCTAATATCTCAGCTGAATAAAATTCGGATTGAACACATTTAAGCCAAAAATATTCAGCATTTTGTATTTCATCTGCAGTAATGTAGAAGTCCATCGATTTGTAAATGTTTCTAGCATTGTTCATGAATCGGAAAACCCAAGCAGTCATTTTCAAAAGTTTCTTAAGGCTGCTGATTTTTATGTCAACAAGAGCTTCCCTCTGTTGAGTAACTGCCAAGGCACACTAGAACGATGTTCTAATTCTTCCCAGCAAAGCTCCGAATCTAAAATATCTCGGTGACGATTTGGCCAATAATCGGGTGTTAGTTTAAGCCAAGGTGGGCCATGCCACCACAGCTCATTCTGTGCTAACTTGACGGCAGATGTACCATACGAAAGGAGATCAGCAGGGTTGTCCTTTCCTGGACAGTGTCCCCACTGCATCGGATCAGAAAGCGATTGTATCTCTTGAACACGATTTTTAATGTATGGTTTGAACGCTGAAGAATCGCCGCGTATCCAGTAGTACGAAATGAGAGAATCGGTCCAATAATATATATTAGCATCAAATTTGAGACAAGATGACACCTGTTTGGCCAACCAAGCTGACAATAAGTCTGCTGTCAGTTCAAGACGAGGAAGCGTCAATGGTTTCAAAGGAGCCACACGACTTTTGAGCAAATGAAACTAGTTTCGATTTCGTTATTACAAGTAACAAATTGCAAGTACAATATTGTTCCATAAGCTGATTTACTCGCGTCTGAAAAACAATGTATTTCACACTTTGATATTTCTTGATCTATGTTACTTAAATAGAACCGTGGTACCTTTATCTCATTCAAGCCCTCAGCTTCGCTACTCCACTGCTGCCACTTGTGTCGTAGCTTTGGGGGAAGTTCAGAGTCCCATTCTACTCCTAGAGTCCAAAGTTCCTGAAGTAGACATTTCAATTTGATAAAGAATGGGCCAAGAATTCCAATGGGGTCGAAGATGCGACCAACCACACTCAGAATAAATCTTTTCGATTCTCCTCTACGTGACATAAACTTCAATAGATCCTTTGGATCGAAATAAATTAAATCCTTTTCTGGATCCAAAGCAAGTCCTAAAACTTTAGTTGGAGGTCTAAGATCAATAGCACTAGTTTCAGAGGATTCCGTTTTGACACCTTCTTGCTGCCATAACAAATTAAGTTGTTTAGAATTACTTCGCCATTTGCGCAATAACATGCCTGCGTCACTGAATATTTGCAAGCAATCCAAGGTAGTACATAGAGCGTCCGGAACATCATTCTGACCACAAATGAGGTCATCAACATAAATGGAACTATTTAGCAACTCAAATGTATGAGGATATTGCTCTCTGTACTTCTTAAAATGATGTTTTAAAGTTGCTGCGAGAAGGTATGGGCTAGGTCAAAGTCCAAAAAGAACTCTCGTGAATTCAAAACGTATGGCTCGTTATTCAAATTATCAGTCCAGAAGAAACGTGTAAAATCTCGATCACGGAAATCTAATTCAATTTGAAGAAAAGCCGATTTTACATCAGCTGTAAATGCTACAGGACTTTTTCGAAAACATAAAAGCAGTTCTAAAATGTTGGGATGAAAATTTGGTCCCGTATATAAACTTTGGTTTAACGATGACTGTCCATCATCGTGAGCTTCGTCAAATACTATTCGAATACGACTTGTGGTTTTGTCGCTACGTATCACTGCATGATGGGGTAGGTAAAATCCCTGACTGTCCAATAAAGAATCACAAGAAGTACGCTCAACAATACCTTCCCTAACATAGTCATCAATTACATCCTTATACTCGCAGAACAACTCGTGATCACATTTAAACCTACGAACCAACCCTTCAAAACGCTTACGTGCGACAGTTTTATTATTTTTGTAAAGCCTCTCTCATACCTGGTTTCCATGGCAAATTTACACGATATCGACCATCTACGAAATTAACTGATTTATCAAACTCACTAAGTATCTCTTCATCCCCATTACCTAAAGTCACCGAACCCTTGTCAAATATTCCTAAACTTTCTATCTCCCAAAATCTCCTTAGCTCAGTCGAAATCGATTTCTCTTCACTGTGAACCACATGTACCCCAAAGTACAATCACTCCGCTCATCACACTTTCCCTGAAGAGACCATCCTAGCCTAGTCTCGACTGCAACCAATGATGAATCTAATGTTTTTATCCGATGTGTTAAAGACCAATAAAAATCGGGACCTATTAACAATGAAATTTCACAATTCTCAGAAGATTCATTACAACTGAATGTTAGCCTAAACCCTTTCGACTCCATTTCTGCCCACGCATCTGGATTAGGTAGGCTAAGTGTTGCCTTTGAAATTTCCTCAATTTCCAATGCCTCAATCACAGTCTCTTCTCCGCTTAATACATTCCTTAGCCTAACCTCGACCTTGCTACAAGTTTGTTTTTTAGGAGTTTTACAACCGAACGAAAAAATATTTAGCCTTTCCGAACCCAATATTTTCAACCCCAACCTCCGAGACACATTTTTTTTGATGAACGACTTCTCACTTCCATTATCAAAAACGCAAAATATCTTATCCGATGAAGAACGACCTATAATTTCGGCCTTCACACATTGCAATAAAACTCCACCACTGTTATGAAAAACAGAATTTGAAGACGTAGTTTTAACGTCAACATTCTTTTCCTCCTAATCCAAATACGAATTTTGCTTAGATTTTCTAACTTAAAACAAATAGCACGCGCATGTCGACCTTTACAATACGAACAAACCTCTTTCTTGCACTTTTTAACATAACAACCAGTGTTGCAACATATGAAACATCTCCCTTCTTGAATTAATTTAGCTCTTTTTTTCTGAAAGCATAAATTCTCACACAAATCAGACATATGAGTATTCTGGGAACAAAATAAGCATTTCGAAAATGCAGCCGTCAGCAATTCGTTTGCAGAGGAAAACGATTTATGAGATGGGTAGAATCGAGAATGACCTTGAACCATTTGATTTGACTGTGGATAGCTATGAGATGTTCTTTCGAAATACTTAGTATTGGAATAGGAATTATTATTTTTCAATTCTAGGTCATGCGGTTTTACTAAAATTTCTGTGCGTTTGCGACTTTCTACTTCGCTTCGCAAATATGCAATTAAATCAGTGATTTGTGATTGTGTTTCATTATGTTTTTATTATATTCTAATGCTAAATCAGGGGGAATAGCTTTCATAATTATCGGAAACAAGAGACAACTATAGGAATCGGGAGAGATTTCAAGAGATTCAAGTCCCCTTATATTAATTTCTAACTGATCATATAAATTTCTTAACGAAATAACATCAAACGATTTACGGACAGGGATCAGATTTAACAAGCGATTCATATGAAAGTCAACAATAAGTTATTTACGTCCGAACCGATTTTCTAAAATTTTCATTGCTTTTGCATAATTTTCCGATGTTAGAGTTAAGCCTCGTATAGCCAATTCTGCATCAGATGTGACAACCGATTTCAAAAAGGAAAATTTGTCCACATCATTTAAACTCGAATTTTCATGTACTGAGGATTTAAATCTAGCCCAAAAACTGGGAAAACTACTGATATCCTTGCCCGAAAAAGATTCTAATGTGAGTTTAGGTAAACGCGGTTGATTTGTTAAAATAGAACTAACTGTACTATTTAAAGGAAGTGTTATGTTTTTGTGGTTGATTTTCCACCGAATTTTGAATAGCAGTGTTCGAAACTGATTCTACATAACGTTCAGCACGGATTTTCCAAATTATAAATTTATCTCAATATTCTTCGCGAGCTACGATTTCTTCTTCTAGACTCTCAATATCTATTAAATTCTCAATTTCCTTATCGAGTGTACTCAGCTGTTCAAATTTAGAAATTAATCGCATATACATCTCATATACTGTTGTTTTATCAGCTGTATTGTTATTTCGGATTCTAATTTATTAATTTGTTTCGTCACGAGGGATCTCGAAACAGATCGAGTCTTTTTCGTTCTTTCTAATATAGCCTTATTTGCTGCATCCATTTTAAACCAAAATACTATAATTGCAAACAAATATACAAATGACAACACCAATTTTAAATGCAACTTAGTACAACTTTCAACACTTTCAAACAAAATTCAGCTTAACAATATGCATACAAATAAACAAAACTATACCAGAGCAACCTTCCAAATACCGACAGTTACGAATAAACCAAAATCAGAAATGATGAGAAATAAGCTTTACTAGACAAATACCGAATTCAAAGTTAGACAAAACGAAAGTACTCACCCCCTTCCCCATCACGCAGCGAATGACCTTCCCGGCCGATGCACCATGTAATATAAACGAAAAATGTTCATAACTATTTCGAAACGAAATGAGTGTGTATCCGGGCGAATTAGTTAGACAGTCCACAATAAGTAGTTCCATGAGATAATTTAGGTATAGTAATGATTAATTAGATACGAATTGCAGCGATGCGGCTTACATTCTACGATACAAGTTACACACACACACACTAACGATCTTTACAATTTTAATACAGATGTGCGCACACCAACCGCCCTCGCGTGGTCAATATTTCGGCACAACCCACTCTAGCGTTATCCTTTTCAAATTTCCATTTAGATCTCTGTTGAAGATTACTTAAGTAATTATTACTCCACCTTTTCCATATAGACTGCACAATTTTTATTAATCTCTGATATGTGTTTAATCTATTTGTTTCTATATGTATAATGTTTGGTTCACTAATGGAAGTAATTGGTCTTCCAATTAAAAAGTGTCCCGGTGTCAAAAAACCGACAAATCGTCTATATCCGTTGACAAAGGGGTGAGAGGACGGGAATTCAAAATTCTCTCAATTTGAGTCATAATGGTTAGAAACTCTTCATAAGTAAACCTAGAATTGCCTGCCTCACGTTTAAAATGGAATTTGAACGACTTTACGCCAGCTTCCCATAAGCCGCCAAAATTTGGTGCTCTGGGAGGGAGAAATTTCCAATTTATATTTTCATCTACTAAGAAACCAACCAATTCAGGATCAGGATTTATCACTAACTTGTACAATCTCTTGAGTTCTGCATTAGCTCCTATAAATGTTTTACCATTATCAGAAAATATTAGAGAGGGTCTTCCTCTTCTAGCAATAAATGTCTGAGTTGTTAAATCCGACACTAATTCAAAATGTACAGCTTTAGTGACAAAACACACAAAAATTGAAACATATGTCTTATACAAACTACTTTTACGCTGTTTGTTGCTCTTGATCCAAAACGGTCCAATAAAGTCAATCCCACTGCAATCAAAAGGAAAATTTTCCTAACTCTTTCTTTAGGCAAATTGCCCATTATTTGTTCACAAGTTATAGGTTTCACTTAAAAACATACAAGACAATCATGTACTATTTTCCTACATACATTACGTCCTCTAAGAGGCCAAAATCTCTGTCTTACTTGATATAGTAAGGCCTAGGGACCTAGATGGAAGTATTTTAAGTGAAAATATTCTACAATTAAATTCGTTAATTTATGGTTACAAGGTAATATTACAGGAAATTTGCATTCAAAGTTCAAATCACTATTACAAAGTCTACCACCAACTCTCAACACACCATCTTTATCTAAAAAAAAAAAGAGATTTAAGCTTTTTATAAGACTTTCTGCAGACACTCTATTATTTTCTTTCAAACTCATTATATCTCTTCTGAACTCCTGTAGTTGCACAATCCTGATTAAGGTGACCTCCGCTTGGTTGATTTCCTGGACATCTAAAGGTCCTCTCCTTTTTCTCCTCTGCAATTTGCTATGAACCTAAAAATAAAACTTAACATTCTAATTATTTTAGTGTACTTATTACTTATATTTAACAGGTCAGTCATAAATGTTGAGTTTGTTAGATTTAAATTAACACAGTGCTTTGCGTTACTTTTAAATTCAGCATTATCAGTCGCTGATGAAAGGGTATTCCTTTCCGGAAAATCTTTCGTCTTTAAAAACTTAGGTCCATTCCACCACAAAGAGTTGTTGAGAAGACTGAACGGGTCAAGACCTCTTGAAACGAGGTCAGCTGGGTTCTGTTCTGAAGAAACATGATGCCACTGCTCTGCGTTAGTCAGGTGTTGGATTGTGGCAACTCTATTTGCCACGGAGGTTTTAAGCAAGTTAGGCTCCTTCTGGATCCACGCTAAGACAATAGTCGAGTCACTCCACAGGTACACGGGGGTGTTTTCATTTGTAAGGCAGTCTCAACTCTTTTCATCAATTTTGCAAGAAGAACGGCGGCACACAGCTCGAGTCGCGGCATTGTGACACTCTTCACAGGTGCTACTCTGCTTTTACTTGTTACAAGCTTCACTGTTGTTGCACCATCTGGCGATTGAGAACGGCAATATATCAGTGATCCGTAACATTTCTCACTGAAGCATCAGCAAAACCGTGAAATTCTACCCTTGTCGCTTGAGGATGCACAATACATCTACCAATGCAGATACTTCTTACACTGTTGAAGTCCTCTAGGAAACGATGCCACTCTTTCGCTCTCTCAGAAGGCAACTCGTCAATCCAGTCGATTTTAAGACTCCACAGACTCTGCATTAAGATCTTGGCTCTTGCGACTACTGGACCTAATAGTCCTAATGGATCAAACAGTCTAGCTATTGTCGAAAGGACACATCTCTTGGTGTAGGAGTCTTTTAACTCCACTGCAATTTTGAAAATAAAACAATCCTCTTGTGATTTCCAGGACACTCCTAACGTCTTGGTTTCAATTGGATTCTCGAACTCATAGTCTCCGAGGATGTTTGAAGTCAGTTCCAGATGACTACTACCCCACTTGTGCAATTCCATTCCTCCCTTTTTCAAAATGCCGAAAAGTTGGTTCTTCAAGGCCTTGGCTTCCATTAAAGACGCAGCGCCGCAAAGAACGTCGTTCATATAAAAGTTTTCTCTAAGAACAGGTGCAGCCAAAGGAAAGTTCTTCTCTTCATCTCTCGATAACTGCAGTTAAGTTCTCGTTGCTAAAAGGGTGCACTCACTGTGCCATATGTGACTGTTTTCATCTCAAAGGTTTTTACCGGATCCTCTGGACTTTCTCCCCACAAAATTCTAAGCAACGGCTGTTGGCTCTCATGGATGAGTATCATTCGGTATATCATCTTCACATCTGCCGTAAAGGCATAAGGATGCTCTCTAAATTTAATCATAATTGTAAACAGGTCATTCTGAACAAGTCCTCCATTGTATTGTATGGAATTCAACGATAACCCATTACTTGTAGGATTGGTAGCATTAAAAACTACCCTCAGCTTCGTTGGGCTCTTTTCTGGTCTAAGGACGCCATGGTGTGGCATATAATAGGCAACCTCAGAGTTGTCATGCTCTACGACAACCTCTTTCATGTGACCAAGTTGGTCATACTCATGTATAAAGTCTCTATACAATTTAAGATATTGAGGATCTCTGATTAATCGAGTCCACAGCGCATTCAATCGTTTTAGAGCGATGCCCCTCGACTCACCTAAACAATTCGGTTCGTTTTTAAGGGGCATTTTAACCACATACCGACCCTCCTCATCTCTATAATGCGTTTTTAGGAAGTGATCCTCACAAAAATTGCTTGTTCATTTTTAGTTTTCTCTACCTCAACGTTTTCCAATTCCCAAAACATTTTTAAAGTCTGATTTAAATCTCCTTTAATTAATCCACAATGAACCCGTGCTTCAGTATCTGTAAAACTATTGCTCCCTGAAGCCACGAACCCAAACACAGTATTTTGGAAAATAAGATTAGAATTTTTCAGAACGAATTTGCCCACTACGCAATAATTCAGAAAAAAATTCTGCACCCAATAAACAATCAATGGGACCTGGCACATAAAAGAAATCATCTGCTAAATTTATATTTTCTCAGGAATTAATCCTTTCACATTTATATTTTTAACTGGAGTTAAATCAGTAATTTTATCTACACAACTAACATTTTTATTCTCTTTTTTATAACTACCATCGGAATTCGAGATTTCCGTAGTTACGCAATTTTTAACACATACAGAGGAGTCATTTAAACACGTGACCAAAATATTTACTTTTTCTTTTCGTAATCCTAACTTTTCTACGAATTTTTTTTCGTAATTAGATTTGTCATAGAACCGACGTCAAGCAGACCTCTTATTTTCCATTTCTCGTCATATGAATCTTTTAAAAAAACACTTCACGGAACTCAAAAACACACGAGTGGTTCCCTTTTTTTGATTAATTGCAAACACCGCATTACTATCTTTTTCCGAAACCTCTCCGGAGGGGAAAAGCAGGGTTAAATTCTCGCGCTTCTGCATTTAAACTTGACTCGGTTGATGGATGGAAAGCATTCGACTTACTATGGCTTGTTTGAAAATCCGTATTTTGTTTGGGGAAATGTAACGAGACATGGTGCCTCTTAGCGCATAATTTACAAGGTTTCGCTTTGCACTTCGACGCCATACAACCTACTCTTAAAGACAGAAAGCATAGTCACTGTTTTTAACTATTTCTATTCTATCATAAACGGAAAGTTTTTTAAATTTTGTACAAAAAAGAATAGCATGATTTTCACAGCAATATGAACATTTTGTTTCATTGACATCGGACAAAAAAACACTAGTTACACCTTTTAACCCCTTTCTGTCGACGCCACTCTTAAAGAATTTATTTTGTCGGAAACCCGTATTTATTTCATTTCTACTTGAAACTTTAGATGACATAAACAAATCTAATTCACGACCCAGCTTATTTGGTGTGTACCAATTTTCGCACATTTTTAAATTAATATAACTGGTCAGTTCTTGATCAAGAGAATTAATTATCTGATCGGCAACAATTAACTGGTATAATTCATTAAACTTATTTTAACGTTTCTTAATTTACAATACTAATCAAACATTGCTTCAATTCTAGAAGCAAACTGAACATAGTTCTCATTTGGTAGTTTTTGGGATCTTCGAAACTGGTTAAGCAATACTCGAGGTGTTGGTTGAAATTGTTTTAGCACTAACTGCTTCATTTTTTCATAATCACCCAGTTCCTCTTGTTTAACATAAATCATTAAATTTCCCACCTTTTCTCCCAACATATTCAATAAAATCTCTGCTTTAAATTTACCCTCCACATTTTTTGTTTTAAAAGTTTTCTAGCGATTGAAAAAATAAATTATAGGCTTCTGTATTAGAAAGGACAGGTATTGTTAGAGTTTTGATACTTTTAACTAAGTTTTCAATATCAGATGGGACAGATTCGAAATGTTCACTTTTCTCTTTCGCAGGGGACAATTTACATTTAGCATTAGTTAACTCGAGCTCTTTCTTTTTTAACTGTTCTAATTTAATTTTTTCAAATTCAATCTTGGCCTTTTCAGACTCTAATTTAAATTTTTCTTGTTCAATTTTAGCGGCCTTTTCCGCCAAAATGCCATCAATTACACTTTGCAGAAACTCCTTATCAGTTTCAAAGATTTCACTACTACTCAATTAAATTTTTTTTTAATACTATAATTTTTGGATTCTGGGGTATGTCTAATCCCAGCTCCTCGGCGACCAGCAAAAGCTCGTCCTTTTAAGACTTTTAACTGTCGACATTTTAACGCACAACATTAATTTGATATCAAATAAGAAGCAAGGAAATCGCTCTTACTTCGACTGATGAATTGCGCTGAACTCTCAAGACACAAAATACTTCGAAACTCAGTTTCTTCCCTCAGTTTTCAGACACAATTTCCGGCACAATTTTAACTCATCACTACACGCGGTTTTCTCCGGCTCGCCTGACCAATGTTATGGCTCACTCCGTCGAATACTCAGCACTCAATTCGAACACAGTTTTTAGTGGACTGGTATTTATTTTTACTCACAACTCTTTTTACAGTTACATCAGAATTACTGGGCATGCGAGTCCAGGCAGCGCTGTTGCGCTTGCGCAAACAGTTACTGAAACTGATATATTGAAAAGAGAATTCACTCATATATATTTTTTAAGTCGAAAATGCTATTATTCAATCAGATGTTCCATTCTATTTTAAGCCCCTTCAATTTTGCCTTCACGTCTGATCTTTGCAATGTGATCGGACAAAACTCAAGGACCCATTTGTTCCAACCTTTTCGACTACATTAGAGAAAAGCCTTGCTTCTCAATAGATAATTTCATTTTGGTTGTTGTTCAAGAGTGGGCCGTAAAGTACATTTTTTGAACCAAAAGGAGATACATTGTTTATCCTATAAATAATTATATGTGATAGAAGCTTATTATTGAACCCAGGTTGATCTGATGAGTCTTGACGCGATTTCATGAAATTCCTTTTGGATTTCTTAAAAATCCCATTTGAAATGTCATTATGGTGTACATTTGTTCTGATATTTTATTCTTTATTTAGTAGTTTTCGAGAACGTAAAAGATTTTCATAACGATTATGCTTATTTAGAGTTTTATTTAATCATTTTTTGTTTTTTGTAGAAGAATTACGACTCTTTCAAACATATCATTGAAAGAAGGGAATTTTTTTTAAATTAATTTTTAGTTTTTGGCAACACTATTTTTGTCTTGTTTTTACTTAGCTCTATTGCTTATAGTCGTTTAATCAAACCTAGGCTTATTTTTTATCTATTTTACATAGTTTTAATTCAGTAACTTACTCTAATTCATTTCTTTTTTGAAATAGAAATAAGTTGCTTCTTTTATATTACTTATAAAAACATTTTAAGAAATACTTAGTGTAATCTTTTTATATATAAGCTAAAGTTGGCTTATGCCTATTGGCCAAATTGTGATTTGCTGAAAATTATTTGAAATATGGGCCGAATTAAAAATTATTATAAATTTTGAATGTAGCAGGTGACCCAAAAATCCGTTAACATTTGAAAATTCAATAATACGTGGAATAATACATGTACAGAGTTAAAAAAATAACACATATTCTTAAAAAGAAATGCTTTATTCAAACCAAAAAAATTGCAAAAAATGGCCAATAGATAGTACTTAATGTAACAAAAGCAATAATTAGCATAACAATTCATTTTTAGCTATAAACGATGTTTTCAGCAAATGCTCAACATGTCGATCGTCATTGATCAAAAATAAAATGTAGTCAAAAGAAAATGATGAGAACAGCTCTGTAAAAAATATCTGTAGGTCTGGTGAGAAATTGAGGTCCTTGGTTGTCTTTTAAAATCCCTAATTAGGTCGGGCAATCAATGTAGAGCAGTGTTTCTCAAACTTTCAAGACTTGCGACCCAATATTCAATCATAATTTTCATTGCGCCCACCACATAAAAATAACAATTTATTGAATTCAATAATGCTATACTTTGGCACCTAAAGACTTAAACCTCTTACATACCATCGACGTATATATATACGTTTCCTTCAACCAGTGTGTTAAATGCATCAAGCGTATATATACGTCTTTCCGAAGCACGATCTTTTCTGGGCACTATTATTCTTAAAATTATGCCGAAGGCTTTGGAATGCAATAAAAGTACTTTAAGTCGGCAGTTAAGATATTTTTATAAACCGTACACATTATCAAGATAAGTGTTAATTTTTGTATATAATTTTATACATAACAAGCTCATGGGGTGACTAGTTATTATTAAACATGTTCTTAACTTAGCATTGTTAAATTAAATATAAAATACATTGAATAGCACTGATATATTTATAAGTGCATTATATCAGTGTAAATGTTAATTTTATTTTTTATTATGTCGGAATTTATTTTGTTTGTTTTACTTTCAGTAAGTTAATAATTTTTTAAATAATGTTTTGTTTTTGACTTTTCAATAATCTCATTTTACACAAAATTTTCATTCAGCGTTACTTATGTTTTGCAGTCCAGCGTCATCTATTGGCAATTTTTTTGCCTTTTCTTTGGTTTCATTAACACCCCATACCATTTCAAGCGCGTATGTCAATTTATATCTCTTTACTAACATTACTTCATTATTTATTAGATTTTCATATGTTTTCGACCTATTGTACCATCTGGTACTTCCCTCGGATAATGCTTAAAACTTCTAAAAGTTACTTTACGTTTGCTAAATATTTACTGTTTTACACAGAGAACGGATATTCCAGCCAGGGATATGAATTAACTAAGTAATGCCGATACCAATAATAAGTAAGAAGACTCGTCCCACGAATCGGATTTATTAGATGAAATTTTGAGAAAATGGTTCAGTAGCGCAATGTAGCAGCAGTTGTAGTAACTTACTGGAGGAGCCCATCTTTTGTCAAGTTGTGAAAACATATTTTTGTATTCCTTAGATAAATATTAATTTAATAGTTCTTAAATTTCATAAAAAAAGTTTTTAATTTTAAAAAGGTTTTGTGAAGCTTTCTTCTTATGCATTAAAATCTTACACCGAAAAAAAAATATAAGAAAGTTATTGAAAGTTGGATATGAGAAAAGTGATCAAAAAATTATGTTGACCAAAATATATTTTATTTATTATCTTTATGAATAAAATCTAAGTAAACTACAAGGGAAAAAAAGTGAAACTGTTTGGTGTGTTTAAAGTACAATCCAATTTTTTTTCCAGTTTATGAAAATTAAATCTTACTTCAAATTCAATAACAAGAAAACTTTATAATATATGTTTGAAAATACTATTTATTTATTTAAATACAAATAACATTTGAGAATAAATACATAAAATAATAAAACAATATGGATAAAAAAATAATAACTTGTTCGTTTCACTGCCAGAATGCCCGATTTCTTCTAAATCAGTGATTCCCAAAGTGGTCCCAAAGGACCCGCAGAGATCCCCGATATTATTCAGATATTCCGTGGAAAATTAAAAATTGATTTGGGAGTCCCTGAATAACAACAGGGGGGATCCTCACACGTTTTAATATAAAATATTTTAAAAATTATCCATTTTTATTTTTAAGGAAATTTAAATAAGTAACAATAATTCACTTGGATATTCCCGACTGGGTGTTGAATCTTTTGCACGTGGACTAACTCATATCCCCAAACCAGAAGAATCCATATTAATACATGAGCATCTTATTAAAATATCCACAAATGGAGGGACTTAAACCAACGTTTGAAAAAGGATACCACAAATCCTAGTAACAAAAATAGATCCCAATTTTATAACCTACATTATGGGTTATTGTAAAGAAGTTGTTGACTATTTTCCCGTCTTTCAAATTGGTAGAACGTGGATTCAGTGTCGTAAAAAGCTTCAACACAAAAAAAAGAAAAGAAACCGGTTAAAAACTAGTGATCGTGGGGATTTGCGGTTGCTTCTCCCAAGCATTGAGATGGACATAAATACACTAATAACGTTTCATCAAATCCATCAAGTGCTTAAATTTTTAATTTTATTTTAAACAAATGTTATAATTTCAATAAATAACTCTTCAACATTTTTTTAAATTTATAATTTTTATAATATGCTGCTTATAAAAATGTAGCTTTTTCACTCGGGGTTCGTGGGCGTTTTGAATTTAAAGAGGTCCATGAGCAAGTTTTGACTATAAAGATGGGTCCGTGAGGAAGTTTTGACTATAAAATGAGGTCCGTGAGCAAGTTTTGACTACTTAAATTGGTTCGTGAGCAAGCGTTGACTATAAAAATGGACCCGTTGGCAAAATTTGACTATAAAAGGGTCCATGGGTTAAAAAAAGTTTGGGAATCACGTTCTAAATTAATCCTTTTTCTTTTTCTTGTACCATTTCATGCGATTTTACTATTACTGTAAATTTTGTTTTCATTTACTAAGCACATTAAATTATGTGGTATTCTTTCACAAAAGGTCATGTTCTTGAGTTAAACATTCAATTTTCTTTTCATGTTGAATAACAGCAATAGATACTTGATTAAACTTGATTGCATTTTTATAGATGATATATTGCGTTAGCACCAGGAGTCGTAGAGCTATCATCTGAAACCGATACAAAATCTCATTTCAAACAGGTAGTGGAATTCTTTCTCGATACGATATGATTGAAATAGATTTAGATGAAATTCCTAATACTGAAAGGATAAATACTCCAATTCGAAAGGAAAAAGTGTCGTATTTTTAATACGAGAGTGTTTCTTTATCCAAAAATCCCACATGTGGCTTTTAAAGCATTATAAAATTTAACCACATTTAAGCCTTTAAAACAGAAAATTTCAACTAGCAGAATAACATCAATTTTAGAGGAGGAATTTTTCATTTTTATATTGCTTGATTTCCATGTTTTTAGGGGGGTTTTAATTCCAGAAAATAATATTTCATTAAATATGGAGTATTTCTATAGAATCATTTTTGCTGATTCATATATTTTTCTTTGTTTTCTTATGATTCTCAATTATATTATTTTTTTTTACATAAGGTTTTTTTCAATTCTAAAATCAACTTAAAGTAACCGCATCATAGTGATGTTTTAAAGCATTTTTTAGAACACAACTTTTTTATTTGTGATATTGAAAGAATAAAATAATTTCTGTCAATATATCAGCATAGTTCTTCGGTGTTCTGTAAGCTTCTTTTCACAGAAGAGATCTTCGCAATGATCATGACCACTAGTACAAAGGGATCGAATTTATTAGATGAAGGTCGCTAAAATAAGAAAAACTGATTTAATCCATACAAAGCAAAATGTAAGAATAAAAAATATAATTTAATGAGCAAATAAATTTTACCACAGAAAAAAAAATACAGCAACATTCGTAATCCATTGCTGTTAAAATTCTATTTTATAATAATACATCCGATTAAGTCGATTCATTTCTATGAAGTATGATACCATGAGTTTTTGTAGAATATTATGACGAGCTGAAATTTGTAATGTGAGCTTGTAAGCCCCTAAATTAACACTAACGTAGAAATAAACGCCTGAGATTTTATTTACATGAAATATTTTTAATCATATGGTTTATTTGTTTTGTATTTCCTTTTCAAACACAATACGTCTAAGGAAAATGAAAAGTAAATAATAAAATTAATAAATGAGTGAACTTAAAAAAATCATTTTAAATAATGCTTTTTTGGATTGGATTTTTAATTCTGAGTATAAAAAAAACATGCACATTTGAAAAAAAAATATTTTTTGCTTAATTTTTACATATAAATTCCGTTTCTTATTATTTCTAAATATCATTTGACAAAAGTTTCTTATCTAATCGAAGTTTAATATAATTTAAGCATGAGTAGTGTTGACAAAATTTGCACTCTAAATTTATTTTAAGCCTTTCTACATTTGACAATTAAAAATACAATTAAAAATATTTTAAATATGTAATATGAAGAACACTACTTATGGTTTAAGAAATATGTTTGAATTTTATTTTGATTGAATATTTCAAGATATTTTCTTAAATATAAGTTGTAAGTTATGAATTAATAATTTTACATTTACATAAACATACATGCATTATGAATCTACACTTCGTAACATTCGTAATTTCAGAAGAACTTTACTTGGAGGACTTAAAAAAAACTTTCACTTTAATGTTCAGTATCCTCATATTTAATTAAAATCAAGTCATAAACCTAAACCCTAGATGAAATCCACATATACATATTGCAAACGTCACTCCAATATTGAGTTAACATACTTTTAGCAAAATAAATCGTATTTAACCAATAATTATTTTTTATCAGCATTGATTATTTATTGATTAGGAAGAATTTGTTTTATATATTTTAGAAATATTATTTTTCTAACGCCGAAAGAAGAGTAACAAGATCCTTAAGAAAACTCGGGTCTTTTCTTTAGAGAAAACCCGAAAGGTTAACTTTAATAAAGAAACCTTTTATTTTTTCAGTCAAACTCTCTGCATTTTTTGCAGTGTAGTCTTTGTTGACATGACAAGTCCTCAAGTGTAGGAGCCATTTCATTGGTGGAAATTCTAGATGCAGATCCCACTAGCAAATTTGTATCGCATGAATTTATTCAATTCAATCTCTCGTTCAAATCCAAACATGCCATCCCTGCCCAAACATGCCCGCCCAAAACTGCCATCCCCAAACAAACATCCCTGAATGCCGAGTACAAACCTAAAGGGGATGTAGAAAACATCGTGAGAAGCCCTAATTACATAGGAAAGAATGGGTGGAAAGCGATAGGTGGCGCTGTACGAGAACTCGTAAGGTCGGTTCATGTGGTTTCCTCATTTGAGACATTGTCAGCCTATGATGAACATGAATCATTATATGAACGCCGAGTCGGCGGATATCCATTTCATCAACGACCTAGCCAACGGAATTGTATGTGTTGTTTTTCGGTTGTATGGGGAAAGATATCCAAAGAGGCGGCAATCGAAATATCAAAGTTCAATCAAGTGCTTCAGAACTTGGAGGAACATGGATCTTTCAGAGACACGATTGACGACCCCCCATCAATTCTGCAATGGACATAGTGACAGGAATATCCATCGCTGATACTATGATCCGTGAAACACCCCGGAATTTCAAACAAGTCCTCCAACCCAAGTCGCGTTGGTGTCGTCCGTGCATACATGCCAATGGCAGTAATTTCAAACATCTCCTGGGATGCTTTAAGGTATCCGACTACGTTTGGAACCGTGATTTTAAAAAGGCACATAAATGGATAATTTTCGAGATATTTAGTGTCACTTAAATTAGAATACAGGTATAAAATTGTTTTAAGGACTTTTAACAAAAAATATTTAAATACAATTATTTCGGCTAAAAGTTAACTTAGAATAATCTTTTCTCCAAATGTTCTCTTTTTGTGAAAAATGATTCTATTATAATAATATTTTGCCTGTATATAGATCAGAGACTCTACTATGAATTTTGAAAAAATCACATTATTTTCAGAGTTACAACCATTTGAAATATATATCGGCGTTTTTTTCTTAAAATGTTTTCCCTCTGTTGTTGTAAAACATGAATAAACCCACTTCTAAGTTATATATTTCAAAAATTCTATTTGAGCCTCTGTACAGAGGTCTGGGCTATATACAGGCCAAGAAGCATTTTTTATAAAAGGAGAATATTGTGAAAATTCTAGGTCATTCTAGGATCATTTTTTGTCAAAATATTGTACTTAAATATTTTTTTTATTGTAATACTATTCTTAAAACAATTTTATATACATTTCCTAATCTAATGACCCTAAATATCATAAATATTATTAGATTTATACGCTTTTGTAAAATCACTGTTCCGAACGTAGTCGGGTACCTTAATGTTATATTTTAAATTTATAATTGTTTTTTTGTTTTTGTTTTTCTAATAAAGCATTTTTCACTACTTTCTGCATTTGTAGCCTTACGGTCTTTGCGTCTTTTTATTGTGTTAGGGTTACGCTTCCGTCCATACTTTCCTATGTAATTAAGGCTTCTCAAGCTGTTCTCCTTCAAGTTTGTACACGGCATTCGAAGGCGCCCCGCCCCGTATTGCTAAGATTTCCCTTTGCCGAGTGTACCCTAGCCAAATTGATACTCAAAGGATCATTTAAATGCCACATAATCATATGACATATAACTACGGTTTCAGCATCCAGAAAATCTATTGACTAAAGCCTGGATCAAGCCCCCAAACTTAGGGTAAAGGGGCGAGAGTTTTACTTCTAAGCCACCCAGCCGAATAGAACAAAACGTTATAAAAGAGAAGGTAAATAAAGAGTAACAAAAAATAAACTATGGCATAAGAAATGTATAAAAAGTTTAAGATAATAAATAAACATTCCAAGTGGTTATACAACTCCTTTTGAACACAGGAAATTTAGTCAACTATTTGTGTATTTGTTTGGTTGTAAAAAAATACAGGACTTTAAAAATTAAATGAAAAAGAAAAACAGCAGTAAAACATAATTTTAAAAAAATAAAATCCTTACCAAGGGCTTGCAGCTAATAGACTCCATTTCAAAAAAAATTCGGTTGCCCTGTCACACCATAATTCTCGTGATCTTTATTAGCTTTCCTTAACCAGTCTTCATCAATGTTTTCTTTAAGGTCTCCTCCATATTCGACAGGTAGTATAGACCCAGGAAAGTAATTAAGTAGCTCTTCTACATTCGAATGAAAATGTGCCTAAAAAAAGATAGATTTGGAAAATTGAAGAAGAGAGGGACCTGTTTCAGTATATTTAGGTATAAGTTTTTTTTTGCTTTCTTGATCTCTTAATTGTTGCTTGATAATGTAATTGAGAGGGAGAATTTGTATGAAATGTAGAAATAAGTGGCTGGGATTTTGATATTGTAGAAGTGGAAGGTATAATAGGTGTGCTTGAGTAGAAGACGATGTGCTTGAGTAGAACTTTAAATTAGATGCAGATATATTTTGTTTCGAGAAGAATGAAGCTGGTTGAAGTAATCTTAAAAAGTTGGACCCACTATTTTTGTAATAGTTTCATCTGTTTATGATGAATCGTTTACAACTGAAGATTTGGCATCCTGTGCACAGGTTTGGGCTACCTGTGGGGCTATTAGTTTTCGTGCTTCTAGGTAAGAGATATTTTTATTAGTTTTGATTTCTTGTATTTGTTTCTAAATTTTCCATTTAGGGCACAATTTGGAATAAGATGGATGACTTTGTGAACAATTTATACATTTTGGCTCAATTTTCGACCAGATTTCGGATTGCCACCCTAGCCTGTAAGTGCTTTTGGTATGGCGAACGGAGACTTCATCGACATTTCATTATTAGATAATGACAAAATGAAAAACCGTGAATGTGAAGTAATATCATCGATTGTGAATTGAGTAATACGAGGCCTTTACACGGGCTCAGCTGAGTTGGATCCACATGTGAGAAACAGAAGTCATCCTGGCGTGCCTCCATCCACCACCACGGAGTCCAACAAGGGAGGAAGAGTGCCGGACAACTGACAATTGTCAGGCACGACGTTTACCTGAAGTACACCCAGAATATAGTGCTATAGCATCCATGATCCAACGGGTAAACCCGCCATCCTTATCTGCAGCTCTAACTCTCCAGCAATGTCTCTCCGGAGACACCGAAGAGAAGTATCACCAGACGATTGACAGACTCATTCCTACCTCCCGTCTACAGCGAAGCGTGGGCCAAAGGAAAAGGAAAAGTAACCCCGGAACATTATTTTCCTTCTTAGGGGACTCCGCGCATGGCAAACATGCGGTTTGACAAACAACGGTGCTAGTAAAACACTATACAAATGTTGACTAAAAATTAATAAAAGAAAACCAATTGACGCACTACAAAATGAAAACAAAACAGTGTTCATAACAATGAATATAATAATATGATGACATTCAAGTGGAAGAGTGCTCCCCTTGGGTGCCCTTCCTAAATTATTAGCGTGAGCTAGAGGTGTAGGAATAAAGGAAGAACTAGAAGCTACCATAATCTTAATATTACTTTATTAAGATCTTAACTTAAACCAATAACACATTAGGTAATAATATAATATGTGAGTTAATCTACGGAGGCTAAACACACAATATATAATACCGAAATAACGTAACTCGGACCACTATCAATAACTAACTCGCCTAATCTCAATTTCAAAGTAAACACAGATCCAAATATTAAAATGGTAACTCCTACCTTAATGTCCGACGAAACGGCAATCTATCTAATCCTAGTTGAAGTTGTGGTTCACTGGCGTGACATGGTATGCACCTTGACTAAAGGCTCTCTGTCACGGGTGACATCTTTAGACTGTCACTTAACTTCTCGAAATGCTCTTCACACTTGAAGCATGGACTACCATAACACTCCCCAAATCCCACCTTGCTTACTCTAAATTTCTGTTATTTAAAAGCTTCCTAATTTGCATCTTTCGTTCACGTTTTACTTCTCGGGTTGGTTGGAAAAAATTGCCATTCATTTTGACCCCAAGAAATCCAAAAGGACATGTTAATGAAAAAACGCTTGAGCCCGTCACATCCCTCCAAGAAGCAAAATGTGATTTATTCGAGGGTCTTAACGGGCCTTAAGAAATTAGGTGCATATATTTTATTTTTCTGAACTTCTAACTTTCAATACTCCTCTTAAATTTTAACTTCCAATAGCCATTTTAATCATTAATTTTCAATATTCAAATTAAACTTTAATTTTCAATATATATATATATTCATCCTAACTTTAATTTTTAATACTCCTCTCCAATTTGAACTCTCAATAATTTTACTCAAATAACTGGACCAACATTACCAGTTATGTATGGAGAGGTGTATTTAGTTTATACAAGTGGCTTTTCTTCTGTTGTCCAGGGTTGGGTCAATTTGTCCAGGATCTTGATATTCAAAGAAACAAGCTGATTAGAATAAAATTACGGTTTAACGAAACATTAGATTATTTCCAATTAAATACTGGTCAACAAATTTATGAGTTATTTCACGGAGCATACTCTCAATCGTCGCTAACCACCACGTTGACCGAAAACGTGACGTTTCGTCTGTAAACCGGAGCCTGTCGCTCTCGTTTTCTCCCTCAAAACCCACCATTCCGGGGGGTGCATATATTTACTGGTAGCACCATCTATTGATGAGGTTATAACCTCACTGATCTGAGGAATATATTTATATTCCCTACTACTTTAAATCCTACACACTCCGCCAATCCTGACTGTCGATGACCTTAGTGACGCTTGAGAATACTCTCATGATTACATATTCTATTACACTACAAAATATAAGAAAAAGTACACAACATGCATAAGACATATAAAGTGAAGTGTATACTCTATAGTTATTAAAATTAAATGTATACATTTGTAATTACTATTCTATCCATGAGAAAAATACTTCATTTGACCCAGCGTGATCCCCTTCTTTCTCAACTGCATATCTGTCTCTAGGTTTGATTTCAGTAATCTGATATGGTCAGAAAAATTTGGGTCTAAGTTTAATGCCTCCACCAAATTGTGTACGTTGGGCCACTACCAAATCACCAACGTGGTACTCGGGAGTCTTTTTCCTTTTCTTATTTTAAGTTTTCTTGTTCTTCACAAGCACTATGGGACTAGAATATTTGGGTGAACTTGGTCTGAATATTCCTTGTGTTCAGGCCATTCTTCAATGTGTTTGTTCACATTTTGCTTTTCCGCGTACGACGACCGACGTGCTGGTTGATAGACTGGAATATCATCACTCAATATTATTCTCATCGTCACATCTGTGGATTCAGTCTTCTCAGGTTTATACGATGAAATTATTCTGGTTAGATCAATTTTCACTTGTGAGTCAAGGATGTGACTGAAATCTAACTCATCTTCAGGATGTACTCCCAATATTTGCATTACACATGCCTTTTCCTCATACTTGTGGAACATAACACCCTCTTGGGTGAAATTCAAAGAAGCTTGTCTCAAAATGTCTGTATCTATAATGGCTTCAAAATTGAGCTGTTGGGTTGGCACCACATGCCACGTTAAAGAATATTGATCTTTGTCCAAGACAAAATCATACTCAAAGAAACCCTTGGTTACTACTTCAGTTTGTCCTAAACTGTATAACACAGTGTTTATTTTGGATAGTCTTGAATGGTCAACAATTTTCGTGCTTACATCTTCGTGGATAAGACTAACTGTATTACCAGTATCTATAAGTGCCGATACAATTTCATTGCCTAACATAATGTTTTTTAAGTGTAGTCCTTTCTGCGACGTGACAAACCAGCTTTGTACTTGACGATTGGGTTGTTCTCTTTTGATATCTTTCATTGCTTTAGGACAATTAAAACTCAAATGATCTAAGGAAGGACATATGTAAAATTTCCTAGGTGCTCTTCTATCAAAATTTCTACTCGGAGGAGTGTCTAAATATCTTTTTTCAGGATTGAAATTTCCTGTTCTCCTTCTATTGGGATTATCAAATTTTCTGAAATGCTCCATTTGATTCGATCTCCTAACTTCAGATCTTCGAACAGGTGTTAAGGAATGTGTTTTCTGTTTCAACGTCCTCCGGACTTCCTCAAATTCTTCAAGTCTCTTGGCTAATTCAACTGGGGAGTTGATACTTGGTCATTCGTCTAGGTGACGTTCTTTGATTTCAACAGGGGTCTTTTCTGCATCTGGTCGGCTATCATCAGATCCCGTAGTTTGTCAAATGTTTTTACGTTCAATCCTTCAATCCATCCAGTAAAGAATGTTTGAACTTCTTGGTAGAAATCACGCCATGTTTTATCCGAACTTTTCTGATGTGTAACAAATAGCTGCCTGAACTTCTCTGGGGTCAATTTAAATCTTTTCAAAAACAAAGCCCTCACGTGGTCATAGTCCCTCGCCTCTTGTTCAGGTTCTCTACCGATTAACTGTGTAAATTCCTGTGGGAGTAGGCCTAACAGGTGTGAAACCCAAAACTCTTTCGGCACATCCATCATACATGCTTGGCGCTAAAACAATATTAAATTTAAGCTGATATCCTATTTCATATCAAATTTATGTAGCAGTTTGTTCAATTCATTACTAGGTGTACGATTATTCCTACTCAATATTTCCTGATTTAATCCAATCTGAGCTTTGATTCTTTTTTCTAACTCTAAACTAACCCGTCGTTTTCGTTCTTATAATAATTCTCTCTCCTTTCTCTCTTCAATGATACCTTCGTACATCAATTTGATGTCTTTCTCATCGTACCTTGCACTTTTGTTTATTAAATTTTTTAACATTGGCTTAGTCATGTCGACTGTCGCCTCTAAACCTAACTCTGTAGCTAACTCTAACAAATCTTCCTTTTTCCCTTTTAACAAGAAAGACACGTTTTTCCTCTTTTTAATTAAGGAGTTATGAATTTATACAAACATTATTGTACTGGAGAATAACAGGTATAGTACTAAATACTGTGAAAGGTATAGGATGCTAGCTCTGCTAAATTTTACCCACACTTCTACTAAATATATGAAAGTTATGCAAATAAACTTTTCAATTAAAAAATTCCAAAACCAATGTAAAATTCAAATAATAATATATCATACATCAATATTTTAAAATATATCAAGTAATATTTTAAAAATTGGGATATATAATTCAAAATTAATAGTTATTAAATACAATTTCAAAAAGAAAAAAAATATATGAAAGTATATAATGGCAAAATTAGGTAACTAATATGTTCATTTAAAATTATAGAGAGGAAAGAAATAAAAATCTATTTCGTTTAAAATATTTGCCCAGATTAAAAAAAACATACATTCAAAAAGGAAAATCATCAAAATACGGATTATCAAAAAAACATAACAGATAAATAAACATAAATAAGTCTGACCTTGACTTCAAACTGAGTGCTTTTCATGAGAGAGGAAGGAGAAACTAACACTCCCTTCTTTTCCTACATTACAAATGTCGGTTACTCCATCAACCTGATATGTCCTTGTGAATATTCATTGCTCTCGTGCTAAAAGGCAGATACGTGAAGCCCTTACACAATCTTGGAAGTTTTTAACTTTCGTGCACACACAAATCTTTACAATTTCAAAGTGCGGGAACACTTTACTCTTCGCCAGGAAGGCATTCACTCAAGAAATTCTAATACCAGGGCGGCATTCACTGAAGAAATTCTAATACCAGGGCGGCATTCACTGAAGAAATTCTAATACCAGGGCAGCATTCCCTGAAGAAATTCTATTACCAGGGCGGCATTCACTGAAGAAATTCTATTACAAGGGCGGTATTCCCTGAAGAAATTCTATTACCAGGGTATCATTCACTGCAGAAATTCTATCACCAGGGCGGTATTCACTGAAGAAATTCTATTAACCGGGTGGCATTCACTGAGGAAATTTTATTACCAGGGGGGCATTTAGTAGTAAAAACAAATGTTATTCATGGCAGGATGGCACATTACTTCGCGATGAAGAAGGTAATCCTTGGCAATCTGGAATCAATTCGTGTCAGGCTGACACACTAGTCTTCAAACTAAAGAGTTCGTTTATATTATATCTAATAGATAATATTCTACAAGTGAAAGGTCGGGTGTGGGGTGAATGACTATTTCCTGATTCTGCTTTTTTCTTCTTTTTTTTAATTTTAAAAAAAATTATCCCGGCTGAGCCCCCATAAAATATGTAGGGGTGTATTTTATTTATACAAGTGACTTTTCTTTTGTTGTCTAGGGGTGAGTCAATTTGTCCAGGATCTTGATATTCAAAGAAATAAGCTGATTAGAATAAAATTACGGTTTAATGAAACATTGGATTATTTCCAATTAAATACTGGTCAACAAATTTATGAGTTATTTCACGGAGCATACACTCAATTGTCGCTAAGCCTATTGACCATCACGTTGACCGAAACGTGACCTCTCGTCTGTAAACCGGAGTGCTCTCGTTTTCTCCCTCAAAATCCACCATCCCGGTGGGATGTATATATTTACCGGCAGCACAATCTATTGGTGTGGTTGTAACCTCACTGATCGGAGGAATATATTTATATTCCCTAATTCTTTAAATCCTACATGTATTTTAATCACGGTAAATTATCTTTTACAAATGCATTGGTGTGTCTTATTCAGGCAACGGGCCCGGAGAAAAACCATATACTGTTTACTGGAAAAACCAGGTCCACACGTCTTAACTAACTTAATTCTACTTAATGCTACTTAAAAATTAATACAATCTTCTTCTGTATAACAAATGTCTTTTCCATCTTGTCGGATTTACAATTTTGTTCTAAAAAACTTTTTTTCAATCATTCAGGGTCAGCTACCCTGAAATAAAAACGCTTTAAGTCACGCGGAATAACAAATTTTCACATAATACCATTACATTTTACAAATTCCATACTTTATATACCATCTTTAAATTACAACTAATTTTCATATATACACCTCACACATCTCTGTTTTTTTTAATAAACTTCCGCTCTAAAATCGCGCATCACTGCTAGTGTTATTGTTAATAATTTATCTACGCCGCGTTCCCCCAAACCAGATGTACACTAATAGGAATCAATATAACAATATATATATATATACACTGGTGTGCAAAACTTAAGCAACAATGTAAAAATTAAGCAGATAACCATAAAATACAGAAAAGGAGGCCTAGAGATCAGTACATTGAACACGTAAGTCAGTAGAAACGCCATGCGTATGCAAATATCAGGAACGAAACGTCAAAAGTGACGTGAGCGTACGCAAAACGCGTTATGTCGGCGTGTGCTGTTCAACAGTAAAATAAAACAAAGGACGCAAACGCAATTCAACATATTCGCTACAAGTGCCAGTGAGTCAGTTCGTGAAATATGGCTAGAAGAAATCACCTGGAAGACTTCACACGTGGAAGAATGATCGGAAAGCTGGAGGAGGGGCGTACCATCACCATTGTAGCTGCATAGTTCGGAATAAAAAAAAGCGTCGTTTCGCGCGCTTGGAAAGCGTTCCAAACCACAGGTACAGTTGTTAAAAAGGTTGGTGGTGGCCGCCCGAGGACGAAAACTGCAGGGGATGACCAATATATCATCCTGCAGGCGAAAAGAGGCCGACGGCAGTCAGCAAGCGTCATTGCTCAGTAACTCTCTACAGCAACGGGGCGACAAGTGTCGCGGTTTATTGTGGCCAGACGCCTTCATAAAGGGGGCCTATTCGCCCGCCGTCCTGAACGCTGCCTCCCGTTGAAAGTTGACCACCGTTTACAGTGGTGCAGAGAGCACAAAAACTGGACAACTGTCAATGGAGTCATGTCCTCTTTACGGCTGAGAGTCGGTTCAGTACCAGAAGCGATTCTCAACGCATTTTGATTTGGAGAGAGATCCGGACACGGTTTTATACCAGAAACATCAAGGAAAGACACCATTACGGTGGTCCTGGAGTTCTTGTCTGGGGAGGCATTATGCTGAACGGGCGAACTGAGCTCCAAATTTTCGATAGAGGGTCTGTAATCGGGGATCGCTATTGTGAGGATGTACTTCTTCCCCATGTGCGTCTGTTCCCAGGTGCCATTGACCCAGACTTCATTTTTATGGATGACAATGCACGGCCACATCGGACTCTTGCTGTTGAGGAGCTGCTGGAAAGTGAAGATATCACTCGAATGGATTGACCAGCGTACTCCCCAGATTTAAATCCCATCAAACATATGTGGGTTGCTTTGGGGAGATGTATTGCAGCACGTTTACATCATCCGGAGAACACCCAACAACTCAAACAGTTTTTGATTGAAGAATGGGCACTCCTACCGCAAGACATGTTGCACCAGCTGGTTCTGAGTATGCGGAGACGGTGCGAAGCATCCATTGCAGTGAGGGGAGGGCATATACCATATTAAGGAACATCTGCTTGTTGTTCTTTCTGTTGTATAGAACCTCATGAGTCACGATACTATGCGTTCAATAAAGCTTGTTTTTGTTTGATTCCATACCGTATGCATTGTATTCCTTTTTCAGCGCCGATGCTTTCGTCATCCTTTACGTATGTAATACTCTCCCTCATTTCTGAATTTCCTGTCTCTCAAATGATTTTTTGTGAAATTATAGCAATAAACCCACCTGTTGCTTAAGTTTTGCACACCAGTGTATTATACAAGTACAAACATTTTTTCAATAAACCTTTAAAATAAACACCTAAAGAAATTGTCGCATCTTAGCGAAGTCATACATAGAAGTAAACAAATGCATATATTTACAAATGTTTTCCTCAGAATTTTGAAAAAAATCTACAATTCAAAAGCTCATTTTTCAGTCTTCTAGAAAAATGCACTCATTGTAGTATGAACTTTTGCTTGACTAAGAGAATTTTTTTTCTTTGCAACAATTCTTCCGACCACTTGTTCGAAAGTATATATAATAAAAAGATACAAACTTGAATACGGACTATCACAACACTCCCCAAATGCCACCTCGCTTACTCTTAACTTCCTGATTGCATCTTTCCTTCACGTTTTACTTCTCGGGTTGGTTGGAAAAGAATTGTAATTTATTCTAGCCCCAAGGAACTCAAAAGGACATGTTAATGAAAAAACCCTGAGCTTGTCACAAAGGAAATTTAAAATTCTAAACATGCTTTTTTAAAGACATATATATATATATATATATATATGGTCCCGACGGGAAAATAAATAAACGACGACATCTATAACAAGAAGGAGGATCGAAAATAGAGAATTATCACTAGGGTATCTCGGTGTCGTAACACCCGTGTTTACCAAAGACAGTAAACCCCTTGAGAAAAGGAAATAATCACGAGGGCACCTCGGGATTGTGACACCTGTACTCACCGAAAGAAGTTGAGCTTCCTGAGGGAACCACAGCAGGAAGTGAAGAAGATCAAAATTGACACGTGTGGCTCATAAGAGCCTTAGCCTCCCAGTACACAGTAGAGGAAACAGGGGCAGAACAGACAGGAAGGTAGGGTGTGAATGAATGTCTTCTCCTAAATTACAGAATATGCCTTTGGGGCTTTCAAATATTCTCATTTGGAAAAGGTGGCTGTCCAAACAATCGCAGCTACTCAGTAGTGTAGTCTGAAAAGAGAAACTGCTTTAAAACATAGGCCGAGTGAGTAAGTGAGTGACTACAGGGCGCTACACAAGGGCCTTTGGCGACGGACCACGTAATTTTGTACCCTGGTCAAGTGACGTTGACGACACCTGACCTGGCACCCCCGTCTCCTAACTACCAACGGGAGGATATTTCAGCTTTCGACAGATTTAACGTGCATTACTGCTCTACACGGCGGGTCTTTAGTGGTACTGGGCTCGAACTCATGACATGCCTGTCATGATCCTATACCTTGACCACTGGGCTACTGCAGACTAAAACATGAACCGAACAGGGGTGTTTAGAAATAAAGTTAAACCATGTTTAGATGAGTTTCCTTCACGAGAATTATCTGATAGTTTTCTGGAAAATGGCATGTAAAATCTGTTTCCTCAAGTCGAAACAAAATATTGTTTATGATTAAAGATAAATTGTATGTAATATACAAGAGAAAGTAAAAAAAAAAGAATTTTTGCAATTTCTCTTCCTAAGGTTTGAGAACATTAATATTATCCATTGCTGAATGATGGGTAGTCTGCAACACTTCCATACAACGTGTTACTCGTTTCCCCTCGTAGTCATTGTGGTGTAACAGACCGTTCAGCATGGAAGTTCAATTGTCGATCTGCACCAAGAAGCAAAGAACAACAGTGATTCGCTTTTTGTTTGCGGAAAGTGTGAAGCCTGCGGAAATTATTCTGCCCAAGAAAGTGCAGCACGGTGACAGCTGTTTATCGTGATGCAAAATCTATGAATGGATAGAGAGCTTCAAGCAGGAAAGAACTTTTATATGTGATGATGAAAGATCGGACATTCTATTGGCATCAAACACTGAGGACTATGTGCAAATCATTGATGGAAGAGAATAGTGATGGAAGAAATGGCTAAAATTATACACATCTTCCGCAAACCAAAAAGCTAATCACTGATCTCCTTTCCACATTGGTACAGATTCCATGTTGAAAAAGGTCTGCTACACTCCGATGACTACGAAGGGAAACGAGTGACACGTTTGTGACGGGCTCACGCGTATTTTCTTTATCATGTCCTTTTGGGTTCTTTGGGGCCAGAATTAATGGCAACTCTTTTCCAACCAAACCAAGAAGTAAAACATGAAGGAAAGATGCAAATTAGGAAGCTTTTAAATAACTGAAGTTTAGAGTAAGCGGGATGGCAATTTGGGGAAAGATATGATAGTCCGTGATTCAAGTGTGAAAAAGTTTTGAAAGGTTAAGTAAGAGCCAACTGAAGTTTTCCGTGACAGAAAGCCCTTAGATCAAGGTGCATACCACTGCACTCCAGTGAACCGCACCTTCAACTAGGATCAGATTGATTGCTACTTCATTCGACATTAAGTTAGGAGTGACTATTTAATATTCGGATCTGTGACAGCATTAAAATTGAGCTTAGGCGAGTTAGTTATTGATAGTGGTCCAGGTTACGTTATTTCGGTATTATATATATTGCGTGTTTAACCACCGTGGATACTCTCACATATCATATTATTATCTAATCTGTTAGAGGTTTAAGTTTAAGATCTCTTAATAAAGCCATATTAAGATCAAGGCAGCTTCTAGTTCTTCATTTATTCCTACTCCTCTATATCACGCTGATAATCAAGGAGAAGAGCACCCGAATGGGGCATCCTTACATATTGTACAGCAGTGTGGCCGACTACGCCCCATTCAGGGCTGAATACAAGTGCTGTTTCCAAACCTTGGAAAGAGAAGTTGAAAAATTCCTTTTACTTTATATTTGGTGTGAGTATAGCAAAAGACTGCCTCAATATACATAAATTACTTACTCTGTTTCTTAATTTTTCTGACAGAAATTGCTTGAGTATCATCCAACATGGTTTGACTACGACTGATTGATTAACTACGTGACAAGCTTTATATCGTCCTGGAATGCAATGCTGCAAGGAAATATAGAATTCAACATTAAAGCAATATGTATATGTTGCATTAAAGCAATATTTATACAAAAATAAATTTAAAATTCATGTAGAATTACTATTGAAATGCATAATTTATCAATAAATTACAAATTGCAACAAGAAAAATATTTTCAAAAAAAAAGGGAGAAAAACTCTAATAATGATTTTAAAGCATTTTTTTCGAAGAAGTTTTTCAATTTTAACATATAAATGGAACTTTTAGCTGAACTTTTGCCACAAACTTTGCATGAGTTAGTTTGAATATAGATGCATGCATTACTAGTAATTAAAATATATATTTACTATCATGTAAGTAATATAATTCCTTCTAGTAATTAATTATCGGGATTTAATTTCAACTTCAGAAATTGTTATATTATTTGTAATGTGATTTCTAAGTCTTTTTTAATTCTTTTACTTGTCTACCTTATTGGAATTATGCTTTAGAGCCAGTGTGGCCATTAAGTCAATCGTGATCGACCGGCGGACCGTCAAGACATTTTGGATTCTAAGACTTAACAATCATTCCATCATACGAAGGTCTAGAAATGCCATATTTATTCGAATTTAAACCACCATCGATTCTAAGCCAAACCCAAAATTCTCAACAAGATTTGAATAATATTCTAAAAGGGTTTATCTATATCCAATTTTACGAAATTAAAATTAATTTAAAAGGAAGACTAATAAGAAGTGAATATTAAGTTATTTTATCAATATACTGAATATATGCATGAAGCTGTAATTGTTCTAAATACCCCATCCAAAAATTTTCCCTTTCCAATCTAAGCTGCACCGATTATCAGTAGCATTAACATTGGGGGTGGGGAAGTGTGGCTTAGATTCGAGTAAATACGGTATTTTAAAAAATACGAAGGAAAAAAATCGTATCATAAGAGAAATTTCTTTGAATAGAAAATGCTCCTCTCTATTTGGAGGATATTGTACGAAGAAAAACTTAAAATGGTTCTTGGTTCTAAGAAAAAGTTTGCTAAATAGAGAAATTTGAAAAGTAGAGGTTCGTAAAATGGAGATCCCACTGTATTGTATACTTTCTCTTTTGGCTCATTATACCAACGCTCCTGGGTGGATCACAACACCTTGAAGAAATTAGAAGTAGCCCGTACCCTGGAAAAGTCTGCCCACCCCCGCTTTAGAGCTACTGTTTTTTCCGAAGACTTAAGAAGATTCACTTAATACCTCTCACTTCTTCAAAACTCACACAATTTTAATTTCTTGGAGATAACTATTTATTATATTTTAAATATTCCAAATTTTCTTCTTTCTCCAAAATGTCACAAATGATATCGAGTCTGATACCTCCTTTGAATCTGTTTTCAGTACGTTCCACATTTTAAGTTTCTATGTATTTTAAGGAATTAGTTCATTTTTTTAAAAAAAGAATCCAGTTATACGAAAATGCTGCACTGATATAAATTATTTTTAAAATTTAATCAACTTTTTCAGATATGTTTATTTAGTTCTTAATTACTGTTTTAGTTAAAATGGTGTACGCCTGTATTGCAATACCTGAATGGAAATCAAATAAAAATCTTTGCTTATTGTTCATATACGTAGTATGATCAAAAAAGTACGGGTGCCAGGTGCAGAAAACTTTACCTTGAATAGTCCACCTTCTAAGTTGTTCCCTTGGGGAACGATTCAGTTTTTCCAGCGTTCGTTTAACTTCTGGAAGTACAGCTGAAAGCCACTTTTCACAACCTCCTGTACAGCCTCCTGCTATGCCCCTTCACCTCACCTGATGACACAAAACGGTATCCGTGTAAATGTCCTTCCATTGATGGGAACTGGTAAAAGTCACACGGGGTGGTTTTGGCGAGAAACTCTTTTACTAATTGCGATCGATGTGTTGGTGTGTTGTCATACACAAGATAGTCGTCACTCTGGCGGAACTGAGGTCATTTATAACAAATGGATTCCCTCAAACGACATCTTCAAGAAGGATGTAGTCTCAGTGATTTATTCAAGTGTTTGGCGACGATCTTTTCGAACACATTCAGACATCAACGCAACATTTTCCGCGTTCCATGAAGTTGAAGGTCATTCAACGCGTTCATTGTAATCAATGGACTCTCAGCCTTCTTTAAAACGCTGATGCCATTCGTGAGCCTTGGAACTCGCCATGGTAGATCCACCAAACACCTTAATTAGCATTTCTAAAATCTCCCTTTGTGTTTTACCTACGCACTCACAGAATTTAATGTTCAATGCTGTTCAAGAAAGTCATCTTTCTTACATAGCGGAGAAAAGTTAACTAGTTTCGGTAAATAACAGCTGCTCGTGCGATTTATTCACATGACATGTTTTAAATCAACCTAGATAGGTAGGGGAGGGCTGGGAGAATCTAATTCAAGCGGTTTAAATATAGGCGCTTACTTTTCTCGTCAGCAACGGCCTCATTCCCCGGAATTTTGGATCGTACTAAGCATATATACAGCCTAGTTGTAAAAACCATTATTAAATTTATAGGCTATTTAGGGGTTCACCGGGACCAACATTAGTAGGCCTCAGTTCCTTATGGCAGATAAAATGGTTTTAGCCCGGTTCAGTACCATACGAACTGGGCTTGGTCGACAAATACTGTCAAGTTATTCCATACTCCATCAAATATATGCCACATTAAATCAATCGTAGAACTTAAAGAGTGGTAAAATCCCTGCCTGAGAAAGAGAGTAACTCGTGAACTGATATTTTCGAAGTATTAAAACAAAAACTCTAAATGCATAAAGTTGAGATTGTTTAAAAAAAACTTGATGAAATAAAGCTATAGAAAAGAACAGTAAATCATAAATTTACAATAAAAAGTAATTGTACGAACTGCCAGAAAAAAATTAAAGAAAGCAAAAATATTGCATGAAAAGTCGAAAATCAACTTACTATAGATTTGTGATAAAGTGAATATATATTATGCGGTGTGCATGTTTTGAGATGTTGAAGTGAAGTTCCCTTAAAGTCATAAATGAACTTGAATCCGTTTATTTGAGTCATTGGATCACGCAGTATTTGTAGATACATCACCATGATGATTCGCTGAATGTATTCTGAAGGAATTTCCTTTGCATTGTATTTACCTATTTAAAAAAAACTATAAAGGGTTATACATATATAAGAATAACTAAATTAGATTTTTAAAATTAAATTCCCTATACAACATTTAACTCTTACTTTCCATTACACCTTCAAGTAGTAAATTAAACACCCAATAATTTCTCCGAAACAGATGGCCCAACCACAAAACACTTCTAACACCAGATCATTATATTTTATAGCCCTATATATCAACAATAACTTTTAAGTATATCTCATAACTAAGAACTGTACTTCACATCAGGGCATAAGTGGTGAAATTACTTAGATTTTACTTGGCATAGTTTTTCTCTCAGAGTAACATCTCTTAATGGCTAGCTGAATAAAACTATTTTTAACAAAAACGCTTAATGTTGACTTGAAGCATGTCAGTTGTGGAATTTTGTAATTATAAAAAATTCTACTTTTTAGGGTTTTTTTCAACATACAACTATTTTTTAAAAAAAAGGTACGTTTTTGTTTCTGGGGGCTAAAAAATTGCAAAGTGAGTGAGTGAGTATTAAAGTCACACTGTTCGCCTACTCGAAAGCTTTCGGCGACAGCCTTTGAAATTTTGAACCATGGTCGAGTGACGAGGATGCGACTTGAAGTGGAAACTTCCCTCCTAACTACCGTACACCAACGCTAGGACGTTTAAGCTCTCGACAGACTCATCGTGCATCGCTCCTCCTAACAGTGAGTCTTCAGCGGTAACCAAAATTTTAAAGGGCAGTAGTGATTAATTGTGGAAAACACACGAGAATTTTGTTTATAATGGCGTATAATATAGAAATCACACACACACCAGGAAGGGTTGATAGCGAAAGGGGAAGGGGAATTTCCATGACAATATGTTATGCATTCAAAAACGTTCGTGCAACGCTGGGGGAAAGAAAGTTGTCTGACAAAAAAAAAAGAAACGAAAAAATTTCAAAACAGAGAATTTAAAGTTATACACTCGGTAAAAGCCTGAGCAACGCATTTTGAAAAAAGAATATTGGAAGTGCTGATTTTGTGAAGGGAAGGGAAAATTTATAAAAGAAGAGAAAAACCGTGCAACAACGGGCCATGCAGCTAGTATATATATGTATATATAACGAAATTGTATCCTCCAAATTGTGTTCAATAATTTTAGTAGTCCGTTATTTTGTACTGTTAGTGTCAAAGAGCAAAATTAAACAAATATATTGAGCTTTCTTTATCTTTTAGCAAAAAATAACTTTTGAGATGCATAGAGAAATAATTTCCTTAAAACTACACACATATGTAAGTAAACATTTATATTAATCGAAAATTCAATAACTCTGGAAAACATGACACTGCTATAAAACGAATTCGGTGTTTGAGAACCCCATACAACATGAAATGTAATAAAAGCCTTTGAAAGTAAACTTGATTTAACGTGGACTCGCAAAGCATAGCAATTTTTTTGAAATATCACTTACGCGTGTTATATATTAATTACCTGTATGAGTCTGATTGAATTCTGAACTGTGCAGCGCCCCCTAAGGGGTCATGATAACCCTACGTGTGAGGCGCGAGCATATCGAAAAGCCGAAAAGATAATATTACTTAAAAATTTATTAATTTACTGAAAAGACGCAAAACAAAATACATTCTGAAACATTTATATTGATAAAATATACTTATAAATGTATCAGTACTGCACAATGTATTCGATGATTAATTTATCAGTACTAAAATGAGAATAGAGGTTTAATAATTACTAGTGACCTCATGGGTTTGTCTTATATAAAATTATGTGTGTACAAACTGTAATACTTATCTTGATAATTTGTACTGTTTATAGTTAAAGTCGTATTGTACCTTTACGTCATAGTGCATTATTATTGCATTCAATATACAGAGTGTTTTTTTCCAGGTATAGAAGTTTAAGTTGGCATTACTTTCCAAGAGGGCGACCGATTTAACAGCTGTCAAGTAATTTATTCTGAGTTTGGTTTGGCAATTCATCATGAATAGACTCACGCCTGAACAACGCTTACAAATTGTGCAATTTTATTTCGAAAATAATGGTCGATTTTCATAAGCGAATTTTGATTAGCGATGAACCGCACTTCTTGTTGAATGGCTACGTCAACAAACAAAACTGCCGCATTTGGAGTGAAGCTAATCCACAAGTGTATGTCGAAGCACCGTTACATCCAGAAAAACTGACTGTTTGGTGCGCTTTATGGGCTGGTGGAATCCTTCTTCAAAAACGATGAAGGCCACAACGTTACAGTCAATTTTGATCGGTATAGAGCCATGATTACTAACTTTTTCATTCCTGAATTGAACAATCATGATGTCCAGGAGCTGTGGTTCCAACAAGACGGCGCAACATGTCACACAGCTCGTGCCACAATCGATTTATTGAAAAACACGTTTGGTGACCGCCTAATTTCACGTTTTGGACCTGTGAATTGGCCTCCAAGATCTTGTGATTTAACACCGTTAGACTATTTTCCGTGGAGCTATGTAAAGTCATTGGTCTATGCGGATAAGCTACAAACGCTTGACCCTTTGGGAGACAACATTCGCCGTCTTATTGCCGATATACGGCCACAAATGTTGGAAAAAGTCATGTAAAATTGGACTTCCAGATTGGACTACATCCGAGCCACCCGTGGCAGTCCTATGCCAGAAATCATATTTAAAATGTAATGCCACAAGATTATCTTTCGAATAAAAAAATCATGTCAATCGAATAATACATCGTTGTTTTATTGCAATTTAAATTTCTATACCTCTCGAAAAAACACCCTTTACATTGTTATTTTAAGGAGGAGGGCACGATGAAAATTACGATTAAAAATTGGGTACCAAAGAGTGGAAGTTTGAGAACCACTGGTTTATAGTGTATAATGCATTTAGTAATTATGTATATATATATATATATATATATATATATATATATATATATATATATAAAGTTTAAATTGTGAGTTGTTTTGTTTATAAATATAAGTATACAGATTTATTTGCATTTTTTGTATTTAAAAATGACACATTTTCCTGAGCTGTGCAAATGCAATTCTGAGGTATATTATAAGACAATTAAGTGTAAAAGGTTCCTTATTGCTTACCGTATCGAATTATTACAAGTGTGCATCCTTCAGGACATCTTTTTGGAAGGACAAGAATTATCTTAGTTAATTCATTTGCGAGAAAGTATTCATCTGGAAGGCTGTCCAATGAACTAGGGTATTTCTTCCTTAAACGAAATGTGTTCCGTATATAATAAAATGCTTTTCTTATATCATACTTGCTGTGTCTTAAAAACTGAATCAGAAAATCTTCTGGAAAGTTGATTCCGCTTGTTAACTGTTCATCTGTTTAAATGAAATGAGACAAAAAATAAATTTATTTATTAGTATGAACATAAGAAAACAATTTTGCAGATAATTTCAATATGCTTTGACTTCGACAGTTTGTGTAAAAAACAGGCAGGCACATGTCCCTGCTATTAAATATTTTGCAATGGTAGATGATACCTGGAGCCGGAATTGATGTTATTAGTAATTAAGTTATCCGACTACCCTAAAATCATGATTTTTTTTTCAAAAATTGACAAAGTTTGTTTATGATTTTATTCTATAGGTCATCTTATTAGCTTAATAAAAATACCAAGTTTTCTATTTTCCATTCACTAGAAGAAAAACTACAAGCGTTTTAGTAAAAAAGCAGATACCATAACTTTACACAAGATGTCAATCTTTAAAATGCGTTTAGCTCGAAATGTGTTTTTTCGTAAAGCTCAAACGGAGACAGCGATTGCTCAAAAAGTTATAACGATAATTTGCTGAATTTTTTTGTGTATGTTTTGTATAATAGTAGAAGTATTTTGACTATCAAATTTATCAAATACTGTTTTATTTGAAAATTTACAGTCCCTTATGTGAATATAATCACTGTTTCTTTAAGAAATTTCATATAATCACTAAGATAAAGTGCTCTAGTTTTGGTAAAAACTAAAATATCTCTTATCCTGAAGGTCATTTCAAACATGAATAACAGAGTAACACATTAAAATTGAAAAATTAAGAATTTGTTCATAAAATTTTTGTACAGAACGGGCCCCGTTTATGTAATTTTTTGTACATCTTCCCCAGTTTTTTCCCATTTTAATAATAATAATTTTTTTCTTCTGTGTTCTCAATTTTAGTAATTTTTTCCTTAAAATATACTAAATAAATCTAAAACTCACAAAAAAATCCCCATAACTCCATTTTTTTCAAAAAAAAAGTTGTCGCAAGTAGTCGGATACCTGAATAGATTTTACAATTTTTTTAAATAAAAATGTAGTAATTTTCTTATATTGTCTTTACTTAAAATATCGTAACATTGATTTGTTTTAAATATTATGTTTTGATAATGAAAAATAGGGCTGCTCTTAAACACCTTATAGTTATTAAGTTGCTTGAGTTCGAAAACTTAACTAAATAATAATAGTTAACTATCCATTTAAACTATTATTATTTACTGAATAGTAGCCGTTTTGCACGTGTTACATTGTAGTGAATTTAACCCCCCCCCACACGTGTTCTATCACCGTAGACGATGACCTACTTAAATTATATTAACAGACATCAACTTATTGATATGTTTGTTAAAAGTTCAACAGAAATACTATGATCAGACAGCTCTACACTGACTTTTTTTCAAATTATTCAAATTAATTTTTTAAAAATTGAAAATTTTTATTGCCTATAATCATTTTCAACTCATGAAACTTTAAAAAAAAATTTATGAAAAGAAGGAAACAGTAATCGATACCTCTTAGCATCTTTCTAAGTTCCAGAAGACTTATTAGCTTCGTTTCAGGAGTCTCATTCAGCTCATCTTTCAGTTTTTTTAGAACAAAATCTGGTAAGTGCTTCATTTTGAAAGGAAGGGTCTCCTTACTTTCGGAAGTAGTTTTTGGAACTTCGAAAGACATTTCTAATGGAAAAGCACAGCAACAAAAATTGCATTGGCTTATTTTTTGAAGTTGGTATTTAATATTTAGTGGTCTATCATGAAAGTCCAAAACATGCACATATCTTTGTTTTCATTTTTCAAGTTAATAGGAAAAAGAACATTTTTTTCATAGCATGGATATGAAATTCGTTCTAAGTTTCTCAGATTTCTGTTGTTAAAATATATAGGGACATAGGAACAACAACAATTATCATTGACGTGACGCAAAATAAAAATAATTACGTACTAAAATGTTATAAATAATTAGTAAAAAAAACTATTTTCCTTCGTAATAGTCCATTTAAAAGAGTGAAATATAATGTCACTCGATTGCGATACTTAAAAATTTTATCGGAACACATAATTTATTCGAATAAAAGCATTGTAGTTATATAATTGTTCTTCACCTTTTTGCTATTATTCAGTGTATTTTTATTCCATGCGAGGGTAGCGATAATCATTTAAGTTATACCAAAGTTAGCAATTTGTAATAATTTAAATCATCCTACTAGCACACCATATATAGCTATTTTTCTAAAATATTCCATGACTTAAAATATTGTTTAAAATTCGAACAATTTACTAAAAGAAATGATATATTTGTAATTATTTCAGGAAGAAAAAAATTTTCTAAAAATGTTTTTTTTTTAAAATGTATCTAAAAATGTTTTATTACATCTTTAAATAAAGTACCTTTTTAAGAAGATCTAATAGCCATTACATGAGAAACCAAGCTCTGATTATAGGGAAATATCATTTATACTATTGTTTATGATGATTAAGACATACATTTCTAACTGCACTTAAAAGTTGCAGTAAAACTTAAGTATGAAGCAATATTATGTGAATCGATACAATTAACTAATCATATGTGATTCGGTATTTTTCAGTCAATTTAAAATTATTTGTTAAAAAATCGGAAGGGGAGGATTTATATATAGAAATATCGACACACACACAAGATAGAGGAAACATTGCTTATATAAATAAAATAACCCAACTTCATTTTGGAAGTACATTTTGGAAATTAAATATAATTCCAACTAAAAGATAAAGTAATACACACACACACATATATATATATATATATATACATAGAAAGAGATTAATTAAATATAGTTATAAAAAATATGTAAGTATACAGAAATTTTAATAAAGTTTACCGTACCTTTTGAAATAGCACAAGTGATCAGCACTTGCAAGATAGTAATAAATAAAGCAAGCAAGATAGTAATAAATAAATTATTATATGCAAATGCCAAGGAAATTCTGTATTAAAAGACTCTAATGGAACGTAGGGTTGAGGTGGTGAGGAAAGTGTTTGACTAGTTGTCTCTTTTGATCAGCCTTGAATTTCTTATCTTTTGTTTGGAGATAAAGAGGAAATTGTGTTTAGATTACGCATTTACATTTACGAAAGAAACACTTTTTAATTTTTTTTAAAAAAATTGCTATAAAATAAAGATAGATAGAGCTTTTTTTGCTAATAAATAAAGATGGATATGGATTTTTTTTGCTTATAAATAAAGATAGATATGGATTTTTTCCCTAATAAATAAAGGTAGATAGGTCTTTTTATGTACTTAAAATCCGAAAACTGTATTTGACGAGAGCAATTTTTCGAGATCTAAAAATTGTCTTAAATCATGACGTTTTATTATTGCATAATGTGTTCTCGGAGTATTATTAGAATTGTTTTGACCTAGTTTGCTTAAAAGTATAGCCTTATTACAAAGCAACGTAAAACAATAAGCAATTTTAAGAGATTTTGCCATAACTAATATTATGCCTGTATATTTCTTTTAAATTCCCGTAATTCCCCCTTTGTAGTCGATTTTTGCAAAGCCCAGTTTTAGAGGTTCTCTGCTGAACAAAAGAAGCAGAATTGCCAAATTTCCCGTCAATAGTTGTAATAACTCAAAAGCGTGAATGTTTTTTTTTATCTGCCATTTCCTTAGAGTCGATTTTTACAAAACCTGTACTTAACGGAGATCTATGCAACTGAATGTCAAATTTAAAATTTGCAGGTTTGATGGTTCAGGAACATGTGTTTTTGTCTACAGCCTCCTTGGAAGTAAATTTTCTCAAAATAGGTTCTCAACGGATCTCTATACAAAAGAATCAAATAACATGTTTGCCAAATTTAAAGTACGTACATCTAATAGTTCAACCTCGTATCTCTTCCTTGGAATCGAATTCGTAAGAACAGTTTTTAGCAAACCGCTTTTCAACAGAAGGAACATGTGTGTTCGTAAGTCTGTAAAGGTTGCCTCGACGCAACCAATGGTGTGGGAGACTTGGAAGGAAAAGACTAGCCATATTCACAATAACTACAATTTAATCTCAGGTAAGAACAACAACACACATTCAATTAACCAAGTTTAGGGATGCACCCAAATACCAAATATGGATAGCAATCACCAGGTGGGCAAGATACGAGAAGACTTTAAATAATCACTTTTGTCAAGGCGATTGCTTCTAATTCTTAGCTATCTAATCAGCTTTGATTCCTAGTTGTTTGACAAATCGTCAACTTCAATATTACAATAATCAGCTACGAAATATCCACGCCTCACTTGCAACTTTAATTAATAATTGCTCGCCGTTAGCATTCTAAACTACCGGGTGTTTCAAAAGTCACCCACATCAACCTTTGTGGTTGAGTTTTAAGAGAACAGGGACATCATATACTTTCAAATAATCGATTTTTCAATTTTAGTTCTAAAAAATAGTGCTTATTTTTCTGAATCTAAAAATGTATAATACTTATATGTTTGTTGATAAAATAGCTCTAAAATATGAAAAATAAAAATGTAAATAAATGACCACGCCCCTTTTGACACGCCCCTTTGAACTTTAAATATGTAGTTTCCCCTGTGTTTTATCTATATTAACTTTTGATTGTTTTTTTCGTTTGAATGTTAACCCCGCTACTTTTTAGCCACGCTTGTGCGTGAGCTATTGTTCCAAGCTGTGTGACAAAATTTCTTACTTTAAATTTCGGTTTATGACAATGTTTTGAACCGAGTTCGTCTATTCCGAAGTTTTTTGTTGCATACAACTACTTAATTTTACATTAATTTTCGTAAGAAATATTTATTTTTTACTTATAATTATTAATATTCATAAGATTTTAAAAGTATCTTAACTTTTTTTAAACGAGTAATTATGCCAAGAATAATAAAATTTGGCAGAAGGAAGTATAGTAGCAATCAACATAAAAGTCTAAATCGACTGAAGAATTGCTTTTTAATTCCGTGGAAAGTGCTTCTAGGAGAAAAATTAAAATACCGGATTTACTACAAGAACAAGATTCTCAAAATGTAAACATAATCGTTGAACTGGATTTATTATCTTCCCTTATGAAAAATCTCTTATGTTGTAAATATTGCTGTTCTTCAGAGAAAATTGAGCTGAGAGAAGATTTAAAAAGTCGTAGAGTTTTAGCTGTGAGTTTGGAAATAATTTGTCACAACTGTGGAGAATCGACGAGCACAATGTCATCAAAAATATCAAATAAATGTTATGATGTTAACCTAAGATTGACATATGGAATGAGAGCTATTGGAAAAGGTGGAGCTGCTGCTCGAATATTCTGTGGGCTCATGAATTTGCCTCCACCACCTGCAAAGTTTGAACGCCATAATTCTTTGTTTTTAAATGTTTTAAAAACAATTAGTGAAGACTCCATGAATGCAGCTGTTCACGAAGCAGTCATAGCGAATGATAATAATTCAAATATAGCTGTGGCTGTGGATGGCACATGGCATAAAAGAGGCTATTCTTCATTAAATGGAGTTGTATGTGCTACGTCTCTGTTGAGAACGGAAAGGTTATCGACTTTGAAGCTCTCACAAAATATTGTTCTTCATGTAAGGGTAAAAAAACCATGTGAAAATTGGGCTAAAAATTACGAAGGATTCAGTGGGGGAATGGAATGTCGGGGAGTATTAAGTATATTTCAGCGATCTGAAACATCACGAAAAGCATGTTATACGCAGTATCTTGGTGATGGGGACTCAAAAGGATTTCTTACTATAAAAGAAGCAAAAGTATATGGCGACACAGAAGTTGAAAAATTAGAATGTGTTGGCCATGTGCAAAAGCGTATGGGCACAAGGCTGAGAAACATTCTAAAAATGAGCAAAGGCATTAAGCTATCAGATGGGGAAAATATTTCGGGACGTGGACGGCTAACGCTTAAAGAAGTGGACTCAATCCAACATTATTATGGGCTAGCAATCCGTAAAAATTTGTCATCTGTGGAGGACATGAAAAGAGCCATATGGGCTATTTATTTTCATAAACTAAGTACTGAGGATAATCCTCAACACGCTTTGTGTCCTCTTGGTGAGGATAGCTGGTTCGGTTATAACCGTAGCATTGTTACGGGGGAATTTTATATTCACAAGCATTCTTTACCTGAGTCAATTTTATTGAAAGTGAAAAAAGTGTTTCGGGATCTCACAGAGAAGGACTTATTGAAAAAGTGCCTTCATGGAAGAACACAAAATCCCAATGAAAGTTTTAACAAATGTATTTGGGAGCGCGAATTCCTAAAACCGTTTTTGTTGGCATTGAAACTTTGAAATTTGGAGTTATGGATGCTGTAATTTGTTTTAACGATGGATATGTAAGTAGGATAAAAGTCTTTGAAGCTCTGGGCATTAAACCAGGATACAACACGGAACGTGCCTTACTTATAATTGATAACAAACGAATTTTTTGAGGCTGAACGTATAGTAAATAAAGTGTCATTGGAAGCCAGAAATAAAAGAAGGTCTTTAAAAGGAAAATGGATAAACAGAATTTAGATGAAGAAAAATGAATAGCAAGCAGGGAAATATTAATCAAATCTATAATGTAAAGAGAAATTTTTTTGTTAAGTTTTATTATATTTTTTCTCGAATGTTTAATGTTTTTAAATTTAGGTACACTTTAAAAAACTATTGTAGCATATTGTTTGAAACCTTTTATATATCTAAACAGGATACATGTGCATACAGTGAACAAAATATCTTTTAGTATGTGTCTAATTTTTTGAAAATTGATTTTATATGTAAAAAAAAGAAAATTAAGATTTTCATAATTTTAAGGTTTTATGATTATTTTTAAGAAATTATGCAATTATATATATAATTAGTTAAAAAACAGATTCATTATGTTTAATATGTTACTTTATATATATTTGTAAATTTTTTTGTATATTCAAAGAATATTTTTGTAAGAAATGGTACCTATACATGAAAATATGTATTACAAGATCTCGAAAATTATGTTCATGTTAACTAAAACAAAGGGAAAAAAACATATGAATTTAAAATTACTTTTGTAACTCTAGAAAATGGTTAAGGATTATTATTAGTCATATAAAAATAGGCAAGGAAATACTAATTAAGTGTATAATATGTGAAAATATTGTTTTTTTTTTTAGTTTTTTTCACTTTTCTCAAAAGCATATTTTTTGCTTTTAGGTACATTTTTAAAAAAAACTATTGCACTGTATGATTCCTGATTCTTTATACTTCTATACAAGATGCCTATGCATATAGTGAACCTAATTTTTTTTCCTATTAAATTAGTGCCTAATTTTTTAAAAATTGTTTTATGCATAAAAAAAGCAGAAAAATAAAAAAAATTCAAATTTCAAAGTTTTATAATTTTTTTAAAGAAACTATACTAAAATTTTACTAAAAAAAGAGTTTCACTGTATTTTATGTATTGTTTTATATATGTGTAAAAAATATTTTGCATAAAAAAAGGATACTTTTTTAAAAAATGGTACCTTAACATAAGTATATATTACGAGTTCTCAAAAATTATGTATTACTTAAATTAAGTAGTAAAAAAAACTTTTGGAGTAAAAAGTTATTTTTGTAGTTCTACAGAATAATTAAATTATCTTTATTATAGACATAAAAAAATCTAAGCTCTATTGGAAATTTTAAATGATATATGTCTCATAAACAAAGGGTCTTAATTTTGGCATTTTACTCTTTCGAGCATGTCCTGGTTCCCTTAAAGACAGATGAATTATGTTAACAAACAGAATAAAAGACAAACAAAGGTTGAACGGTTATCTTTATTGCCAGGTGTCAGGCATAGTCAAATAACAGTAAATGTTCAAAATGATGTCCGTTTTCCTGGACACACAATAGAACTCTTTTTACCAGATTAATTGACACATTACGAAGAGCGTGAGAAATAATGTCCAATATTGCATGAAGGATGTTACTCTTAAGTTCATGAAACGTATGAAGAATATTCCTCAAGATGACATTTTTCATATATCCCCGAAGAAAATCCTGAATTGACAAGTCCGGTAAACGAGCTGGCCAAAGTCCGTTGGAAATGACACAATCATCGAAAAATTCAGTTTAAACTTCCATACTGTCCCGGGATGTGTGACAAATTGCGCCGTCTTGCTGTAACCAAGCGTACCTTTCATCATTTTCAGCAAGGATGTGAATTTTGTAATGAAGTTTATGTAGACGGACGGTCTTTGCAATGGACTTCTTAGTAAAGCGGTCTCAACATCTACCACTTTGGTTTTCATTATGAACGCTCTACCCGATCGCTTCCTGTCTGCAACTACAACTGACAAGTATTTTTAAACTGATGCATGATTCGTTCACAACTTTTTATGATGGGGTCCCTGTTGCCATCTTGTGAAGGAAATCTCTATCAACCCATTCGGTTTTTAAGCAACAATAACTACCATGTGGATATGCGTGACTTTTGAAACACCCAGTATCTCTCCCCTCTAACGTGAAAGTTTAAACTTTATAGTCACAACTTCTTCAGAAGGAAGTTTTATATAATATAATAATTTTTAAAGACCCAATATTTTCCAAGTCGATCAGTTTTTAAAGGAACGCGGATAAACCGTTACAAAACTATGGTTCAAAAACGAGATTCTGTACCTTCTTCCTTGAAAGTCAATCACCGCGAAATTCGTGCTTAGCGAAACTCTACTCAAAGAAAAAAATGTGTTTTTGAAATTTGTATTATAAAAGTGAAATAGTTCAAAAATAGGAATATTTTTAATAGCCCGTTAATCTATTGTTGTGAGGACTTCGATTTTCGGAGGAACCGTTGTTAGGGGATCTATTCTCTACAGAAAGAATATGTTTGCCAGATTAAAAGTTTATAAATATTATAGTTGAAAAGCGGGAAATTTAGTCTAAAATTCCCCCGCTACCTTTGCTTATCTCCCATCATCAAAAGTAACACAAGCCTTCCAAATTTCAAATCTAATGGTATAATAGTTTCGGAGGTATCGTGATCAGAGAATCAGTAAGTATTTTTCTTCTTTATACGATTATATAAAGATAGAGACATAACCTTTGCAAAAAGGATATATTTAACAAAGACGCAGTTTTCTCTGAGTTATACAAATACAATTTTGAGATATATATTAAGACCGTAAAGCATAAAAGATTCCTTATTCTTTACCGTATCGATATATTGTAAATATGCATCTTTCAGGACATCTTTTTGGAAGGAAGAGGATGGTCTTTGTTGCTTCTGTTGTGAGAAAGTATTCATCTGGAATGCTGCCCATTGAACGAGGGAATTTTTTCCTTAAGGTGACTGCCTACCTAGAAAATATCGTTTTTCGTCTACATAAGGTATTTTTTTATTTCACAATCTTATAGTTTGAACATTTTTTTTTCCAAAACAGTTTTTCTTTTTCCTTTAAGCGAAAAAGAAATAAAGTTATAGAGATTTTAAAAAAACATCACTTTATGCAAAAGGGCAGTAAGATTAAACTTTAAATGAGTTTTTCTTAAAATTTTGTTTTCGAAAGAAACGCTTTACCAGATACATGATATCTTAAGAACCAAACCAGATAACGTTTGGAAATTTCTTGGGAATATTTATTATATTATTTTTTTCATAAAGTGGATCATCAGCTTTGTTGTAGGTTAAATATTTTTCATTTAGGGTTAGTTTTTATAAAGAAAAAAACTTTAAAAATATCAAAATTTTCATATTATTATGTATAATTGTCTGTAACTTTTTTATATTTTAATATTTCTCTTAGATTTCGGTTCATTTTGAAGACCACCTTAATATGTATGTTGCATATAAAGAAAATTATGATAATTATATTATAAATTTTTATACAGTGTTACCCGTTTTAGTAAAAATTTAGTAAAATTTCCTTGAAAAAAAACAATTTTTCTAAAAGTACAATATTTATTTAAAAAATTTTTTTGTATTTACATATTTTTTTTTTATTTTTCTTCCTAAAAACACTTAATTTGTTTCGAAAATTTGTTTTTGTAAAAAAATTGGGTCCGAAGGTAGGCAGTCACCTTAAACGAAATGTGTTCCGTATAAAACAGTGCTTCTCAAACTTTCAATACTGGCGAACCAATTTTCAATCATAATTTTTACCGCACCCTCCCCTCTATATAATAGTAATATATTGAATGCAATAATAATGTACTTTGATGCTAAAGATATAGTATGATCTTAATTATAAACCGTACAAATTAATAAAATGAGTATTAAATTTTGTATATATGTTACTCTTAATTAATATATATTTTAAGTAAATTACTTTTAAGTTATAGGTTAATTATTATTTTATTTTCTTTCTCTAATTTTTAAGTTGAAACAGATTGCAAAATTATATTTAATCATAGATTTATTTCCTTCATCATCCATTTTTAAAAGTACAGATTTCATTAAAAAATAGTCTAATCTATGTTCCTCTCTATCATATCCATTACATCTAGCATTCTCGCGAATGTTCACGTGAGTCTAGGCAACCTAACGAATGTCTGCACAAAACATGTAAAAATGCTGTAACTCGTACAATTCCAGTCAGTCTTCGTCGAGTCGATTAGCTACCTTGAATGTACATTTCATAATTCACGGTATTTCGTGTTAACGGCAGTATATTAAAACGAAACCATAGATATATTTTTAAATTGTAACGAGCATTCGACGATTTAAAAACATCAAAAAGTACACAGACGAAGGCAAATTGATAGCAAGTTACGAATGGGTTAGGGATTCATTTCAAAATACTTCAGAAGGGCTCTCAACTGACGAAAAAGAGATCTGCATAGATTTCATATCCAGTGACGAAATCAAAAGGCAATTTTGCAATAAATCACTCTTTGAATTTTGGGTAGAAGTTGCTGCTGAATTTTCTGCACTGAAAACAAAAGCATTTCGTATACTATTACAAACTTCAACATACCTTTCATACCTTTGTGTGTGAATCCGGATTTTTCTGCCATGGCTGCTTTGAAGACAAAATATACATCTCAATTAAATATCCAAAAATAACTCAGAGTGTGAATTTCTAATAGTGAGCCTTCTTTTGAAAAACTTTGCTCTGCAAGACAAGCCCATGGAAGTCAATAATAATTATTAAACTTTTTCTTATACTGGCTGAAGTACCCACTTTTCACACGAGTTTATTTTTTTAAAAAAATAATACGTTATTCTTTGATAAAATAGCTTAATTGCAAGGAGAATAAAATCAAGTACACGACAATGTATTCAAAAATATAAAATGATTTTTTGAAATGAATGCTAATATTATAAATAGTTTTGAACGAAATGTAATTTTAAGCCTCACAGAATTACCATTTAGAATTAATGTTAAATAATAAAAAGAATGGAAAATTTCAATAAATAACAATTGTGTTACTTTTAATATTTAAAGCGAGAAACTTCCAAATGTTTTAGCCCGGGATCCGGTGTGCACTCGATACTAACGTTAATGGTCGCATGGAGTGACTCACCTCAATTCATTTTTTATAATTATTTTTAAAAAACACGATAAAAATCACAATTTCAGACAATAATATAACTAAGAGAAAATGTACTAACCTATTTCAAGGATTTTTCAATTTTTCTTTGATAATTTGAGAAGCTATCCAATAAACTGAACTTAATTGTTCCGAATGTGCGTGACCTTAATAAAGGACACAAATCAAAGGCCTTTTTGCTAACATTACAGGAATGCTATTTGCAAGCAAATCTGTCACTCACTCAAAAGTTCACGTTATTATGGTTTCAATGTCCTTTGATTATCGACAAATATTCTGTTGACTTTTTTCTTGCTTGTGTCTTTTTGACTGGTTGAAGTGCATCTTGCGGTTTATATTTTTCTTGATTAAGTTGTTAATGTAGCTATTGAAAAATTACTTTCGCTATCATGATTAATATGCATTATTAATCATGATTATATGTATTATTAATCTTGAGTATATTATAACTGATAACAAGGGAAGAGTTTCCCTTGTTTCATCAGTTTCAACTTCCTGTCAGAGAGATCACAGATGCCCATTTCTTTTTTTATGTTCTGCTCATTTACATTTGTAAACATAATGAGTCGTACAACATCGCAATTAAAACCACCAAGTTATCCATAGGGGGAAGTGCAGCATGTTCAAAAAAAAATTTTTGAAGAAAAGTGGTAGAGCCGGGAACTCGATCGAAATAAGTACCTTAAGGTTCTAAAAAAGTTTGCCACTCCTAAAAAGGTCATATGGGATCAATTCATTTTTGTTCCCATTCATATTGAGGATATTCTGTCAAGGTCACTGGTAACAAAGAAACAGTTTTCCCAGAATTAACGATTTCGTGATCCTGTAGTGAATGTGCGCATCGCTCCCGTGTTAAAAGTGTATTCAATATAAAAATATGGATATTAGTTCTTAAAAAGAATTGTGTAAAACGTTTTCCGTTATGCATTTTATGTTTCAGAATACTCATAAAAATAAATCTTGGTGAAATAATCCTTCAAAGTGCTCAATATGTTTATCCATATATCATAAAACTCTTTCACATTGAAAAAAGTGCAACAGAATTAGATAATATACAATTTCCCTGAAAAATGGATGCAGATAACCATACCAGTAAATACGAAGGTCAGTAAAAGTAGTATTTTAGGTTAAAAGAGATAGAATAAAAAAAATCTCTCATCGTAGGATTACAGCAAAGCAAACAAAATATTTTTTATTTGGTTAAGCTTTGGCTATCAAAGCAAATGAGTGTTTAAAGTGGAATGTTTTATTTGTGAAGACGTTTTTTCACCAGATGATATATATAAATCATATAAATGTATATCTGCATTTTTTATTGTGTCAGAAAGTATTTTGCTTTATCTTATACCAGTAAATTAATTTTTTTAACCATTTATTGTCGATATGCTCACCCCCCATCTTCTTGTAGGGTTATCACACCCCCCTAGGCGGGCACTCCCCACATTTTGAGAAACACTGGTATAAAAGAAAAGGCTTTCTGGAGTCATGCTTGATGTGTCTTTTGAACTCGTTCAGAAAATCTTCCTCAAAGTCGATTCCGCTCAAAAGTCTTAATGTGTTTGAATAAAATAGGAAATAAAAAAGGCATTTTTTATGAGACGCATGAGAACAAACAGTTTTCAAAAACACTAATCAGTGGTCTTCAAATTGTGTTTAATGCATTCCTAGGACTCTTTGAGGCATGCCACGGGGTTCCACGAGTCACAATAAAAATTCAAAACGAAAAGTATGTGGAGAATGGTTCTACGTTCTGTACAAAATTAGTGCAACCAGAAGTATATAAAGCTCGTCCTGGTTATTAAAATGGAAATTGTTTATTTTGTAATAATTTAATATTTTTGTGGTATAATAAAATCATATTAAAACACTTTTTTTCCTTTATAAAGTAGTATGTAACAGATTGTGAATATTCTGATGCTTGCTATTCTGAATACCAGAGATTAGTCTTATGCTCATTAGTTCAGTGCTTCTCAAACTTTCCACGTTTGCGACCCAATATTCAATCATAATTTGCATCGCGCCCCACCATACAATAATGATGTATTACATTCAATAATACTACACTTTGACGCTAAATCCACAATACGACTTTGACCCCTTAAGTCCCTCCGACGTATATAAACGTCTCGCTCAGCCAGTGTGTTAATTGCCCGAGACGTATATATACGTCTTTCCGAAGTACTATCTTTTCTGTGTACTGTTATCCATAAAATTATTCAGAAGGCTTTGGAAAGCAATAAAATGACTTTGACAGTATTTGCGAAGGATTTACTTGTTTCAGATGACTTGATTGTTTATTCATTTCCCACCCCCACTCAATACACCACATATGCTTGCGTACGTGGCATTGGGGAACGAGTAGCGTAATTTTTAATTGGCATTTAAGGGATTAATTATACAAACCGTACAAATTGAATCCAGATAAGTGGTAATGCAGGCATATGATTTTATATATTAAAAATCCATGGGGGTTCACTAATAATTATTAAACTGGTCAATAACTTTGTATTGTTAAATTAATTATAAAATGTATTGTGCAGTATTGATCCCTTTGTAATTGAATTATAGTGTAAATGAGTATTTCATTTTTTATTACGTCAGAATGTATTTGTTTACTTTTAGTAAGTTCATAATTTGCTTAAATAATCTTTTGTTTTTGACTTTTCAATATGCTCACAACCCCCCCCCGTAGGGTTATCACGCCTCCTTAGGGGGGGGTGCCCCACAGTTTGAGAAATACTGCATTATTGCATATAACTAAATGATTTTCTAATAGAAAATACACCATTTTAGATTTGTGAAAAAATACCTGTAGCGAAAATAGAAGGAACAACTGCCCGGCCTATTAAGAGATTCGATGTTAAATCTGGATTTAAGCAAAAAACAGTTCATAAATTTTCGGTTGTAAATTAATGCTAAATACGCAGGATATCTTACACGGCTATAAACATCTTATAACCATCCATAACAATATACCATAAAAATAATATCATGATAATAATTTATCATAATAATAATTTACTATAACTAACCATCCATATTTATGAGAAAAATGTTTTTTGACGTCAATAGCTACATAAAAATATACATAAATGAACTAAAGGAAGTTTCTGACATAATATTGCATGTAATTTCAATAGATTTAAAATTAGACAGTTTGCGCAAAAAAGCAAGCAGATATCCCGGTTGTTAAATATGCTACAATTGTAGATGATGCTCGGAGCATAAACTAGTGCTATCGATAAATAAATAAATAATTAATAATATCAATAAATAAAAATTTAATAATTTCCTTTAACTACCTGTACTCAAAGTAACATCACAAAATCTTCTTAAAATAATATTTTAAAATATATTCTAAGAATCAAAAATAGGGTTATCTTAAAACAGCGTATTGTTATTTGAGTCAAAAAAATTTGAAGACCACTTTCATATTTAAAAAATGTCAGTATTTCGAAAAATAACTTCTATTTTTTTCATTAAACAATGTCTAACTTTCCAGAGAATATTTAAAGTTATGTATGTGTTACATTACATTGTGTGAATTTAAAGCCTTCACATGTTGTAGTCAGAAAATTAGGAGAATTGAGTATATCTGCCAAGTCTTAAGAGGAGTTGGAAACCTCTCTCTCTCTCTCTCTTTCTATACCGACAATGTTAAATTGGCTGTTTTCGATGTACTTTTTCTCAAAATCTGTTATATGTACATGCTTGAAATTTTTCATACGATTAAAGTATACTTTTCTCATTATACTGAAATAAGTTTTTAGCTAATTTCGATTTCTTGATAATTTATGAAATATTTTATCAAACATAGGGAAATTTTGTGACCCATTTTTCACATAAAACCATTTGTAAAAAATGAATTTTTGAGCTTTTTACAAAAAGGTTTATTTCAGTATATATTAGCCATTATTAAAAATATATCATAAAAAGTTTACATACATGGGAACAGTAGTTTCTCTTAAAAGGTACATCGAGCATCAAAATTTACATTTTGAGATAAATTGATTTTAATGTATACAGTGAGACTTTTAATCGGCTAGGAAATAAAAAAGAAATAAAAGCTTCAATTTACAACAGCGTTTCTCAAACTGTGGGGAGCGCCCCCTTGGGGGAGCACGAATATATCGAAAATAAAAAAATTAAAAATTAATTCATTTACTAGAATGAATTAAAACAATATACTTTCAGATATAATAAAAAATGCACTCTGATGTAGTTTATATATATTATCTACTTTTATTTGATTAGCTGTAATCACATGATGAGAGATTTTTTTATTACGTTTTCTTTTTAAACATAAAATACTACTCTTTCAGAGAAAAAACAAAACCCAAAATCGAAAACATTTAGAAACATGGAAAATTCATCACTGTTATTATATTTGATATACTGTACAGTATAGCTGTAAGCAGCAAAATAATTTTCTGATCATTTGTTTGACCTTCTAAGTTATTGGTACAGTTAGTTATGACCCCTCTCTTATGTGTTTGTTTCTCATTTAGAGAAGTGGTATATAATGTATTTCTCTGTTGCATTTTTTGCATGTAAAAGAGTTTTATGATGTTTGGAAAACCACAGAGAGCACTTTGAAGGATTACTTGGCCAAGATTTATTTTTATGAGTATTCTCAAATATAAAGCATGATGAAAAACGTTTTACACAATATTTTTGCGGTAAAATCCATATTATTTTATTGAATACACTTTTAACCCGAAAGTGGTCACGTGGGCCACACAGATCACGAAATCGTTAATTCTGGCAAAACTGTTTATTTGTTACCAAAAAAAAATTGAAAAGTCCATGAATGTAGGTAAGTATACTTTCTCTTGATTAAATTATTCACTGGAATTACGATTTGTATCGTTTACAATAAAAATAATTATAAAAAAAAGAAATGGGGTTATTCAATCATACCGCGTGATCATTGACGTTAATATCGAATGTGTGCCTGCTCCCAGGATAAAACATTTTGAAGTGTTCTCGCTTTAAATATTAAAAATAACACATTTATTCTTTATCGGAATTTTATATTATTTTTCATTATTTAACAATAATTTTAAATGTTAATTCAGTAAAGCTTAAAATTACTGTTCGCTTAAAACTAATTATAATATGAGCATTCTTTTTAAAATATCATTCTACATTTTGATAAACATTGTCGCGCATTTGGGTTTACTCTCATGACAATTCAGCTTTTATATCAAGAATGTTTTAGTTTTTTAAAAAAATTGAACTCGTGCGAAGAGCGGGTACTCCAAACAGTGTATTTTTAATGTATGAGTGATGCACAAAGTAGTTTATAACTAATTTATTAATACTAAATTAAGAGCAAGTTTAATAAGTATTAGCGACTTCCATGGGCTTGTCTTGCAGAGGAAACTTTTTCAAAAGAAGGTTCACGATTAGAAATTGACACTCTGAGTACTTTGTCTTTATTTGCCTGAGATCTATATTTTGTCTTCAAAGCAGCTACCGAATTAAGCAATCTGTTCCAATTTAAAAACTGGAGAAAGAAAAATAAAGTATATATTACTTAAAAGTCACATATATAAAATTTAATATACTTATCTTATTAATTTGTACAGTTTATATTTAAACTCTTACTGTAGCTTTAGCATCAACGTGCATTATTATTGAGTTCAATGCATTATTATCGTATAAGGGGGCGCGATTAAAATTGTGATTGAAAATTGGTTTGCCAGTATTGAACGTTTTTCAGAAGCATTGATTTACAATAAAAGATACATGTTTTGGTTTATATCAAGCGTTCGACATTTAAGCAAAAACAAAGTAAAGGGTGTTTCTTTAGAGGTATAGAACTTTAAAATGCAATAAAACAACGATGTATTATTCGATTGACAAGAATGTTTTTTATTCGAAAGATAATCTTGTGGCATTACATTTTAAAGATGATTTCTGGCATATGACTGCCACGGCTGGCTCGGATGTAGTCCAATCTGGACGTCCAATTTTCGAAGACTTTTTCCAACGTTTGTGGCCGTATATCGGCAATAACACGGCGAATGTTGTCTTCCAAATGGTCAAGCGTTTGTGGCTTATCCGCATAGACCAATGACTTTACATAGCCCCACAGAAAATAGTCTACCGGTGTTAAATCACAAGATCTTGGAGGCCAATTCACATGTCCAAAACGTGAAATTAGGCGGTCACCAAACGTGTCTTTCAATAAATCGATTGTGGCACGAGCTGTGTAACATGTTGTGCCATCTTGTTGGAACCACAGCTCCTGGACATCATGATTGTTCAATTCAGGAATGAAAAAGTTAGTAATCATGGCTCTATACCGATCACCATTGACTGTAACGTTGTGACCTTCATCGTTTTTGAAAAAATACAGACCAATGATTCCACCAGCCCATAAAGCGCACCAAACAATCAGTTTTACTGCATGTAATGGTGTTTCGACATACACTTGTGGATTAGCTTCACTCCAAATGCGGCAGTTTTGTTTGATGACGTAGCCATGCAACCAGAAGTGTGCTTCATCGCTAAACAAAATTCGCTTATGAAAATGGGGAACAACGGCAATCTCGTTTTGGGCCAATTCGACGAATCTACGCCTTGCTTGAGGATCGTTTTGATGAATTACAAACCAAACTGAGAATAAATCACTTGACAGCTGTTAAATCGGTCGCCATCTTGGAAAGTAATGCCAACTTATACTTCTATACCTGGAAAAAAACACTCTTTACTTGGTTAACATTTTTCGCCATTCAAATGGGCGTGTTTCAGTTTCAAAGATTAATTAAAAATAGGTTTTAAGGGCCTCTAACTACCTTAGATGTTAAAGTAAGATATTTTTAGAAAGTTTCAAATCTATACAATTTGAAAATGTAAAAATCTCAAATTGCCGAAAAATAAGATTTTAGCTTTCCAACTGATTTTACTGCTAAGTATAACAACTACTTAATCTACATTAAAGAGCTTATGGATAGTTAAATTCACTACTACAATTTAATTATAATCAATTTTTAAAATCTAACATTATTAATAAGTACACGATGGTATCTTCCCGGTGAGGGTGAGAAAAAGTACAAACATATTTTTGGAAATGCAATATTACTTAAAATATTTGAAAAGGTTATTTTCCATATATCTAAAAGATATATTACCAACTAAAATTTTTAATAATGTAAAATTTAGTAAGCTTCTAATTTATCTAATTTAATTCCACAGAAATCTATTTCATTTAAACTCTGCAGTGTATAATTTGGTTGAAAACTTAACGATATAAAAAGTACAACAAACACATTTTAAAATATGCAAATGAATATTAATTTGGCAGAAATGATTAAATTCCAATTCTCTTTTCTTACTTTAATTATTTAATAAGAAACCATAATCTCTACAAGTTAACCCTTTATCGACTGAAGGTACTTATAAATACCATTTACTTTAAAACTACGTAGAATATCCATTTGTACGAATATTCTGACGATATTTAGCAGAAATATTGTCACGGAGTTCGAAAGAAGTACACAGTTCAATTAAACAAACAATTAGATTTATTCTAACGCTTGGAGCTCGATACAACACTGGACTGAGAACATGCCCAACTGGCGATGAACTCTGCTTTTATACACTTCGGAATATTCGAGAAATAACTAGTATGCACTCTAAAGAATGATCTGGATTCATCTAGAACCTAGAGAAACAATACATTAAAAACGGAAACAAAATTCCAGTCTTTCCATAAATCTGCCGGGGCCGGGATTCGAACCCGAGACCTGAGGAAGTTCAGTCCAACGCTCTGCCAACTCGGCTATCGGGACTTGTAGCAAATTATGCGTGTGGCATTGCTCCCCTCGAAAAAGAAGACAGCGCCCCGCTGTCATTTTGTTCAAGGGCCTTTATTCTGGAACGAGTGATGGGTCCTTTGTATGATTCTTTGGGAGGAATATCCTCGGTTTCGATTTGCTCGGCGGGATCATGGTACGGTTTCATACGCAGTACATGGACAACTTCTCTTAGTTTTCTTTTTCGTGAAGCAGGATCAAAATCTTGTACTTCGTAAGTCACGGCTGATAAACGGCGTAGCACCTGATACGGTCCGAAATACCTTCTTAAGAGTTTTTCGGAGAGACCGACTTTTCTCACTGGAGTATAAACCCATACGAGATCTCCGGGAGCGTAAGATACCATTTGGTGTTCTGAATCGTAACGTCGACGATCTTTGTCTTGAGCTCTCAGAGTGTGCACTCGGGCTAGCTGTCGTGATTCTTCGGCTCTGGCTGCTATCTTGGTGATGTTATTGTCATCAAAATCGTTAGGACAGAATGGTAGCATTGTATCTAGTGTCGTTTCCGCTTCACGACCATGAAGTAAATAGAACGGCGTAAAACCTGTGGTCTCTTGTTTAGCGGTATTATAAGCGAAGGTTACAAATGGTAGAATTTCATCCCAATTTTTCTGCTCTACATCCACATACATTGACAACATGTCGGCCAAGGTCTTATTGAAGCGCTCCGTCAGTCCATTTGTTTGGGGATGATACGCCGTTGTGAAGCGATGATCAATGTTACACAAGTCGACGAGAGAGGAAACAAGTCTGGATCGAAAGACGGCTCCACGATCTGTGATAATTACTCGAGGAGCTCCATGCCTGAGGACAATTTCTTCAAGTAAGAACTTCGCTATTTCGTCGACTTCGGCTGTCGGCAAGGCTTTGTTATTGCATATCGTGTTGAGTAATCCGTGCAGACTATTATCCATTTGTTTCCATGAGCAGACTTTGGAAATCTCCCAAGGAGATCAATTCCAATGCGATGGAAAGGAGCTATAGCTGGAGGGATGGGAACTAAACGTCCAGGTGGTCGTTGAGGAACGGACTTTCTCCTTTGGCACTCCCGACAATGCATGACATACCGAACGACATTTCGGTACATTCCCGGCCAGTAAAATCTCTTTGCGTATCCTGTCATAAGTTTTCGCGAAACCAAGGTGTCCTGCGGTGGGGGCATCATGAAAGTGCCTTAGTATGTCTGCTCGTAGATGTTTAGGAATGACTGGCAACCACAACTTTCCATCTGGATCAAAATTCTTCCTGCAAAGGATACCGTCGATAAATCTGAATTCTTCGTTTTTGGATGAGTTGCTCAAAAGTTTTAATTTCGCAAGGTCTTGATCCTTTTTCTGTTCCATCGCAAGGTTCATACTCGTCGTGACTGCTAAAAATTTGTCTGATGTTTCCGTTTCCTCTTCCACTGGATTTCTCGAAAGAGCGTCGGCGTCATTATGCTTCTTACCGGTTTTATATTTTACGTCAAAATCATGCTCTTGAAGTCGGAGGGCCCATCTGGCAAGCCTTCCTGAAGGATCCCTTTAAATTCATGAGCCAGCACAAGGAATGATGGTCAGTTACAACAGTAAAGTGTTTCCCGAATATGTACGGCCGAAATTTGTTGGTAGCCCATACGATGGCAAGACATTCCCTTTCTGTGGTGGAATAATTCTTTTCGGCTTTTGTCAGAGTTCTAGAAGCGTATGCTATAACTTTCTCGACATTATTCTGAATTTGTACTAGGACAGCTCCGATACCGTACCCGCTTGCATCAGTATGGATTTCTGTAGAAGCTCTTTCGTCGTACATCCCCAATACTGGATCCGAAGTAAGTGCTTTCTTAAGACTGTTAAATGCTTCCACCTCTTCAGGACCCCAATGAAACTCCACGCCACTTTTCAGCAACGACTGCAAAGGTTCGGCGAGATAACAGAAACCTTTAATAAATCTTCTAAAGTATGAACAAAGGCCAAGAAAACTTCGTATGTCATGTATATTCTTTGGAGTGGGAAAATTTCTTACGGCTTTTATTTTGTCGGGATCGGGACGAACGCCATTACTAGATACAAGATGGCCCAGAATCTTTACTTCTTGGGCAGCAAAAGACACTTCTTTGAATTTAATTTAAGACCAGCTTCCTGAAGACATTTTAGAACAAGTCTTAATCGTATAAGATGGTCTTCAAAAGTTTCTGAGAACACTATTATGTCATCTAGGTAACAAAGACACATAGTCCATTTAAAATGGCGTAGCAAATTGTCCATCATTCTCTCGAAGGTCGCAGGTGCATTACAGAGACCAAACGGCATGACTTTAAACTCGTATAAGCCTTCGGGGGTAATAAATGCCGTCTTTTCACGATCCGCTTCGTCTATTTCTATTTGCCAATAACCAGATCGGAGATCCATTGAAGAAAAGAACATGGCACCTTTCAGACAGTCGAGCGTATCGTCAATACGAGGCAGAGGATAAACGTCTTTTTTCGTGACGCTATTCAGCTTGCGATAATCGACGCAAAAACGCCAACTACCGTCTTTTTCTTACGAGCACAATGGGTGATGACCAAGGACTTTCAGAGGGTTGGACGATACCTTCATCAAGCATTTTCTGAACCTCTTCATGAATGATGCGTCTTTCAGTCGGCGAGACTCTGTAGGCTCGTTGGTTGATTGGAGCATGATCACCAGTAAAAATCCTGTGTTTCACATTCGTCTTCGCGGCTGTCGACTTGTCGGTCTTCGTGAAAAGCCCAGAAAATTTCCGGAGTAGTTCGGATAGCTTGTTTCTGTGTTCGTCACTTAACTCGGGTGACATCATTAACGAACAATTCATCTGTGACTCGAAGTTTCTTGCTGGTCATCCAAGCAACCCGATGTGTCGGAAATAACACATAGATGCCCTTCATTTAGTGGTTCAGCTTGGCCTATGCACATTCCTCTAGGGATGATTTGGTTTCGGAACTGCAGGTTGGTAACCCAGACATCACTTTTTCCGTTACGATATGTGGATACCATGGACGGTGTAGCAATATTTTTCTCGAAGAGCAAATGTTTGCTGCCGTCTAGAACTACATTTATGTCTCCTCGGGTTTGATATCCTGATACTGTTATTCTAGTTAAAGAATGCGGCTTAAGTGTATAGTCCCTGGTGGCATACAAATTCCAGGCGTCAGGCGCTGTGGAGTCTCGACAGATGTCTTCTAGAACAAGTTCATTTTGTCCACAGTCTATAACGGCTTGAGACGCCTCTAAAAGTCCCATCCTAGGATGACGTCATGGCTACAATGTGATAAAACAATAAATTCAAAAGGCAGTTCTCGATTGTTTATACGGACACGTAAAACACATTTCCCTATCGGCCGAACAAAATTTCCATCCGCAACTTTCAGCATAACGCTCTTGGCATCAGCAAACAGAACTTTCTTTAAAAATCGGCGATACTTATCGGATATGACAGAAAACGATGCCCCAGAATCTACTAGAGCACGTATCGGCTTCTTATCTATTATTACGTCTAGTTGGTTACCAGTCATCTTGGCGGTCGACGGAGGATTTCCAGTACACGCGGCCTCACCTCCTTGGAAGGTCGCTCTCCTTAGTTTTCCTCGCTCCTACGGCCTGGCGACTGACTGGATCGGCGATATGGCGACGGGGATCTGTAACGACGTATTGGGGATCGGCCTCTCGTGGGACTTGGCGTAAAACGGCGAGAAGAGTTTGGTCGGCGTATTTCTTCTTCAGTGCCAACGTCGTCGAAGGTCCGTCGGCGGTTTCGAGAGTTGTCAAAGACAGCCTTTCTCTCGGCAGTAGCGCATTACATGTCAGGACGTCCGCAGTGGAAACAAACAGGTCTGTTGTCAGCCGTTCTCCACACATCTGTTTTTCTTGGTTCAGGTGGGAATTTCTGAACAGGAGCTCTGTATTTCCTGGTTACAGCGGCGTATGTTGGTCGTGGTCTAGTTTCTGTAGGTTTTGTTGACACTGGGGCCAAAACCCTTTCAACTTCGTCTTGAACGATCTCTTCTAAGGATTGGGGATCGGAGTCCAAAGATTCTTGCGTCTGGTTAACTAGTCGATGGACTTCTTCTCGTACGATTGTGCGAATAAGAGAGACCAAATCAGTCTCATCCGTCAGGGATGCAACCGGTACGACGTTTGGAAGCCTTTCAAATCTCGGTCGACCAACTCTCTTCTGCTTCATATCTTCGATATAGTTGCACCATTTGATAAAACTTGCTGTGTCGTTGATTTCTCTCGTCAACAGGGCCTGATAAATATCCTCAGCAACACCTTTCATTAGGTGTGACACTTTTTCGTCTTCTTTCATCAGAAGATTTACCTCTTGGCAAAGTCCTAATACACTTTGTATGTAGGACTGTGTACTCTCGCCTGAACGCTGGGCTCGGCATTTTAGTTGTTCTTCTGCCCTTCTGGTATATTTTTGACGGTCACCGAAAAGTCCACTTAGTCCATTTTTAAACGCTTCCCAGGAATCTAAGGCGTCTTCGTTGTTGACATACCACTGTCTCGCAGTTCCGTCAAGAAAGAAATAAACGTTAGCCAGGCACATCATGTCATCCCACTTGTTAAAGTCGGCTACTCGATCGTACTCTTTAAGCCATTTGAGAGGGTCTTCCCCCAGGCGCTCCTCGGAAGGTCGATGGGCTCCTCCATTGCTGTAACGAAGGTGTTACTACAGCGGGCTTGGCTTCTTGCTCGGTCGGCATTTTTGTCCTCTTCCTACTATTTTCTTTTAACAGTCCGAATTCGGGGGATAATCCTCTTAACCGGAGGCTCCTGCGAAGGTTGTCACTATTATCCACGTTTGACGTAATTGTACCCCGCGCTTCCACCAAACTTGTCACGGAGTTCGAAAAAGAAGTACACAGTTCAATTAAATAAACAATTAGATTTATTCTAACGCTTGGAGCTCGATACAACACTGGACTGAGAACATGCCCAACTGGCGATGAACTCTGCTTTTATACACTTCGGAATATTCGAGAAATAACTAGTATGCACTCTAAAGAATGATCTGGATTCATCTAGAACCTAGAGAAACAATACATTAAAAACGGAAACAAAATTCCAGTCTTTGGATAAATCTGCCGGGGCCGGGATTCGAACCCGAGACCTGAGGAAGTTCAGTCCAACGCTCTGCCAACTCGGCTATCGGGACTTGTAGCAAATTATGCGTGTGGCAATATTCTTTGAAATCCACTCTTCCAAGATACATGGTAGAACGGGTTCTATGATGAGTATTTTAGCTGGAAAGTTGAACAGTCTTATAGGAGAAATTGTGTTATCAGCTGACGGCGTTTTCAGCGGATTGCAAAGATTGTCATTTTTGTCCCGAAAAAATAGTTAATGTCAAAATTTAAAAGTCTTATTTTTAGTATGTAAATTAAGACCTCAGAAAACGATTTGACTATTTAATTTAAGTGAACAGGGTATATAATTAATTTTACAGTTGAATATCTTTAATTAATTAGCTTTAACTAATTAAATTTCACAAAGTTGAATATTTTGTTTATATATATCCCTTAATTTTTGAATGTAGTGATTAGAAAAAATAATATCCCATGAAAAGAACTGCAATAAATCATAAGGCGGTCGATAAAGAGTTAAAATATTTTAAATCTATTTAATAATATTTTAGATAAAATGAAACCTGTATCACACAACATTATTATTCTTTATACATAAATATTTTGTTAATATGCATTTCAGATTTTGCTGATTGTTTGAAATTATTCAGAATCAAATTCATAACTAATTTCACATTTTCTTAATACAATTTTGAAATAAGTAACAAATACTGATTTTATAACAGCAATGTACATATTTATGATACGAAACAGAAAGTCATATCTATTAACATTTTTCTTTGTTACAGAAGACCTTTTTTTTCGTTACAGAAGTCAGTTTTCAGTTCCTCTTTCAGTTTTTTTGCACAAAATCTGGTAAATGTTTCATTTTGAAAGGAAGGACTTCATTGCTTTGGGGGAAGCAGTTTTTAAATCTTTGGAAGACATTTCTAAAGAACAAACAGCAACAAAAATTATGTCGATTCATTTTTCCGAAGTGAATAACTTCATGTATCTTTGTATTCATTTTCCAAATTGACATTGAAATTGTGACGAAGCCGGTCACTTCCCCCTAACTACTATGGACCCCTCGCCGACAAACGTTGCAAAAATTCCAGACATTTCCCTAATTGCTGGGAACGAATTTCGGAACTGGGTCCTCGGAGGCACAAAGAGACGCATTAACAATGTGTCTTCGTTTACCAACGATTCCGGTGACGACAGCGCTTCTGAAAACATACAATGTGCACCCAGACATCGGCGTCCATAGGGCTAGAGATGAAATGTGTCGAGACCGACGGGGTCGACAGAGGGACAACAGATCAAGGGAGCCGTGTCCGACAGGAGCGGCAAAAGGGCAAAAGACCAGAAGGATGATTAGGCGATGGATGGGAGGAGAGAAAGTTGATATAAGGGGAGCGAGAGAGTCCGAAAGGAAGATTGAGGTTTTGAGGGGGCCGTTGTGAAGCCCCTCCAGTGAGAAGGCAATTGGATTTTTGAGGGAGCCCTGGTGAGGTCCCTTCCGCGATAGAAGAGAGAGAGAGAGAGATCGCGAAGACTGCGGAATCCGAACTGGAGAGATCTGGGAACGGTCTGAGTCCCGATCAGCAATAGGAGTGATACCTTATTCCGCGAAGTAAGATGGATTTGGAGCCAGCGAACTCTCCCAGTACTCGGTGTAGAATTACCCAGAGTGAGCCCTTTTTACGTATCCTAACCATACGACTGTTCGCTACCGTGTTATTCACGGCATTATTTTATGCGAAAGAGACTCAAAATTCGTGTTCCAGATTACTAATCAAGTGTGATAGAATATTTTATTTGTTTTGATAATTTTCTTACTGAGAAATAAATAGTGTATCCCAGAGCTGTGGGTGAAGTCATTACAAAATGAAGAAACATGATAACTATTTTTATTTTACATTTAAAATATTTCCTGATATTCTACGTTAACTTTAAAATTAAATGTAGTTTCAACTAGAAATAATGCGACACATATGTATAGGGTGTTTTTTACCAGGTATAAAAGTTAAAGTTGGCATTACTTTCCAAGATGGCGACCGATTTAACAGCTGTCAAGTGATTTATTCTCAGTTTGGTTTGGCAATTCATCATGAATAGACTCACGCCTGAACAACGCTTTCAAATTGTGCAATTTTATTTCGAAAATAATTATCGATTTTCATAAGCGAATTTTGTTTAGCGATGAAGCGCACTTCTGGTTGAATGGCTACGTCAACAAACAAAACTGCCGCATTTGGAGTGAAGCTAATCCACAAGTGTATGTCGAAACACCGTTACATCCAGAAAAACTGACTGTTTGGTGCGCTTTATGGGCAGGTGGAATCCTTCTTCAAAAACGATGAAGGCCACAACGTTACAGTCATTGGTGATCGGTATAGAGCCATGATTACTAACTTTTTCATTCCTGAATTGAACAATCATGATGTCCAGGAGCTGTGGTTCCAACAAGACGGCACAACATGTCACACAGCTCGTGCCACAATCCATTTATTGAAAGACATGTTTGGTGACCGCCTAATTTCACGTTTTGGACCTGCGAATTGGCCTCCAAGATCTTGTGATTTAACACTGCTAGACTATTTTCTGTGGGGCTATGTAAAGTCATTGGTCTATGCGGATAAGCCACAAACGCTTGACCATTTGGAAGACAACATTCGCTGTGTTATTGCCGATATACGGCCACAAATGTTGGAAAAATCATCGAAAATTGGACGACCAGATTGGACTACATCCGAGCTAGCCGTGGCAGTCCTATGCCAGAAATCATATTTAGAATGTAATGCCACAAGATTATCTTTCGAATAAAAAAAAATTCATGTCAATCGAATAATACATCGTTGTTTTATTGCAATTTAAAGTTCTATACCTCTAAAAAAACACCCTTTATATCCAAGGTAGCTATTACGTAAAATGTAATAAAGAAATATGGAATTATACAGATATCTTAATAAAGTTTTCTGTACCCTCTGAAATAATACAAGTGAGATCTGTACTTGCGACACGTTGAATCTCTCTGCAAGCAAAAGAGTAATATATAAATCATCGTATGCAAATGAGATGGAAATCCCAAACTAAAAAATTCCGGTGGTGCGGAACGTGATTTAAATCTGTTGTCTGTTTTGATCAGTCTTGAAGTTCTTATCTGATCAGTCTGGAAGTTCTTATCTCATTTATACAGCCTTCAGAGAGGGAATTATGTTTGAGTACGCATTTACCTTTACTATTCTAACTAGAGTTCCTTTTCTACAACATTTTTCAATTCATCATTCATTATACAGGAAGAGTTTCAATAAGAGTTTAGAGAGTTTTCTTTTCTCGCTCATATATAAATTGATATCTTCAAAATTATTTAATCATTTTGAAGCAATAGTTTTTAGATCATTCAATATTAAATGAAGATTCTAGATAATGCAATCTTATATTAGTTGTCAGAGCAGTAAATACTATAATGTATAACTGTAATGTTAATTGCTTACTTTGTAGTAAATCTTCATTTGAAAATTTTTTGAGATAATTGTGTTTTCTCTTCACCAGGCATGTCAAACCCATACGATATTACGGCCCACATGGTCTATCGTATTAAAATTTAGCGGCCGCATGTTTTCGATCTTTAAAAAATTAATGACATATTATTTTTGTAATGTATTATGCATTTATTTGACAATATATTATACATTATACAAACGCAGTCGTTTTATATTTCGCGTTATTTTTCAAGCTTAACCTATAAATGTTTTACATTTTTTATAAAAAAAGAAAAAAAACTTGTAAGAAATTCAATTAAATATTATTTTTTAGAAGATACTTAACATCGTTTTTTTTCAAGAAGCAAGTCGTCAAGATTAAATTAAAAATATTGAGCTAGTGTAATTTTTAAAATTGGCGATAAATTTTGATTGGTTAATCTTGGTCTTTCTGAAATTTAGCTGTTTTTTGTTAAAGTTGATAATTACCCCTATAAATAAGCGCTTCCAAATATGACAATCTGTCGCATAAAAAACGATATTTTTTTAAAAACCTATCTACTTAGAAATATGTATAAAAATCTAGAATTCCAGCTTTCATCTATCAACTGAAAGAGTCAGTTACAAATAAATTCCTGATGAAGTCACCAATTACCGTAGACCTTATTTTATACAATTTGAATAGTTTTTTATTATCTATAAGTTGAAATGTTCTACTACCTTAAAATGGCAGATTTATAGAAATATTACAATTTTTTCCATAACAAATGAAAACTTGTAGGACAGTTTGTAAAATTTAGAAAATTACCAATCCTTTTTTTTTCTTTTCATGTAAAAGTGTACAACTTGCAATTTTTTTAGTAAAAGCAGATACCTCTTCCGATTAAGTAGTTACCGGCTTTAAAACGTGAACACTTTTACCAATTTTAAAGAGAAGACTTTCATGAATCAGCTCATCCCAAATCATTTTTATTTATACGTTTTTTACGATTCTTTTTCTTCTCATATAAACCTTTGACAAACAATTCTTTTGTTGGAGCAAAAATTGCAATTTGTTGAAAATTATTTTAAATAATGGCCCCGGTATAAAAACTTTTTTTAAATTTTAGCTGTACACCTTGCATAGATTTTTAAATTCTTTAAAAATTACTATAATAACTGGATTTTTCTATAATCAGTTTTATGAAATTTAACACTTTTCAGAATGGATATTCCAGCCAGTAATAAGAATAAATGATACTTTTCCATTTCGCCAAAGCCATTCTCGGCAGGCGGATTTTATTGGCGACAACATACAGTATACACAACAACTTTCTTAGCAAAGCCCAAGTTTCCATAGGTTTTCCATTCATTTTTGATGCATTTAGGAAAAAAACGTTGTTCCTAAGAAAAGTTCGGGACTTGTTTTAAAAATGAACCGGTAAAAAGTTATTAGAAAGAATATATATATATTCTAATTGGCATCTGTTGTAGCCTTTTGGCAAATTTATCTCCTATTTTGGCAAATTGGGAAAATACTGAATAACTAAACAATTTCAGCAACTAATAAGAAAGAAAAAGATATTCACTTCCTGCGAACCTGATTCGTTTCATTAGAATGAGAAAAATTACGTATATTTCAGTAGTTATGTCATCTTAATTAAGGAAAATTTACTTAAAACTATAAATTACTTTTATGTAAAATGTGGCACATATTCATAATTAATAAATTTTAAAAAGATCATTATAATCCAAATATTAGCTAGATTTAAATTTTAAAAAATTGAGAAATTTTCTTTTTATGTATCAAAACCTTAAATTGATAACAAAATTTATAAAAAAGTTATTGAAGGATTGGAAAATTTAATCTATTATATCTACCAAATTATTTTTAATTATTATTATTTACATCAATATAATCTAAGTAAGCTACAAGAAATAAAAAAGAAGTTGTGTAATTTAATTTTTTTAAAAAATTAAGAACCAATTTCTGCCCAGTTTTGGAAAATTTAGAAACCTTATTCCAAGTTAAAAAATATGAAATTACTAATAATCAATATGAAAATAAAATTTCATTATTGATGGAAATTGAGTAAATGATCGACAATAAATACAAAAACGAAATACACTGAAGAAAAGTAATACTAAAAAATGTGTTCTTTTTATTGTAAGGTTCTTCCAAATAAGAACATTTTTTATTATGATATTTGGGATCAATGCACGAAATACAAATATTTTTTTTTCCTTTTGATGGAGCAATACGAACTGATCAAAAGAGATTCTTTAACTCTCTGTAAAAAACAAAGTTATGGTCTGTCTGATGTTCTTGAACAAGAATTATGAAGAACTTGGCCACAAAATATATGAAGATCTTAATAAAATCTCCGAAGGTCTTGAGGTAAACATTCGATTTCATCTTCATGCTGAAAAAAGTTTATGGCTACTTCATTAAATCGGATTAAATATCTATATACCTCACAGACTGGATTAGCATAGTAAGAAGCATAAATTTAGGAGTTATTCTTAATCATCTAAAACTTATTCACGAATCAAATATTTATCTGAATTTTCTTAGCACGATTTGTGTGAAATAAGATTCGATCAAATTCTCATTACTGAAAGCATAATTTCCCCACTCTAAGGAAAAGAATTCTATTTTTACTGCGCTTGTGTTATTCAAACCAAAATCTATTGTGAGCTGTTTTATGAATATTACAACGGTTAACAACTTGTAGCACTTTTGTAATAGGAGCTACAGAAAAGTATTAGTGTTCAAAGAGGAAAATTTCATTTTTCTCAACTCAGATTTCTATATTTTTTTAAATCCTTCAAAAAATATTTCGTTTACTAAGAAATATTTCTAAGATCCTTTCTGCTTATTCATAGTATATTTTTATTTCAGGATATTTTCTACCTTAAAACCAATTTCAAGTAACCATATCATAAATTTATTTGCTTAAAGAATTTTTTTGAGGAAAAGCCTTTCAAAATAAATTTTACTCAAAGTAAAAAATTATCTCTTTCATTATCGACGTTCGATGATTTCTACGTTCTTCCCTGTTCTTTTAACATAAGATATTTTCGCTACGATAATAACCACTGGAACAAAAAATGACCAAACGATCCATCAGATGAGAGTCCCTAAACTAAGAAAAACTGATTATAATACAAAAGTCCAGCAAGAAATAAAAACATAAAATGGGCAACAATTTTTTTCTGCAATAAACTCATCAGTGATTGAATTTAAAATGTTTTATTAAGAAGCGCGATTTTATAATTATTTTTAAGGATGTCTAACCAACTGAAATTTGAAATACAAAGCTTAAAAGCCTTTTCATGAAAATAAAACAGAAATGAATAGCAAAGTCTATAATATTTTTCTTTTCTAAGAATAAACCTACGCAATTGAAAAGAAATATTAAATTTTTACGATATATTTAAGATAAAAAAATCAAAAACTGGAAAAGATTATAGCACTTTTGAATAAATATCAACATAAAATAGAATCCATTTACATAAGCGATGAAAGTTTTTGAATTCAATTTTTGCATTAACTGTTTTCTATATTTACTTCCTTTGTGATTCTGTGTGAATCTTTATACAAGAGAGTCCCAAAACTTTGGACTCGATAACATCTCAGTTCGTATAACTCGGTCTCACTCTTATACTGATAGAAAAACACTACGTGTAGAACCATTCCAGGATGAAGTACAGAAAGCAAAACAGAATATTACGACTTTCTTTATGAAAAGTAATCAATTTTTTTCAAAGTTGGCTAGTTAATTTTCATTACAGATAGCTTTATGCCTTCGTAAAGCCGTTTTTGAGGTATGTTTGATTAGATAAATTACTGTATGTATGCTATGTATTCATTAATTTTCTTTTCACACACTAAATGTTCTATGCCTTCAAAAAGTGTGTACTTTTTCTTTGTTTAAATATATTCGGAGTGTTTATTCTCGGTTGTATTCTCAAGCAAACAGTACGTACAAGTTAACTACAATATTATCTGAGGAAGAACTTGTTCTTTTTAAACTCATTCTAGATTACCCGGTATTTTCACAAACTCGGCCACCCTTGGCTGTACAATTGGTTGTGTTTTGGGGAATGTACTGCAATTTAACAAGCGTTTCTCAGAGTGTGGGGTGCTCCCACTAGGAGGCGCGATTATATTTAAAAGTCGTAAATAAAATATTATTTTTTAAAAAAATATATTAATTTTGTAATATTCCCAATTTGGGGTGATTATCTCTTTGGATATCAGCGTGACCTATATATATATATAGAGAGAGAGAGGTGTAGGATTACCAGAAGAACTAGACGCATGCATTATCTTAATATAGCTTTATTAAGATATTAAACTTAATCCTTTAACAAATTAAATTATAATAACATGTGCGAGAGAATCTACACGGTGGCAAAACACACACAATATATATATATATATATATATATATATATATATATATATATATTACGTAATTGACCTAACTCGAACTAGTATCAGTAACTGATTCGCCTAAACACGATTCCAATATTATTACAGATCCTAATATTAAATAGTCAATCCTACCTTGCCGTAGTTTCAGTAACGATCACAACTCGATGGTGAGGTCTGGCTATAACTCAAGTGCAATGGTATGCACCTTGATCAATGTATCTCTTTCACGCATAACTACTATTCTTCGCCACGTAACGTTATCTAAAAGGTCTTCAATCTAGAACCGCGAACTGTTTCCATTCCTGTAATTGTCATCGCGATTAGTCTAACTTCTGATATTAAAAAAAACTTCCTAATTTGCATCTTTCATTCACAGTTCACTTCTTGGATTTGGTTGGAAAAGAGTTGCCATTAATTATGGGCCCAAAGAATCCGAAGGATATGTTAAAGAAAAGACGCGTGAGCCCGTCACAAACTTTCTGAAAGTAAACAGGAAAAAAAAACATTCTAGCATAATAAAAAATGAAATTCACATTTACACTAATATAATACACTTATAAATGTATCAGTACTGAATGATGTATTTTATAATTAATTTAACAAAATTTAGTTATGAAAAAATTTAATAATTACGAGTGACGCAATAGGTTTGTCATATATAAACTTATATAAAAAACGTAATTCTCATTTTGATAATTTCTAGGGCTTGTAATTAAATTCTTATTGTAGATTTACGTCAAAGTACATTATTATTGAATTCAATACATTGTTATTGTTTGGATGAGAGAGAGGAGGGTGAAGAAAATTATGACAGAATATTGGTTCGTAAGTATTGAAAGTTTTAGAAGCACTTGACTTTAACTATTTCTTATTATTTTTTAATTATAATTCAACCCAAATTTTCGGCTTTAATGTAAAACTCAAGCTTTTATATAATTTAAGCATGAATAATGTTGACAAATTTAACACTCCGTATATTTTAACCATTATGTTTAAACCTGTTAATTTGATTATAACATCTAACTATAAAAAAAATTAAAATATCCAATATATTAAAACTATCAATAATTTTTGAAAAATATACTCATTTTTTTTAAAAATTTAATTAAATCTATAAACATAATTCCTTGAAACTGGTTTTTAAATTACGGATTACGTATATATATTTAACATAGTCGCAATATGAACCCACAATTAGTAACTATCCCCTACATTTTGCCGAACGTCTCGTAAAGTACATAGAAACAACTGACTGTAACATTCTTTAGCTTCCTATTATTTGAATGCAATTAGGCATACAGCTACGGTACGCTAAATGCAAAATTTGTATCTCATTTATAATCACTCTCCGGCATTTTAAGATAATCTATTTTTTGTAAAAAAAGTTTATTTAATTAAGAATTATTAATTATTTTTACAGCATTATTTACGAGCTTTTGATTAAAAAAATATTTGTTCATTTGATGACTATTAATAATTTAATGTCCTACACACACAAAGTACTGCATGAGACCCTTGGTTCATCTGAATAATTATGTAAATTATGTAAGAATGGTTATAGAATTCATAATATATGCAAGATAATAACATAATATATGTAATTCATAATATAAAAGACCCAAATTGTAAGATAAACCAAGCATAATATTTTAGAAAGAATTTATTAACAAAATATATATAAGCAATAGAATTTTAAAATATATAAATATATGGATGCTACAGTATTATAAACATTGCTGACTTAGAACACATCTCTTATGTATACAGTAGTTTATATAAAAGTGTTGTTGAACATGTTTTTTGGTCAGCCAACCTTCGATTTTTCTGTTAATAATGCTGAGTAAAAACCTATTGAAAATAATGGATAGAATATCTAAATCCATTACCAGAAAAAGATAACTTACCTAAAAATAGCATTCAAAAATGAATAGTCCGCGTTAAATCTGAGTACACACAATAAACAAGGCAATGCCAGATTCTAGATTCAAATAAAAATTCAGAGCACAATGTAAACTATGATAAAATTCTTTTATACTTCATAAATTTTCCGTTTCATATCTTTAAAAGTAGTTTCATATTGAGAATGGTAACTAAAATTCATAAAGTCTTTTAAAATATTGTACTTATACTCATCAATGCCTCAATAGGTAATCCAAATTTAATTGCAGATTTTGTAATAAAATTATCTATATCTTTAATAATTTGTTTTTTAACAGTATTGTTGTTATTAGAAACATTTAGTCTAAAACTAGTGCCTTTATTCATTATATCTTTTAAAATATTATCATTGATTATGTCTGAGTTGCCAGTAACTACATGTTTATGATGACCATAAATAAAATCATTATAGTTTTTACATATACAATCTTCTATATTAATAGAGGGCGAACTATTTTTGTAATTAAAGATAAATCTGCCCATCGTTTTGTTATATTTAAAAGCTTTCTTTACAACCACCTTTCTAACCGGAAAAAGTGACAAAAATGTCTATTAAATACATTAGAAAAGTTAATTTTGTCAAAAGTTTTATTCATGAATAATAAAGTGCAGAGTATATATATATATATATATATATATATATGTGTGTGTGTGTGTGTAAGGGAGGGTGTTACCGACCTCAGTGAGTTTCTTTTAATATTGAGGTTATCCTTTTTTTAAGGATAGTTGTAAACGTGGGAAGGAGAAAGCTTTTAGACGTTAAATACCTATATTTTATTAACGAGCAAACGGCGACGCGAAAAGTGCATCGCAAACACAAATAGACCACTATGAGAACATTTAAAACAGTCACAAAATCATTCATTGCTCACTGCATTGGAATTAGTCTTCAGGCATACGGGTTGCGAAATAACCCTCAATCCCCTACCTGACTGTAAATTGTGAAGATCAACGACGAAAGTGTTATTTTACTAGCTGGGCACTAGTACCGCTTGAAGGTAGGATAAGTGGCGGAAGGACTGTGGACGGGGTATCAATGATAGGAACTTGACGAAGTTGATTTCTGAAGTAAAAAAAAATGAAAATAGAGAATCTTGAGCATAATGCAGTGTTTCTCAAACTGTGGGGCGCCCCTGGGGGGGGGCGATAATCTTACAAGGGGGGCGTGAGCATATCGAAAATAAAAGATTTAAAAATATTTAATTTACTGGAATGAATTAAAACAAAATGCTTTCAGACATAATAAAAAATGTACTTTTACTGTGATATAATTTATAGGCGCGATATTAAGTCATCAAAAATAAAAACTTCTTCAATACTTAGTCTGCTATCTTTAATCCTATAACCAAACAAAAAAAACTTTTATTTGATTTGCTGTAATCCCATGATGAGAGATTTTTTTTATTACGCTTCCTTTTTAATCCTAACATACTACTTATTCATAGAAAAAATCTAGGAACATAAAAAAAAAATTCCTCACTGTCATTATTTTTGAAATACTGCACATTATAGCTGTAATCTGTTTGATCTTCTAAGTTATTGGTACAGTTAGTTATTACCCCTCTCTTATGTGTTTGTTTTTCATTTAGGGAAGTTGTAAGTAATGTATTTCTCTGTTGCGCTTTTTTCCATTAAAAGGGTTTTATGTTATTTGGAAAACCACGGAGAGTATTTAAGAGTATTCTAAAATATATAAAGCACAACGAAAAACGTTTTACAAAGTTTTTATTAGTAACATATATATTATCATAATGAATACACTTTTTACCCGGAAGTGGTCACGCGGGACATACAGATTACGAAATCGTTAATTCTGGCAAAACTGTTTATTTGTTACCAAAGAAAAATTGAAAAGTCCTCTAAAGTAGGTAAGTATATTTTCTCATAATTAAATTATTCACTGGAATTACGATTTTTATTGTGTACTATAAAAATAATTATAAAAAAAATTATTGGGGTGACTCAATAACCCCGCTTGACCAATAGTATCGAGTGCGCGCCTGCTCCAGGGTTAAAACATGTTGAAGTCTTTTCGCTTTAAATATTAAAAATAATACAATTATTCCTCATCTGAATTTTATATTATTGTTCATTATTCAACATCAATTCTAAATGATAATTCTGTAAGGCTTAAAATTATAGTTCGCTTTAAACTAATTATCCTTTGAGCAATCATTTATAAAAATCATTTTACATTTTTGTAAATATTGTCGTGCCCTTGGCTTTAATCTCCTTACAAAATTCAGCGATTATTTCAATAAGGTTTAATTTTCTTATAAATGAACTCGTACAAGCGGGTACTTCAACCGGTATACTTTTAATGTAAGTGCTCCATAGTAGTTTATAACTAATTAATTAATACTAAATTAAGAACAAATTTAATAAGTATTTACGACTTCCGTGGGCTTGTCTTGCAAAGCAAAGTTTTTATAAGGAATGCTTATGATTAGAAATTGACCGTCTGAGTTCTTTTTCTATATTTAGCAGATATCTATATTTTGTCTTCTAAGCAGCAATATGTTCAATTTAAAAATTAGAGAAAGGAAAAATAACACACATAATAATTGTCCTATTATTTTATTTATTTATTTATTTATTACTTAAAAGTAGTATACAAAATTTAATACTTATGTTACTAATTTGTATGGTTTATAATTAAGATCGCCTATTGTAGTTTTAGCATCAAAGTTCATTATTATAGCATTCAGTACATTATTAATGTATAAGGGGGGGCGTGATAAAAAATGTGATCGAAAAGAGGGGCGCCAGTATTGAAAGTTTAAGAAGCACTTGGATAATGGCTCTATTCATGGTTCACTCCCATAATCTAGTCTATTTATGGTAATAGTCAACCAGAAACTATTAAAATCATAAGATTTCCAGTAAAGGGTAATCTGATTGGTCCGCATACGGGGGATGATGCAAGATTGCATCATTCCAACTTAGAAACGCTAACATTTTAGCTTTTCGAGGGATAAAGTTGTAGTTGGTTCCCATTAGGTGGATAAAATAAAAATTAATTATCCAGCGAAATCTTCAGAGGCTAAAGATATAATTATGAATTCAAATCTCTCGAGAGAAAATTTAAGTGATTCATTGATTTTATATATATCAGGTTGATTAAAAAGTTTTCTGCCAAGAAGAGATACCTCTATTTTAACATTGGTCCTTCCCATGGTAATTAACCTTTCTTCAAATGGTTTTTTTCATTCTAAATATGAAAGTTGGAACTACACGACTGTGTAATTTGTTGATCAAAACTTTATTGTCTTGTGCGCCAAAAAAGTGTTTAAAATGGAGCAATCACGTCAACAGATTGGAACGATTTTGTTCCATGAGTTCTGAAATACACTCAGTACAACTGAATGCCACAAAAAAATGTGGGAAAGCTTAGGTTTCAATACTGTTTCTCATGATGCAGTAAAAGTTTGGTTAAAAAGTTTAAAGCTGGGAATTTCGACATTGAAATGAACCAAGCTCTGGCTGCCCTATTGAGATCGATTGTATCCAGTTAAAGCAAATCATTGATCAATACAGAAATGTTTCAACACAAACTATTGCGTTAAAGCTTGACATTTGCCGAAAAACAATAGTTAATCCTCTCAAACGCATACGTTTCAGATTAATTAACCGCTGGGTGCCTCACGAATAGACTGCTGAAAAAAAGAGCAAGAGAAAAGCGGCCTGTTTGGTGCCGCTCAGAGATAAAAAAAAATTGAGCATTCTGGATAGAATTGTGACCTGAGATGAAAAATGAGTGTACTTCAACAATACAAGCCGTGAAGGAGGCTGGTCAGCACCCGGGGAATCAGCAGGTTCGGCTGTAAGACGAACGCTAACTAACAAGAAGGTGCTTCTCTGTATCTGGTGGGATTGTCGTGGGATTATCTCTAAGGGATACTTGAAAAGTGGGCAGACTATCAATAGTACAATATTCAGCAAAACGCTAATCGAAGTTATCTATGCCATTCGCGATAAACGTAAAAAAGAGTTCAGAAGAAACGTGTTCTCTTTAATCAAGATAAGCACCAGCCACATGTTAGAGTGCGATGACCAGTTGGACGCTCTACACCCTGGAGAGGAATTTGATGCAACATCCACCATACAGTACAGGCATGGCGCCTTTGAATTTCTCTCTATTTTTTCAATTGTTGCTGAAACTGGAAGGCACACTCTTCCATTCAAATGACAAAGTCATAAATGAGGTTAATCACTTTCTGGACTCGTGCACGTCATAGTTTTTCGCAGAAGGGATTGAAAAGTTGCCAAAACGTTGGCAGACCATTGAAAACTTAAATGGAGATCTCTATCTTCATTAGCTTTGCTGATTTTGTATATATTTATCATTTTACAAGATATTTGGGGAGGGCGGAAAATTTTTACTCAACGTAATATAATACCGTAAACGATAAAATATCAAAAGTTTGAAACATAAAATAAATATCGTAATAGGTTATCATTTTTTTACATTTGGTCATAAACATTTTAGTCAGAGATTTAGAGTTGCATGACTGTAAAGGAAAAAAAAGAAGAAAAAAGAAAAAAAAAATTCTTACCAAGAGCTTGCTGCTAATAATTGAATATTCATATGCATAATATATTTTCAAAAATAATTGGGTTGCCCTGTTGCGCCACGATTATCAATTTCTTTATTGGCTTTCCTTACCCAGTCCTCTTCAATGGTTTCCTTAAGGTCTCCTCCCAATTCGACAGGTAATATAGAGCGTGGAAAGTAATCACATAGTTCTACGTTAGAATGGAAATAAACCTGTAAATAAATAAATAATTTTAATAATAAAAAATTTTGATGCAATGTTAATGAAAAATATTAAACAATTATAAACGTTCAGAAAGTAAAAGGTATAATGCAATTGAAAAATATATATTTCTCACTTCGCTTTGTATGCTTATTTAAATTTTAAGTAAAGTATTCTGTAAATAATGGTAAACATTAAATAGTAACATAAAGCATTACTTATCAAATAATAACGGATTTTTTCTCGATTCCAAGAGTACTCTGTTTTAAATTAATATATTATAAATAATAATACTGAGCTACACTGCTTTATATTTGTAAAAATATATCCTTTCAATAAAAAAAGAAAACATAAGTTTATATATTTTTAAGAATACCTTTTTTCCAGTAATGCATGTTTACTCCTGTTAAACTAATTTTACAGCCTGGAATTTCACTTCAAATTAATATATCTCTGTCCGTTATTAAACTGAATCCTTTTTTTTTTAAAAAAAAATGACTTTTTTTCCCTGAACTATATTAAACAACCAAGAAAGTTCTGTCATTTTTGAGCTGCTAGAGAAATTAAAGGCACGTATTTTTATATATGTAATAAGTATTATTAATATATCTCATCACAGTGTCTACCCTAGCATTTATTTTAACTCTTAGCTAACTAGAATTTAATGTTTTAATTTCATTTTTATAGAATTGCTTAATTTTGCTTTTAAAAGCTATCGAGTCATTTTTTTCAATTCTTTATCATAAAACTTTTTGTTCTGTATAAATTAAACCAACTTTTTTTATTTTTTTAAATGACATGCTGCTTAATTACACATTAATTTTTTTTACAGCTATAAAACTAATTTTTAAACCTTTTAATGTTACTTAATTTACAAAAATGCTTTATTTTAATATATATATATATATTTACTACTTATACGATATTAATTGATAAAGTTTTATAATCTGAATCTTGAGTTAATGCATTTTAGCACTTTATCTACCGCCTTATGATTTACTGCAGTTTTTTCATGCACTATTTTTTTCTGAATCGCTGCATTGAAAATTAAGGGATATACATACCCAAAATACTCAAGTTCGGGAAATTTAATCTGTTAGAGCTAATTAATTAATTAAATATATTCTAATGTAAATTAATTAATTATATACACTGTTCACTTAAAATAAATAGTCGAAATGTTTTCTAAGGTCTTCATTAACATCCAAAAAAAATAAGACACTGATCTTTTGACATTAACTATTTTTTTGGAACAAAAATGACAATTTTTGTAATCCTCCGAGAACACCGTCAGCTGAAAACGCAATTTCTGCTATAAAGCTATTCGCCTTTTCCCCTAAAATACTCATCATAAAACCCGTGATGCCAAACATCTTGGAAGAGGGGATTTAAAAGAATATTCCTGCTAAGTATCGTCAGAGTATTAGTAAAAAAAATAGTTATTCTATATAGAGTTAGAGCGATTGGTACTTATATATAAGTACCGTTATATATAAGTACCGTCGGTAGTTAAAGGGTTAAGATTTTTTACTTTATTTAAATGGGTGATGTTAAATTATATTAAAAAATCATTTTAACCAGTTTAAACCAACTTTAAAAACAAATGATTGAAGAGACTTTACTTTAATCGATAACAAATATCGTTAACAACTCTTATCGTAAAAATTGTTATTATGGCTATTGGTGAATTATATACAGGGTGGAGCAAATAAAAGTGACCCGGAGAATACAGTTTCGGGTTGCAAGGAAAGACGGCAAAGGAAAGGAGATAGCTTGCTAACCTGCTTGTAGCAGATGTTGAAAATGATCCTAATTCATCTCTTGGCAAATTCGGCCCTGACCAGAAAGTTGTGAAATTCGGATGGAAGTTGGACTGCTTGAATTGCTACAATCTCATCAGAAATGTTCTACTGCACTTCTTGAAAACTATTAGATGCTCCAATACACCTTAGACTTTAAGGTTCCACATAAAAAGCAATAGTACACTGAGAGATCAGGTGACCGGGAAGGTCAGCTAGGGCCGAGATTAGACTCATGCCTGCTAACGACTCTGTTTGGAGGGAAGATTGTGTAAATGTGATTCATGGTTCTGGTCAAAGTATGGGCAGTTGCATAATCCTGTTTGTAGTGTCTAACTAATATTTGTTGGTAAATTATTTAAGAGTTGGCGACGTTCCCGCAACTGCAAGGGAAGGATTGCGTTTTCCGAGAGGAAAGGGGATTGACCCTCGAGCAAAGCGGTCAGGAAAGTGATAATCCCTGTTGTTTTGGAAGCGTGGAGCACTTGACCAGGATTTGGTGTTAAGAAAAGTGAGTTAATTTGATTGAGAACCGACGCATAGCGCGTGGTTTGCAGCACGAAGAATAGAGTTTTTTGGGAGAATATTTTAACACGACAAAAACTGTGTTTGATTGTAGTGATAATTGAGGTAATTGTGTTTGATTTAAGAAGCATTAGAAAGTAATTGAGATTACAACACATTGTTAGAAGCAACTGTAGGGCTCGTCCTCCTCAGTTAATGCTGCCACAAATGGATTCAAAATGCTGAAAATGTAACGCTCTAAATTTACCGTCCGAGGAAAAAAGATGGGACCAATAATACGACGTGCAAACACTACACACCAATTACCAACGTTCTGATCATACAAAAGTGTATGGGGAAAAGTGGATTATCCACTGTTCAAAACCTGTTATTCTGTGAGTTGCCATAACCCCGAAGGCTTCATTAGAAATAAAGAAAAGATTCATGTGTCCAAGCCATTCATTGTTAAATTTAAACAAGTATCTGGGAAGCTTGAAACCGAGCCGTCTGCATGATAGAGCAGTGCTCTAACCGTTCGGCCACTCAGAGGTTTTTGTGACATTATTTTAAATTAAAAGGAAATTTAAATTTTAAGAGGCACTATAATATTTTCGATTCATTGCTTTTACATTCACTGTATGATTGCAAGGTTAGACATGAGAAGTCCGTACAGCGATTTCTCAAGTCAGGCAAGAAACAGCAATGCACCAGTAGGTTGGTGGTTCGAATAAACACCCCCACCAAAGTCAAAGGCTAGGTGCCGAAACAATCCCAGAGGCAAATGTAGATTTTAATACAGAAGAAATTTCTTGGATTTTTCAATCGAGAAATTAAATCGGGAAGTGATCCCCAGTCTCCTACTCGATGAGTTGAAGTTTGGGCCTGAATTCATTGCTCTTTCCAGCCTACCACTTCTTTTGAAGTCCTCGAGCGTTGGGCTTGCAAAGCGATCCTCCATGCTATATCATATAGTCTATTGTTGCCTGGTGAAAGTAGTTAATATTAACGTCGCACTGTTCAGCTACACGAGGGCTTTTGGCGACGGACCACAAGAACCATGGTCAACGTGGACGCCACCTGAGCTGGCACCCCCCCTCCTAACTACGTTGCCTGTGAACGAAGGAACAACCTAATTGGTGGAACGAACTTGGCAATCTGGAGCGCCTTCCAGTCTGATTAAAAATTACAATTTAGTCATCAAAACGTAAGTTAACATAGTGGTGTTATGTATTAACGTCATTCCTACCGATTTTTTTTCAAAATTAAAAAAAAAACTAATTTTATGTGGCATTCAAATTTTGGATAAATTGCTTCTACATTCACTGTATGAATTGTAAGCTTAGGGAGGAAAACTGATAAAAGCAGAACTTAAAATTTTGATTATTAATTTATATAAGATTGAAAAAAAGGTATTAAGTTATAAGTTTCACTGCCATGCTTTGATAAAAATGACTAAATTGTATACCGACCTTGAAGGTTATCACTTCGAGAGAGATATATTAAGAATGTCAGCATCAAATCGTCGCTTGAGTCTTACAAGGAATAATCTGAACATTCATCCTCAGGACAATAACAAGGTACATAGCTGTAAGTTAAGTACAAATCTTTCCAACCAGATGAAACATTACCTTTCCAAGCTAGGGATAACAGTTCGGCCCACATATAAAAAAAACATAAAACTTTTTTTAAAAAATTTATCGCATCGCACGTGACGCGATGCGTTCTATCGATATCGAAAACGACACTTGAGCTGGCACCCTTATAAGGTGACCATGACAAAAACATTTCAGAAAACCGACTACTTTATATACCAAACATATTGTTAAAAATAGTGATATCGAACAAAACGTCCTTAAGGTATCTGAATACGGTCGGAACCGTGATTTAAAAAAGCGCATAAATGGATAATTTTCATGATATTTAGTGTCACTTAGATTAGATAACATGTATAAAATTGTTTTAAGGGCATTTTGACGAAAAGAATTATTTAAATACAATATTTTGAAAAAAAATTAACTTAGAAGAACCTTTTTTTTAAAAAAAAATTCTTTTGTGAAAAATGCTTCTATTAAAATAATATTTTGCCTGTATATAGCTCAGACCTCTGTACAGAGGCTCAACTATGATTTTTCAAATATATAACTTAGAAGTGGATTTATCCATATTTTACTACAACAGAGTGTAGAAATTTTAAGAAAAAAAAGCCAATAATTATTTCAATTAGTGGTTGTTTGCTGAAGCGCAACTGCGCCGCCTGAACTGCGCATGCCCAGCAATTCTGATGTGAATGTAAGAAGTTACCAGAAATAAATAGATACCAGTCGCCGAGGAGCTGCGATTAGACATACCCCAGAATCCAAAAATTATAGTATTAAAAAAAATAATTGAGAGTAGTGAAATCTTTGAAACTGATAAGGAGTTTTTGCAAATTGTGATTGTTGGTGTTTTGGCGGAAAAGAACGCTAAAATTGAACAAGAAAAATTTAAATTAGAGTCTGAAAAGACTATGATTGAATTCGAAAAAACTAAATTAGAACAGTTAAAGAAAGAGATTGAATTAACTAATGCTAGATGTAAATTGTCCCCTGCCCAGGGTAAAAGTGTACATTTCGAATCTGTCCCTTCTGATATTGAAAGCATAATTAAAAGCATCAAAACTCTAACAATACCTGTCCCTTCTAATACAGAAGCCTATAATTTATTTTTTCAATCGTTAGAAAAAGCTCCTAAAACAAAAAAATGTGGAGGATAAATTTAAAGCAGAAATTTTATTGAATATGTTGGGAGAAGAGGTGGGAAATTTAATGATTTATGTTAAAAAAGAGGAACTGGGTAATTATTGTAAGATCGTCTTGTAGTTGAATTAAACACTCTAATTAACCGGATTTACCTTTTTTATTTTTTCCTTCAAAACACATCACTATATTAATATTTTCATTTACAATTAAAAGTCACAACGGGAACTACATGCAGCTTCGTCCATTTTACGTTCGAGACCCTTCTTCTTCTTCTCTCCGTCCCGCTCAAAGCCCAAAAACAGTTCACAGCAACGCCCTCTTTCTAGTCTATCGTGTGCTATGTTTCAAGCCTCCTAGTGTACTATGTGCCACGCCGTTACATTATGAAAGAATCAAGCAGTTAGTGTTAAAACAATTTCAACCAACACCTCGAGTGATGCTTAATCAGTTTTGAAGGTCTCAAAAACTACCGAATGAGAATTATGTTCAGTTTGCTTCTAGAATTGAAGCAATGCTTGATTATTATTGTAAATTGAGAAAGGTTAGTGAGTTTAATGAGTTATGCCAGTTAATTGTTGCTGATCAGATAATTAATTTACTTAATCTAGAACTGACCAGTTTTTTTAATATAAAAATGTGCGAAAATTGGTACAAGCCAGATATGCTTGGTCGTGAATTGGATTTGTTTATGTCTTCTAAAGTTTCAAGTAGAAATGAGATAAATACGGGTTCCCGACAAAATAAATTCTTTAAGAGTGGCGTCGACAGAAAGGGGTTAGTGTTTTTTTGTCGGATGTCAAAAAAAAAACAAAATGTTCATATTGCTGTGAAAATCATGCTATTTCTTTTTGTGCAAAATTTAAACAACTTTCCGTTCAAGATAGAATTTAGATGGTTAAAAAACAGCGACTGTGCTTTCTGTGTTTAAGGTAGGTTGTAAGGCGTCGAAGTGCAAAGCCAAACCTTGTAAATTATGCGCTAAGATGCACCATGTCTCGTTATATTTCCCAAAACAAAATACGAATTTTCTAACAAACCATAATAACTCGAATGCTTTCCATCTATCAACCGAGTCAAGGTTAAATGCGGATGCCCGAGAGTATTTAATCCTACTGCTTTCCCCCCTGAATAGGTTTCGGAGAAAGATAGTAACGCCGTGTTTGCCATTAATCAACATAAAAAGGGAACCACCAGTGTGTTTTTGAGTTCCGTTAAGTGTTTTGTAAAAGATTCATATGGCGAGAAAAGAAAAATAAGAGGTTTGAATGATGTCGGTTCTATGACGAATCTTAAGACTAAGAAATTCGTAGAAAAATTAGGATTAAGAAAAGAAAAAGAAAATACAACCAATTGAAATAGTTATCGGCGTTTTTTCTTAAAACTTCTCCCCTCTTTTGTCGTAAAACATGGATAAACCCACTTCTAAGTTATATATTTCAAAAATTCTAGTTGAGCCTCTGTAAAGAGGTCTGAGCTACATACAGGCAAAATACACTGCTGACCACCGTAAATGCAATGCCCTTGAAGGAAGTATGCAAATAATATGAAATTTGCATTAGCGGAGGTGAGATATGCAAATGATTAGAATTTCAGTGCGGACACACATCACGCGCGCCTGTGGCGCTACCTCAAAGCGCTATTTAAGCTTTGGAGATTTCGACGATTTCAAGTTCGGCAATTGTGTTTTTCTTGTGGTTTTTTCAAAAAACGATAAGTTATGTCTTGTAGAAAACAGCTATCAGCTTTTTATCAAGTATCCTTTTTATCAAGTTTTACAGAGGAAGTATAGTGGCCTACCAAGATTGTGGATTATCTTTAAGGCGAATCGGTTGTTGTGTTGGACGAAACCAAACAAGTGTAATGCGGATATGTGACTGTTGAATGCAGGAGGGTACGACAGAGCGACGTGGTCGATCGCATCCCCGTCAGTGCGCACTTCACGTGAGGACAGGCAAATTGTGCGCATGGCTATGACGGATTTCTAAGTCACATCACGAACCGTAGCACAGCACATTGAGTCTGTAACGCATCATTCAGTGACTGCGCGTACCATTCGACGCCGTTTACAGCAGAGTGGTCTGTACGCAAGACGTCCATTGCCTGGTCTACCTTTGACGCAGAATCACAGACGTCTTCGCCGCAAATGGTGCGATGAAAGAAGGATGTGGGCGGCAGAATGGAATGAAGTCGTCTTTACTGAAGAGTCACGTATCTGTCTGCAACACCACGATGGTCGGATTCGAGTCTGGGGACATCGTAGAGAGAGGATGCTGAACAAATGCGTTATACACCACCACACTGGTCTTGCACCGGGTATTATGGTATGGGTCGGTATTGGATATCACTCTCGCACTCCTCTAGTACGCATTGCTGGTACTTTAAACAGCCAGCGCTACATCTCCGAGGTGTTGGAGCCAGTTGTCCTTCCTTACCTTCAGGGCTTGGCCACAGCCACATTTCAACAGGCTAATGCATGACCACACGTGGCACGTATTGTCCAAAGGTTCTTCGTCAATCACCAGATTGAATTGGTTCGCTGGTCGGCTCGCTCTCCGGATCTTTCGCCGATAGAAAACATGTGGTACATGGTTGCTCAACGATTAACCCAAATTACACCCCCAGCTGCCTCACTAGTTCAATTTTGGCAAGGTGTAGAAGCTGATTTTGGTCTGCTGTACCCCAATAACACATCCAAAGTCTCTGTGAATCAATGCCGAGGCGTGTGGCAGCGGGAATCGTGTGAGCGTCACATTCATGTGCAATCATATCTATTCGTCAAGTCCACTTTTGTTTTCCCCATTCTAAATATGTCAGTGTTTCTCAAACTGTGGGGCACGTCACCTGGGATAGTGCGATAAACCTACAAAGGGGGAGGCGCGAGCATATCGAAAATAAAAGATTAAAAAAAATTATTTTCGGGAATGAAGTAAAACAAAATACTTTCTGACGTAAAAAATACACATTTACGCTAATATAATTTATATATATCTGCGATATTACGTCATCACCAATAAAAGCTTCTACTTCAAAACCTCATTTTAGCTATCTTTGAAACTATAACCAAATAAAAAACATTTTATTTGATTTGCTGTAATCCCATGATGAGTGATGTTTTATTACGTTTTCTTTTCAAACCGAAAATGCTACTCTTTAAGAGGAAAAAAAAAAAACAGACGTATAATGAAAAAAATTTTTAGAAAAATAAAAAATTCATCGCTGTTATATTATTGCCATCAGCTGTAGGCAGCAGAATGTATTTGCTGCGGTTTGAAATTCGAACTTCCTTGTATGGTTAGTTACGTCCCTGCTCTTATGTATTTATTTTTCATTTAAGGAAGTTGTAAATAAACTACTTCTGCTGTGCTCTTTTCCTTGTAAAATATGTTTATGATTTTTGGAAAAGCACATAGAGCACTTTGAAGGATAAATAGGCCAAGATTTATTTTTATGAGTATCCCCAAACATAAAAAACATATTGAAAAACTTTTTACAAAATTTTTTAGAACATCCATATTGTAATAAATACACTTTTAATCCTTGAGCGGTCACGCCGAGCACAGAGTGCAAGAAATCGGTAATTCTGGCAAAATTGTTACCAATTGCCCTACACTATCCTGCTGTTTGACAGTCTTAACGTGAACTAAAATATATTTGCCACATATCACCCTCTTTTTTGGGAGTGACAAACTTTTTTTACAATCTTAAGGTACTTGTTTTGACTGAGTTCCCGGTGTGAAAACTTTTTTTCCGAAATATTTTCTTTTACCTTTGAAAATAGGTGAGTATATTTTCTTTTAATTAAATTATTCACTGAAATTACAATTTTTATTGTGTGCCATAAAAATAATTATAAAAAAAGTATTGGGGTGACTCAATAACATTGCTCGACCATTAGTATCGAGTGCGTGCCTGCTCCAGGGTTAAAACATGTTAAAGTCTTTCTGCTTTAAATATTAAAAATAATACAATTATTCTTCATCAGAATTTTTTTATTATTGCTCATTATTCAACATCAATTCTAAATGCTAATTCTATGATGCTTAAAATTACAGTTCGCAGAAAGTTAATTATATTTTGAGCAATCATTTTTTAAAAAAAAATCATTTTACATTTTTGTAAGCATTGTCGCGGACTTGCCTTTACTCTCCTTACAATTCAGCGATTACATCAATAATGTTTTATTTTCTTATAAATGAACTCGTGCAAAGAGTGGGTACTTCAGCCGGTAACCTTTTAATGTATCAGTGCTGCACAGAGTATTTTATAACTAATTAATTAAGAACAAGTTTAATGCGTATTAGCGACTTCCATGGGCTTGTTTTACAATGCAATTTTTTTTAAAGAAATGCTTATGATTGGAAATTGACCCTCTGAGTTCTTTATCTATATTTAGCTAATATCTATATTTTGTCTTCTAAGCAACCACCGCATTTTGCAATATATCTAATTTAAAAATTAGAGAGAGGAAAAATATCATTATAATTATCCTATTACTTATTTTTTGCTTAAAAGTAACATATACAAAATTTAATACACTCGTGTCCATAAATTAAGGATAACGAATTTCAGGCAAAAAAAGAGACAGAAACAAATTTGACTTATTTGTAAAGTCTTTTGTTAAACAAAAGTTAAAGAACAAAAAGGATGCAATATGTTTGACATAATTAATAAAATTTGCGATTTTTACTCCATGGAACAAATTTCAAAAAAGAACCTATTTACAAAAAATAGTATAACATGGTTAGTATGATGGATAATACGGAGTATGTCTCCCGGACAATGCAATACAGGCCTTACAACGCCTAGGAATGCTGAGTATCAAATTATTAATCTGATCTTGGGGAATATTACACCACTCATGAAGAAATGCCTTCCGAAGTTCCGGTGGACAGGTGGGAGGGGGTTGATAGGTCGCAATTGGTCAGCCAAGCATATCCCACACATGATCTATTGGATTCAAGTCTGTTGAGTATGCTGGCCAATCCATACGGGTGATATCCTTCGATTGAAGGCATTCGTCTACAATGTTTGCACGGTGAGGACGGGCGTTGTCATCCATAAACAGAAATTCAGCACCCATGGTGCCCCGAAACAAAAGTACATGTTGTTCCAGAATGACATCCCGATAGATGTGGCCTGTCATTGTTACACTCTGAACACTGAACATGCGGGTCAGTTCTGGAACGAAGAATAATTCCTCCCCAAACGAGCCATCCTGCACCACCATAACGGTAAAAATCATCCAAATGCTTCCTTTGTGCCATATATATGCGGTTATTACACTGAAAGGCTTTTAAAGCGCTTGTGAACAATTTTACTTCTTTGCCACCATTCCTTATATACCCCTCTCTTACACTCTCGTCATTGTGACGTACTATCCGTGCAAGCTGGTGGTTTCCTGTAATTTGCATATTCTTCTTCAAGATGTGTGTGATAATTCTACATGAGAAATTTTAATTTTAGAGTTCAATTTCTGTGTGATTCTGAATTATCCTTAATTTATGGACATGAGTGTATTATCCTTTTATACGCTTTTTCAAAATCACGGTTCCAAACGTAATCGGATGCCTTAACACGCGCGAAATTCTTTTAGGGCAAAAAAATTTTAAGTCTCCTTAGTTTCTTGTTAAACGATTTTCACTGTAATTCACTAAAAAGAAATTTATGTGCTGTTTATCATATTGAAATACTTTCACTGCATATTTCTCGACATGTTTTCGGAAGAACTCGAATTCTTAGTGAATAAGAATTCGTTTGAGTCACTCTCAAATAGACGAGGATTTTTCCTTCTGAAATGAAAAATGCTCCGCGTATGATTGAATGCCTTGCCGGTTTCATATTTGCTCTGTCTTAAATACTGAACCAAAAAATCTTTCTCGATGTCGATTCCGCTTGTTAATTGTTCATCTATTAAAGGGAATCAGAAATAAATAAATTACAATTTACAAGAACTAAAAAGCACGCTTTTATAGTAAATCGATTATTTTTAAATGATGAAGTTATTAAATGTTTAATAAGAATCTTGAGTAGAAAAATTGTAAAAAAAATTTTTTTTTTGGTATTTCATTTTTTAAATCGTTGGTTCTAAAAGCTCAAAGTATGAACTTTTTTAGCACAGAATTTAGATTCATTACCATGATAAGAAATTCATTCAGAACGATTTAAAAATTATTTTCATTAAAACGCATCAAAATTGACTCATTTTAGAAAAAAATCAAAAAAATGCAAAATATCGTTACTTTGTAAAAAAAATTACATCGTATCGAAGCGAAGAAAACGATCTTTCGATTCAAGAATTATTTTGTATCGGATTTTGAAAGGGAAAATATGATTGTAATTTTAAAAATAACGAAAATGTCGAAAATTTTTCCCAGTCAGTTTTTTCGGTGTATTGGCAATATAAACTTCATACAGGGGCAAACTATTTGTACATTTTAAAGTTTCCAATTAATATCCTTTGATCTAATTTCTATATCGGAACAAAACTTTTATGTTATTGAATTATCATCGGTCCTTGACAAGTGTGCAAAATTTTGAATTAATCTTGTGACGGGCTCATCGTACTTTCTATTAATTTTCCTCTTGGGTTCTTTGGGGCCGAAAAAGGCGACTTCTTTCCAACCAAATCCAAAAGCGAAGCGTAATTATGCAAGTTCGGAATTTTTTAAACAACTTAAGCTTAGCGTAAGCAGGGTGGCCTTTTGGGAATTGATTATGCTAGTTTGAGTTTAAACGCGTAAGTTGAAGCAACCCGATATTCCAAAGTTCAAGTCAAGGTAGATACCATTCCACGCGCGATAAAGAAAAGACATTGAGGATTCGAGAGTGTTGCTGCTACTTAGGTTATAGAGGTAGGACTGATCTGCTAAATATTAGGAACTGTGTATAAACAGAGGTTAGGAGTAAGCGGTAAGTAATTATAGTGGTCAGGATCTCGCTTATTTGGTAATACGTATTGTGTGTTTCTTCACTTCAGATCCTCTAATTTAAAATATAAGTATTGTCATTGTATAGTGTTTAAGTTAAGATTTTAATAAAGAGATATCAAGATTACGGCAACGCCTGGTTTTTCATTCACTCCCACACCCTTAGGTCACGAGGATAACTTAGTGGTAAGGCATCACCCACGGGCAAATGCCTTACAATCTGACCTTTTAAAGTAGATAAAAATCCAGTTTCAAGGTTTCACCAGAACAAATTACATTGCAAGTTAAATAAAAGCTTGTAAAAATACATTAATTTATGTTAAATATGCTAGAACAAACCGTTTTCAAAAGCATTTAATAAAATAAGTAGAAAAATGTCAGTATCTAGAAAATTAATTTCGATTGCTTTTGTTCCATGCTTGATTTTTTAGATCAAATACAATCATTACATGATTTTAGCCGTTTTGCATTCTAATGCATTCAATGCCTCCATATTTTGTAGAGGAAAGTTAGGACAGCTAAATATATCTCCAAATTTTCAAATCCTTTTACTACAGACGATTCCAAAGACTGTCGAAATCAAAGAAGATCCCCAAAACAGTCGATTCTTAAGGTATCCGAACACGTTGGAAATGACCAAATTCGGTCAAGACAGATATTTTTTTTATATAATAGAGCCGTCTTTAGGGTTTACAAAAGATAGTTTTTTTTTATTCTACGCTACCTAGAGACCAAGTTACAATCAATTTTATAAAGTTAGAAAAACCGGAAAAGGGGTATTTGATCTACCAGAAGTGGGCATTTAATTTGTTCAAAATGTATCATGGCGAGTCTGATAACTCAAAATATTACAAATGTATCTCTATAAAACTTTTCCCACCTGATATTTATACTACTTTCTAGAGAATGTACTAAATCTTTCTTATTTTATTAATACTTCTTGAGTTAGGACCTGTTATTTAAATAATGGTGTCATATGACTTTTCTTATAATGTTTACTCAATTAACTCTAAAATTTTCAAATTTTAATAAAACATTGAAATTTTAGTACATTCTCTAGATAAATGTATCTAATTTGTTTGGGTAATACTTTTACTAATATAGGTTTATTACTTTTTTTCTCTAATTGCTTTGAAGTTTTTCAAAAATATTGCTAACACCACTTATAATTGTGATTTTTGTGAAATTTAGGCAATTTATTTTAAATATTGTTGGTTAAATATTTGTATTTATTGCTATTGAGTTCTAAAAAAGTATGTTTATATATGCTATTTTGTCAAAAAGTACACCGAACGTGTTCGCATACTTTAAGAAGTCGAATATAAGAGAAGAATACGCGTAGATGTATTTTCTAGAGAGATGCATATGTTACCGTTAACACGGGATATCCGTTATTTCATAGAATAACTAGGTATTTCATGAAATAACTAGATCAGCCAGTTAAAGTACATAAAATTATGGAATTCTATGATTTAACGAAGTATTCTATATAATAACTATTACCTGATCGTTAAAGTATGAAATACGACACTCGAATGTTCTTTGAACCGGTTATAGCTGCTTTGGGAAGATTTTTCCCGATCAGGCGGAATAAAACAATTGTACTCTAGATATCAGTACAGTATATGTCAGCGAGAATTTATTTCCATTGAAGAAGTTCTAAATATTGTGTGACACAATGCTTCAAACTGTTGCAACAGCTCAAAGTTGCCGTACTGGATAAGGATTTAAAAAGTTCTTGTGTAAAAAAAGTGTGTAATACTAAACAGTGTGCTTGTTTCAAAAAATTGAGCAGTCCAATTCAAAATGTAATTACAGCAATCCTTGCTCTAATAAATAAAGAAAAGTAGAAGGTAAAGATATCATATAAAATTTTAATTAATGTCCTCTTACATTATTGTTTTAAAAAGTTTACACAATATTTATATGAAGCAACAGTTTCTCTTCCCAGCACGTATTTTTGATGATAACATTTAAATGCAATATATTTTTGCAACATATTCTTTTCTCCCTTCCCTTATCCCTTCTCTGTTTAACAAATAGCAATATGAGTAATGTAACAAATTATATCATCTCTGCTTTTCCGTATTATTTATCAATTACTCATCTGGAAAAGGGATAACATGTATTTTTTGAGAGATTATTGCTATTTATAATCAATTAATTTATAAAACATCTTTAAAATTGTTTATTTTTCACTTTAAAGGTCTAACCTTAGTTATTTCATATACCTAGTTATTTCATAGAATAACTTGGTAAAGTATGAAATTGTTAATCTATTATGTACTTTAACTGACTTGTTTAGTTATTTTATGACATACCTAGTTAGTCTATGAAATAACTGAATTATACACTTTAACGGTAACACATACATCTGAAGAAATGCTCGGGATAGGCGAGCACAAATGGAAAATTATTTTTTTCTTCTGAGAACAACATTTACTCGTTGCAACCGCTGATAAGACGTGACAGTGTTATCTGAGAGCCTCTTCTCATACCTGAGGACTAGAGCCAGACCAAGCGTGTACCTTCATCAATTCCATTAAAGAGCGCAATGAGTATTAAGTTAGACAAAGTTTCAAAATAAGGATTTGAGAAGGGTTAGGTGGTGATTTTGGTGCTTCTTAATCTTATAGTTCAAAATTACGATGTCAGCCATTAATAGCTCTTACTACATTTCTATATACAGGAATTATTATTCAAATAATTCAAATTACTAAATCAAATATTATTGTACTTATAGTTCAAAGATTTCAAATTTAATTCCTCATATTATAATTTTTTTTACTGTTTTCCCGTATCCCACTTGACCTACATAAAAATCTAGATCAAGGGTGGCCAACCTTTTTTAGGGAAGAATTCCACTATCCGATAAAAAAAATCATGCGTGCCACTTCCCACTTTCCCAAGACACAAAAGAGTGAATAAGTTACTTACTGGCTTATTATAGAATTTTTACGCAAGCCTAATTGATAGAAATTTTAAAAATAATATAATGAAAAAGATAATGGTACACACACAAACTTAGGTTTTGTTGTTAATAAGCTTTTTACCGGCTCAATTAGTTAAGTACAAAATATAAGTGAGTGACCTGAAACTTTATGATTCTAAATAATTATTAATCAGTCAGTAATTACTTAACGTGTATTTGAATTTGTAGGGATTTTTTTTTCATTCAATCATCTACATTAAGATTAGCTCTTGAGGATGCTAACAGAATTGAAATGTTTTAGTTGCATATCAGCTTGCTTTGAGTGATATTTTTATTTTATACTCGTAATAGAAAACATTTATTCACAAACATGTTGATCCAAATTTCGACAGGTTTTTTTTGTATGATACAACCGCGTTTCAATAAAATTGCAAAGAAAGATTATTTATTATTATCTGTTCAATTTCTTAAAATTGTTAGGAAAGTTTACGCATATGCCACTGTTACAACTCCACCGAGGCACGAGTGCCGGGGGTTGACCACCCCTGATCTAGATCAAATCTATGAATACGGACTTTTTTCAAAGAATGAAGAACTGTAGCAGAGCTGAAAAGCTGCTGACTCTTTTGGCAGCCAAGATGTGAGCCAGAATGGTTTGGGTTTTGAGATTTTAGAGTTCCGTTTCCTCAACAAAAAAAAACCACACACACAAATAAAATTTGACTCCATACAGGTAAAAATGCCGTGTACTTTTTTTTTACCTGCATAATTAGATATAAATAAAAGAGTTTCTCAATGTTCCATTGAGATTTAGCTATCACAAAGTTTAGTGTGGTAAATTCGATACTCAGGCATGTGTATTGTGACGTTTTGGGAAAAATTTATAAGTAGCATGTGGCTTAGGGAATAAAATTATTGGTTTATTACGTCTACAGGTATTAATTATAATATTTATCATTGAGTATTTTAATACTACAAAATACTTTATTGGTAAAAGAGGACAAAACATGACTTCTCTCCAAGCCGTCTACCTCTTCACTCTCTTGGGTTGGTGCGGGACCTTCTCAAATTCCACTCGAGATTCGGTTTCCAGGTGGAGTGCAAATGCTTTGTTTTTAGACTGTAGGGGTTGTTGTGTTGTCAGATGAAAGGATCATGCAATATTTTAGGAGTGCGCTTGTAGATATGCATAAAAATGCCATTTATCAGCTGCGAGAACTAGAAAACGTCACAGTGTGTGCAATACTATATAGTTATTAAAAACTTTTTGTGATCCAAATGCAGTAAAAATATTTTTTATGAACCGGGACTAATTTAAATTTGCAGTAGCTCAATTTTTTAATGAAATATGAAACAAAAATTTCAAAAATACAAAATATGTTATAAGTAAATATAATTTATCTAAGAAGGTAACTTAGTTCCAAACAATTCCAATCTAACTAAATTTTGATGTGGATAATTTGAGTAAAAAGTAATAGTATTAAAAAAACAGTCCCTTTTAAACCGTATATAAATATTAATGAGGCAAAAAGGACCAGTCACTATCTCTATAAAGTTAATGTATTTTGTTTCTATTTATTTGCATTTTAGATAAAAGAGCCTTTATCAACATTTTCATATTACTAATGCTAAATGCAATTCCTAATTGCACAATTCTTCATATATTTAATGATTTTTTTAAAAATTATTTCAAAATAATTTTTCGAATAATTAAATTTTAAATGATTAATTAAATTAATTTAATTAAGTACACTTTCATAATAAGAAAAAAGGAAGGGATACCTCATAGCATCTTTCTGATTTCTAGATTCATTTCAGAAGTTTCGTTCACATATAGTTCCTCTCTCTCTCTCTCTTTTAGTTTTTTTAGAACAAATTCCGGTAAGTAGTTCATTTTAAATGGAAGTGTCTCATTCACTTGGGGTATTGTTTTTGTAGCTTCAGAAGACATTTCTGTGATTGTTGTGGCCAATGCCACCTGTCTGACGTAGTCAGAACGAGGCCCACGAAATTCATCGTGGCAAGGGGCTAAAAGTGCGCCTATCGTGGGACTAGACTTTGAGCACCATACATGTGACAGCACGAATTAGATCGGCGAAATTCAACGAAGGGACGATATATGGCGACACCTCCAATCTCCGCCTCCATAACCTTACCATGGATCTTGAGTGGAGGGAAATATTCTCCAGTCCCCTGCACTCGTGATTCAGCCCACAAGACTTTCAGACCTACAGATTTAACGAGCACATACTCCGTGTGTACTCGGAGGGTATTTGGTGGCATCGAACCCAGGCCTTCCGGTCTGGATTCCAATGCTCTAACCACCAGGCTACCCTCGGCCAAACATTTCTAATAGATCAAAAACAACAAATAATTATAATGATTTATTTTTTAACAAGATAAATCGAAAGATTAAAGGTACATTATGACAACTAATTGATTCTGCGCAATTTTTTTTTCAAGTAGACCGAATATCGAAAAAATTTTTTTGTTGTATTTGTGACGAATCTATACGGAACTTTATCACTAACCTTCTGAGTCGACCTTTTTAGGGAAATTTAATTCCCTACCTATTTCCAATCAACTCCAAAAAGCGGACAGGATTCCTTGTTATGCAGATTAGATTCAATATTTAAGTCAAACGAAATAGTAAAGTTAGAGCAGTAGGAGATAGATATTGAAACATAGAGTTATAGTGAATTTGAATTGAAGTTTTATTGTTGGAGATAATTTAATCTCATGAAGAATTGAGATTCCGAGTGGTAAATATTATTTTGATGTTTAAAGTCTCATTAAAGTTTTAAGAGTGAGATTAAAGTTAAATGTTCAATAAGAACATTATTAAATATAATTCTGGGATCTCTTATCGTGGTAATTTCTGCGTGATCGTTATTTAATAAATTAATTAATTAGATCATTAATTAATTGAGTTAATTTAAAGGATATTACCTTTAAAACCTCATAATATTAGTTAGATATATTTGTTAATAAGTCTGATTCTATTTGGATAAGATAACCAAATAAAGAAAGTTGTTTATAAAAATGGCTACTGGTTCTTTTGTGACTCAAAATTATTCTCGTTCTCAAAGTGAGGTCCCAAGGGACCTTCACATATTTAACAAAAATATTTTCTGGAATCCTTATTAATGTCTGAAATCATCGACATATGTATATATATTGTTGGATTCCCTAAGAACGCTATTCTGCGGAAATCAATTCATGAGAAAAAGCTGCAAGATATCACAGATTAAAAAAAATATCCGCTTTTGAATTATTAGACCAACAAACCTGAAATTTGTCAACCATATTTCTTTTATTGAGCAGAGATTAAATATGAAAGTATTTTGCAGAAATCTTTTCCTATAGTGGAATAAAAGAAAATATTTAGGTATTTATTTAACACACAGTTTAAATATTTATACTGACAGACGAGCCTGAGATTTATCGGATAATCAAACTATTATTGTTTATTTTATTTCGCTATACAAAATAAGATCTTTATGAAGACCCACGAATGGTGTTGGACATTTTGAGAGTGAGTGAATTGGCTAGACATGGAGATGAGCAATAACGACGACATTTCGCTACTTTATTTGTTAAATGTAGTTTTTTTTCTTTCGATAATTTACAAATTACTGAAAACCATTCTAAATATTAGAATGCTAAATATCTAGTTGTGACCCCATTAAATTTTTTCTGCTTATATCTCATTTGTTATAATTTTCAGTTCAAACGTATGAAGAAAGTGCATACCTGCTGACACATTTTGTAAATAATAAATAAAATTCCCAGAAAATTGAATCTAGAATAAAAATAACAACATTGTGAGTTTTTAATAAAATTGTATCTTTCGAGATAAAATTTTCCTCGAACAAGAACTAATTTAGATGTCCTTGAACTAAGAGGTAGCATTATAAAAAAATATGTTACAATAAGCAGCAAATTTGTCTTGAGGATAAATCCTTGAACTCTCAATTTATTTTTCGACATTTTCCTACTATTCCAGTTTTATTCAGCCATTACATTTTACAAATTCTTACAAATTTCTATGTATTTTTTTAAAATATTGTCGAGGGCAAGATACAAAACTTATTTGAAGAACAAAAAATCCCCCAAATTGAATGGAACAATAAATTTAAATATTATTGAAACAGACAATTGACTGAAGTTTAATTAATTATTAACTGTGCAATAATTTATTTACATAAATTTATTCAAGTCAGGACTCTGGTGATGAAAATGCTGGTAAAATGGATTCTTATTGATAATACGGGAAAATTTTGCTGTTTTATTGAATTACAATGTATTGATAGTAACTGATCATTTTCGCATAATTATGCTAGAACGAATTTAGACAAAATTTAGGGACTCAGCGCCAAATTCTTTGAATTAAATATTTTAAAGTATCCGACTACGTTCGAAAACGTGATTCTTCAAAAGCGTATAAATGGATAATTTTTGATATTTAGTGTTATTTAGATTAGGGAAAATACATATAAAATTGTTTTAAGGATATTATTACAATAAAAAATTATTTAATTACAAGATTTTGACAAAAAATGATCATAGAAGGACCTATTTTCAAAACATTCTCCTTTTGTGAAAAATGCTTCTGTTATAATGACATTTCGCCTGTATATCGCTCACACCTCTTTACAGAGGCTCAAATAAGAGTTTTTAAAAATTCGCATTATTTTCAGAGTTACCACCAATTGAAATAATTATCGGCGTTTTTTTCTTATAATTTCTCCCCTCTGTTGTCGTAAAACATGGATAAACCCACTTCTGAGATATATATTTCAAAATTTCTAGTTGAAGCTCTGTAAAGAGGTCTGAGCTATATACAGGCGAAATATTGTTATAATAGAAGCATTTTTCACAAAAGCAGAATATTTTGAAAATGGGTCATTCTATGTTCATTTTTGTCAAAATATTCTACTTAAATAATTTTTTATTGTATTACTATTCTTAAAAAAAATTACATACATTTTCTAATCTAAGTGACACTAAATATCATAAATATTATCCATTTATACGTTTTTTGTAAAATCATGGTTCTGAATGTAGTCGAATACCTTAAAATACTGACGATCACGCATCTTTTAATTCATTTCCTTGGGCAACTATACCTTTATGCCTACGCTCGTGTAACATTTTCGAAGATCTGCCAAAAGATGTTTTTTTTTACAACCTTTCAGATAACTTGTTGTGCACAAATAATCTAAAAGGTTGTTTTGTAAGTTTATCACATTAATCGAAATTAATAAAAACTCCATGGAGTATAATCATTGAATCGGCGGGATGGGGAAGCACTTACTTCGCTTGAAATTTTAACGAGAAATTGTGACTTTTTTAAGTCCACATATTCTGACGCATTATGATGCAATCTTTGCCGTAACGTACACCCCCACATTTCTGGGGGGCAGGGGTGGTTCTAGGGCTGGACAAACCGGACCCCTGCCTTGGGAGCAAATTTTAAGGGCGGCATTTGAATTGAATTTGAAAAATATTTTTTTTTGTTACAAATTTTTGTTATATTTTCTGAATATTATTGGGTGTGTGAATTTGGTATTTAATTAAATGTATCGTATTTCCTTATTTTGTACTCTGTATGTTTAATATCAGTTTTCTTTTATGTTGAAACCTGAAGTATTCGAGGCGGGAGTATATGTAAATGATAAAATTCATATGTTTACATATCTTTCACATGTACCTTTCTCAACATACAGGTGTGGGATTACAATGTACATTCTTTGCGAGGTGCAATTTGCACCCATAGAATTTTTGGTAGATAGGGAGTCACAGGAGATATTTTATTTTAGTTTGGTGTGTAGTTACTATAATTTAAAATAAGCACTTGTGATTCTTACCACCCGTGGACTTAATCTCGAAAAAATTGGCTTGCTGAAACTTATTATAAGCAGCTTAGACAATGCTCATGTACTACATTTCGAATTCTCACTGGTACACTGCACAATGCAGTCAATTACAAATAGTGTTCTTAAACTCCTTCCAGTGTAAATGTGTATTTTATATTTTATTGTATCAGAAAGTATTGCTTGTTTATTTTCAAAAAAAGTAATAATTTTTAAACGATCTTTTGTTTTCGACTTTTCAATATGCTCGCGCACCCCTCGTAGATTTATCTCGCCCCCAAGAGGGGCGTGCCCCACAGTTTGAGAAACGATGTTCTAAAAGCATTAATTGAAAGTTTAAATTATGTACAAAATATATTTAATCATTTAGAGATTGACAGGGCAGGTAAGTTTGTATTTTTAAGAATATTAAAAAAGGTAAATACATTCAGTTATTCTAGTGATCGTGTCTTCAAGATTATATCTTCTGAAATTTTTAATGTTTGTAGTCAAAAATTTTAAGGAATATATATCGTATATATAAATAAATAATACTCTTCTCCAGAGCTCATTACTTATTTCATTTTCATGACGAGCTATAGAGATAACCATTGATCTTACATATGTTAAATTTTGTAGAAATAATTTTCATTTCATTGGAAAATTACTTGCCAAAATTAAAGAAATAATTCCATAGCTATAACTCAGTTAGGGTCAAATGCTTTATATTTATTATGGCCCAAAGTGTTACATGTTGACCTAAAACATATTTAAAATATTGTTCTGGTCTAATGATTGATAATTAACCCCACAAGACTTTTTTTCAAGGACAAAAGGCAACTTGACTCAAGAGCAAAGGGCCGGTTAAAATCTATTGAATAAGCGACATAGAAGGGTTTTTATAGGGGGAGGGGCAGTCAATTTGCTTACACAGTTCCAATGTGTTTATCTTTCAGAAAACTTAAATTTCATTACTAGCTATAGAAATAACCATTATATTGTTGAAAATTATCGAATAAAATCAGGAAACAAAATTGATTAATTTGTCTTTGCTGTGAGAACTACTTTATTTATACTTAAAATAGTTAAAATGTGCTATTTTAATTAAGGGAATAACTTTTGACCTATAAAAAATTCACATTGTAACAAATTGGGTTCGACTTATTCAAAATTGTTGTCTCTATCGATTTTTAGTATTCTTTTTTTTATTCAACTTTTGAATCAGCCTGTACACGTATACAATTAAGGGTGTTTTGTATGAATCAATGAGTTAGAAAAATCCACTTTTCTGTATTAATCACTGTAAATAATTAAAAAGACTAATTTAAAAAAATCATCCAAATTCTAATAGTCGTAAGCTTGAATCATTAGTTTCTCATTAAACTAACTTGAAACACAAAAGTTGGAAATAAATAAGTACTTTAGAGTAATTGATGTAAATGGTTTGAATCTGAAAGCTCATTTCATTGTGAATCGTTTTATAATTATATTTATTCGAAATATCTTGCTCCAATTGTAATGCACAATGTAGTCGTGAACTAAAGTAGTTTAATTTACATGTCAGTACAGTCATTTGCATTTATTATTTTACATCGAATTTTCACGACGGGTTTTGTTTGTTAATTTATGTTTTATCCTCGAAGAAAGCTCAAACAAAACAGTATTTTAATGATATGCAGTATATGATGCATTTAACACCTTTGTAATCTCTTTAAGATTTTATTTTCTCTTCGTTTCATGTGTCCTATTATTATTACGAATGTGATAAGAATAAACTATTTTAATGAAGTGAGTTTAATGTATTGAAGGATTTTAAAATAAGTTTATTTAGTGTTGTTTAAATCGACCGCTTCTAATAATTAAACTAGCTTAAATAGAACTCTTACGATTTTTTTAAAATAAGGGTGTTTTTTTAGAGGTATAGAACTTTAAATTGCAAGAAAACAACGATGTATTATTCGATTGACATAAATTTTTTTTATTCGAAAGATATTCTTGTGGCATTACATTTTAAATACAGTACAGTCCCGCTAATCCGAACACGGCTAATCCGAACATCCGGTTAATCCGAACGGCTCCACGGAAATTTTTTTATAATTTTAAGGACGAAAATCGGTGAATATTTCAATATAAAACAGTGTAAACCTTAATTCAAAACAGTTCTTTATTTAATATTCACGCACTGTACATCAAGTTATGGTACAAATTTTAAAATGGAATAAACTACAGAACAGAACACTAATGTTTAGTATGAAAAATTGTACAACAGAAGATTAAATATAAAATATGTACAGTATTTTTTTCTCACGCAACGAAGACAGTCTTTTCGATGATGCGTAATTTCGCCAGCGCCTCATAAATAACACATCAGCTGGTGTAGTGTTGGGCTGTTGCTCCAAGTAGCGCAGGGCAAGGGCAGCTGCGCCGTCTGCATGTGGCACCACGTCCTTATCGCATTGCGTCTCGTCGTCACTCCCCTCCTCCTCCATTGGCTCTTGAGTCACTGCCGCAGCTATGTCGTCATCAGTCAGAAATTCGGCTGTTTCCCCGTCTTCTTCCATCCATTCATTGATGTCTCCAACAGATGCTTTGCCAACATTAAACTCTGTAGCCAATTTTGTCACATTTTCACCTTTATCTAAACGCTTTAGAACCTATAGTTTGTCTTTAAGAGTAAGTGTTGAGTGTTTACGCTTACTCGCCATAACAATCTGTTTACGTAAACTGTATCACAGATAAATGTCCAAAATACACAACAAACTGTTTTCACTGTAAAATATCACACTGCAACACTGTTATTAACACAGAGACAAAAGCGGACGAGTGTAGAACGAGCACGGAACCACTGACGGCCAACAGTACGGACACACGCACACGCAGTCACACTGACACACTAAGTTAGGAGTGGTGGAGGAAGGACACACGCGTCGAGGAGTGGGAGTACAGTCCACGCGGCAAAAAAGCGGGCGCGTACGCTCACATTACCACAAAATACATAGACACAATAAACCCGTACTCCCGGTTCAAATAGTGATTTCGCTGTTACTCCGGCTAATCCGAACAGTGATCGGTCCGATATTGTTCGGATTATCGGGACTGTACTGTATGATCAAGCAAGGCGTAGATTCATCTAATTGGCCCCAAACGAGATTGCCGTTGTTCCCGATTTTCATAAGCGAATTTTGTTTAGCGATGAAGCGCACTTCTGGTTGAATGGCTACGTCAACAAACAAAACTGCCGCATTTGGAGTGAAGCTAATCCACAAGTGTATGTCGGAACACCGTTATATCCAGCAAAACTGACTGTTTGGTGCGCTTTATGGGCTGGTGGAATCATTGGTCCATACTTCTTCAAAAACGATGAAGGCCACAACGTTACAGTCAATGGTGATCGGTATAGAGCCATGATTACTAACTTTTTCATTCCTGAATTGAACAATCATGATGTCCATTAGCTGTGGTTCCAACAAGACGGCGCAACATGTCACACAGCTCGTGCCACAATCGATTTATTGAAAGACACGTTTGGTGACCGCCTAATTTCACGTTTTGGACCTGTGAATTGGCCTCCAAGATCTTGTGATTTAACACCGCTAGACTCTTTTCTGTGGGGCTATGTAAAGTCATTGGTCTATGCGGATAAGCCACAAACGTTTGACCATTTGGAAGACAAAATTCGCCGTGTTATTGCCGATATACGGCCACAAATGTTGGAAAAAGTCATCGAAAATTGGACGTCCAGATTGGACTACATCCGAGCCAGCCGTGCCAGTCATATGCCAGAAATCATATTTAAAATGTAATGCTACAATATTATCTTTCGAATAAAAAAAATTCATGTCAATTGAATAATACATCGTTGTTTTATTGCAATTTAAATTTCTATACCTCTAAAAAAAACACCCTTTATAAGATAATGGTGGGGAAAAAAACCCTCAAAATAATTACATTTAATAAATGTTCTTTAATTTTTTATTCATATCCAATTTTATTCTGTTTTCAAATTTATTTCATTTTTCGAAGATTCAAAAAGCAATAAAAAAAATGTTTGTGACACCCTTTTATTAGCTTCACCTGTATGTAACGAAATTTTTGAACTCGTCTTTTACCCACTTTAAAAGGTAAGATTAATCCGAAGTTTTGCACACTTATTAAGGACTGATGGCAATACAATAACTTAGTAGTTTAATTCTTTTGTCCTGATCAGGATCGTTAGGATTAACGCTTTCCCATTTCCAGATTTGGCGACTAAAAGATTAAGTTACAACCCTAAGGCTAAAGCGCTTATGGTTAATACAAATACAACGAACAAAAACGATCTATAATAGAAGAGTGTTTTTTTTAGTTACTGATGAATAGAATTTGTATCGGCCAGATCAATATTTACTTTTATATATCGAACATGTTCATCATTATTAACTCACTGGTATTTATATAAAATTCTAAATATATATAAATTGTTATGATGTATTCATTTATTTATTTTTGACGCGATTTAAATGTTTATTTTGGCTTAGTTTGTGACAATTTTCTACTTTTTAACGAAATAATAAATTAATGAAAAAAAAAAGTGATTTATTTTGAAAACCCATTTTAAAGAGATAATTTCAGTTGATGAATCCAAATGTACCTGTGTTAAAGGTTTCCTTACAAGTTTTCTTATATATATATATATATATATATATACAAGTTTAAAATGAAAAATGTTATGTCAAATCTTAAATGAGCAATTTGAATCCTTTGAACACGTGGATAATGTGGCTCTTTGTTCAAAATCTTCTATTTCATTTTTATAAACTTTTTTCTTTTGATAACCTTAAATTGTTCTTTTTTTAACAATCAATTCTCATAATCATCCTATTATTTTTATTTAGTGTCTATTAACACACAGTTAGTCATTTTTTGACTAAGTGTCTCATATGCAACGTTGGCAACAGCACCGTGTGTTATCTTTCTATAACTTTAGTTGTTTATTCTGCTTTTTTTTCAAATTCATACCTAAGCTTGTATGATGTTTACACGTTTTTTTTATTTGAGTATTTAATACATCATTTATGATTTAATGCAAGGGTGTACAATCCAAATGACCTTGCGGGCCACTTCGGAAAAACATTATAATCTCACGGGCCACGCATAAAAATATAAACATTTATATCAGATTTGGAAACAAAAAAACATTTATTGGAGTGAAAATTTAAAACAAAATGAACTATTATTGTTTTCATTATTTTTTATGTATTCAGACATAGATAATATAATAATGTTTATATAATATAATAATAAAATGATCAAATAATGTTGAAAATTGCCATTTTCTTGAAAATTACGGAGTTCCTTTTGAATTGATCTTTCGTTACTAATTGTTCAAATTTGATTGTGCTGTCATTCTCAAACGATTAAGTATACATTGCCTTTTATCTTAAACATTCTGAATATTTTGTTTAAACTTTAAAAAACATCTCTGACTGGCTCTTGCTTTTTGGGCACTCCAAACAGAAAAGGAGGAGAAAGGAAAGTCGCACACACAGAGAATCATGTACCCTCCATAGTGAAGGATATCCATAATGCAATTCAGAATTTATTAAAAAAGTAATTTATTATAGTAAAATCAAACGTAACTGTTTGATAAAATATGTATCTATTTTATTCTATTATCAAAAAGGATTTATTTTAAAACAAGAACAGTTAACAGGCAATTACGTTGTAGATTTATATATACATATAAATATCCCCTTAAATAAATTTCAAAATGAAAAAAAAAACTTTAAGAACCTGATATTTAAAAATTTTTTAAAAAGAGTCGGCGGGCCGCAACTTACGTGCTGGAGGGCCACATGCGGCCCACGGGCTGCTTTTTAGTAATCTTAAAGAACCATTTTTCTTGCCTTATACACACTCATTAATAATTTTACATTTTGCTTTTATAATATGTATTACATTATTTTACCATTTTGCATTTAAAAATCATATTGCTTTTATTAACTTAAAATATTTAATTAAATTGTTCTGTGTTTTTATTTTTTCCTTTCCTAGGTTCATGATTAACAAGAAATGACGAAGTACCAGCAATTAAGAAAATTAAAACTTAACTATTCTTTAGAAAAAATAAATTTACAAAATTGACCTCTGTCTTGTTTTTATTCAGTTTCGTGTAATATTTTCCTCTAACTTTTTTCCCTTTTACCAAGCATCAATTTCTTTGATATTTATTCGTAAAATTAATCTTTTATTTCTGTACTGTATGCAAATATAATAGTTTCCATCTACCGCCTTACATCTAATTGGCAATTTAATTAACACACTATTTCTAGTTCTTATAAAAATATTAATTTTTTTCTTTCCTTCTTGAGCATTTTGATGTAAAATTAATATTGATTTAATTATAATATAAATATTTTAAATTGTCATCTTCTCTCCATCTGAATTCTCATTGACTATTAAGTTGAAAGTTTACAGTGAGATTTTTTTTTCTCGTTTCTTTAGAACTCCATTTATTTCTTAAACAAATATTGAACCCTCCTTCGCAGTGGTGCACTCGTTGATGGGGGCGGGGTTCAAACCCCTGAGGATCACCAAAAGATTTATTAATTTTTTTTAGTATCAGCATTACACCTCAACGCTTTCGCCAACTTATTTTTCAATTTCTACTATTAGTTCACTCTCTCACTATATATGTTTATTTACTTATATATATATTGTTCAAATTTTCAATACTTAATAAAAAAAATTTTATTCATCCATTTGAGTTCAAATAATTTTTTCAAACTTGTAGTGGATGGTACGATGTTAATGAAGTTTTTTTCAAAAATTAATTCATTAATTAAATTTTATTTTTTAATTTTAAATTTATTATGTGTTATTTCTGACGAAGATAGATTTATCTGTAACAGATGGTGCCTGTAAGTTTTTTTAACGAATCAGGAATTGTCTTTAAAAAAAGTTATATTACCTGTTTAAATGTAAACCCCTCCCATAAAAATTTTTCTGTTTACGCCATTTCTCCTTCGATACTAATAAAAAGATATTAATAAATAAGACGATATTAAAAATTATATCAATGTCGTGTCAACATATTTATATTAAATTTATCATTTAGTTTAACTATAGAAGTATCTCGGTAGATACATGTGAAAAGGTAACATTAATTTTTTTACTATAAAATACTTTGGATTTTTTTTAACTGTTAATTATAGCCCATTCATCGAAATCAATAAAAAATCAGAACCTTCATTTATGTCCCGTGGTTAAAATAGCTAATCCCGGGATTTAATTCTTGTATGAATTATATTTTGAATTTTTTTTTCTGATCAAAATTTTATAAGAATTTAATTTTCCGAAAATTTATATTTTATTTTATGAAATATCTTTGTAGAATTTTTTTGTGCAATTATAAGTGCTATAAGTAAAAAATTATATGCAGCTGTCATTTCTCGCATGGGAGAACGTAGCACTGATTTAAGTGGTTTACATACACTGCAATACTTGCACAATATTATAACCAACGTCTCAGGAATAGATGTTATCATTGTTCCTTCTTGAATTAATTGTCGTAAATTAATAGTGGACCTGCTTGAAAGGCTTGATGCTTCAAGTCTCACTGCATTACTAACAGATCATGCAACTGAATATTCTATTTTAAATGAGGTAACACTTGAAATTGATTCACATTCTGATTCAATAACTAAATAAATTTGTACACAAAACCCATTAAGTGTAGCAGAATAATTAGATAATGTTTTAAAGAAGGAATGCACCAATGCAGCCTATTAGAGTTGAGACCCTGTCATCCAAAATTTAAAATGAAATGTCTCTTTTTGAAAATGGATGGAGGCGTGGTGACTGTACGGGGAAGGAATTAATCCAATTTAATGACAAGAAAGCCTAGTAGTATAGAGCCTGTACGAGAATTTTCTTCAGCAGGACAATCTGTAACAAAAAAAATAAGAAGCCATTTAAATGAAGAAACTCTGGATGAGCTGTTATGATGAATTCAGGCTTACCTTCGGACTCAATTTTTGTATAAAAACAAATTTTTGAAAAAAATTTAGTGTTTTTAGGAAGAAAAAAAATGTTTAAATTAATACAAATTTTTAAATAAATATTGTACTTTTAGAAAAATTGATTGTTTTCAAGGAAATTTTACTAAATTTTTTATTAAAACGGGTAACACTGTACAAAAATTTCTAATACAATTATCACATAATTTTCTTTATACACAGCATACATATTATGGCGCTCCTTAAAATGAACCAAAATCTAAGAGAAATATTAAAATACAAAAACATACAGACAATTATACATAATAATGTGAAAATTTTGATATTTTTAAAGTTTTTTCTTTATAAAAACTACCCTAAATGAAAAAATATTTAACTTACAACAAAACTTATGGTCCACTTTATGAAAAATAGTATAATAAACATTCCCACAAAATTTTAAAATATTATCTGGTTTGGTTCTTAAGATATCATGTATCAGGTAAATAGTTTCTTTCGAAAACATAATTTTGAGAACAACTCAACTAAGTTTTATCTTACTGCCCATTTGCAGAGAGTGATGTATTTTAAAATCACTATAACTTTATTTCTATTTCGCGTAAAGGAAAAAGAAAAACTGTTTTGGAAAGAAAAATGCTGAAACTATAAGATTATGAAATAAAAAATGCCTTTTGCAGACAAAAAATGACATTTTCAAGGTAGGTAGTCACCTTAAGTTTGTTTTGATTTGTTTCAGTAAATATTATTAAACCAATTTTTTAAATATGTTTTCATTTTTATTATGTAATTTCACTTTGCTAAGGTGAAAGCACTTTTCATAAATAGTCCAATCCTAATCTTCGGATTTGGATAATGCAATCCCGATATCCCAGGATTGAAAATATAACATGGAATTGCAAACCCTATTCTACAAGTAATTAGTGAAGTTACCATTTACCACTAAAGTACATAAATCTCATCTGGTAATCAAAATGGGAAGTTTATACTAGTTTCCTTATTCCCGTCAAACTCCATTGATTTCTTGAACTCGAAATCTTAGACAATCCATTGATACCAATTGCCTGAGAGAGGAAAGTTACGTCTAACACGGGCTAGCTGCCGATTGCAGGTGCTGGTCCGCAAAGCCTTCGTGCTCCGAAGCGCTTTACAGATCGCATCGAGTCTAATTTTTGGCTTTTCTACAGCTTCCTCTGAACGATTACGGAGGCCGCCTATAAACTTGGAAACGATCGCTTTCCCACGGTACAAGCGTATTGGAATGCTTCGGTCCTCTAATCACTTACTACAAGACTCATAAAAAGAAAATCGGGCCTCTTAATGACATCAACCTCTTTCTTAACCCCTCGTTTATATTATATTTTGCCGAACCCCCCCTAATACTATCACCAAATTAATAATTCGCCTATTAAAAAGATACCACTCTGAGATGGGTTTCAAATGTTTTGTGTGTGTGAGGTGATGCTATTAGATATATATACTATCTAAATGATGATAGCAGAGTGAAATGTCACTTCAACGCAAGAAAAACTCAACCTTTTTAATCGATACATATGATATTTTGATTGAAGTCATTTATTTCCATTACTGAAGCAGATGCAATAATATCGTAGAGCAATTATAGCTGCTACAGGCGGAATAAAACAGTTTTTTGTTTAGATTTTAGTTTGGACACATATCCCAAACATTTTATTTGTTAAGTACAGATTTATACTAAATGGTATTGTTCAGATAATTGAACGCAAAATTGATTACGTGACGTATGTTAAGATGTTATGAATAACTGTAAAACTGAGTGTGCTATTGTTAAAATTTGCTTTATTTAAAGGTAAATAGTTTTACATTGAGGAAGCCCTAATTTGCATACAATACATTTTTTCTGGCAATATTTTTATATTTTTCTTTTACCTAGTAGTTGAAAAAACTCATTAGTTAAGTGATAAAATGAAAGTCATATATTAGATTTAAATTTTGGGGATTATAGCATTTTTGCAATTATTTTAATTAAATAATGTCTTTACAATTATGGTACATTATTCCTTCAAAATACGCAAAGGGCAATTTTGCGAAAACATAATTTTATTTTATTACGGATATAACAGTCTAACCCTATACTTGATAAGGAAATTTATTATTATATATTTAATATTCATACACCAACTTTAAATTAAGAATGTTTTGAATATTAACATCAATAAATTTAAAAAGTAGTTAGCAATAATGCATTAAAGCTATCTATTTAAAAATTAAAGGTTCATTTTATCAAATATTTTAGCAAACTCAACTCAAGATGTTACCGTAGTAATAAATAATACATTTTGCGATTAATAATTACTCATTTTATTAAAAAAAAATTACTTGTGTGGGGGTGAGAGTGTGTAGTACATTAATATATTACATTTTTTCAAACTCTCTATCCAAGAGACTTAATTTCATTACAATGACCTTAATGATTAACATAAATAAGTTACTTTTAGTTTACTCTCTCTTCTGTTCTTTTCATATTCTAAAATCAGACTTCATCACGAAAATACAAATTTAATACATTCAACTTTAAACACTTTGTAGTGATAACTTTTTGCAATTATGACTTACAAAGGTTTCAAAATATTATGTAACGCATTTTTTTACAATTCTGCACTCAACTCTTGATTTATATGGATGTCCTTCGAAATACACAGACCTTATGCAGACACTCCAATGCCAATATTACGATGTAGTCATGCTAAAATAATATCGGTTAAGGCATTCCCATAATATACATAAAAAAATGTATGGGTCGTAAAAAACCATTAATAAAAGCGATTTTAGTAGATCACACTTGCTCCCCAATCAATCCACTACCACCCACTTTCAACACGTCAGCGTCCATGTCAACCTGCACCGAAAGAATAGGCAAGTTGAAAGTGTTCATTAGCGATCGTGAACAGTTTGGGGTGGTCTTTCAGATGGTTTGAATATTCGAATGTCATCGCAACTGACTGGGAAAAATTTTGAGGTTTCTTCTAGAAATCAGATTAGCTGTTGAAATACATAAATGCATTTTAAACAATTTAGCTTGTATCAAGTATAAACATTTATTAAATAAGCAGGCATAGGAAGCGAAATTTAGATAAGGAAATTTTGTATTTGCGTTATTCTTTGTGAACTAGGATGAAATTTTATCATATTAATTTATTGCACAAAATAAATATATATTTGTTTATTTGATAGAATAAACTCTCAACAGTATTTTAATATCAAACCTTCATTAAGTTAGCAAATAAATTTAAGTGCTAACAATTGCTTTAAATAAATACATTGATTTGTATTAATAGATTTTCGCCTTGAACAAAACGTACATTATGAAGAGTAATTTTAACATTTAAAAAGTGGAAAGGAAGTTTTTATTTTTTAAATGAAAAATATATGTTTAGCTACAAATACACCATAATTTTGAAATCAAATAAATGCTTAATATTTGTATGTTACATAGATTTTAATTATTAAATTGAACGAGAAATAGGCATTGAAATGTTTTGTAGGTTAAGATTCCATTCATTATATATATATATATATATATATATATATATATATATATATATAGGCAGTGGCGCACACAAGGGGGTTCCTGGGGGTCCGGACCCCCCCCAAAGCCCTTGATTTTTTTCCGATTGATTATAATTCTAATTAAGTATTTGTTATTAATGATTAATTTTATCAATTAATGCTAATTATTTATTCAAAAATTAGTTTTTTACTGTGTTTTGTTCCTGAAAATCGACAAAATCAAAAGGAGCATGATACAAGAATGGTGAACTTTCGACCCCGGACCCCCTCACCTTGAAAAATTCCTGTGTTCGCTACTGTATATGTATATAGTGTAGTTCTATTTTTTTTAATCTTAATATCTAATACATTCTTAAATAACAATGCTCTAGTATTTTAAAAAATAATTTGGTATTCTCTTAAATATTAAAAGAAAAGACTTTTTTTAAAAAAAAAAAAAAGAAAAACTAAATTTTATGAAAATTATCAAGGTTTATATTTGTAAGTATAATTTATATCACAAAACAAAAATTATTTAAATTATATTAAGTTAATATTTCATCTTTTTTAGGATGTTATTTTTTTCCGGCTGTATGTACAATCCACTACTTTTTTACGTACAAATTAAGGGTAATATCTTAAGACTAAAAATAAATAACTTAATTTTTTAAAGAAAAATAGCAATTATACTCTGAATAAAAGTGGATGCAACTTGTTTAATAAATTAAATATAACCATTCTTCGAATTTAAATAAGAATTTGTTAAAACTTTCTTTCAAATTACTATTTTTTACGTTGTTTTTGTTTGATGTTCCATGAGTAACGCGTTTTTTTCTTTCAAATTAGCTCAAAACTATTAACTTAAAAAAACCATTTTATAATTGTTCTTTATTAAAAATTTAAAACTGTGTACTTATAGAACTGTATTTCAAAACATCTTTTCAAGTTAACGCATAATTGTTTATAATTTTAACAGTGCATGTATTGAGGCAAGCAAATCAGACATAATGTACTCATTTTTTTTAAAAAAAAATATATGATCGTATAGCAGCTGTAAATATTGAACTTGGTCCTAGATTTCTTCAAGAGGTATTTCAAAATAGGTCCGTGATAGCTATCTGAACCAACTTTCGTTCAATACACTACTCGAGATAGAGCAAAAAAAATGTTATTGAAAAAAAATAGACACTTCCGCCAGTACTTGAAAAAAAAATAAAATACTAACCCTTTCATTCTAGAAAGAGAACATTCTTTTTTCATTGTATTAAAATTAGGTAACGTGAAAGTTTACAAATCATCTTTCTATTCTGTATTTTGCTATAAGTTTTGTACCTAACCTAAAAAAAATGCAAATGTTTTGACCCATATTTGCATTTTACCTTTATCTTTTGTTGCACCACAGTTCCCTGATGTGCAAAAAATAACGGATGTGTAAAAATGGCTGCTTTGCCGTTGTATTTTCCCCCCATATTTTTCGATGTTAAGTTATAATCGCTTGCTCTTCACGGATAAGATTTCTTTTTTTTATACAAAGGAAATCATCGTTATGACTAGTATGGTTTTGAATGTCAAAATGGCTAATTCTTGTACTACAAAATACGATACAATGTATAGATTCAACTTTCTTTTTCATATCCATAGCACGTGTTACACACATTTTTAATACCAGGTTTTACTCTAGCTGCATTTTATATCCATATTTAGCATTTAGAAAATATCGTTTGTATTTATAATTTTAATATTAAATTCCTATCTTTGAAATTATTTTTGTATTTTTAGAATCAAATTTCATTATTCTTTAGATTTCAGGTATTTTGAAGTATTTTTAATTTTTGATCCTTTTTAACCATTTATAAGACTGTGATAAGTATACCTACCATTGCCTTAATTAATTTTTAGATGTTCATGTGAAGTTATGATTTGTGCTGCTGGCACTTCAACTAGCACAACTGATATCTGGATTTTTAAGTCGCAAGCGCAAAATGCGACCTGTAAATTTCTTGAGCAGCAATATATATATATATATTCTATTTGACGTTCGATTGACTAAAGTTGGTGATCATATGCCAATTTGACGAAAAATATGTAGACGTTGCTGTTTGTGCTATACTAAAGCACAAAAGAGCAAGATGTGTTTGTGTAGCAGGCAGTGACCGACTATTTATTGGTCCCTGGTTTTTGAAATTTCATGAAAGTAATAAGTATAAATTATTAAATTTCTTAATACAAAATGTAATTTATAATTCCTTCAACATATTTTAGTATTTACAAATTATTTTTTATAAATATCAAAAGAAAATTACAATATTAAAAGAAATGTAAAACATAAGATGCCCCCTAAATAGCTCCCAATGGGCGGTGGGAAACATACTTCCCACCCAAAAAAATGTCTTAAAAACCAAATTTTAAGCTATAAATTAAATGAATTTCTTTTTGTAAATCAATCTAAATCCAAAGAATATTTTAAAGTAAAATTGCTAGAAAAAATGGCATTAGACAGGGTTAATGTAGATTTTTATGATAATTGTGGTTAAAAAAAATTAGAAAAAGTTATCATTTGCGTTACTGAATTCCAGAATTTTATGGCTTGTTTTGTATGGTCAAAATATTTAGTTTGTTTAACTGTAGAAATAAATTTAAATATATTAAGTTACTGACGTTTTCTAAATGAGAAAAACTCCAAAAAGGTCCACTCATCGATTAAATAGTGTTTTCTGACAGTTTTTCTGATGCTTGTCCTAACTGAAATTGAATCACGCTTCTCAGTTTTATTTATGCTTTTAAACTAACAAATGAAGTTATTCTAGTGAAAGTATTATTATCTTCTTAAAATCGTACGAATGAAACTAATCATTTCAAGAGATTTATTTTTCTTAATAACTGAAAAGGACTCGCAAGAAAAATTAAAAATCCTACTCATCACAAAAAAGGCGCTAAGCTTTCTTCCGAAAAAGTATTAATACGAATGCTAGAAGATCCTAAAACATAACATCGCCGTAAGTGCCAAAAAAAATAGAAGGAAAAAAGTACGCATATATTAATCTACACAGGGTAGAAGCAACAATTGTGGAAAACGGTAGCACTTGTAAGAAATGAATACACAAACGTCTTGAATAATCCCTGGAAGTATGCATATATTCTGCATCTTTTTTTTCTATTTTTTTTTCTTTCAAGTCAGGTCTGATGTGAGTAGAGAGAAGATGCTGAAGTATTTTCTTGTTCCATGGAAGTCAATTACTATAGAAAGCTCGTCCTTTATCCGAGAGCAGTAATTGTGTTGGAAGATTCCTATCTGCGTCCCGTACAAGTGGCAGTTTAAATTTCAAGCACTCACCGTGCACACTCAATTCCATCAAAGAAATAACTTCAGGGTGTCCACATGGACGCATTGTTTGGGAAAATGTTCCCCTCCTTTTTTTAAGTCTTCGTCTTACAATAGGTGGAGGTTGAGAAATCTGAAGGGGGCAAACGGCTAGAAAAATGTGCGGCCCCAAATAACAACATGAAGCCAAAAAAAAGTTTATCTTGCTCGGAGAGAAAATAAAAGCTTTTTGTCGAGAGGAAGGAGAGCAAAAATTTGCACACGGCTGTTTCTCTTAAAGTGTAAGAAAGGTGATGATCCTTCAAAAACAATGGCTCTTTCCTGCTTCCAACTAAGCATTGTATGGTAGCTTTGTTCGACGAAGGAGCAATTCTGCCTTCTCACAAAAGATAACTCTGGGACATTTTCCCGCCCTTCAAAAATATCACCAATTCACTTATACCCTCACCACCCCGTAACAGACCATCTCGATAGATGGAGGGAGGTAGATTTTATTTGTTTAGTTTTTAAAACGCTTTCCACGGGGCTTTCTAACTTGATTACGAATGTTAGTCGCAGGATTACTTGTTACGACAAGACACTACTTGTTACGGACTATACTCACAAATCCTTTGAAGTTCTTATCGTCGTTGGGACAACTAAGCTCCTCTTGATTTTTTTACATCTTTTTTTTACAAGTCCGTGTAATTTACAAGCACTTAACTGTCGATTAGATTTGGAATAAGCAAAAAATATGCTTCTTTTTGCAGAGAAACAGAACTTCTGTGTCTGTTTCGACAAAACAATAGTTTGTTCAGCTTTTTTCAGGCAGATATGCTTGTGTTTTTCAAATGAAGGAAAAAACTGCCTTTGTTTTAAATAATGAGAATAAGAACAGATACACCGAAAGAAAAATTTCTTTTTTTCTTCGGTAGCTTGAAATGTGTCAGATGTTTTTAGATATTGCGTTAAAAAAGATATATTTTAAAGCAAACATTAAGAGAAAGTTTGCTGCCTAACTTGTTAATGTATCTAAAAAAAGAGTTTCTGATGAACGTTTTATTATAAGAATTAATTTTGAACTTAACGATGAAGGTAATTGTAAATAAAAACTATTGAGTCTGCGTAAAACTAAAAATTTTAAAATCAGGATACATTTGTGAGATTCAGTGCACAGCAGTTTCGGTCAATTATTTAATTTTGAAGTTAATTTAAAGTGAGAACTATAATTCATAGTGTAACAGGCTTTTTTTTTACAAAAAAATTTATACTAAAGAGTTAGATATTAATTCACATATAAGTTCCCTTAAAATGGACAATTTCTTATTGAAAAATTTTACGAAGCTTCTCAGAAATTAGAGATATGTGTATTTAAAAATTGTAATAAAATTATTAAGGTGTGATCTACATATAAGGCAACGTATGTAATTAAATATGAATGAGTCATTGATTGGATTTATAGTTAATTTCGCATTCAAAAACAATACTTTAATGCACATATATTACATTCGCTAAGCACATTAATTTTAAATATTCAGTGCATGTAAATTTTCCTCTTTCTCATTAAGAAAACAAAATTCATTACATTTTGAGAATATTTTTAACCAACGTTTAATTTTTAAATGTACCTTACCAGAGTTTTTCTTATTAAATTGCAGTTTTAATACGACGGTAAAATAATATTTTGTAATTTTTTTTTTGGAGAATGGTTTGATTACTAATCAGAATATTTCCCATTGTGATTTTTTCATTAATTATCTAAACTTTTCCCAATACTCATTAAAATAAGAAAGTCGATCCGTATTTGCTGATAGATCCCTATTAAGGGGGAAAGGAGTTTTTGTTTTAAAGCGTCTTAAAAAAACATCTTTTAAACGTTAAGCCTTATTATGTCCTTAATTTCGAATTGTTTTGTAATTTTTAAGACATATATATATATATATATATATATATATATATATATATATATATGTGGAATCGTCAGCTACTTGAATCTCCAGCAAAGCGCGTAGTCTTCGCGCGCAGGTGCAGTTAATCAAAACTGAAACAAAAACTTGGACATTTGGAAAAAGAGCGGAGAAAGACTGAGGTACGCGAGCAGGCGTTACCGTCGTCACATCATGGAAATCCAATTGTAGAATAGCTACCTTTTTTTTAATTAATTTTTGTTAAGTTTAAAATAAATCTGAAGAAAGACAAATGTCTTGGACCCCTTGTTGTCTCCCATATATATATATATATATATATATATATATATATATATATATATATATATATATAGAATAATAAAATAAAAGTGAAGAATAACTAGAACCCACAGTACTAAAGAAGTAAGAAATTGAATTGAGCAAACACAATAAATGTGGATACAAAAAGTCATAGGACTAAACTGGAGACCTATTATGATTTCTAAAGCTGTCGCTGAATTAGTCCAGCGAATTAGGGTTAGCAATGCTTTAAGGATCCACCTTCCCCGTACAGCAGAAATTTTCGACATAATAGAAAGAAAAAAAAAGTTGAAAAGTTAAGCCTAATACTACACGTGGTTGTAGAACCTAATAAAATCGTAAAAAGAAATTCTCTCTAAAGCAAAAAATTATTATTAAATATATATATATATATATATATATATATATATATATATATATATATATATATATACATATGTATGTATATATGTATATATATGTATATACATATATATATATATACATATATAGAGAGGGGCAGCATTTTTCTTTTTTGTTCGACATAATTCGGCAAATTCACATTCGACACATTCGGCGGAATATCTGCTAGAGCCAGAAACCTGACTTTCCAGGGGTCCTAATATTTTCCTTTATTCCAGTGTATACATTGTTTACTTTGACATATCTCAGGCCATTTACAAAACTTGTATTCTTTCAAAGGGTGCAAAATATTTATGTAGCCCTGGTGTTCATTGTTATGTTTTGGGAAATAAATTCAGAATTTATTATTCAATCAGAATAAAAAAATAACCTTTTAACCTGAATTGATCTTTGCTAGGAATTTTCTCTCCTCTCAGGCCGATATCCGCCTACGATCTGAACATCATATGATTACATCGCTGAAATTTATCTTACATATTTGAAGTTTATGCAAGCGTTTATTGAGGTGGTTATAAAATGTACTGTTGCAAAATTATTCTTGAGAATCCCTATTTTTTATGTCGCAAAACAAAACACACCTAACATTAGAACAAAATCTCTGCAAGCGCAGTTAAAGCAGGTGACGTAGCAGGGAAGAGATAATGGGACGAATTTCGAACAGTGCCATTTTTCTGTATGCAATTTTTTTTTCTTGAGTAGACAGGTTCCCCGAGCAAGATTTTGGAACCAACATCGTAACGATGCAAGAAAATATATGTGATATAAGTTTTAAGAATAATATTCAATAAGGATAAACACGACCAATAATAGTGAATTTGCATTTAAAAAAACAAATAAAGTGGACAACGTATCCATTTTATTTCACAAATTATTAAAACTCAGCATTTCTCAAACTGTGGGGCGCTCCCTCTTAGGGGGCGCGAGCGCATTCAAAATTCAAAAACAAAAAATCTTTTTTTTATAAAAAGATTGTTAATTTTTCTGAAAGTAAACAGGAAAAGAGCATTCCAGCATAATAAAAAATGAAGTCCATATTTACACTGATATAATATACTTATAAATGTATCAGTACTGCATGATGTATTTTATAATTAATATAACAATATTTAGTTAAGAACAAGTTTAATAGTTACCAGTGTTTCCCACACTCCTCACTTAACTGCAACTGAGTGCGCCAGACTTTCCACTCCTCACTTAACTGTAACTGAGTGCGCGAGATTTTCCCGCTTTCCTACCCCAACGGAAACTTTTTTGGAACCGGTACGGGGTCTTCTGTAAACTGAAACGCAACGGACGGACGCAAGGTCTTGTTCGCATCAATCCGCAGCACCTTCAAGGGTGTAATTTTCATTTAACCGCATTATTACCTTTTAGTGTAAACTTTAACTGTAAAATATTTATTTTCTTGTAATATAAATTTAAGTACTATCTCCATCTCTGGCTATTATTCGAACTCAACCAACGGCATCATTTGGAGGCACCGACGACATTCGTCAACGATTCAGAGAAACAAGAGATAAGTACTATTTTATATTTTCATTCAACGTTTGACTTTGGTTTCTCTTACTGATTCATTCCATCTATATTTCGTTTTATCAATTAATGGATGCCGAAACGGCTACAGTGCTTCGCGGCAGAGCGAAGGCTGCACTTACAAGAATTATAAAGTTCATTGATAAAAATGATCAAACTTTTGACAAAAATGATATACGCAACAAGTTAGAGAAATTTGAATTAACTTATACGGAATTTGATAAAGCGGATGCTGCTTTACCTATCGAATCCTCTGAAATGGAAGAATTCGAAACAAAATATTACGAAACCAAAGCCAAGCTACAGAATATCTTAGAAAATTTATCTGTGAGAACATATGTATATAATGATAATTCTGATGTCTTTGAAAATGTCACAAATATGAAATCTAGCAATTTTAAGTTACCAAAAATTAATATTGAGCGTTTTTCTGGTGATTATAAAAATTGGCCTTCATTTAAGGATTTATATGTATCATTAGTGCATGATAATATGTGTTTATCGAATATACAAAAGTTTCAATATCTCAGAGGTTTATTGCTGTCAGAACCAGCAAATATAATTAAGCATATTCCCATTACTGAAACGGCTTATAACGAGGCTTGGGAAAAATTATTAGCTCGTTATGATAAAAAGAAGCAAATCATTTTTTCACTCATTAAAACCTTCATGGAACAACCTTCTTTTAACGATACTAACTCTCACAACTTACGCAACATAGCAGACACTTCCGACGAAGTAATTAGAGGTCTTAAATCTATTGATACGAAAGCAGAGTCTAGAGATGTATGGTTGATTTACATTTTGTTACAAAAGGTTGATCCTAAAACGCGCCAAGAATGGGCGCAATTCTCAAATAATATTGATTTTCCCACATTTGAAGCATTTATAGAATTTTTAAATAACAGATGTACATGCTTAGAACTTTATAATGTTAGCGTTACTCATGAAAAACAACCTTATATTAATAAATCGAAATTTAACAATAGTTTAAAATGTTCTTGTTGTAAAATGAATCATCTTGTTTTCAAATGTTCTAAATTTAAAGAAATGTCTGTTAAAGAGCGTATACAACTTGTTAATAAACAAAAATTATGTATGAACTGTTTATCTGATAGGCACACTGAGTCACATTGTAATTCAACTTTTACTTGCCACTATTGTAAGAAAAAGCATCATTCGCTATTACATGATAATAATTTTAAAAATTTCGCAATGTCAGCAAATAAATCTCATCGTGCTGAAGGTCAAAACCAGACAGGAAATGATACTAATCAAAACAAAGAAGTTGCAGCTTCCGTGAACTCTATACAAACATGTTTTTCTTTATTACCAACTTTAAGCGTTAACATTAAAAATATTTTGGGGGAGAACTGTCAAGTTCGAATTATGGCGGACAGCGGAAGTGAATCAACATTCATTTCGGAAAAATGTTTAAAACTGCTAGGCCTGAAAAGAAAAAACGCTAGATTTCAAATTAAAGGATTGCAAGATTCTAAAATCGCGATGACTAGAGGGTGTGTTGAAATAGATTTAGTATCGTTACATGACCCCAAGGTCAAACTACCAGTTAAAGCATATGTTTTGGAAAAACTAACTGCTCCGTTACCAACGGAAAAAATAAACGAAACACATTTCTCTCATTTAAAAAATGCCTGCTTAGCGGATCCGAAATTTTTTATCTCAAACAATATCGATATGATTCTCGGATCTGACTACTTTTTTCTATTTTGCTTCCTGGGCAAATTACTTGCTCTCAAAGTAATTTAATCGCTCAAAATTCCATTTTTGGTTTCCTAATTTCAGGCAAATTAACTGAGTCTTTAAACTCAAATTCAATGCTAAATCTTCACATTAATGGTACAAATATTGACAATCAATTAAAGCAATTTTGGGAATTAGAAGAAATTCCTAACGTAAAAGATAAATTATTAACTTCTGAAGAGCAATTTGTGGAAACACATTTTCAAAATACTTATGCATGTAATTCCGATGGACGCTTTGTTGTAAAACTTCCATTTTATAAATCAAATTCAGAATTGGGAGACTCAAAACCCGCAGCAATTTCTCGCTTATTAGCAATGGAGCGGAAATTTAAAAATAACCCAGATTTTGAAAAACAATACAAAGAATTCATGAACGAATACGAATCGCTAGGTCACATGAGCTTAGTAAATTCCAGATCCCATACTTCCAAAGATCAGAATTTTTTACCGCATCACGCCGTTATCAAGCCATCCAGCCCTACAACAAAGTTAAGAGTAGTTTTTGACGCATCTTGCAAAACTACAAATGGTACGTCATTAAATTCTCTGCTAGGAGTAGGTCCCAAATTACAAAGGGATATTTTTGAAATATTGCTTAATTTTAGAATTCTAGAATTGTATTTACAGCGGACATTGAAAAAATGTACCGTCAAATTTTAGTAGCTGATGAAGATCAGAAATACCAACAAATTCTGTGGAGAAATAACTCTAGTGAAAACATTCGCACATACAAGCTAAAAACTGTCACCTACGGTTTAGCCTCAGCTTCCTTTTTGGCCACTAGGTGTATTAAGCAAATCGCTCTCGATGATAAAGATAATCCCAACCTCTCCCGAGTTTTACAGGAAGATATTTATATGGATGATTTACTATCAGGAGCAGATACGCCAAATAACGCAATCTCCATTTGCAAGGACATTGCTCATGTTTTGAGTACTCGCGGATTTCATTTAAGAAAATGGAATTCTAATTCCACCGAATTTCTCGCTCAATTTTCAGAACATAGTTCTCATGATGCACGAGTTGAATTTTCCAAAGATTCTAATGAAAGTTCTAAAGTATTAGGCTTATTTTGGAATTCATCCAATGACACTTTTGGTTTCCAACCATCGCTTGAACTTACACCACCACTCACAAAGAGACGTATTTTATCTGAATCTTCCAAAATTTTCGATCCTTTAGGACTTCTTTCACCTTGTACAGTATTCATGAAGATTTTTTATCAAAAACTTTGGCTTACAAAAACAGATTGGGATTCTCCCATTTCACAACAATTAACAGAGGATTGGCTTAGGTTTCAAAAGGCCTTTAATGCCATCAACTACCTCACTGTTCCCAGATGGGTCATCCTTACAGCAGACAACATAGTAGAATTGCATGGTTTTGCAGATGCTTCTTCATTAGCTTATGCTGCTGCAATCTACTGTCGGCAGAAACACAACGGCAAAATAAAGGTTCAACTACTTGTATCAAAAACTAAAGTAGCCCCTGTCAAACAAGTTTCCATTCCTCGATTGGAGTTGTGCGGTGCACATTTACTATCCAAGCTATTTAAATCGGTCTTACGGACGTTAAAATATTATACCTTTGATGTATTCGCTTGGACGGATTCTAAAATAGTTCTTTCCTGGCTGTCTGGTCATCCTCGCCAATGGAAAACTTTCGTAGCAAATAGAACATCTGAAATTATAGAAGTTCTACCTACAAAGCATTGGAGACATGTGCCTTCTAAGGAAAATCCCGCAGATATTGCATCCCGAGGTATTGATCCTAAATGCTTACCTGATTGCAAGTTATGGTGGCAAGGACCACCCTGGCTAAGGCTAGAAACTTCTAGTTGGCCCAAGGCTGAATCCAGTTGCGATGAGGCTTCGGATGAGGTAAAAGCGGAACAAAAATCAGTCTCCATCTTCAATCTGTTTACTCACACATCAAATGATGTAATTCATGGTTTATTCGAACATTACTCTTCACTCACCAAAGTAATTCGCATTTTTGCTTATTGCCAAAGATTTATTAAAAACTGTAAAAAGATAGCATCTCAAGGATCATCGATCAGTTCATCCCATACTAATACGATTCACTTACCTTTTCGGAAACCAAAACCGCTGAAGAAACCATCATTCGTTGGGTTCAAGGTTTTTACTTTCAGGAAGAAATACGAAGCATTAAAAAACAGATTTCTCTGCCACCCAAAAGTCCATTACGTTCCCTCCATCCATTCATAGATGAACATGGTTTAGTACGGGTGGGAGGGAGATTGCAAAATTCCCAGCTTCAATTCAATTCCAAGCATCCTATCATACTTCCTTCTCAGCACAGTATTAGTGAACTCCTTATCAAGGAACAACACATTGCTCATTTACATGCTGGGCCGACTTTGTTAGCTCACGTTCTTCGACAGTCCCATTGGATCGTAGGAAGTAGAAAATTAATTAACAAATGTATTAGAAAATGCTTAAAGTGTAACAAATTCAAAACATCCACCACAACACCACAACTGATGGGCAATTTACAAAACACCGTGCCACGCTGGAGAGACCTTTCTTCAGTTGCGGTATTGATTATGCTGGTCCTGTACTGATTAAATGCAACAAAGGTCGAGGGACTAAATCTACAAAGGGTTACATTGCTTTATTTGTATGCTTAGCAACTAAAGCTGTTCATATTGAAGCAGTCGGAGACTTAACAACTGATTCCTTCATAGCTGCACTTCGTCGTTTTAGTGCTCGTCGTGGTGCTCCCCGCCACATTTATAGTGACAATGGAACCAATTTTGTTGGAGCTCGTCGAAAACTTGACGAAATACAGAAGTTATGGCTTTCCTTACCAACTAATGAAGCCATCTCTTACTACTTATCCAAATCTTCAATAGATTGGCACTTTATTCCACCCTCATCACCACATTTTGGAGGTATTTGGGAATCAGGAATTCGATCCGTCAAATTTCATCTGAAGAGAGTATTGGGAGAAACCATATTAACTTTTGAAGAGTTAACAACCTTGCTCACGCAAATCGAAGGATTACTAAATTCCAGGCCTCTCTCCTACGTTAATGACTCTGACATAGAATGCATATCTACACTCACACCTTCACATTTTCTTACAGGTGATGTTCTTCTTTCAGTTCCAGAGGAGCTTCCTTCAACCTCCAACCACAGAGATCGTTGGGAGTTGCTACAGAACATCAAACGGGGCTTTTGGAAGAAGTGGAGTTCCGAATTTATCTCCTCCTTACAACCTCGCAAGAAATGGCAGGACGCACAACCAAACTTGAAGGAAGATGACATCGTATTGATCAAAGAGGAGGGTCCTCCTGGTACATGGCCAATGGCTCGAGTTCTTCAAGTGCATCCAGGCAACGACGGACTGGTTCGTGTTGCAACTGTGAAAACCCAAGACTCAGTGTTTAAACGACCTGTCCATAAGCTTCACAAGCTTCCCATATATCCGAACTAGTTCGGATATAGTGTGGGAGTATGTTTCCCACACTCCTCACTTAACTGCAACTGAGTGCGCCAGACTTTCCACTCCTCACTTAACTGTAACTGAGTGCGCGAGATTTTCCCGCTTTCCTACCCCAACGGAAACTTTTTTGGAACCGGTACGGGGTCTTCTGTAAACTGAAACGCAACGGACGGACGCAAGGTCTTGTTCGCATCAATCCGCAGCACCTTCAAGGGTGTAATTTTCATTTAACCGCATTATTACTTTTTAGTGTAAACTTTAACTGTAAAATATTTATTTTCTTGTAATATAAATTTAAGTACTATCTCCATCTCTGGCTATTATTCGAACTCAACCAACGGCATCAACCAGTGACACCATGAGCTTGTCATATATGAAATTATATACCAAAATTAACAAATATCTTGATTATTTGTACGATTTATAATTAATCCGTAAACTGCCGATGATAAGTTAAGCAATTCGCCCCCAGTGCGAGTGATTTCTACATAGGCACACGTAAGTCATGTATTGAGAGTGGGGAAAGGAGGAGAAAAGAAATAAATAAACAATTCCTCTCAAGTAAGCAAATTCTTCGCCACCTTGACTGAGCCGACAGCTGAAGCAAAAATAATTCTAGATAGTTCTGAAAGATTCTAGGTATTCTGAAAGGTTCAGGTGGCATTAATAAAACAACAAAACAAAATTTTTATTTCAGTTTTGACACGCTCTAAAAATTAAAAAATTGGCTAAAGTAGATTTCAGTTTAAGATTTTCCAAACTGTGTTTACGATTTATTTTCACTGCTTATTTCGAAACTTCACAATAAATTTAAATTATTTCTTGTCAACCAGCGTTTCTCAAACCTTGGAGGCGTAAGTATATTGAAAAGGTCGTAAAAAAAAGATTTTTAAAAAATTGTTCATTTGCTGTAAGTTAACAATAATAACTGACATAATAACAGATGAAATAAAAAAACACATTTACTCTGATGTAATAAACTTATAAATGCATCAACACTGCACGTAATGTATTTCATAGTTAATTTATAAATATAATTAGAACATGTTTAATAATTACCAGTGACCTCATGACCTTGCCATGCATAAAATTATATACAAAAACTAACACTTATCTTGATAATTTGTGCGGTTTAATATAAATCCCTTGACAGCAGATATAAATTTACGCGATTTGCTCCTCCAATGCCACCATTTTCGACGAAGTCACGCATATGTGATGTATTGGGGGAGGGAATAAATAAGCAAACATTCTGAAATAAGTAATAATAATCTCCTCAAAGACTGTCAATGTAGTTTTATTGCATTCCAAAGCCTTTGGAATAATTTTATGGGTAGCAGTGCACAGAAAAGATCGTACTTCAGAAAAACGTATATATATCTCCGGGATAATTAAGACTTTGGCTGAGTGAGACGGATATATACGCCAGTGCCACTTAAGATGTTAAACTTGCTCTTTAGCTTTGTAAAGGTGCCCCTCTTGGGTGCACTTCTCCTTGATTATTAGATTGAGCTAGAGATGTAGGAATAGAGGAAGAACTAGAAGCTGCCATGATCTTAATATGACTATATTAATATCTTTAACTTAAAATTCTAAAAGAATAGATAATAATAGTGTATGTGAGAGAATTTACGGTGGCTAAACACACAATATATATATAATATCAAAATAACGTAACCCGGACCACTATCAATAACTAACTCGCCTAAACTCCATTCCAATACTATCACGGATCCGAATATTAAATAGTCACTCCTACCTTAATGTCGAATAAAGTAGTTATCAATATAATCCTAGTTGAAGTTGCGGTTCACAGGAGTGCAATGGTATGCACCTTGACTTATGGGCTCTCTGTCACGTCTGTTGGCTGTCACTTAACCTTTCCAAATCCTCTTCACTCTTGAATCACGGATTATCATAACATTTCCCGAATTGCCACCCAGCTTACTCTAACTTTTGATATTTAAAAGCTTCCTAATTTGCATCTTTCCTTCACGCTCACTTCTTGGGTTTGGTTGGAAAAGAGTTGCCATTAATTCTGACCCCAAATAACCCAAAGGATATGTTAAAGAAAAGATGCGTGAGCCCGTCACAGCTTTAGCATCAAGGTATAGTGTTATTGAGTTCAATATATAGTTATTGTTTGAGCGGGTAGCGATGAAAATTATGACTAAATATTGGGTCACAAATGTAAAAAGTTTGGGAAGCACTGTTGTACTTTTAGATGGATCCAAATCACAATGTATATATGTACGTTATTAAAAACTTTAAATTGTTCAATCTTTAAGAAATTGAGTTCTTCTTAAACGACATTATTATTACGCGACTAGATTTTATAAATAATACTAATACAAAATAAATAATGAGATAAATTACTTACTTGGATTTTTAAAATATTTCAGAAGTTCGTTATATTTGAAACCGTACAATTCGTAACAATCTGTAAGTATATTGTTTTGAAAGAGATGTATTGTCTTTTTAGTTGCGAAAATGCTTTTGCAGAAAGAAAAATATTATCAGAAAGTGTAAATGCTGATGTTTGCGGGTTTGGGAATCAGTATTAGCTTATTAGGTTGTTACTGAAACTCTTTCAATGGATGCAGCTTATAATGTCTCTTGGTTCTTAAAAATGATTACCATTAATATTTAGAAATATTAGGAAACTACAGTCAGTGAATTCCTCTTTATAGATTAAATGAAGGGGAAAATAAGCAAAGCATTACGTGGGCAGGGCATGTTTTAAATTTAGGTGTATAAGCATCCGACAGTGTTTGGAACCATATTTTTAAGTATATTTTAAAATTTGTACTGTGTCACCTAAATTAGAATATACAAATAAAATTGAATTTAAAAATTAACATTACAATAAGTTTTATTAAGAGCAACATTTTTTTGGTGAAAAATGAAGAAACACTAACATATTTTCAAAACCACCAGGGCGCACGCCCCACAGTTTGAGAAATACTGTTGGAAAGAGAGAAAAAACCACGCCAGGACTTCCTTTTAAAATTAGGGGAGGGGGAATGTAAGGATCCTTAAATTAGATTAAAATTAAATTCCCTATCTAGCACTTAAATCATACTTTTCATCTCATCTTCAAGTATGAAACTAATCACCCATTTATTTCTTCCGAACATATGGCCTAGCCAATAAACATGTCTAATTCCAGATCGTTTGATTTAATAGCCCCTATATGTCAGCATTAATATTCAAGTACACTCAATAAAGCCACGATACTTACCGCATTTGTGTTTTAAGTACCCACTTAAAAACACCGTGGAGTGCTTTTTCTCTCTGCCCTCTCAGCGTCAGAGCTTGTACAGATTTCATTGAATAAAGACCCTCTTCTTAAAAATTAAGTCTGATTCTGACTCGAAACATGTCATATATATATATATATATATATATATATATATATATATATATATATATATATATATATATATATATATATATATAGATAGATAGATAGATAGATAGATAGATAGATAGATAGATAGATAGATAATCTTTATATATAAAAAAAACTTTTGTGAGTGTGTTTGTCACTAAACTCATCTTAAACGGCTGGACCAATTTCGATGAAATTTTTTGTGTGGGTTCAAGTAAATTCGAGAATGGTTTAGATTCACAATTCGGTCCGATATCGCAATTAGTGTCACCCAGCCAGTATGGTGGCTATGACCCTCCTCTTGTAACCGAGTGGGTTCGGGTTCATGGTTGTATCTTCTTCGGGAAAGAAGTCGGTCTTTCACCTGGAATGGATTCCCGTCTCGAAAGGAAAAGCAGCGTACCTTTTCTTGTTATATGATGGGATCATCGTTAGTAATAAAATCTGTATTTCTCTGTGGTTCTGTTATATGTTTCTGTTCATCTATCTCACGTGTTTCGTATGCAACCCAGTAATTAACTCACGACAACAACAATATCGCAATTAGTTAAGATATTAATTAAAAACATTCAAAAAATACAACTCAATAATCACCTGCATTGTTGTAACAACGCTATTGTTATAAACAAGTAATATAAAAAAAAATTTAATCAATTCCTACTTAGATTAACCAAGAAAAAAAAATTTAGCTCCTTTTTATTAAATAGTTGCAATTAATATAAATATACTGCTGGACAATTGCTAAGGACGGATAACACTATCATCCATAGCAACCACAAAATGAAAGGAAGCAAAATGTGGAAAATTAGAATAAGTGCGGGATATTAGTAAGAAGAAGTATGAGTATGCAAATTTTTTTCCACGTCTGTTCATCACGTGATAGCGTTCATAAGAGCTTTAAAGGTTTTGACGCGTGTGGACAGTTGTTATTTCCAGTCAAAGTTTTACAGGAAAGATTTAATAGACGAACTTAAAATTTTTGGCATGTCTTTCCGACATCACATAGATGATTTTATGCATGGCCGAATTATTGGAAAGATCGAAGAAGGGCGAAAAATAACAGATGTTGCCAGGGAGTTCGACATCGCTCACAGCGTTGTTTCACGGCTGTGGAAGTCATTTAAAACTACTGGAATGTGTAGTAGACGGCACGGGGGAGGTCGTGTTAGAAATACGACGCCTGCAGAAGACAGATATATCGTCCTATCAGCAAAAAGGAACAGGCGCACGACAGCTCAGCAGGTGGCAAATCAGTTTCTTGCTGCCTCAGGAAAGCAGATCTCCCGAAAAACTGTTGCCAGACGTTTGAGGGGAGGAGGACTATACGCACGCAGACCTGTTGTGTGTGTCCCAATGACCAGACAGCACCGTACTGCCCGTTTGCAATGGTGTCGTGAGCATCACAATTGGACTGAACAGGACTGGGCATGCGTACTATTCTCAGATGAGAGTAGGTTCAGTCTGTCATCGGATTGTAGACGCCAACTGATCTGGCCCGAGAGTGGTACTGTTTATCGTTCAGAAAATATCCAGGAAAAGGACCGATATCCGACATGCAGTATCATATTGTGGGCCGGCATCATGATCAATGGCCGCACGCGCCTACATGTGGTTGCGAATGGGACTATGACGGGCCAACGATACATTGATGAAGTTCTACTTCCTCATGTTCGTCTTTTCCGTGGTGCTGTCGGTGATAAATTTGTTTTTATGGACGACAACGCAACATGTCATCGAACACTCGCTGTTCAGCATTGTCTAGAAAGCGAGGGTATTCAACGTCTCGTATGGCCAGCGCGTTCTCCAGATCTAAACCCCATTGAAAATGTGTGTAATGCTTTGGGAAGGCAAGTTGCTGGTCGAAACTATCCTCCGAAAAACAAGAACACCCTCATCCGTGCACTCACAGAGGAATGGGATAAATTGCCTCAACAGCTGCTGGATAATGTTGTGCAAAGTATAGTACGACGTGTGGAATGTTGCATCACACTCCACGGTGGACATATCCCGTACTGATACCTTTCTTTAAGGTACCTGCTGACTTTTACATGCATTGTTCCATTTCTCCGTACGCAGATCAAATGAACATTTTTTTTTTCTTTCAGATGTTTCAAAGCTTTTGTACTTTCCAGAACAATAAATATTCTTTATTCCAATGTCTGAAAAGTGTGGCAACTATATTTTATTCTACTATGCCTCATGTCTCGCTTAATGTTATGCTACATAGCAATTTGTGATCCGTCCTTAGCAATTGTCCAGCAGTTAATGTATATACATATGACAGAATCACAACATTAAGTGGTAATTGCTTTTATTAATTTTCATTAAAGTACCGTTTTTTCATCCAAAACAATCGAGTATATAAAATTTCCTTTCGACTGAATGCTTTAACACGTAAGAAATAAAAAACCTTTTCAAATTTTGACATAAGTCGCCAAAAGGGTCGCTAAGTCCCCAACGTGGCTGTATTTGTAATTTTTAAATAATAAGTTTAAATTAATTAATTTTTATTAATTGTAATGAAAAAAAATATTCTATTGTCATCCAAAATAATTATGTACATTACATTTCAGCTCAGTTGAGCGCTAAAAAATGTGTTTCATTAGCGATTCAAAAAATTCGTGTGTTAATTAAATTATTACATTCAGATGTAATTAGTGTTTGAAGAGTTTTGAAGTGTGCATAAAAAAACTATACATTCTCCAAATTTAGTACGCAATTGAAGTGAGTATTTTACATGATTTTCTATTAAATTTACAAGTGCGTTGACAACAATTATCTTAATCTACAAATCTATTTGTGTAGCTAATTGATTACAGACATTATTAAACTTTTTTTTTATTTAAAATTATTTCTTATCGGAAATAGTTTGTGTGTGTGTTTCACTTCTAAGCAACCCAGAAGTATAAAACTTGGCACATAATTACATTGTAATAACTTTTTAATACAAATTTTACTCAAAACAGTCCGGATTGTTTTAGCGTATTTATAAAAATTTGGAATTTTTGAATTTAAGATGTGTTTACAGGACAACGTCTATTGGGTCCTCTAGTATATATATATATATATATATATATATATATATATATACATTGTAACGAACTCTACGCTCATAGACCGTGATATTTGGAACTTCAGTTGAGTGACGAAGAGGACAACTGAGATGGCACCCCACTCTCCAACTTCAACGTGAGGATTTCGAGCCTTGCAGTGAAATACCTGAACATCGATTGGCAAAGTAGACTGATCGCAAGCACTGCGCATGCGCGAGTGCCAAGCCAGTGGGAGTCGGCAGTTGAAAAACGACGACTTTGATCACCTGGTGACTGATTGAGTGATGTTCTCTGAGCTCCACCCGTGAGCGTCTTGTTGACATCTGAAGTTGGCTTTTGCTTCCGACGAGAGCAGTGGTATCTGTGAACTCCACCCGTGAGGCGCAGTGTGAACATCCGCAGTCGGTTCTTACCTCTCAACCAGAAAGACTGTTTTGGCTCCATCAGCGAGCGTAAAGACTGATTATCTCTGTGAATGTCAAGAACTCTAATTTCGAAATTGCAAATACTGTACAATGTAAAACGTGTATGTCTGTGAACTGTCTTGTGTTTGGGAAATAAATCTACAAAGATCAAAGAGGTGTCATCTTTTAGATGCTTAAAACGTTACAATATATATTAACAATGCCTATTTTCTTGAACCATTTTATACCATCACTTAATTAATTTTGTGTCTGGAGGTTTGCTCATATAACAACGCCGAAATATACGCTGAACACCTTAATGGGCTATTTCGTTTCGTGAAGCCAAAACCCACATTAGGCTCTCTCTTGATTCGGGGCCTTTTCAGGAAAAAGTGACGTCTTCCATACAAAATTCCCTCCGAGTCACTCACGAAAGTGCATTCACACCTTATAAGGCAAAATAAAACAACTAAAGCTGACCTATCCAATGACACTAAAATTACATTTCATATTAAATGATTATTTTGTAATTAATTTTTAGTATCGGGTCAAGACATCCTCTATACCTGCTTCTTCTGAAAAATAAAGAGGCAAATTAAAGAAACAACACTGCTTATTTTAAATCCTACTTAAATATTAACAGTAGAATAAACTTTTCAATTATATTTCTTTCATATTGGAGGGACATCTTGATGAAAAGTTGTATGAAACCAAAGCAAAGAAAAAAAAAGAATTATAGTTTTGGCCCAAATTCTCAATGGAGATTTGACAATTGATTTTCAGAAATACCTTTCCGCAATGCTACACTTATTTTTCACTTTATTCCATTTATGTGGTGAAGCTTACAAATTCTCGCTCCATTGCGTTGCTAAATACTAAATATTATCTTTTTCACGAATCAAGAGACATTTACACTTTATCTATTGTAACAGTGTCAATAACAATGGCTTAAACTAATACTGATTGCAAAATAAGCTAACATCAGCATTTTCACTTTTCTGATAATACTTTTCTTCATGCAGAAACATTTTCTAGTGAAGAAATCTTTTACATAGCTTTCGAACATTCTTTCACTGCTTAACATCATTTTCAAAACAAGGCGCTGGTGGATTGCCACTGATTCTGCTCAGCTAAGTAAGTAAAAATGCTGAATAATTTAAAGGTTTTAAGTAAGTAATTTGTCTTGTAACTTATCTTGTTATATTAAGTATAACTAATTGTCATTTAGTAAAATGATTGTTTTAAAAAGATTCAGTTTCCTAAAGATTGGAAAATATTAATATTAAAACTCGAGAGCTGTTAATGGGCAGATTACGAAACTAATCTGCAGATTAGCTGATGTGCTCCATTAAAGTGGGAAATCCTGTTTACTTAGGTAAATAGATAATCTCTACCTGGGTAATCCTCACATTAGCGGTTTCCGTATCTAAAGTTCATTTCTCTTATGAATTTTGATTGATAATTTGAACCGATTGATTTTTTCTATTATAGTTTTTCATTTGATCTGTAACAACCATGGGGTTGTTAGTGTTTGGGAGCTCGAGCAAAAATCAGCCATAGTAACTTTAATACAATTTTATCAATACTTTTACTTAATAAACCAACACAATTAAAGATAAGGAATGTACTCAATAATAACTCCGGAAGAGCAATTGTATAGGCTTCATTCAAATAACATACACATAAAAGTACTTAACGCAGTGTTTCTCAAACTTTCAATACTGGCGACCCAATTTTCAATCATAATTTTTGTCGCCCTCCCCCACTCCCTGTACAGCAATAATGTATTTACTGCAATAAAAATGCACTTTGACGCTAAAGCTACAATGCGATCTCAATTATAAACTGTATAAGTATTAAATTTTGTATATGTTACTTTTAAATAATATATATTTTGGGAAAATTACTTAAAATATATATTACTTACTTATTATTATGTTATTTTCTTTCTTTAATTTTTAAATTGGAACAGATCGCAAAATGATATATTTAATTAAAGGTATATTTCTCCTTCAGCATACATTTCTCAAAGTACAAATGTCATTAGAAAAATAGTCTAATTTATGTTGCTCTCTATCATATCCATCACATCTGACATTATAGGGTACGTTTGCGTGAGTCTGGGCAACCAAACGGACGTCTGCGCAAAACATGTAACAATTCCAGTCAGTTTTGGTCGACTCAGTACTTCTATAGCTACCGAATCTAGCTTGAATGTACATTTTTTTAATTTGCACGTTAACTGTAATTCACGGTAATTAAGTATTTACGGCAGTAGATTAAAACAAAATCATGCATACATTTTTAAGCCGTAAGTTAACATTCGACGATAATAAAGGATCAACAAGTACACAGACGAGCATGGGTACGAAAATTAAATCAAGCAAATATTCTCAAAAATACTTAAATTTTGGATTTACCACTACTGAAGTAAATGATGGGGAAAAAAACCCAGCTCGTTATGTGTTAAAACTTACAAATACGAAGAACAACATATGAAAGTCGTTTTTAAAACTATGTGAAATCATTTAACCATGTTGGCAAAGAATTTTAAAAAGTAATTTCTTGATGAGGACAACTTGATAGCAAGTAACGAGTGAATTAGGGATCTATTTCAAGATACTCCAGAAGGGCTCTCAACTTCTGAAAAAGAAATATTCTCAGATTTCACATCTAGTTAAAAATTAAAAGGCAATTTTGTAATAAATCGCTCTTTTAATTTTCGGTAGAGGTGGATAATGAATTTTTTGCACTGGAAACAAAAGCACTTCGTATACTATTACCATTTTCTATATCCTACGTATGTTAAACCGGATTTTTCTGCGGTGGCTGCTTAGAAGATAAAATATAAATCTCAGCTAAATGTAGAAAAATAACTCAGAGTGTCACTTTCTGATATTAAACGTTCGTTTGAAAAACTTTGCTCTACAAGACAAGCTCATGGTAGGCATTAACAATTATTAGACTTGTTCTTAATTTAGTATTAAGAAATTATTTATAAAATACCTTCTTCAGTATTGATACATTAAACGTATACTGGCTGAAACACCTGCTCTTCGCACGAGTTCATTTTTTTAAAAAAATAAAACATTATTCTTGATATAATAACTGAAATGTAAATAGAGTAAAACTGCGTGCACGATATTGTATACAAAAATGTAACATGATTTTTCTTAGATAAATGTTATAATTGTAAATAACTGTTTAAAATAACTAAGTGTAAACCTCACAGAATTAGCATTTTTAATTAATGTTAAATAATGAAAAAGAATATAAAATTCAGATAAGGAATAATTGTGTTACTTTTAATTATTTAAAGCGAGACTTCAAAATGTTTTAACCGGGAGCAGACGCGCACTCAAAACTAACGCTAATGGTAGAGCGGGGGGACTCAGTCACCCCAATTATTTGTTTATAATTATTTTAACTGTACACTATACAAATTGGAATTTCAGTGAATAATTTAAATAAGAGAAAGTATACTTACTGGCTTTCAAGGACTATTCAATTTTTCTTTCGTGATTTGAGAAAAATATATGTATATGTTATTGATATGTAAGTCTCATCATTAAACTTTCATATGTATCGAAAAAAAATATTACAGCCTTCACCCCTGGATTTATAAAGCACTTGGATTTTTAAAAACATAATTAAACTAAGTTTAGACTTTTCACCTTACGAGTCCCTGTTATGAGTCTACTTCTTCAATACCCGCTCTTACTGATCTCTAAGCAAAAAGGATTATAAAGAAATGCTTAAGGGATTCGAACACTTTCATAGTAATTTTTGACAAAATAACATATTTAAACATATACTGGTGTGCAAAACTTAAGCAACAATATAAAAATTAAGCAGATAACCATGAAATTGCAGAAAAGGAGGTCTGGAGATCAGTACAGTGGACACGTAAGTCAGTAGAAACGTCATGCGTATGCAAATATCAGGAACGAAACGTCAGAAGCGACGTGAGCGCACGCAAAACGCGTGCTATCGGCGCGTGCTGTACAACAGTAAAATAAAATGAAGGACGCAGACGCAATTCAACATATTCGCTACAAGTGCCAGTTGGTCAGTTCGTGAAATATGGCTAGAAGAAATCACTTGGACGACTTCACACGTGGAAGAATGATCGGAAAGCTGGAGGAGAGTGTACCGTCACCAGTGTAGCTGCAGAGTTCGGAATCAACAAAAGTGTCATTTCGCGCGCTTGGAAAGCATTCCAAACCACAGGTACTGCTGTTAGAAAGGTAGGTGGTGGCCACCCTAGGACAACAACTGCATGGGATGACCGATATATCATCCTGCAGGCGAAAAGAGGCCGACGGCAGTCAGCAAGCGTCATTGCTCAGCAACTCTCTACAGCAACGGGGCGACAAGTGTCGCGGTTTACTGTGGCCAGACGCCTTCACAACGGGGCCTATTCGCCCACCGTCCTGAACGCTACCTCCCATTGAAAGTTGACCACCGACGCCACCGTTTACAGTGGTGCAGAGAGGACAAAAAATGGACAACTGTCAATGGAGTGGTGTCCTCTTTACGGATGAGAGTCGGTTAAGTACCAGAAGCGATTCTCAACACGTTTTGATTTGGAGAGAGATCGGAACACGGTTTTATACCAGTAACATCAATAAAAAACACCATTATGGTGGTCCTAGAGTTCTTGTCTGGGAAGGCATTATGCTGAACGGGTGACCTGAGCTCCACATTTTCGATAGAGGGTCTGTAGCCGGGGATCGCTATTGTCAGGAAGTACTTCTTCCCCTTGTGCGTCTGTTCCGAGGCGCCATTGGCCCAGACTTCATTTTTATGGATGACAATGCACGGCCACATCGGACTCTTGCTGTTGAGGAGCTGCTAGAAAGTGAAGATATCACTCAAATGGATTGGCCAGCGTACTTCCCAGATTTAAATCCCATCGAACATGTGTGGGATGCTTTGGGGAGACGTATTGCAGCACGCTTTCATCATCTGGAGAACACCCAACAACTCAAACAGATGCTGATTGAAGAATGGGCACTCCTACCCCAAGAAATGTTGCACCAGCTGGTTCTGAGTATGCGCAGACGATGAGAAGCAACCATTGCAGTGAGGGGAGGGCATACACCATATTAAGGAACATCTGCCTGTTGTTCTTCCTGTTGGATAGATCATCATAAGTCACGATACTATGCGTTCAATAAAGATTGTTTTTGTTTGATTCCATACCGTATGCATTGTATTCCTTTTTCAGCGCCGATGCTTTCGTCATCCTTTACGTACATAATACTATCCCTCATTTCTGAATTTCATTTCTCAGAAGATTTTCGTGAAGTTATGGCAATAAACCCACCGGTTGCTTAAGTTTTGCACACCAGTGTAAAAAGTCTTTTTTAGGATTCAATACCAATAAATACTAATATTTAATCAACAATATTTAAAATGTGAATTGCCGGAATTTCATAAAAATCACAATTATATGTGAAATTTTAGCAATACTTTTGTAAAACTTCAAAGCAATTAGAGAAAAAAGTAATAAACTTATATTAGTAAAAGAAAAACCAAAACAATCTAGAGGCATTTATCTAGAGAATGCACTAAACTCTTAATGTTTTATTAAAATTTGAAACTTTTAGAGATGATTTAGTAAACGTTATAAGAAAAATAACGCCTTTATGAGACCATTATTTAAATAACATGCCCTAACTCAAATAATATTCGTACAATAAGAAATATTTTAGTACATTCTCTAGAAAATAGCATAAATATCAGGTGCAAAAAGTTTTATAGAAATACATTTGTAATACTTTGTGTGATCAGACTCATCATGATAGATTTTGAACAATTTAAATGCCCACTTCTGGTAGATCAAAGACCCACTTCCGGTTTTTCTAACTTAATAAAATTGATTGTAACTTGGACTCTAAGAAGCATAGAATCAAAACAAAGTATGTTTTGTAAAGCCAAAATATAGATGTATTAAATAAAATAGAAAACAAAAATATCGGTCTTATGCAAATTTGGTCATTTTCAACGTGTTCGGATACCTTAATAAATTTCGAATTTTTGGGTTTTACAGTTCACAAACGGGTACTTTTTATCTATGCGACACCTTATTCCCTATCAACCCTTAGGAATCAATTTTGCGTAAAATCCGTTCTTAGCAGATCCGTTCTTGTTCCGCAAAAGAAACATGCTTGTCAAATCTCAAATATGTTGGTCTACTAGTAAAACAATGATGTATTATTCGATTGACATGAATTGTTTTTTATTCGAAAGATACTCTTGTGGCATTACGTTTTAAATATGATTTCTGGCATATGACCGCCACGGCTGGCTCGGATGTAGTCCAATCTGGACGTCCAATTTTGTGGCAATTTGTTCCAACATTTGTGGCCGTATATCGGCAATAACACGGCGAATGTTGTCTTCCAAATGGTCAAGCGTTTGTGGCTTATCCGCATAGACCAATGACTTTACATAGCCCCACAGAAAATAGTCTAGCGGTGTTAAATCACAAGATCTTGGAGGCCAATTCACAGGTCCAAAACGTGAAATAAGGTGGTCACCAAACGTGTCTTTCAATAAATCGATTGTGGCACGAGCTGTGTGACATGTTGCGCCGTCTTGTTGGAACCACAGCTCCTGGACATCATGATTGTTCAATTCAGGAATGAAAAAGTTAGTAATCATGGCTCTATACCGATCACCATTGACTGTAACGTTGTGGCCTTCATCGTTTTTTGCGGACCACTGATTCCTCCAGCCCATAAAGCGCACCAAACAGTCAGTTTTGCTGGATCTAACGGTGTTTAGACGTACACTTGTGGATTAGTTTCACTCCAAATGCGGCAGTTTTGTTTGTTGACGTAGCTATTCAACCAAAAGTGCGCTTCATCGCTAAACAAAATTCGCTTATGAAAATTGGGAACAACGGCAATCTCGTTTTGGGCCCATTCGACTAATCTACGCCTTGCTTGATGATCCTTTTGATGAATCGCCAAACCAAACTGAGAATAAATCACTTGGCAGCTGTTAAATCGGTCGCCATCTTGGAAAGTAAGGCCAACTTAAACTTCTGTACCTGGAAAAAACACTCTTTAAATATAACAATATCAACGTAAATTAAATCTGATTTGGAGTAAGATAAATGCATTTCACATCCAAATACAAATTATTTACACTATTTGACACAGAATTCGTAACAATATATCTATAAATAACCAAATATATATATAGGGAGAAAGTGAGCTAATAGTTGGAATTGAAAAAGAGGGCTCGCATTATATAGCTAATATACCTAAACATTCAAAAATGCAGCTCGAAAGTATAGATGAGTGTTAATGTGGATTTTACTGTAATTGCGCTTTTAATTGAATGATGAAAAATTAATAAAGTGAACCAACAAATGTGAAAATTAATTTGAGGAGATATTGTCAAAAAAATCAATTTGAAGTGATTGAAAATTTCGTGTTGTTTTTGTAGATCTAGAAGAGGTAACACGCGCGCGCGCGAGTATCAACATACATTCGAACCTCCATATTAATAACTTCTGTATTGCAAATTTTTTATACAGTGAATGTTTTCCTGGAACTTAGAACATTTCCCGATTTTCTAAGTAAAATAACCTCCCAATAACGAAGTGCATTTTCTATATAACAAACTTTTTCTTTTGTGATTCAATTTTTTGCTCCCTATTTTTAAAGTATTTCTGGACATTTCAAGTTATTCTCTCTTTTAACACACTTTATGGTGGTCATAAATCTTGAACTGGTTTTATTGGATGCCTAACTCACCGAGAGCAATAGAATTCTGGGCTTTTCATCCAAAAATTGTAGCATTTAGACCCCATTATGTAGTTCACTATAAACATCTTCGATAGCCTCTTTCCTCCCAAGTGGAGCTGTCTCGTGTCCCCGTATCCTTGAACTATTCTCCATTCATTTGTATTGTTGATCAGTCATACTGGTAACTTCGTTTCTTGTAGCTCGAAAAGGTTAAAACGTTAGTGCTGGAGCATCAAAGAAAAATTTAATTCTTCAGGAAATGGACAAAGGCGACAAGAAACTTTTCTTGCAGTTTATATTTTTTTGGTTGTTAAGATATATAAAATAAATATATATTATTTTACAAAAAGGGATGAATAATTACTTCTTTAATATGTAGTGATTATGAACTTAAAATTTTTTTTATGTGGTACATAAAGAAAATTGAAAGATGAACCTCTATGTAACGAATTTTCCATATAACAAAAGTTTTTTCAGGATTTAGCGACTATGTTATATTGGCGTTCGACTGTACAGGGTGCAGCAAAAATACTCGAAGAAATTTCTTGCTACCCAGAATAGTTAACGAATTTCATTTTAATTTGTGCTTTGATGTTCCTTTATCTACCACTTTAATATAATAAAAAATATTTTCTGATATATTTCTTAGTTTGTGCTTTGATTTATGTGTTTTTGATAATGTCAAGCAAAAGGTCTGCTGTTTTAGCAAAGGAAACAATAGGGTAAAATCTTTCGTTTGCTTGATGTACCTCGGCAAAATGTGTCCGATGTAATCTGCCGTTTCAAAGAGTTTGCAATGATAGTCAGTGTCCAGTAAGTGGGTGAAAACGCAATGTAAACACTTCAAGGAATCGTAAAGCCCTTGGAAAACGAGTCCAGAGAAATCGAGGTTTTCCATGAGACCGATCGTTCGTGACATTGGAATAAGTGACAGATCAATGAGGTGAATAGCAAAAATGGAGCTTGGACTGAAGCCTTATAAGTTGTGAAAGATCAGCTTCTCAATAAAAAAAATTAACTCTTACAGCTCCTAAGACACTGAAAACTTTTGAGACGGGCCATAAGTCAACACTGGTAGAGATTCCTTTTCAATGATGAGAAACTCTTTACGGTTCAACAAGTCCATAACTCCCAAAACGATAGAAGCTGGTCTGTCTGTGGACGCTCAAAGCACCTCGGCAATAGTTGTACGTTGCCAATATCCAAAGTCGGTCATGGTCTGGAGCGGAATTTGTGCAAGTGGCAAAACACATTTCGGTTTCGTGGAAGAGGGTGTTAAAATCAATTAAAAAGTGTACCAGAGGGACATTCTTGAAGATGTACTGCCGTAGACCTAAAAGCATTTAGGAAATGTAAATTGGACAATTCAACTAGACTCTGCACCAGCTCACAAGGACAAAAAGACACAAGGGAGGTGCAAGACGAATTTTCCAGTTATGATATCATCTGAAGTATAGCCACCCAACACGAAGGATCTCAATTCCATGGATTGCAGTGTATAGTCTATTTTACAGACCAGGACATGCACTAAACCACACAAAACTTTGAACTCTCTAAAGCAATCGCTTCTGCGAGAAATGGATAGATTAAAGGTAAAAGACTTGAGTCCTACTAGTGAAAATTTCTGCAAGCGTTTGCGCCTTTACATTGCTGCAAACTGTGGTCACTTTGACCAAAAAAGCATTCAGGAAATGTAAATTGGACATTTCAACTAGACTCTGCACCAGCTCACAAGTACAAAAAGACACAAGGGAGGTCCAAGACGAATTTTCCAGTTATGATATCATCTGAAGAATGGCCACCCAACACGCAGGATCTCAATTCCATGGATTGCAGTGTATAGTCTATTTTACAGTCCAGGACATGCACTAAACCACATGTAAATTGGACATTTCAACTAGACTCTGCACCAGCTCACAAGGACAAAAAGACACAAGGGAGGTCCAAGACGAATTTTCCAGTTATGATATCATCTGAAGAATGGACACCCAACACGCAGGATCTCAATTCCATGGATTGCAGTGTATAGTCTATTTTACAGTCCAGGACATGCACTAAACCACATGTAAATTGGACATTTCAACTGGACTCTGCACCAGCTCACAAGGACAAAAAGACACAAGGGAGGTGCAAGACGAATTTTCCAGTTATGATATCATCTGAAGAATGGCCACCCAACACGCAGGATCTCAATTCCATGGATTGCAGTGTATAGTCTATTTTACAGTCCAGGACATGCACTAAACCACATGTAAATTGGACATTTCAACTAGACTCTGCACCAGCTCACAAGGACAAAAAGACACAAGGAAGGTGCAAGACGAATTTTCCAGTTATGATATCATCTGAAGAATGACCACCCAACACGCAGGATCTCAATTCCATGGATTGCAGTGTATAGTCTATTTTACAGTCCAGGACATGCACTAAACCACATGTAAATTGGACATTTCAACTAGACTCTGCACCAGCTCACAAGGACAAAAAAGACACAAGGGAGGGGGCAAGACGAATTTTCCAGTTATGATATCATCTGAAGAATGACCACCCAACACGCAGGATTTCAATTCCATGGATTGCAGTGTATAGTCTATTTTACAGTCCAGTACATGCACTAAACCACATGTAAATTTTGCATTTCAACTAGACTCTGCACCAGCTCACAAGGACAAAAAGACACAAGGGAGGTCCAAGACGAATTTTCCAGTTATGATATCATCTGAAGAATGGCCACCCAACACGCAGGATCTCAATTCCATGGATTGCAGTGTATAGTCTATTTTACAGTCCAGGACATGCACTAATCCACATGTAAATTGGACATTTCAACTAGACTCTGCACCAGCTCACAAGGACAAAAAGACACAAGGGAGGGGGCAAGACGAATTTTCCAGTTATGATTTCATCTGAAGAATGGCTACCCAATACGCAGGATCTCAATTCCATGGATTGCAGTGTATAGTCTATTTTACAGTCAAGGACATGCACTAAACCACATGTAAATTGGACATTTCAACGAGACTCTGCTCCAGCTCACAAGTACAAAAAGACACAAGGGAGGTCGAAGACGAATTTTCTAGTTATGATATCATCTGAAGAATGGCCACCCAACACGCAGGATCTCAATTCCATGGATTGCAGTGTATAGTCTATTTTACAGTCCAGGACATGCACTAAACTACACAAAACTTTGGACTCTCTAAAGCAATTGCTTCTGCGAGAATTGGATAGATTAAAGGTAAAAGACTTGAGTCCCACTAGTGAAAATTTCTGCAAGCGTTTGCGCCTTTACATTGCTACAAACTGTGGTCACTTTGACCAAAAAAGCATTTAGGAAATGTAAATTGGATATTTCAACTAGACTCTGCACCAGCTCACAAGTACAAAAAGACACAAGGGAGGTCCAAGACGAATTTTCCAGTTATGATATCATCTGAAGAATGGCCACCCAACACGCAGGATCTCAATTCCATGGATTGCAGTGTATAGTATATTTTACAGTTCAGGACATGCACTAAACCACATGTAAATTGGACATTTCAACTAGACTCTGCACCAGCTCACAAGGACAAAAAGACACAAGGGAGGTGCAAGACGAATTTTCCAGTTATGATATCATCTGAAGAATAACCACCCAACACGCAGGATCTCAGTTCCTTGGATTGCAGTGTATAGTCTATTTTACAGTCCAGGACATGCACTAAACCACATGTAAATTGGACATTTCAACTAGACTCTGCACCAGCTCACAAGGACAAAAAGACACAGGGGAGGGGCAAGACGAATTTTCCAGTTATGATTTCATCTGAAGAATGGCCACCCAATACGCAGTATCTCAATTCCATGGATTGCAGTGTATAGTCTTTTTTACAGTCCAGGACATGCACTAAACCACATGTGAATTGGACATTTCAACTAGACTCTGCACCAGCTCACAAGTTCAAAAAGACACAAGGGAGGTCCAAGGCGAATTTTCCAGTTATGATATCATCTGAAGTATGGCCACCCAACACGCAGGATCTCAATTCCATGGATTGCAGTGTATAGTCTATTTTACATTCCAGGACATGCACTAAACCACATGTAAATTGGACAGTTCAACTAAACTCTGCCCCAGCTCACAAGGACAAAAAGACACAAGGGAGGTGCAAGACGAATTTTCCAGTTATGATATCATCTGAAGAATGGCCACCCAACACGCAAGTTCTCAATTCCATGGATTGCAGTGTATAGTCTGTTTTCCAGTCCAGGACATGCACTAAACCACACAAAACTTTGGACTCTCTAAAGCAGTCACTTCTGTGAGAATTGGATAGATTAAAGGTAAAAGACTTGAGGTCCACTAGTGAAAATTTCTGCAAGCGTTTGCGCCTTTACATTGCTGCAAACTGTGGTCACTTTGAAACCCATTAAATTTATTTATAATACTAGTGTACTTTTATTATTATTTGCTATATTTTGTTAAGTTCTTAATTTTTTATAAAGTTATATAAAAATTTGTTCGTTCGGGGTTTTTTGCCGCACTTTGTATATAACATGGTCAATTTAATTTATTTTAACAATTAATTGAATATAATGTAAATTAGATGGGAATTCAAACTCATATACATAATGAGGCATGCAGATTTTGTTTTTCGGAAAGTGATTGTGTATTTTAAGAAATTTCAAATAAAAAAGGATATTATACTTCTTTTTTTTTTGAAAAATAAAAAAAAAATTTTTTACTTTAAAGAATGTTAAAGCATTTTTTCACTATTAAATTGAATTAATTAAAAAAACATTTAAGCACGATCAACGCTTTTAGAATGAAATGTTTATTTATATCAATTTTCGTTACTAAAATCATTTCTGCTTGATTATGTTTTGATTTTTTGAGTTCTTATGGTTACTTAATTAAGGTTAATATCAAGGCCAATTTTTGCTTTAGAAATAATTTATGTAACTCAGAAGCTTTATCGTTCATTTGTTTCCTGTTGAGAAAATGCCATGGCCAAAACGTTCTCAGGATGTGAGAAACAATATTTCGAAGAAACGGAATACTACTGAAAATGATGTATCTAAAACTCAGTCATCAGCTGATACTGCAATTAGACTTCCAAATAGAAGTATTCTGACTTCGAGTATTGTGGGTAAATCTAAATATTTCTTTGATGCATCAAATTGCATTATAGTAAACATATTGTAGTGCTATATTTTAGTATTTTAAAGTCGTACAACAAGAGCTAAAACTTTCTTAACTGCCCCCATCTAAAGCTGAAAAAATTAAATTTTTTGAACCAACTTGGCTATTTTTAGCTTAAGTCGGTATCATTATTATTTTGCACACAAATGATTTTGTGTTTTAAAACTTTTGTGAAAATATTAGGTAAAAATTAAGCTTAATGAACTGTCGTCATAACAAATGCTATCAATATTATAAAAGATTATATTTTAAATTAAAGGAAATATTTTCAGTTATGTTTAGTTAAAATAGTGTTTTAATGTAGAGCATACATTGGAAAATAAAATGTAGAAAATTAGAGTTTTACGGGATTTATAAATTCTTATTTTATGACTTTACAAACTGTAAATGCGTTTTTCTCAGATTTTTAATTTTGAAGATATAAGTGTTTTCTAATCCCTAAGGCTTCTTTTTCTGTTAAAGATAAAGCCTTGAAATTTTTTTGTATATACTCCAAAACATATGTTCTATAAAAGTTAGTATGGATTTAGGGTTGAGATTTCTAATTATTTTTTTTAAAAAATGTTAAAATTAATATTTAAAATAAATTCGTGTTTTTATCAGGTTTAGCTAGAAAAATAAATGTTAAAAATCAACAATTAAATGATTTTCAAATCCATACTAACTTTTGTTTGCAATAATCTAAGAAACATAAATAACTGAAAACGACTAAAAAATTTTAAAAGTAAGCATTTTATAAAAATTTGAAAAAAACTTCAAAAATTCTTACTATTTTTTAAATTGTAAAATAACGGCTGATCAAATTTACTTTTTACTAGCCAAATCAACTTGAGAATAGAATCTGAATATGAAACATAAATTATTTTTACTGTTGCTGTCTCCAAAACTTTTTTTGAAAAAGGCATGTGCAACCTTAAGTACATCGCTGCTGCTGCCATAATACTTTACTATTCCTTTTTGAAATGACCTCCAGAATAAGAGATGTTTTCACTTTTTGCTTAAACTTGAGCACTTTATTTTAGTTATTATTGGAAATTGCTTTAAAAAAAACTTTGACTATACTCACATAAAGAACTGTACATTTTGAAATAAAACACTGATTGATAAACCTGAAGATGAAAATACTTTTACTGTTATACAGAACATACAAAAAAAATTCAACACAAATTATTGTAAAAACTTTTTGATCTGTCCCCGTTTGCGCATTTCGAGTAAAACGCATTTTCAAGTTTGACACATATAAAGTTGTGGTATCTGCTTTTACTAAAACACTTTTAGTTTATGTTCTACTAAATGGAAAATAAAAACTTGGCAATTTTACAAAGCTTATAAGATTGCCTATAGAATAAAATCATAAATAAAATTTGTCAGTTTTTTTTAAATCATTATTTTAAGGTAGTAGGACCTTAAAACCCATCCTCATGGCACCCAATAACTTAAAATCTCTGCCGATTAATCGTGAGTTACCTTTCGAATTTTTTCGTAACTATGCAGATAGTGTTTTACATGATTCTGAAGATCTAAGTTCTATAAGTTCCATTTTAAAATTATCAGTTTCAGGCCACTCAAAAAAATGGCAAATTTGTTGATTAGTATAGTGTTACTTATAAGATTGCGCCGCGGGTCTGATATGACCCACGTGACGTAGGCTGCTCGTGTTAAATTGTTTCTTTTCTTATCTACAAGGAATAAAAAAAATTCTAAAAGCAGTATCAAAATACAATGTCCTCACTGAAGGCTAAATACAGGAAACAACGAGCTCAAGGATAATCGAATCTGACGACCGAAGCACGTGACTTACCCACTCCCCCACCTCATACCGTTATTTACTCAGGCTGTCCTTCACTCTTTCACTGTGAAGAATTTATTTTTTTGATACTTAGTTTGCAGAAAGTTTTACAGTGTCTGAAGTGCTGTTTGCTTGGCCTACTTTAAACGGTACGGCAGATTTTGCTAAAATTTCTGTATTTGCATATTTTTCACTATTTAATCTCTGCATTACTATTATATATGTGTGTGTGTATTTGTTACTGTTTAAGTGTATAATTCAGTAATTTCATAGAATAACTAGGTTTTTCATGAAATGACTAGACAAGTCAGTTAAAATATAAAATGGATTAAAAATTTCATTCTTTACCTAGTCATTCAATGAAATAACTAATGATAGACTGTTAATGTTAAAACTAAATAATTTCAAAGTTATTTTATATAAATTAGTTGAATATAAATAACTGAAGTCTCTCGAAAAATACATTTTATTCCTATCGCCGATGATTAGTTGACAAATAATTGGGAAAAGCGAATGATATAATGTATTATATTTTGCTCATATTGCTAACAATAGTTAAACAGAAAAGAAAAGAAAAAAGAATATGTTGCAGAAAAAGTTATATTTAAATATTATCAAAAATAATTAATACACATGTTGGGAAAAAAACTGTTGATTTATGAAAACATTGTGTACACTTTTTCACACAAAAATATAAAAGAACAATTAATTGAAATTTAGGAAATACCCTTTACTTTACTTTTTATTTTTTATAACAGCAATGATTGCAGTGATGACACTTTGAATTGCATTGCATGTCATTTTTCAAAAAGGCACACTTTTTACTATTAAACTTTTTTTACACGAGAACTTTTTAAATCCTTGTCCAGTGCAACAACTTTAAGCTTTTGCAACAGAAACAAGCGTTATGTCAGTATTACGAACTTCTTCAATGGAAATTAATTATTACTCACATATACTGAACTAAGAACTAGAGTACAATTGTTTTATTCGGACATCTCTTGTTCCTAATGAGCAAATTCCTACCCCAAAGCAGCTATAAACGTTTCAAATCTGATTAAAAGCAGCTGGAACCGGTTCAAAGAAATTTCGAAGTGCCTTATTTCATATTTTAATAATCAAGTACTCGTTGTTCTACAGAATACCTAGTTATAGTGTAGAATTCAATACTTTATATTCTTTAACTGACTTGTCTAGTAATTCCATGAAATTCCTAGTTATTCCATGAAATAACGGATTTCTCACTTTAACGGTAACATATATATATATATCGTTTTATTTCTATTTGAAAATATATTTAATTTAAATTTATTTTACAATGCAATTCGAGTATTTTATTTAGAGCGCTGTTTTGAAGTCTCCTTTTTATAAGAATACTGGCTAAGTTGGGATCCGTGATTTTGAAAGAGCGTATGAATGAATAATGTTTTTCGCCTAGGTAGTGTCTGTTGAATTGGACTATACATGTAAAATTGTTTTAATATTATTATTACAAAAAAAATTAATTAAATGTAATTCTTTTGGGAAAAAAATGAACAAGGTGGTGACATGCAGAGAAAATCGCTTAACATGAAACTAAAGGAACTGCCTGAATTATTTTTCGTGTTAAAGAACATTGCAAATATATATATATATATATATATATATATATATATATATATATATATATATATATATATATATTATAAATGTGAAAGTTTGTGAAAATCTTTGTTAGTCTTTCACGTAAAAACTACTGAATGGATTTTAATGAAACTTTACAGTAATATAGCTTATACATCAGAGTAGCACATAGGCTATAATTTATAGCATAGACTATAATTTATAAAGATTTGGGAAAAGTGTCAAAAATATAACGATATCTGTCAAGTAAGTAGGAAAAAATTCTATCTTCTGCTAGCAAATCTGGCATGCGCTGCAAAAAAAAAACCACGTCTGCATATATCTATCTTTTGTTTGTGAAAAACCTTTTTTGTTTTAACTACGCAAGGTGCTCGCTTCTAATTAATTCCTCTGATATAATGCCTATTTTTTTAATTTCAGAATCAAACTAAGTTTTGAAGGGAGAGGTTGTTTTAAATCTCTCTTTATTTTAATGTTTTTTTAACATCTTATTATGCACATTTGGTAGTAAGAAATTGATCTTTTTTCCAAATAAATGCTTTTATCAGTTCTGATACTTAAAGTAAATAAACTTTCTCTTTCACACTGATTCATTTGGACAAATTTTCAAAGTTTATTTGTGGTTAGTATTTAATTATAACGCTATAATTTTAGTTGAAAAGGCAGATATAATTATTTTTATACTTAAAAACGCAATAATTATTGTTCTGCATTTCTTGGAGTGTGAGAGTGAGTGAATATTAATGTTGCACTGTTCAGCTACACGAGGGCTTTTGGCAACGGATCACGTAATTTTGAACCATAGTCAAGTAACGTGGACGACATCTGAGCTGGCACCCCTTTCTCCTAACTACCACACCACACCAACTTAGAAGGAACATTCTACCAATAATTAGCAGGAATATTCTTTGAAATCCACTCTTCCAAGATATATGACAGCACGGGTTCCATGATGAGTATTTTAGCGGAAAAAATAGTTTGTCAAAATTTAAGTGTTTTATGTTTTTGTATGTTAATGAAGACCTTAGAAAATGATTTGACTACTTATTTTAAGTGAACGGTATACATAATTAATTTTACAGTGGAATAACTTTATTTAATTTATTAGCTCTAACGGATTAAATTTCCCAAAGTGGAGTATTTTGTTTATGTATATCCCTTAATTTTCAATGTAGTGATCCAAAAAAAAAATTGTATGAAAAAAACTGCAGTAAATCATTATGCGGTGGATAAAGTATTAACGTGCATCGCTCCCCTACAGGGTGGGTCTTACAAAGCTCTAATAAAGCTCGAGTTATGAAAGTAGCTAGGAATTGGCCAACTTGACTCTATCGTTAACATTTCGCTATGTTTTTCATTGGATCGTCATTATAATTTAAGAAACGTCGTTGCTTGCGAATATTACAATTTTAACATAAAATAAATACTATAGAAAGTAATATTAATGTATTATACTTTCAGATAAAAATTATTTACACTATTTTAAGCGTTCATTACACAAAACTTTTAACAATGTGTTACTTTTGCTGAGCAGAAATCAGCTTAAGAAGGTATTTTCAAAAATCAACCCTCAAGAGTGTTACGGGGAGTTATATATAAAAAAAAATCCTTTTTATCGGCTATTAGACCTACATACTTAAAATTTAACAAAGTTGTTTTATTTCTCTCCTTTTTTTGTTACCTGAGTTACGCCAAAAGTTTTTTTGTTTAATTTGCAATTCACGTAAAATTAACTCATTAAAAACTTCTTTATCCTTCAATCTGTTTGGTTTAATTGTTCAGTTCACCGTGCGAAGAACGGGTATACCAGCTAGTACATATATATATATATATATATATACAAAATTCAGTTAAAATGATTTATTTTATTTACATAGATATTTATATATGCACATATTTAATGAAAATCAATAAAACCAATATATTCACAAGAATTTAAAAAATTTAATGTAAAATTTTCAAATTTTTTGAAAACAAAACATGTATTGGGTTTTTGGAAATTAATCTGATATTTTTGTTTGCACTGTTTTTTTTCATCAAATGCTTTGTTATTGTTCATTTAGCCATTCATTTCACCCTTGAAATGTCCGTCAAAATAACTGCGCATTCTTTTTTTTTCATTACTTTCCTCATTTCGGATGATTCATTTCATTTTCATCGTTCGAATCTGCATCAATGATATTTTTTGAGTTTTGAACAAACTCCTAAATGTCTTTGTATGCCATAATTGGGGTTGTACACGCATCATCATCATCTAATGCACAATGAGTTATTTCAATAATACAATAAGACTGTCCAATCCACGTAGAGTTTACCGTATTTTGCTCATTCCCAGAAGGAAAATATTTTAATGTTAAGCGATTTTTGTTTCCTGTTAAGAAAAAAAAAAAACATGAAAACACATAATCATATGTTGGGACCTAAATAATTTGGCTATATACAGCTAGGACTTGTATACAAAGACTGAACAGGGATTTTTGAAAAATTCACTTTATTTTCTCTCAGAGTTATGATCAATTAAAATAATAAAGGCATTTTTTTTGTTAAAATTTCTCTCTACTCTGATATATTGCAATATGAATATAAAACCACTTCTATATCACATACTTCAAAAATTTATTTCAGCTCCGGTATAGAAGTCATATCTATATTTAGGCAAAATATTATTGTTATAGAAGCTTTTTTCATAAAAGGACAATGTTTTGAAAATATGTGATTCTTTGTTCATTTTTTCTGAAAAAATTACCTCTAAAAAATTCTTTATTCTAATAATATTCTTGAAAGTACTTTATATGTATATTCTAATTTAACTAAACTAAAACTCAGTAGCGCAACAGCCCTTGAGAGCCAAAGCCTACTGTGCCTATCTCAGTGTAAGTGACCATTGGGCGTTTAGGTGCATGGGCAGATGTCCCAATTAGGTGATCAGTTTGAAGCTAGACCAGCAGTGTTTAATGTATTCGACTACGTTCAGAACCGTGATTTTGCAAAGCGGTTAAATGGATAATTTTCATGATATTTAGTGTCACTTAAATTAGAATATATGCATAAAATTATTTTACGGACATTTTGACAAAAAGAATTATTTAAATACAATGTTTTGGCAAAAACTTAACTTAGAATAATCTTTTTTCCTTATAATCTTATAATATAATAATCTTAATAATCTTATAATATATAACTTAGAAGTGGGTTTATTCATATTTTACGACAACAGAGGGGAGCAACTTTAAGAAAAAAAAACCCAAATGTGAATTTTTCAAAAATTTTAGTTGAGCCTCTGTAGAGATGTCTGAGCTATATAGAGGCAAACTATTATTATAATAGAACCTTTTTTCACAAAAGGAGAACATTTGGAAAAAAGATTATTCTAAGTTACTATTTTGCCAAAATATTATATTTAAATAAATTTTTCTTGTCAAAATCTCCTTAAAACAATTTTATGCGTGTATTCTAATCCGAGTGACACTAAGTATCATGAAAATTATCCATTTATGCAATTTTTTAAAATCACGGCTTCGAACATTGTCAGATATCTGAAGTCCCCAAGTAAGTTTGGTACTTATTTATCGATCCACTGTAGTAGGGATGAATGGCTGAGTCAACCTTACCCAGCCCGAGATTAGAGCCTCGAACCTGTGCTGTGGAAGAGCGATAGACTACCACTGTGCTTTATATTCTTATTCAACTGACAATAAATATGGTAAAAAGTATCTGTTTTTACGCTTTTTCCAAGTCGTGGTTCAGTCATCTTAATTAGCAGTATGTGCTTTTGTTTACTTTATTTTAACCCCTTAACTGTCACCCGAGTATATATACCTCTTGCACAACTGATGCGTTAAATACCGTGCAAGTATAGAAATGTTTCTCTCTCTCACACACAACTGGTTCGTTAAATACCCCAGACGTATATATACGTCTCTCCAAATCGGTTTAACTTTACGGACGTATATATACGTCTTTCCGAAATATGATCCTTATCTCTGCCCACCCATTTGTAAAGCGATTTCGGGGACTATAGAACGCAAAAAATGCACTTTTGAATTTGTTTGTGAAGGATTTCTTCATTTCAGAGAAAAGCTTCTTTATTTATGCCTTTTCCTTACCTTCCAATACACTGCATACACACGCCTATGTGAAAAACTGAGGCACTGAATTCCGAATCACGTGATTTTTAATCGACAGTTAGGGAAGTTAATAATTTATTGCAACGAAAATAAAATTTCTATTATGATTTTTTCTTGCTGAGTTTAAAAATCCGGAAACATTCAAAAAAGTGACTAATTTATTATTATTTATTATGTGTTCTGACGTGATTATTGTGCTGTAGGAATAGATTTCGATTTACTACCTAATATTATGAGATGAACTACCACGTTAAGAATATTTTTCAAATAAATTGCTCTACCTTTTTTTTATGAAACAAAGATCTGGCCTTTCTTACAACAGATTTTCATCCTGACTTTAAAAAGACAAGGTTAGTTTTATAATTTTTTCTTAAGGTATCCAACTACTCTAAAATCATGATTTGTTCAAAATTGACAATTTTTTATGATTTTATTTTATAAACCATCCTATTAATTTTATAAAAATACCTTTTTCTATTTTTCATTCGCTAGAACAAAAACTACAAGTGTTTTAGTAAAAGCAGATGACATATGTGTACATATGTCAAACTTTAAAAAGCGTTTAACTCGAAATGTGTTTTTTTTTTTCAAAATGACAGCAATGGCGCAAAAAGTTTCGAGAATAATGTGCTGAAATTTTAAGTGTGGGTTTTGTATAACAATACAAGTGTTTTAACCTTCATATTTACCAATCATTGTTTTATTATAAAATTTACAGTTCTTTATGTGTGAATATATAATCACTGGTTTTTTTAGCAATTTCATATAATAGCTAAGAAGATAAAGTGTTCTAGTTTTTGAAAAAATTAAAATATCGCTTATCCTGAAGGTAATTTTAAGAAGGAATAGCAAATTAATACATCAAAATTGAAAAATTGAGAATTTCTTCATTTACAATTTGTGCAGAACGTGCCCCGTTTGTGTAATTTTTTGTATTCGCCTTTTTTTCCCATTTTAGTAGTAATAATTTATTTTTCTCTTCTTAATTTTAGCCTTTTTTTTTCTTAAAATCTACTAAATAAATCTAAGAACCACAAAAACATCTCCATATCTTTATCTTTTTAAAAAAATTTGTTGCAAGTAGTCGGATACCTTAAATTTCATGTGCACTATTCTAGATATAATATTTATTTTAATACAAGTGGGAGAGGGAGGGGTACAATGGGGGAGCTACACTCACTGGCGTAACTAGTCCTGAGGGGGCCCCGTATCAAAATTCCTTGGGGGGGGGGGGCCTTTTTCCGGAAAAACTGGGCCATCGGTTACTGACAGAAAATTCCTCAAAGAAAGAATTCCCAAATTCTAATTTCTGTAGGAACATCATCCATTCCTTTTATTACAATACCAGTCGTTAAGCTACCACTTTGCTGGGTATTTATTTCAACATGTTGTATGAAGATAGATACTGTTTATATATATATATATATATATATATATGTGTGTGTGTGTGTGTGTGTGTGGGAGACAACAAGGGGTCCAAGACGTTTGTCTTTCTTCACATTTATTAAAAACTTAAACAAAAATTAATTAAAAAGGTAGATAAGTTTGACAATGATAGGCAGAAGGTAACGCCTGCTCGCGCACCTCTCGCGTTCTCTCCGCTCGCTTTTTTCATCTCTCTTCAAAGTTCCATAGTTTCAGTTCGTGTTTTAGTTAGCTGCGCCTGCGCGCGAAGACTGCTTGGCTTTGGCTGCCATATATATATATATATATATATATATATATATATATATATATATATATATATATATATATATATATATATATGTAGGATTTTCCCTTTGAAACATTTGTTAAAAGGTTGAGTCATATCCTTTTCAGAGGACCATAAATCTCAATTTTATTTATTACTGCATTCCGAAGCAGCGCCATCTAGTGAGCTTTCGTAGCTCCGGCTTGAATAATTTTTCGGCAGAGGCCAACTAACTACTGCTTGATCAACACGTCGCGTCTTTACCGCATTTCCGCGCCCAACGCGACACCGCTAGTCCTAACGTCCAATAATGAGAAAGGTTTATTTCCCCGTCTTCTAAAGGTATTACTCAACTTTTAATTAACTTAATTCCTGCATGTCTTTCTCTTTATAATTATCTTTTTTTGTAAATATTTTCCTTTAAATAAATTCTCTTTTTTACTTAAAAGAAGTATTTGTGTTTAAATGACTTAGATTCATTTAATTCATCACTCACCCTTAAACACTTACCCCTAGACAAGCCACCTCGCCAATCTAAAATCCCGCCTTCTGAAGAGTCTGATTTTTATTCGAAGATTTATTCGGACTCCCATATATATATATATATATATATATATTTATAAATTATTTATATCTAAGTCCTAGCATATTAAACGTTTGCTTGCATTAAAAACATTCTTAAAATTTCACCTCTTGATTTAAGGACAGGACTTCTAAATTATAATTACTGAAATTGAAGAAAGTTAACTTTTTAGCTCCCGTAGCTCCCTTCCTCAAAGTGGATTTCGACAAAACTCATTTGGGGGGAGTCTTTACTCAACAAAATAAACATACACTTTCCAAATTTCAAGTCTAAATCTTTTTGTTCCAGAAATATTTGTTATCAATAACCCTCGGAACGCCCTTTGAGAATCGATTTCCGAAAGACCCGTTCTTAGAGGATTTCAATTCAACAAAAGAAACATGTATACCTAATTCCATTAATGTAGGTCTTGTAGTTGGAAAACGGAAATTTTTTAACACTATCTCCCTTTCCGCACTAGAGGAGGAGGAGAGTCTCTTTTCGTAAAACCCCTTGATTTCTGTTCAACAGAAGAAGCATTCTTGCAAATTCCAAGTATGTGAATCTAACTGTTCATAAATAGAAATTTTATCTCTAACGCCTCTCAATCCCTCGCAACCACCATCGGGTGTAGATTTCCGCATAACCTCTTTTGTAACGGATATCTATCTGTTCCATAAAACGAACACACCAGCTAAATTCCAAGTTTGAAGGTCTAATAGTTCAAAAATGGGTATATTTATCTATAAAGTTCCTTAAACAAGGGCTTCTCAAACTTTCAGTATTTGCGACCCAATATTAAACCATATAATTTTCATCGCGCCTTCCTATTACATATAAATAATAATGTATTGAATTCAGTAAAACTATACTCTGACACTAAGCCTACAATACGACTTTATTCTCCAAAGTGCTACTGGCGCTTATAAGCGTCACACACAGTCAACGCGTTAATTGCCATGGGCATATATATACGTCTTTCAGAAGTACGATCTTTTCTGTGCACTGCTATCCCTAAAATTATTCCGAAGGATTTAGAATGAAATAGAAGAACGTTGGTGGTGTTAGCGAAGGATTTACCTATTTCTCTCTCTCTCTCTCAGAGGATTTCCTTATTTATTCCTTTTATCTCCCCCCTCCAATACATCACATACTCTCGCCTATCTGGAAAATGTTGGCATTGGGGAACGAATTGCGTAAATTTAATTGGCAGTTAAGGAATTTATTACAAACCGTACAAGTTATCGAGATAAGTGTTAATTTTTGAATATAATTTATATATGACAAGCCCATGGGGTCACTAGTAATAATTAAATTTGTCCTTAACTTAGTATTGTTAAATTAATTAAATACATTGTGCGCAGTACTTATACATTTCATTGTATTGTATCAATGCAAAACTTAATTTAATTTTTTTTATTATGTCAATGTGTATTTTGTTTACTTTCAGTAAATTAATAATTTTTTAAATAATCTTTTGTTTTCGATTTTTACATATGTTCGCGCGCCCCTTCGTAAAATTATCCCGCCCCACAGTTTAAGAAATGCTGTCTTGAGCCTTTACAACGCTTCTGAGGTCGATTTTCGCAAAGTCCGTTCTTAGCGGATCTCTATTCCATGAATGGAAGGTGCCTATTACATTTCAAGTCTGCTGGTCTAATAGTCCCTGAGATATCGTGATGAGTGAGTGAGTGAGTGAGTCGACGGGGACAGTGGACTTTCAAAAACTTTTTTTTAATTATTAAGTAAGAGTAATGAAAATTTATGAGCATATACACTGGAATACAACTAGATCAACTATATCTTTAAAAAAAATTTCAATTTAAATTTTTTTTTAAATTTAAAAAAATTAATAATTTTTAAATTTTTTCAAAACATTCCATGCGTTTCAATTTTTTATTTTTTGACTTCGTCTAACATTATTAATGTTTATTAGTACACGTTACACATAAGTGGGTATTATTTAGCAATTTCATGCACCGGTTAATTTTTAAAAAAGTTTTTTGTTTATTTGCACTTAATTTTCTGTAAAATAACAGATTTTGTACACTAAAAATGAAATTTAACTATCTAAATTAAGTCAAAATTTTAAATGGATACCCAGATTTATTTATGTACTTATCAGTATTCTTCACGAGAAATTTCAAGCAATTTGCTCAAAAATTGAGACGCATGGAACATTTTAAAAGCACGTAAATCTGAAAAAACAAAGTTTTGAGAAAAAAGTCATTTTAAAAATGTTTTTCCACTTACCTTTCATAATTGTTGTTCTGATATTATTAAACATCCATTTTATTTAATAACAGACATATTTATACTAGATTATTTATTTACAAGCATAATTTGAAGAGAGAAAAAAAAATTTATAATAGAATGCATTGGTTTCACATGGTACAGTTTTTCGGTAAAATGTTTTCAATGTTAGTGCAAATAAATATTAATTTACTAAGAAAACATTTAAAATTTACCAGCACCATATGTTTCCCCTTCTTTTTTAATGTTCTTTGTAATTTTGGATGATTTAGCCAATTTATTGATTATTCTTTTTTCTTTCTCCAATCACTAGAATTCTTTTTCACTCTGCGCTAAACGTCGTTTATCACGTTTATGCGAAATGTCCACAGATACAGAACTTAACTCATTGTGTTCAATAGCTAAACTATTGAAGCAGCCAAAATTATATCCACCTATGGCAGATATAACACCCATTTCAAGTCGCTTTTTAGAAACAAAAGTTTCTTTTGGGCAGTTTTTCCAAATAACACTATGGATGCTTTCGTTGGCATTCTGAGTTTTCCCGCACTGCATCTTTCTAAAAGCTCATCGTTTACAAGCCTTTGATATACTGGAAGTATTTTTCCAGAACTTGTTCCGACAGCTTAGTTTTCATCAGTGAATGGGACATAGGGTTCTCATTTTTAGCCAATGCCCTCTGGTAAAAGCACCATGATGTCGAGCCAGTAGGGCATTTACTATGTTTTGGAGTTTTATCTGTAGATGAACAATGAAACAATGAAGCTAAAATTGCGCTTTTCATTTTCTTACATCTAGCGCATTGTCTTTTATAGCTTTTCTATAAAAGTTAGTCAGTTTCACAATGGTGTTTTCTTTGAGGTTGCCCTCTTTCCGCCCACCAATAGTGATACCTTTATTCCGCCACTCTAAAATTTTGTTACGGAGTCCTGTGCCAAGCCTTTTGCCACGTGGTTAATGCATTCTTCTTTTGCAATTTTTATGCAGTTACCATACACATTTAATGATGATAAATGTTGATAGGTCTTGGCATCACCATCTGACAAGATGCTCACATATCGCATACCACAATTTTTAATGGATCTTTTCCATAGAATTTCTGCAGCTTTAACCTCCATGGCATTAGAAGATCCTACATAATTTTCGCTGCATTCTTCTTGGTGGGATTTGTACCATATGGAGTACTCAGCACTATTTTCTCCCAAATCCCTTTTTGCGGTAGTGCATTCTGGGCAATATTTGGAAAGGATTTCGTAATCAATAATGAGCCCAGTCAAAATGTCGATAACGATTCCTATCCCATACAGTGACGAATGTCCCCGTTTCTGCCATGTTCCATCATATGAAACGGTGATGTCTATAACACCATTAGCAGTGCCGAGCAAATCTTCATGGTGTTTTCGGATTACTTTTCGGGAAATTTCAAGAATGTCTTCTTTGAAGCTACACTTTTCTTCATACAATTTGTGTAAACATTTGAGAAAGTTTTCTTATCCATTGCATGAATACCAATAGCCATAGAGAAAAGTTCTAATGCTGCATGGCCTTTCCCAATCTTAAGAAAAGCTTCAATGAGCTTTTTATTTGCATCGAAACAATTGCTATCATCATCTCGAGGGCTGGAGAATACAGAATTAAATATTTTTCTGCAGCTTTTACATTTTAGCTCTATTTTTGTAGAAAAACCATAAGCACTATTACATTCGACATCCAATGAGCACATATCACATACATCACATTTTGTGTTAGATAAAAGAGCAGACCACATATCATTATTCATCAAAACATATGTACTTTTCTCACTAGTACAAAAAGTTGATGTTGAAGGAAACATCTGAAGTTTGCTAAGACTTGCATTCAAATATTGTTCCTTTTCACCAGCATGTGAACCTTCATCACTAATAGAGATTTCAGTATTCATAAGTGAATTTTCAGCAAGCAAAATATCAGAGTATTTAGCACACATAGTAGAATCAGAATCACTTTGCATGTGATTTTTTTCCCATCTCTTTTGTACTTTGGATGCACACAAACTCCTTCTTTTTGATGGCCTACCTTTAGGTTTTCGATAGCGCCGACTAATAGCATCCATTGTAAACAAATACAGAACAATTGTATATGTTTTGAAGCTTTTGTGGCTTTTAGATACAAAAATTTGATTCCGTAAAGATAAATATTACTAAGAAACAGACAGCAATCAAAGATGTGTAATTTTAAAAAAGGCAATACTTTCGACTTATGAAAACAAGTGGAAGTAAACAAACAGTAATAAAGCAGTTAAAGGTTGCAGTTAAAATGCGCAGTTGTTAAAACACAAAAATATTAATTCTAATATTTAAAAAAAACACTCAAAAAATTTTGACAACCTAAGCACATGCTTTTGTTTACATTTTTATGTCCATTTAAATTTTTTTTAAATGCTTATAACTTTTTAATAAAATTATTTAGACACATGCGGTTTCTTGCATATGGTTCAGTGAACACACGAAGGTCATAATTCACAAAAAATTTTTTTTCCATAATTTGGACGATTTTCGCCAATTTCAAAGTCCACCATCCCCTTAAAAAAAAATCTTGAGCTGTATCCATAATAATTATCAAAAATATCCAGAAAGCCTTCGACCGTGTTTGGATTAATGGACTCACTCTTTTAAGCTAATTACCTTTAAAATTCCACCCCTTCTGATTCACCTTATTTACTCTTACCTCACTAATCGCTCCTTCAGAATCAGAATTAACGAGACCCTTTCCAATGAACACTCTTTTTCTGCAGGGTGTCCCCAATGTTCCTTGCTCGGTCCTCTGCTCTTTAACCTCTACATTAACGATATCCCTGACTACTCACTCACAAAAATTAACCTATACGCTGATGATACTGCCATTCATGCTACGTATAAAAAAATGAAACAATTTCCTTCGCTTTAAACAAACACCTACTCCACCTGCAAAATTTCTACGACAAATGGAAAATAAGTATAAACGTTGAAAAATCTACTGCCATTATTTTCACGAAAAAACAGTCGCTTCCACCACCTATCATCATGTACAACAAACAGATCCCCTAGTCTCAGGAAGCCAAATACCTTGGAATAATTTTCGATACACACCTAAAATGGAAACAACATATTTATTACGTTCGCGATAAATTCCGGAAAATAATGTTTAAACTTTACCCCCTAATTGGCCGGAATTCATATTTAAGTATAGAAAACAAAGTGCTTCTCTATACAGCCGTTATGCGTCCCATCTTAGCTTATGCAAGTCCAGTTTGGGGTTATGCCGCTAAAACAAATATTAATATACTTGATACCCTGCAAAATTCTTTAATACGTATGATCGTCAAAGTCACAAGATATATGCGTAATGACGACATACGTAATGCTCTTAAAATTAACAGTTTCTAATCTCATATTTAGAATATTGCAATTAACTTTTTTAACGATTTAGAAGCAACCAATAATATCAATATACAAAATTTATCACATTATACCCCTAATGACAAAACAAAGAGACCAAGAAGAATTCTTCTTGATTCCTACAATCCCCCGTAATTCTATTTTTTCGTGCAACATTTTTTATTGCACATCGTAATTGCTAAAATTTCACTTTCCGTAATTTTTGTCAATATTTTCTCTCGCTCTCCCCACTGGACTTGCTCCTTCCCATTCTTTAAAACTCAGCCCCTAGGGCAGCCAATTGGAGTCAATGTTCACTGTACCCTGCATCCAATCAGAGAGCAACCTCTTAGCTCTCAGCCAAGCCAAAAACTCACCATCCAGATGAAGAACTTAAGCCACGCTTCCCGGATTCCATCGCTCGACCAATCACCAACATGCCACTCAGCAGAATGGAAAACACCACTTTTGCCATGCCCAGCATCATAGACTCTCACGATATGGGATTGAGGACTGTTTTTACAGTCCAGACGCCCAAAAGAAAACGCCTATTCAACGCCTAATTATCAAAAATGGAACTTATTTAATTTCCGCAACAATATTTTCTCCAACTTTGGTTCCAAGCAAATTAATAATCACATTTTAAAAAAGTGGGATATAAATAATTTATTTTACCCTTTGACTTAAAGAAAGTTTTCTTAGAGCAGGCGTGTCAAAATCACGGGCCACAACAAGAATTTCTGCGGCCCGGCCATTATATTGCCACACAATGATGTATAATAAAATAAGAAACAGACGGAAATAAAATTGGTAACATTCGCTAAACGTTTTTTTAAGTAATTTTACTCTTTTTTTCTATTATTAAACAAAGTGCATACATTTACTTCGAATGCATTTATTAATTTTTTTGAACATCAAAAACATGCGACCCTCTACTTGATATAAATTGATTTTGCAGCTTGTAATATCATATAAGCCTGTTTTAGAGTGAGAGGGAAAGTCATATTAATTTTGCACTAAAAAGCATCACAAGAACTGTCAGTGACGGGCATCGTAAATTTGAACGGTCAAGTGAGGAGGACGAAATCTAAGTTAGCACCTCTTTCGTGACTACCACACTACATTAAGATACGTGACTACCCGAAATTCACCGCTTTGGTGAAAATTTTCAAAAATTCTTTTATGCTTTTATTTTATATAGTCCATACATTTAAGATTTCAAAAACACTCTTGTTTTTGTTTCTACAATACTTAGAAGCAAAGCTATAGCATAAATAGTAAACCGAAAATGGAGTTTACAAAACCGGAAGCACATCCCTACACAAAATATTTTTAAGATATTGAATTAACATTTTTTCTCAGAACATGTTTTATTTAGTTCTATCTGTGTTATGAATCAAAATCTAATCTCTGTGTGTATATTCATGTACTTTATTTGTTTTTTATGGAAAACAATCATTAATTCTTTTAAAAAATCGTGTTTTTGCATAAAATTTGGCATATTTAAAAACTTTCAAAAGTATTACAAATCTTTTAACTCCTAACACATATTAAGATATTATTCACGTACTGTATAAATAGTATTTAAATATATTTATTAGAATTTTGTGTAACTTTAATTTTTCATCAAAATCTCACTAAAAACGACAATTGTTATAGTCTATAAAACTCTCCGTAAACCAGCAAAAGGTTAAAAAAAAAGTCCGAATCAATTAAACATGAAACTAAAGAGATCTTCTCCTATAAATATGTAGAGTTTAAAAAATGTACATTTAGTAGAAAATTTTTTATACTGTATTAAAATCTTTAAAAGCATTTTCTGTGGAACTATGTTTTTCAATTTTTTTGTTTCACGGTAAAAAGTATTACAGGATTTCTTTTCAAGATATTGAATTAAAATTTTCGGTAAATGTTTTATATAGTTTTTTCTCCAGTATAGATTATAATCTAATCTCTGTGTATAATATTTATGTATTCTATTGCAATTTTTGTGAGAAAATAACATTAGTTTTTTGTAAAAAATTGAGTTCTGGCATGAAAAATGACATATTTCAATAACTTTCAAAAGTATTACAAATTGTCTAGCTCTAAGCACAGATAATTATGTTATTGATGTACTGTATAAATATTATTAGAATATGTTAATTAAAATTTTAAAAACAAGGTTTACCGTAACTGAAATTTTTCACTAAAATTTCACTCAAAATACCTAATATATCTAAAATTATTTTTTATTTTATGGAAATTGTACTTGAATTCCTAGTTTTATGCCCCATTTCAAATAAAAAAAAGTGTTTATTTTGTTGAAAATTTATATATTTAAAAAAAAGTGCTCCCAAGGTAGTCATATATCTTAATCGGAGGGCATTGAGCCTTAACAGATAAAATGTGCATTAGCCCTCTCTACACGGCGAATATTCTGTAGCATAATAACCAAACAATTTTTAAATTTCTCGAATGTACATTAAAATAAATTTGAAACTTTTGCGAAAAACTCAATTTTATAGACAGAAAAATATCTCAACTCGTGTTATATTGTTCCTCCATTTTTGAAATGGCTTAAAAATTCTAATAGGATCAGTAAATGTAGCAAATGCTAATCAAAAAAGAATTCCCTGGTTGAAATCTAACTACAAGAGATAAGGAATTCAAGGTTGTTCAAACCGTACATCACGTTCTATTCGTGTAAGGAGTTTTAATCGAGGATTTTGTTTAAGTTTACAATTTAGAAATTATAACAGCTTACCCTTTTTACAGAAGATTCACCGAATCGCACGTGCTGATCGCTTTGTTGTTTCAGATATAAGGTAAACTTTCTTTTTTTAGGATTTCTGAATATAATTACGTAATTCTGAGAACTAGTATTTTCATAACTTTTACATGTGTGCTTGACACTTTATTTCTATTTGGAATTATATTTAATTTTAAATTGTGATTTCAAAATTAATTGCAAAACTTTGTATAAGCAACGTTTCATCTATCTTTGTGATATTTCGTAACAACCCTTGTCATTATATAATTAATAATACTAAAATGAGCAAAAAATATCGAATCACAAAAGATCAGTAAATTTGTGACTTCATAAGTTTCATTCATAGTTAATTTTAAGATCAGTTAGAGACTTGTGTCTTAAGTTACAGCGCAGGTATTTAATAATAAAAAATATTCCCTTTAAATTAAAAACTATTTTTTACGTAATACCTGTTAGATTATTTTAATAAATCACACAATTAAAATTTTAATAGTGTTTTTAGATAATATAATATTATATATATATATATATATATATATATATATATATATATATATATATATATATACTGCTCAAAACAATTAAAGGATATTGTAAGTTTTATATAAAATAAAGATATAAGCGAAAAATTTTTTGCCGAAAATGGAAGAAGAAAATCACAAATGTAAATTTTTATGATTTTCAAAATGTGGAGTATGCTAATTTTGAGTTAGACGTCAAAAACGTCGCTTCAGCGGCAGCGAATGAAATTTGACTTTCAACTAAAATGAAGACAAGGATGATCGGCATTCAGTAACTGCTTTGTTTCCATGAGTTCGATGTCTCAGCGAAATCATTTAACCGATTCAGAAGCTTGGAGAGTTGTTGGTAGGTTAGAAGGGGGCCAAACTCAAGCCGAAGTTACGCAAGCCATTGGAGTGTCACAAAGTGTGATTTCCAGGATCTGGAACCGTTTTTTGGAGACTGGAAGTGCAGGCTGAAGACAAGGGCATGGTCGTAGACAGCCAACAACGCCAAATGAAGATCGTTATTTAGTGTTAATGGCTCGGAAACACAGAAATATGAACGCTACTCTTCTCCAACAACACCTTCGCTCAGCTACTGGTACCACGGTTTCAACTCAGACTTTCTGAAACCGGCTCCATGGTGTAGGTCCGTATGCTCGCCGACCGATGGTATGTGTTAGACTAACATCAAGGCGTCGTCGCGACCGCAGGGAGTGGGCAACAGAGTATGTGAACTGAAGAAGAAATGAATTGAGCAATGTTCTTTATTCTGACGAGTACCGTTTTTCTGTTCATCCGGATAATAGGCGTATTTTCATCTGGAGGGACCGTGGCAATAGGAAAAATCCTGCGTTCGTGCACGAAAGTATCAGATTTGGCCGTGGGGGAGTGTTGGTGTATGGTGACATCTCCACTGACGGGCGCACAGTCCTCTACATCATTCGAGATGAACCTTTGACTGCTCGCCGATATACGGATGAGATCCTCAGACCTATTGTAGTCCCTTACGCTGCAGCGATAGGAGATAACTTTCTTTTAATGGACGATAACTGCAGGCCATATCGTGCTAACCTGGTGGAGGATTTCCTTTTCGAGGAAGGAATCGTACGAATGGAATGGCCAGCGTGTTCTCCAGACATGAATCCAATAGAGCACGTTTGGAACGCTCTAGGAAGACGAGTTGCTGGCCGCCAACCACCCCCACAAACTCTCCAAGAACTGGAAAGAGCTCTTCTGGAAAAGTGGGACAGAATACCCCAACTCGTGATTAATAGCCTCATTGAATCCATGCCTCAAAGGTGCTCTACCTTGCTGGCCGTCTGTGGAAACCATACCCCTTACTGAAAATGATTTCATTTGAAGAAAACACCTTTTCTTATTCTTTTTTTCTTATATGCACAAATTGTGTTTTTTCCTTTTGTACACAAATGCGCAATAAAATGCATTTTTTCTGCCAAACATGTGTAAGTTATTCTCATATAACCTACTACGTCTGTCGACCATGTATCAATCAGCTAAAAAGTTTCCCATCCACAAGATCCACCTAAAACCGCAATATCCTTTAATTATTTTGAGCAGTGTGTATATATATATATATATATATAAATATAAAATTACTTCAATATATTTACAACAATATTTATAAATTACTTTTTTTATAATTTATGTGTTGTTTTTTTAAAGACTACCCTAAAATCATGATTTTTAAAAAAATGGACACCTTTTTTTTTATTTTATTTTATAAGCTATCATATTAGCTATAAAAAATATACCAAGCTGTTTATTTTCCATTCAATAGAACAAAAACTATTCGTGTTATAGCCAAAGAAGATGCTATTATATTACATAAGATGTTAAACTTTAAAAAGCGTTCTACTCAAAATGTGTTTCTGTTTATTGAAAAACTCAAACGGGACAGCGATTTCACAAAAAGTTTTTAAATAATTTGCTGAAACTTTGTGTGTTCTGCGTGAGGTATAAGTGTTTTAACATTCAGATTTATCAATCACTGTTTTATTACAAAGTTTACATGAATTTATGTGAATATAATCCCTGTTTTTTAAGCAATTTCATATAACAATTAAGATAAAGTGATCTAGTTTTTGTAAAAATTAAAATATTTCTTAGCCTGAAGGTCATTTCAAAAAGGAATAGCGAAGTAATACATCAAAATTGAGAATTTGTTCATTTATAATTTGTACATCGCGGGACCCGCTGATGTAATTTTTGTCAATTTGTGAAGCCCCCACCCGTTGGGACCTCAGTTTTATATTATCTAAGCTACCGGTTTCTGTGAAGAAGAACTAAGAACCACTCAAATCATTCATTCTAAAATATATTTATTAAGATCTTAGTTTAAACACAGCAACAATAATTAAGTAAGATGATCTAGAAGACGCAACACGTATTACCAAATAGTCGCGTACTTGACCACTGAATCTAACTTCATAGATTAATTCCTCTATCACTAATATACGCCCTTCCCATGTAGCTTATATAAATTAGCTTACCGATATGCCCTAGGTAATCGGCTACATTCTTTATCTGTTCCGATGTGGCTTTAATCCGACAGTGTTCCTTTTAGCCTCTAGCCCACTTTTGGTTCATCAGTACCGGCATGGCTAGGCTATTTCACGGAGTTAGGATTCTTCTAAACTTTATCTCAAATCACTTTACAGGTAACTCTCTACTTAGCGACTTCACTTCCCACTTAGTAATCACTTGTGCACATAGACAGATACCCGAACATAGACGCTCTCTACTGCTAACTTACAATATATATATGATTCCTAATTTACATAACCACGTTCCTCTTCTTGAATTGATTGGAAAGGTTTGCCATTGTAGCCCCATAGAAACCCCAAGAGAACATTAATAGAAATCGCGATTAAAAGCCCCGCCACAAATTTTTAACCATTTTTCCCCATTTTAGTACTTATCATTTATTTTTCTCTTCTTAATGTTAGCACTTTTTTTCTTAAAATATACTAAGTATACATAAAAACCGCAAAAAAATCTCCATATCCCCATCTAAAAAAACTGTTGCAAGTAGTCGGTTACCTCAATAAGCGTTAATCACTGGCGTAGCTAGTCCTGAGAAGACCCCGTATCAAAATACCTTGGATGGCCCTTTTTTGGAAGAAATGTACCATCGGTTACTGACAGTAAATCCCAAAAAAGAACTCGGAAAGTCTAATTTCTGTATGTGCATCATCCTTTCCTTTTATCACTATACTAGGTGTTACCCTACCACTTCGTTCGTAATTTCACGGATGTTGTATGAATAGATACTGTCAATATATACATATATATATCTTGATTTTAGAAGGACAGGAATTCTAACTTATAATTTCTGAAATTAAAGAAAATAATCTTTTTAGCTCCCGTAACCCCCTTCTCGAAACTGGATTTCCTCAAAAGTTATTTGTAGGGGATTTCTACTCAACAAAATAAACATGCTTTCCAAATTTTAAGTCTAAATCTTTTTGTTCAAAAATGGAAGTATTTTTTTATCAATAACCCCTGAAACCCACTTTGAGGATTTATATTTCCGAAAGACCTGTTTTTAGAGGATTTCAATTCAGCAAAAGAAACATGCGTACCAAATTTCATTAATTTAGGTCTTGTAGTTTTAAAACGACAATTTTTTTAACTAATACGCCCCATATATTCCCCTCCCCCGTAGGAGGGGGGGTCGCTTTTCTTCAACCTCGTTCTTAGTGGATTTCTGTTCAGTAGAAGAAACATTCTTGACAAATTTTAAGTATGTGGATCTAACAGTTCATAAACAAGTATTTTATAAATAGCGCAACTCAACCCATCGCCACTGCCTTTGAGTTTCGATTTCCGCTAAACCTCTTTTATAGCGGATCTCTGCTCCATAAAAGGAACATACCAACTAAATTTTTAAGTCTGGAAGTCTAACAGTTCAAAAACGGGCATATTTATCTATAACGCCCCTTAAGATTTTGCAATGCCTGTGGTGTCTATTTTCGCAAAATTTGTTCTTAGTGTATCTCTATTAAATGAGAGAAAAAATGGCGCTTTTTAAATTTAAATCTGTTGGCCTAATAGTCCCTGAGATATCGTGGCGGGTAAGTGAGGGAGTCGACTTTTTCGCAATTTTAGAATGATCTTGAGCTGTAACCATAATAATTACCGAAAATGGGAAATATTTAATTTACACAACAATATTTTCTCTAACTTTGGTTCCAAGCAAATTAATAATCACATTTTATATAGTGGGATATAAATAATTTATTTCACCCTTTGGCTTCAAAAGAAATTCTTTTCGAGCAGTGTAGGGGCCGCAACGAGCATTTTTGCGTCCCGGCCATTATATGCACACACAATAATATATAATAAAAAACAAACCGACGCAAATAAGGTTGGCAGAATTTCCTAAACGGTTCTTTTTAAATAATTTTACTCCTTTTTTTTCTATTACTAAACAAAATGATACATTTATTTCGAATATATTTATTAATTTTTTTGAAAATTAAAAACTTGAGACACTCTACTTAATATAAATGGAATTTAGTGGCCAGTAATAGCATATGAGTCTGTAAAGCCTATTTTAGAGTGAGACGGAAGGTCATATTAAGGTTGCACTAAAAAGCAACACAAGTGTTGTCTGTGATTGACCTCGTAAGTTTGAACTTTGGTCAAGTGAAGAGGACAAGATATGAGTTGGCACCTTTTTTGTAACTTGTACACATCAGATCATAGGACATTGAGCCTCAACAGATTTGACGTGCATCGAACTTCTCTACACGGCGAGTATTAAGAGGCACTAGGCTCCGAGTTCATGACCAGACGAGTTACCGCGACCAAAATTCTTTAGAACAATTTTTTAGTTCTTAATAATTGTAACGGGTCTATCCACTCTCTTTCCCCTACTAGTCCTCTTGGGGATTATTGGGTCTTTAAAACTTATTTTTTATAAACTTCCTCCTCCGAAGAAGATGTGATTATGTAAATTAAGGCTCGTATATAAAGATTAAACTTTCGAGTTAGAGAGAGAGAGGTTCGACTGATATACGAAAGCAGTTATTAATTAAACGTGGAGGCGTGAGTACTTCGTAGCTTATTTGTGTACAATATGATTGACGATGTCGTCAATTCAGGATTAAATTGGATTAGGTCGCTTGGAAATAGAATGTATATTGTCTGGACGTAAGTAATGTGATTTATTAAGACTTGTAGTATCTCAACTACCTCGCTATTGCTTTCCATATATAGTAATTGGTTCCGTTTTTTAACTTGGGTTATTGTATTTGTGTTGCTGTTCATAATTGTGAATAAATCGAAGTTGTTTTGGAATACGGTTAATCTTCCGACGTTCATACACTAATGGAAGACGAGGGGCGTCCATTACAAGTATAGATATCAAGTTTGCAACTGACATAAAAATACCGGATTTATAATCATGGCCTCTTAAGGTAAATTGCACGGCGCTAAAATATTTGGTATTTTTGTTATTTTTAAGGTAATGAATAGTCTTTTAATTTTTGTGTTCTATCATGTATGTTATGGAATTCATCAAAATATTTAAACACATGTACCATTTATCTAAATTCTTCCTAAATTAAATTTATATGTTTTAAGCAGAAAATGAAAATAGCTGTAAGTAATTTAAGAAATGTTAAGCTTCTATATTATATATATAATATTGATTTTTTTTAAAAAAAAAATTAAAAAACAGCACAATCATTTCCACAACTTGTTGCCTTCTTCATCTACTTATTACAACAAATAAAATATTTTGAGCAATAAAATATTAAACTATACCAAATTTATTTACATTGTCCTTTTATATACCGTTTTTAAATAATACAATATATCTTTATATGTAAAAAATCTTCTGTGCGTGTGTATGTCACTAAACTCCTCCCGACCGGCTGGACCGATTTCGATGAAATTTTGTGTGGGTTCAAGTAAATCCGAGAATGGTTTAGATTCCCAATTCGGTCCGATATCACAATTAGTTAAAAAGATATTAATTAAAAACATTCAAAAAAATGCAACTCAACATTCACCTGCATTGTTGTAGCAACGCTATTGTTATAAATAAGTAATATAAAAAAAACTTTTTAAATCAATTCCTACTTAGATCAACCAAGAAAAAATTTATTTTAGCTACTTTTTATTAAATAGTTGCAATTAATATAAATATGTAAATACATATGACGGAATCACAACATTAACTGGTAATTAATTTTTATTAATTATTATTAAAGTATCGTATTGTCATCCAAAACAATCGTGTTTATAAAATTTCCTTTCAAAAGAATGCTTTAACACGTGAGAAAAAACCCTTTTCAAATTTTGACATAAGTTGCCAAAAGGGTCGCTATGTCGCCAACGTAGCTGTATTTGTAATTTTTTAAATAATTAGTTTTAATCAAAATTAATTTTTATTAATTATAATAAAATTTATTGTATTGTCATCCAAAATAATCATGCACATTACATTTCAGCTCAATTGCGCGCTTTTAAATGTATTTTATTAACCATAATTATACTGATCATACATGGCTACGTGAGCGACCTATTTTAGCGGCAAAAAATTTGGATGTTGACGCCATCAATTTCAAAATACAATAACCGTTGCCTGGTAATGAAATTACATTCAAATCAATTGACATTGTTTAAGTAGTCAATTATTCTGTAGAGTTTTTAAATTCACTGGATTTATACCGGGAATGCCACCACATAATTTGCGACTGAAGATTGGCTCACCCATAATTTTGCTTCGAAATTTGAACGCACCGAAATTATGTAATGGTACGCGATTAGACATAAAAAAGTCAAGGGCAACATTTTTAAAGCCACTATTTTAATTGGAAAATTTCAAGGTGAAGTTGTACTTCTACCATGGATCCCAATGATTCCTTCAGATTCACCTATACCATTTAAACGTTTACAATTTCCAATTCGCTTGGCATTTGCTATGACTATTAATACTTCACAAGATTAAGCAATGAAGATTTGTGGCTTAAATTTAGAAAATCCTTGCTTTTCTCACGGCCAATTATATGTTGCGTGTTTCAGAATTGGAAAACCATCGAATTTACTTGTTTATACCCCTTAAGGTTTAACCAAAAATATTGTACATCTAATGGCATTAGATTAAATTAAGTTTATGTACAATTTAATAAATATTCCTGTTATAAAATAGTTTGAGTCAGAACTTTTTCACCTTCAATTAAACCAAGTTTAAGTTTTTATATTCACACAGCCTTTTTTTTTTTTACATTTAACTTCGCTAATAGTATACACATACTCACACGCTATCGATTGATTGAATTGTAATAACCGTAAATGTGTGTAATGACGTTAGACATTGTAATAACTTTTTAATACAAATTTTACTCAAAACGGTCCATATTGTTAAAGCTTATTCATAAAAATTTGGAATTTTTGACTTTAAGATGTGTGTACACAGGACAACGTCTGTCGGGTCCTCTAATATATATATATATATATATATATATATATATCTTTTTCGATTAAATTATGCTAAAACTGCTTAAAATTGCCAATTGCTACTGATAAATGGGAGCGGAATCTAAGTATTTATTAACAGTTCGGTTTCTCATATCCATTTTGTATAAATCTGGCGAATAATTTTTAAAATATTGATCAAAACGTTTAGACTGAATATTAAATAAAGAATTGATTTTTTACAGCAATTTGTACTTTAATCCTATATTTCTTACAAAATGAAATTAAAAAATGAATAATATAAAAAAATTAATATCTCATTATTGTTAAAGACTGTGGCAAATTCGAATGTCAAAATGCAGTAAAAAAATTTGATATAATTTTCCCGGCTTTTCGTTTTTTTAATTTTTTCGTAAATACATATAATCTTTTTTGTAATCAAAGTACACATTTCAGGGTTATATAATCCTTTAATTCTGTAAAAAAGTATTCTAATTATTTAGAATGACACGCATTCTGCATGTGTGTGTGTTTTTTTCTTAAAAATAACTATATACATTTTTGAATACATCACACATGCGGGTAATCATTTGTATACAGCCTGTACTAAATATTTATTTTTGTTATCCGTGTTTTGTTTGTTCAAATTCAAAAATTATTTCTACCAACATTTACGCTCAAAGCATAATAATTTTTATGAAACGAAGCATAATCAACTCAACAAAAATTTCAACGAAAAAAAACATTTTCAACTGCAGTTGAGATAACAATATTGTAATGTTATCAGTTTATTCTTACTGATAAATGTTTCAAAATGTTAATGTAAATTTGAACTTTTAAAAGTCTACTCGCAACTGATTTGAAGCATTGTGTTCTTTATCTCAGCCCTTAGGAAAAGTTATTAAAAGAATTTAAATAACCTTTGGATTGTAATACGGTGTGTTTCTCAAACTATGGGGCGTGCCCCTCTTGGGAGCGTGACAAGTCTACGAGGGGGCGCTAGCATATTGAAAAGACGAAAGCAAAAGATTATTTAAAAAATTATTAATTTACTGAAAGTAAGCAAACAAAATATATTCTGACAAAAAAAATAATAAAATACTCATTTACATTGATATATTACACTTATAAATGGATCAGTGCTTCACAATGTATTTTATAAGCAATTTAACAATACGAAGTTTAGAACAAGTTTAATAATTTCCAGGGACCCTCCTCCTCCCACCCCCATTAGATTGACATATATAAAATTATATACAAGAATTAACACTTATCTTTATAATTTGAACGGTTTAAAATTAACCCCTTAACTGCCCATTAAAATTTACGAGATTCGTTTTCCAAGTAGAAGAGCGTATGTGGTGTATTGGGAGGGGGGGAGTGAAGAATAAAGAAGAGTATATATATATATATATATATATATATATATATATATAAATATTCTGAAATAAGCAAGTCCTTCGCAAACATTGTCAATGTCCTTTAATTGCATTCCAAAACCTTCGGAATAATTATATGGGCAGAGAAAAATTATACTTAGGAAAGATGTATACATAAGTCCGGAGAAATTAACGCTTTGGTGAACGAGACGTTTATATACGCCGGTGGAACTTAAGAGGTTAAGGTCGTATTTTTTGTAGTTTTAGCGTCTAAGTATAGTATTATTGAAATCAATGCATTGTTATTGTATGAGGCAGGCGATGAAAATTATGATTGAATATTGGGTCGCAAATATTGAAACTTTGAGAAGCACTGTTGTAATAAAAGTAATTGAACTGTATGTGTATGTTCTGTGAGTATATGTGTTAGCGCTTTATAAGATAAGTATCCGACTACGTTCGGAGCAATGATTTTGAAAATGCTTATAAATGAATACATTTTTTGATATTTCAAGTTACCTGAATTACACAATAAATACATAAAATTGTTTAACGAATATTACTACAAAAAAATGTGCTTAAATATAATTTTTGCCAAAAAAATGACATATTTTCAAAAAATTCTCCTTGTATGAAAAATGCTTCAATAATAATAATATTTCGAAGTAGAGAAGTTTTGTAAAAACCACATTATATTTTCGGTGTCAATATCAATTGAAGTAATAACCGATGTTTTTTGTTAAAATATCCCTATTTTCATGTGTTAAAATATGAATAAATCCATTCTAGGTAATATATTTCGAAAATTCTATTCAGGATTTGTATAGAAATCTATATATATGAAAAATATTATTATTATAAAATCATTTTCCATAAAAGGAGAATGTTTTGAAAATCTGTCATTCTTTCTCCTTTTTCGACCAAAAATTGTATTTAATTTTTTTCTTGAAATAATATTCTTAAAGTTCTTTTATATATATATTCTAACTCAGGTGATACTAAATATCAATTTTTTTTCATTTATGCACTTTTTCAAAGCTATAGTCCAAACGTATTTGGATACCTTAAGAAATCGCGTTCTATATAACATCATTTTAGTTATCAAGATATAGGAGAAGTACTAGTATTATAACAATTCATATCTTTGACAGAATCCAGGACAGGAAAAACTTCTCATGATTATTCACATGCTTCTAAAATCGAATATTAATTATAACAAACTACACTCATGGACGAAAAAATTAGGGCACCAAGAAATAATTGCGGGATCGTAATGAAACTTGGCATGAAGGTACATGTCGGACAAATATGCAAATAATTAGAAATGCAGCGTGATTGCGCATTGCGTATAGCCGGTAGAGGGCGTTTAACATCATTCTCCGTGGAATATAAAACAGGCAACCAAAGATTGTTTGAGTGTGCTGAATCATTTACAAAGAAAGAGCTGAGGTAGACATTTTACCTGTTTTATTTTTTAACACATATTTTAACTTACATTTAAAAGCAAATAAACATATTTTTATTGTTACTATGGAGATGGTACCACCTGTCCGCCTGACAGGTGGACCAACCCCTATATTTTACAAATCATACAACTGATCCCACTAATTGCTGAAATTGTAAAACTGTTATTTACATGCTTTATGTAGTTCTTTCTTTCAGTATAATGTAAGCATTAAAAAATAAAATTTCAGGTCTTCATCTCCGCATGTTTATTTGTTTTACAATTTAGTGTATGTCGTCGAGAATTCAATGGAGAGCAAGAGGACTGTATTGTTGATTTAATGTTGTATCTGATGATTGAAGAGCCCTTGGTATACGAATAAGTTTATTGATGACTAAACATAACTTCACAGCACTACGCTACACACACACCAACACTTAAAGACTATTTACAGGGTTAATAAGAAAAATCGCTTAAAGCGCTCTGCCCAAAAGCATCCTGTTTTTCATGTTCATTCGATCAGTTACATCAGCGTTCTCTTATAATTAAAATGGCGCGTTACGTATTTTTATTCTGGCAACCCTGAAGTCGCCAATTACGTTCGAAGGCGCCAACATCCTGGGCCTCGTTGCAATATTTAATTGCAAATTACATACATTCTTACATCAAATATATCAAATATACATAAAATACTAATAAAATATACTGATAAACAATTTCAATAATTAATATAATGCAATACGTAAATGAAATATATGCTAATGAATATAATACACAAATACAATTATGTAATACAATAATATATATATCGTTATTCATGGATAGGCAATTTTACTAATTTATTAACTGGGCATTGGTAGGTGCCTTTATTTGTTTTTTAAGTCACAACTCTTATAATATTATCTTTACCTGGGTGCACTTTGATAATTTTTGCATGATTCCAATTAAGTATTTTTGAAAAATCTTCATTTTAACTAGCACTAATTCATTTTCCTTAAATGGTTGTGCTCACCCCTTTGCCATTTTACTCTTGTGTTGTAGCCGGTTTAGATAGTCATTTGACCATATTTTCCAAAATGTTTTGTGTTAATTTTTACACCAATTGCAAGCTATTTAGTCGATTGATTAGTGTATTTGTAAGGTCGGGTTCAAGCAAAGCAGTTAAGGAAGTTCCAACCAAAAAATGAACTGGAGTAAGAATATAATCATTTGGATCGCAAGAAATTTTGGTTAAGGGTTTTGAGTTTAAAACTGCTTCCACTTGGGTTACAAGTGTTACAAATTCTTCATAAGTTAGTATTGTGTTACCTTTAACTCGTTTTAGGTGACATTTGAGAGATTTAATACCTGCCTCCCATAAACCACCGAAATGGGGAGTAGCAGGCGGGTTGAAGTGCCCAACTATGAAGTTTTCAAGTTTTTCTTTACCTTCCTTAATAAATAGATTTTGCAATATCTTTTTAATTCATTGTTAGCACCTACAAAGTTTGTACCGTTATCACTAAAGATATCATGGGGTTTTCCCCGACGCGAAATGAAATGTTTTAATGCACCAAGAAAGGCATAAGTAGAACATTTGGTAACTATTTCTAGGTAAATTTTCTTTACAGCGAAGCAAATAAAAATACATACATAACATTTATATGATTTCTTAAATTTACCTGGATACAATTTAATAAAGAAAGGACCGGCATAATCAATACCAACCTTGGTGAATACCCTCGATACCGTTACTCGGTCACTGGGCAAATCTGCCATAACTTGATTTTTTGCCTTTGCATTTACCTTTAAACAAGAAATACAATTTTTCAATACCTTTATTACCTGTGATTTCTACAATTAATTATCCAAAACTCTGACCTGATGTTAGCTATAGTTGATTCAACACCGGTATGAAAATGTAAAACATGATAATAATTAATCAACAGATTAGAAATATGACCTTTGTTTGGAATAAGCATGGGATGTTTTTGATTGACAGTTAAGTAGGAGTGTTTAAGTCTTCCTCCAACACGAAGGATGCTGTTCTCGTCTAAGAAAGGGGACAAATTTAGTACACTACTTGAATTGGGTATTTGTTTACCCTTAAGAAGACACTGGATTTCTAGAGGAAAATGCACAGATTGAACATTTCTGATAAGGCAAATTAAAGCTCGAGATAATTCAGTCGCAGTTAGATTGCCAATGGTTCTTTGCGATGAAGGGTTTCTTCCATTTTCTTTAAACCGTGGACACCATGCAAGAATTCTTTTCAGTTTCACAAAAGATGAGCACTTATTGATGATTGGGAGTAATTCCACATTTTTCGTAACAAGACACACTGGATCAGATTTTTTAAACTCACGTAAGCATAAATCATTATCGTTGATTTCACTGATATCACAAGGAGACACAAATAGGTTGTTTTGCATAACCGATAGACCATACCACCATAATACACAATCTTGAATTTTATCAGGATCGATCCCTATGGATATAATATCCGCGGGATTTTCTTGCGATTGGACGTGTTTCCAGGAGCTCACTTTGGTTAGATGTTGAATTACACTGACTTGATTTTTCACAAAGGGCTTGAGAACTGAAGGGTCCTTTTTTATCCATGCAAGGACGATGGTCGAATCAGTCCACAGCACACTATCGTTGAAGGGAATTTTCATCGATTTTGTTAGACATTTAAAAAATCGGATCCAAATTTTTATGATCTCCTTGTATTTTTCCAATCCCGTTCCATGATCTCAATGAAAGTAAGCACACCGATTCGAACCCGATCTTTTTGAGTTTCGTGATTTGAGGTTGGCTGCAACTGCCATGCAAATCGAGCTAGTATTTAAACTCGGCTCATGTTAGTTTTTCAGAAAAGGAAGGAGAAACGGAAATATAAGAAGTGTGTGAGTGGTTTAACTCTAAGAGGGAGAGAAAGGCTGGTTGGCAATGCAACTGCAGGTTGCATCACCATTTTAGATTAGAAATTAATTTTACAATATTAGAAGACGGTTCGAATATCGGATGTCTCTGGTAATGTTGCTTTTTGAACTTATTGGTTTTATCGCTCCAGTAACGAGCGCAGTGACTTTATGATTGATTATTAAAGACCAATTTTAAGAAACTGTTTTTCATCTTCATGCCTCCTCGACACATAAATTTCAAAGCTAGCAGTGAAAAATTTAAATTTGTTACACTTATTGGTAAACTAATTTAAATTTTTCACTGCTAGCTTTGAAAAATTTAAATTAGTTTACCAATAAGTGTAACAAATTTGGTTATGGGCCCAGTCCATGTACTGTGTCGAGGCAGGCTAAGCAGTTGAACCAGGCCATGAACTTTGTCTATGTAAATACTGTTCCAGTCTAGAACTTTTTTTTTATGAACTCTGTTGCTAGTACGCTAAATCGAGTAGCAGGTATGGAGTTTAACAACCAGATATCAGTGTTGACTCCAAATAACTGGAACACGTGGAAGCATGATATGCAAGTACTCTTAATGCATTATGGTTGCTGGCAGTTTATAATACAGACCAAGCCAGAGCAACCTGATGAAGAGGCAACATACAAGGAAAAATTAGATCTACAACTTCGTAAGGATAGATGTTATACGTTGATCTATACTAACATCAGTTCAGATTTGAAAAATCTGATAACGGAAACAACTGACGGAGTAGCGGCATGGAAGATATTAAAAGATCACTTCGAACCAGTCACAAAAGCAAGAGTAATTAAACTATTAGATCAATTTTTTGGAACAAAATACCAACCAGGGGAAGATGTTGGAATCTTCATATCTCGTGTAAAGACAGCGGCAACCAGACTACAAGAAGCGGGTCATAAATTGGACGACCTGTACATAGGATTTCAATTAATAAGGTGGCTTCCTCAGGAATTCCAGTCTACCGTGCAACAAATCTACAGATGGAAAGAAGAGGACTTCAGAGTTGTCAAAATTGAAGCAGAGCTGATATTGGAAGCCAATCGTCTTCAGTTGATGAAACAAGATTTGGAGAAAGCGGAGAATGCTTACTTGAGCAGTTTCACTTTGAAGAAGTCGAAGACGTTACCTGGTGCTATGGCTGCAGCTCATGGAAATCCAAATGGCAAGAATGATTACCAAAAGAAAGTTGGTAAGGTATTTAACTGTAAAACTATTAAAAATGTTAAACAATCTATTAAGACTATAGGTCCGTGTTATGTATGTAATAAGTACGGGCATCTTAAAGTAAATTGTAAAGAGAAAAAGTCTCTACAAAAATCTCCTTCAACTGTAAATGAAACTTTTAACACAGAGTTTGATAAAGGTCTTTGGGTAATAGATACTGCTGCCACGAGTCATTTTTGTAATGACAAGAGTTTATTTTTAGATCTTAAACCGATAACTAACATGAAAATGTCGTTAGCAACGGAGGATAAAAGTTGTCCCGTAGAAGGAATCGGTACACTTAGATTTCAGGTAAAATATAAGGGGAGTTTTCATGAAATAACTTTGACTGATGTATTATTTAATCCTAAGTTGAGGAGAAATTTGTTATCCATTTCCAGATTAGAAAGTAAAGGTGCGCATTTTGTGGGTACTGAAGGTAAAATTAATGTTTTTAATAAAGACTGGATAAAATTGTTCTCGGCGACACGCCATGAAAATTTGTATTTTTTTAAGCCGGATCATTATATTATACCAGAGTAAAGAAATTAGTTTTTTTAGTGATGTAACCGCTAAAACAAAAAACGGATCAATAGAAATATGGCATCAACGCTTTTGTCATGTTAATAACGATTACTTGGTAAAAACTAGTAACAATGATAGTGTAAAAGGTCTCCCACGCTTAACTGATAATGGTAAGACTCGTTGTATACCGTGTAAATTAGCAAAGTCCAAGAGAGTTTCATTCAAAAAGATGGGGGCCGTAAGATCAAAACGTCCATTGGAATTGTTGCATATGGACCTCTGTGGTCCAATGCCAACTGAAAGCCAAGGCGGTAATAAATATTTCTTGAGTATAATTGACGATTATTCAAGAAAGGTGACTGTATTTCCCATCCGAAATAAATCTGACGTATTTCATACGTTTATAAGATTTCAGAAACGAGCAGAACGTTTTCTAAGTAAAAGGTAATAGCAGTTAGAACTGATGGCGGACTAGAATTTTGTAATAAAGATATGGATAATTTCTTGACAGAACTGGGTATAAAGCATGAGGTAACAAATTCATATACGCCAGAAATGAATGGGGTCGCGGAGAGATTCAATTTGACCGCTCTAGATGGCATCAAAACACATTGCTTAAGTCTAGTGAAGTTCCCCATAAGTTTTGGGGAGAAGCAATACTTTGTTTCACTTATGCGTGGAATCGAATTTGTCACAAAGACAGTAACAAAACGCCTTTCGAAAAATATTCAGGTAGAAAACCATCGGTATTGCATCTAAAACCTTTTGGATGTTTGGCATATGCTGGTGTGCCAAAACAAATTAGAAAAAAATTCGATATGCGTGCAAAAATGGGAATTATGATGGGATACGCACAACGTACTAAGGGTTATAGGATATGGTTGATAGATGAAAATAAATTAGTCGAGACTATTAATGTAAGATTCGATGAAAATAAGAGGGGAATTAATTTTAAACAAAAAGTTAATAGTAACCTTGGATATAATTTAAACCTTCCTGATTATTTTTAAGATGAGGATGATTTTGATAGAGTAAAAGATTCATTAACGAGTCGTTTAGTTTCAAAGACAAGTACGGAAACGCCCTCAACATCTGAAAAACCAGATGTATCTTCCGATAATCATAGCTTGATCCCATGTACAGAGGTTAAGTGGATTCGAAATATAGGTAGGAAAGTAACTGGATCTAACGTATATTATAGTATAGAAGGGGAAGCAACCCGATTGAAATCTTTTAACGAAATAGAGAGATACTGTAAGAGGCGTAATATTGAGTATGATCCTAGTTTATTTAATTTTAGAAAAGATAATACCGAATCCCAGGAATTTTCAGATTTGTCAGAGCAACAAGAAGCTTTTATGGTTGAAGTAACTATTCCTAACTGTTACAAACAGGCAATAAGATCCAGAGACGCATCTAAATGGCATGATGCAATGGATAAAGAAATTAACGTAATGAAGGAACGTAAAGTTTGGGATTTAGTTGACCATCCGGATAATATAAAAATTTTAGAAAACCGTTGGGTTTATACCATTAAATATGATGAAAATAATAAAATTGTTAGAATTTTGTAGAAAATTATTTCTTTTTAGAGAATAAGAGAGAGAGAGACTTTGTTTCTTTAAGATTAAAATATTAGTTTGTTTATTACAATAAAGATTGTGAATAAAATGTATTTTTTTTGTGTTAAATTGTATAACATGTGATTAAAATTAATTTACTGATTTGTAAGAGATAATGGTGCGAGATTGGAAAAAGGGGGCCGATTGTTAGACATTTAAAAAATCGGATCCAAATTTTTATGATCACCTTGTATTTTTCCAATCCCGTTCCATGATCTCAATGAAAGTAAGCACACCGATTCGAACCCGATCTTTTTGAGTTTCGTGATTTGAGGTTGGCAGCAACTGCCATGCAAATCGAGCTAGTATTTAAACTCGGCTCATGTTAGTTTTTCAGAAAAGGAAGGAGAAACGGAAATATAAGAAGTGTGTGAGTGGTTTAACTCTAAGAGGGAGAGAAAGGCTGGTTGGCAATGCAACTGCAGGTTGCATCACCATTTTAGATTAGAAATTAATTTTACAATATTAGAAGACGGTTCGAATATCGGATGTCTCTGGTAATGTTGCTTTTTGAACTTATTGGTTTTATCGCTCCAGTAACGAGCGCAGTGACTTTATGATTGATTATTAAAGGCCAGTTTTAAGAAACTGTTTTTCGTCTTCATGCCTCCTCGACACATAAATTTCAAAGCTAGCTTTGAAAAATTTAAATTAGTTTACCAATAAGTGTAACAAATTTGATGGTCTTTCGCATTAACTTAGTAAGAAGCACTGCTGCACGCAACTCAAGCCGAGGAATCTTTACCGACTTCAATGTTGCAATTCTTGATTTGGAGCACAATAAATTTGTAGATACAGTTCCCGAATTACGAAGACACTTTGCATAAATTGCAGCACCGTAGGCTCTTAAAGAACTGTCGCAGTATCTATGGAGTTCTATTCTCAGTGCATCGTCCAATAAAATATATCGTTGAATGTTCAAGTTGTTAATTGCAGCTAAAGACTTCACAAATCTCTTCCACTGTGTTTCCAAATGTATTGGCAAAAAATCATTCCAGTCCAATTTTAATCTCCATAATTCTTGCATCACCAGTTTCGCCTTCGTAACTACTGGCGAAATGAGACCTAATGGATCAAAAATCCTAGCAGTGGCTGAGAGGACTGACCTTTTTGTAATTGTACAAGAATCAGAGACATCTGCAATAGAAGACACCGAAAATACTAAAGTATCCTTTTGAGGTCTCCACAAAAGTTCTAAGGCTTTAGTTTCATCAGTAATTGTGAGAGAAATATCTCCATCAGGAACATCGAGATTAGAAAGCAGTTCAATGCAGTTGGAGGACCATTTATGCAACTGCATGCCAGCTCCACTAAAGAGGGATGTAAGTTCCTGTTTAAGTTGTTTTGCTGAAGAAATGCTCGAACTGCCACTAATAAGATCGTCCATGAAAATATCAGCACTCACAGCTGAGGCCGCTAACGGATATTTATGCGCATCATCCGTAACTAATTGCTTAAGCACTCGTTGTGCAAGAAAGGGAACACATGTTGTACCGTACACTACTCTATTTATTCGGTACGTTTTGATAGAGTCGTCAATACTGTCCTTCCATACAATTCGTAACAAGTCTCTCTGAGATTCATCTATGAATATCATGCGAAACATTTTTTTAATATCTGAAGTCAAAGCGATTTTATTTTTTCTGAATCTCGATAATATCGCGAATAAGTCATCTTGAGTGACTCCTCTATTTGCCAAAATAGAGTTCAACGACTCGCCAGTCGAAGTGGAGCATGATGCATCGAAAACAGTCCCAAGTGGTGTGGATTTAGAGTCGGGACGTAATACACCATGATGCGGCATATAATATGAAACTGCCGGTTCAGATTCATCGGATAATTGCTTCATATGTCCCATATCCAAATATTCATGGATAAAGTTTCTATATAACTGTTTGAGATTTGAATTGACATGTAATTTTCGCCATAACGAATTTAATTGACAAATAGCCGTTTGTTTGGATTCGCCAAGAGAACTAGGTTCCTTTAAAAAGGCCTTCTGGACAATGTATAGTCCCGATTCATCTCTCCGATGATTATTTACGAAATGTTCTTCACAAAACTTGGCATGTGAATTTAGATTCTTAGGTTCATCTTCAATCGATTCAAAATGCCAAAAATTAATAATTAAACTTTCTAACCCTTCTTGTTCAGAAAGAAGGAAACATTGCTGTTTAGCATCGGCTGCCCTCCAGTAACTATCCCTCCAGTAACTATGTAATTAAAAACCGAATTTGGCAAAGTTACTGAATCATTTATTTTTATCTGATCTGCCTTAATAATTTTGAAGAACACTTGCGCGCCTAAGAGAATTGAAACCTTCGATGGCTTGTGGAAAGAAGGATCCGCCAACTTAATGAGTTTTGGAAAAGAAATTTTTGATATGTCTAAAGTGCAAGACGGAGTGAATGATGATGTATTTGGAACAACGAGAAACTTCAAGTGTTTATTGAAAGAACCATCTTGATTAGAAATATTAGCATTTACAGAATAGTTTATCTTTTGAGCAAGGCCGATAAAGCCAGAAACCGTTGAATTTATTTTGTTTCTCTTTAAGAAGACTTGGTACCCAAAAAATCACAAACCTATCGTTTTTTTATTTCCATTTAATCTTATTCTTTGCATTATTATCTTTCGATTGATATATCACTTGTGCATGTCGGAAAGTTAGAAGTTGAATAAAACTTCATTTGAAAACAAATTAGGCAATTCAGCCACACCCCCTTTTTAGAAAAAAAAGCTAAAAATGCGTTATGATAAAAAAAATCTATTTTATAAATAGAAATGATAACTATAAAAAAGAATGTGTAGTATTAAAAGCAGAATATTTCCGAGGCAATACAATAATGTAGTTTTTCGTCCTTGTGAAATGTGTGCATGTAAAATTTTTAAATTAAGGCATTTTATATTAATAATTTTATAATTTCAGTTCTTATTCCTGATATATTTTTCATACAAATGTAATACTTTAATATTATAAGAAGAAAAACAGCTAAAATTTCTGTCGTGACAGAAAAAAATTTTTTTTTAAGTTTTTCTTGAGTTTTCTTTTGCAATTAGTACTCTCTAAAAGTTGATCATTTATAAAAATGTGTGGGTTGAAAACATATGAAAATGCAATTATTTTAAAGAAAAACGTATAAGTAATATCTTAAAGTGGTATTTTAAGTTTAATTATGCTTATAATAATTATTTTTTTCAGAATTATAAACTTTAAAGTGGTTTTTCTCAGTTTGTGTTTTTCGAAACCTTAGAGCATTCAAAATGTTACTCCTTCGACAGATATTTACCAATCACTTCAATTTTTTTTCCTGCGTGTTAAAAATAAAGCATGTAATAAAATTAGGTATCCGTTTTGCTATAAACTGAATACTTTTTAAAAAAAAAATAAAATGTAAGACATGTTGGCTTTTTTGTTGATTTTTAGCCTGTATATCAACATTTTATTTTTTTTCTCGAAAACGAATGAAGTTATTCTAAATTCGATCCCTAAAGTTGTTCAGAACATCCATAAGAATATTATAAAAAACATTTCAGGTCAAAAAAATTAATTTTTACAAAAGGAGTAGAATTTTAAAATTTTCTCAATTTTCTTCAAAAAATTTAAATTTTTAAAATTGTGTGAATAATATAAGAAAATTTTCATCTGGTAACATTTTTTTGAATAGAAACATTGTATAAAATGTTAAAATATAATCTTTAAATACTTAAATAAATAAGTTTGCTCAAAGGGTGCCAAGTCATCTTAATCCCAATGTAGTTGCACTATCTGAATCGATCAAATTTTATTTCTGAGCCACTATCCAAAATTATTCTTACTGGAATATTATTTATGTATACGATTGCTGTGCTCAGCATATATTTAACGCACGGTGATTCATCTGCATTCGTTGCAAAACATTGCTCGGTATTGATCTTGGATGTTTCGCCCAACCCCCTGGGCAGCCAATTGGAGTCAATGTTCACTGTACCCAGCATCCAATCAGAGAGCAACCTCTAAGATCTCAGCCAAGCCAAAAAACTCAAAATTTTCCACCCAGATGAAGCACCATAGCCACGCCTCCGGGATTCCATCGCTCGACCAATCGTCATCATGCCACTCAGCAGAATGGAAAACACCACTTTTGTCATGCCCAGCATCATAGACTATCACGATATGGGATTGAGGACTGTTTTTACAGTCCGGACGCCCAAAGAATAACGCCTATTCAACCTATTCTAACTGAATGCATCTTAGTTCCAAAAAGGAAATAAATTCATCTATAAGCTAGGTACTTTAGTAGTAATTAAACTTAAATGGAATAATCGCTGAGATTCTTTATCAACTTTGTTGCTTAAGACATGCAATATAATTGCATCAGACAAAGGATTCGATTCGAAATTAAAATTTTTTAAAGATCTCCAAATGATTTCTTACTTTATCTATAATTGATCGAATTTGAGATGGATTTTCGCTGTTAAGTTTATTTATAGAAAGAATTTCTGCTATATGAATGTCTACTAAAGCTCTTGTATTTTCATACCGGACTTCCGAGGCCTTCATTAGTGAATCATAAGTATATTGATCACTTTGAATCAGTGACGCTTCATTTTTAAGTGCTCCTTTGAGATAGCAAAGTTTCTGTACTTCGTTTAAAGACGGATTATTTCCGTTTAGATTCATAAACTCTAATTTAAATTGTTCAAATTCTTGGAACTTGCTACTAAAAGTTGGCAATGGCAGATCAGGCAATTTAACATGATTATTCTTTGAAGTATTATTTACAGTTTCCGTTTTACTTTCATAATTGGACAAAAGCACAAGAAAGCTTACCTTGGTATCTTCAGCCACCTCTTGTAAATCATTTAATGTATCCAATGAGTCTTTTAAATTGACTTTATATATCCGGAACGGCACAATAGTCGTTTTGAAGAATGTTCAATTCTTTGATAATACTTTTTATATTGTCCAGTTTCGATTTTAAGGCGATGTAATCCTTCGTATTGTCCGTTGGTTGAAAGCTATTAATGAAATTTTTTACCTTCGAAACTTTATTTCGAAAGGTCGTTTGTTTACGGTTAAATTCAATGATGGTCATTTTTGTTACACGATTTATTCCTCGTTCAGGAACCGATTTTCGATATGGTGTGGTGAGAACTGTTAAGGTTCAATTTACCAGGGCTACTTCAATACGATAATTAAATAATTGACTCGTTGTATCCATAATTAAGCTAGAACAAACTGCGGGGAGTCGGACCAATGTCGTCGAGAATTCAATGGAGAGCAAGAGGACTGTATTGTTGATTTAATATTGTATCTGATGATTGAAGAGCCCTTGGTATACGAATAAGTTTATTGATGTGACTAAACATAACTTCACAGCACTACACTACACACACACCAACATTTAAAGACTATTTACAGGGTTAATAAGAAAAACCGCTTAAAGGCTCTGCCCAAAAGCATCCTGTTTTTCATGTTCATTCGATCAGTTACATCAGCGTTCTCTTATAATTAAAATGGCGCGTTACATATTTTTATTCTGGCAACCCTGAAGTCGCCAAATACTTTCGAAGGCGCCAACAGTGTATACTCTCTGGCGTAGCTAGTTTTGACTGAGCCCTCTATCAGACATTCTTTCGGGGCCCTTTTTTGGATATGAGAGGCTGTTAGTGGGTCTGTAGTTATGCATGTTGTGTTCCCTTACGGCGGTAGCTACGTCTTTGTGTCTCTTCCAAAACAATACTTCTGTCTTTCATGTAGCGAATACATTTTGTGTAAATAATGTTTTATCTTCTTGTGTAATTATTGCTTCATTCTAAAATAGTGTAAATAATTTATATCTGGATGTTTAAGACGTTCATACTACTTTCTGTCGTATTTATTTTATTTATTTATAAAAATTGTAAATAATAATAGAGTTTAAATGGAAGCTTGGCGGTACAACCTATATAGTTGGCATTTTTTTCGACCAAATGCGGCGACTTGATGACCCTATGGATCTGAGGTTCCCAAACTGTATTGTCTCATAGACCCCTTGCTGTGTTTTTCGGTTTGGGCTACACCTTTGCTTCATTAATTGGATTTTCTTAAATTGATAAACTTAAATGTCTTTTTGACAGCTTGTACTACAACTACTACCTTAAAAGAATTAAATTTCTAATGAAGTATAGTGTTTATATATGTATAAATAAAATTTAAGAACCACATGTCAATTAATTAAATTAAAAGTTAATTAATGCATAAAATAACTGTTACATAAAATAACGAAACAACAAACAAATGATTTTAATGGGAAAGATGAATATGGCGCTACAATAACAAATTTTTAACATTTCGTCTCTCTCTCTCAATCTTGTCAGGTTTAACCTTAAATCTCCGCTGTTAATAATGTCCAGTATTTCTTTTTTTTTTGGATATTCACAACCACACTGAAACTCCTTCTCATTAGGAAAATCAATTAAAAATTTCCTCGCGATATTCCATAATTCGGAACAAATTGCAGGTTTACCTTTTTAAAGTCAAAATTGCTGACATCCTTTTCTAAATTTTAAGAACTTCATTTGTGTACATTACGATCAGTTCCTATTGTAATATGCAGTTTATTTCCAATGTGACATGTAAATTCATTGCCTACTGTGGTATTACCATAGTCAAAGCATTCTCAAGCCTGGTTTCAAAATCTGAATAAAAGGCGGTTAAATGTTGAACGTAGGTTAAAACGTCCTGACAGATTGTCTGTGACAAATTGAGAAAATTAGAGATTTCCAGTAGTATACTTCTTTCAATTAACCCTGAAAAGAAACGCTCTGAAATCGTTCTTGTTTTAAAAACTGAATGCTCTCACCTTGAAAGTGAAAATTGACCTCATTAGATTTAATAAATAAGTATGTTAAATAAGTGTAAGATTTGGTTTCCACTTGACTAAATTTTCTTTTAAAATTAATGTCAGGATTTAGTTTAATGAGACCCCCTATCACACATAGACCCCCACGTACATCTCATGGACTCCCAAGTTATTTCTTTGCTGACGTGGATCCCTTCAAGGTCATCATAGTCCTCTGGGGTCTATATGGACCAATTTGGGAATCACTGCTATAGATGCTTCTGGAAATTACTGGAGAAATTTAGAACATCACGATCTACGAAGGTGAGTCGAAAAATAAGTTTTTCCTGTCGACTGTAGTCAGAGTTATGTATGAAAGTCAAAACTTATAATTAAACATTAAAGATAAGACATCACTTTATTTTTCCACATAAATGCTAAATACATTGAGACATTTGTCATACCGCTTGATAAGCTTCGAAAAGCCCTCCAGGAGAGCTCGGGGTTTTGCATCTAGAACATCTCGATCAATGATGAAAGTAGAATTTTCGAGAAAGAGCTGGAAGGTAGAGTGGGACTCCTTGGCAAATCGTTCTTGGCGCTCCTCTTCAATTAAATTAAACTTTTTACGATCCATTTTTAGTAGCTAAACCTTATGGGAAAAACATTTATTACAGCATCACGAAAAATTTATATATAGACAGACATATTCCGACTTTTTTTTGCACATGCATAATTTTTTAATTAATTTTCATATAAATTCTCATAACTGTACATCACATAAGGAAAACATTTTTAGATCTTTATGGATACTTCGCATACTCAAAATTTAAATATATATATATACATCCGTTTTAACGAATTTTTCAAACATTTAAATTAATAATATTTGTATTTCTAAGCGGGCTACATCTGACCCACGGTATGTAGTACGCCCATCTCTACAATAGATCATTCCATACTTTTAGACTAACGGTGTAGATAAGACAGTTTATCTCATTAACTTGAATGGATTACTTAAAATAGCTTTATTGTACGTTTGTTCCTGGATACTTTGTTCATTTTTTTAACATATTTTGATAAACAGTTAAATATTGAAGGTAAAAAGGAATTTGCTTCTCTTTTTAAATTAAAGAAAATAAACATTTTTAAATTCTTATTTCGAATAGAATATTTAAATATAATATTTAAGGCTCAGGCAAATGGTTCCATAATTTTAATTTTTGACATTGCAGTTAGTTGAGAGAGGTTTTCCCCCACAAATCCCGTCAATTTTTTTTTCTTCCTAATTTTTTGGCCCGTTACTTTTACTTTAAGATATTTGCTAACAGCGAAATACCTGAAGATTTTTTATAGAATGCAATAAATGTCAATGTCTTCTCTTGTACAATTGATAATGTCTTCCTTGACTCTTCAGTTAATTTTCCCCATTCCGTTTTAAGAGTATATGATATGATTTATAAAAAAAATCTTTGATTGAATGGTTTTTAGAAATTGTTTCATGCCAACTATTTGTTTTAACATATTTTTATGTGTATCACCCTCAGAAAAACCCATATTTGTTCATAAATTTTCAGAATGAGCAAAACACCGTGTTTCTTTTAATGAGAGGAAACTTATACTACTTACAATATTAATCGGAAGAATTCATGAATTTGAATTCATGAACTTGAGCGATTGGCAAATCATGGCTCTTTGTATAAATGGTTCCGCTTTTCAGACTTCTAGCTATAGCAATTATTGAAAAATAATTATATGTTTTAAATTTTGTTTTCACTTGTGACGAATCTTTAAGGCACTTTTCCACTAATACTCTTAGGCGTCTTTGGGGATTGTAAATTCGCGTATATTTCCAATCAACTCTAAAAAAAGAAAATGGGATAGGCAAATCGGATACGGTATTTAAGGAGGCCGTTATAGGTTAGCTTTAAGAAGGCGATTGAGCCAGAAGCAGTAGTGACGAGATTAGGAAGATTCAAGTGATTAAGAGATTATAGTTTTGCTGTTATTATTCAGCGAAGTAGCCTTAGAAAGATTAATCTTCCTGGAGAGAACTACATTACAGTCAGGTGATATATTCTAACTTAGTCAATCTGACCACAAACGTTAATAGATAATAAAGTTAGTTAACTTGAATGAATGTTACTAATTCAAGTTGCGTGTATTTCTCGGACCCCCTATTCCGGTAAACCCGTTCGATATTGAGCTTAGTAATTGATTAATTTCATATTTCGTAATTTAATTTAATAGCAAAGTTAAATCCTTTTGATGTAGACACGTAGTTGAATATTTGTAATTAGAAGGTTGATATTTGAACTAAGTGAATAAATATAATTTGTTATTATACAAATGGCGTCTGGTCATTCTTTTCCTCAAGTTAATCTTAGTGTCCAAGGTGGAACCCAGGGGGGTTCTCACACACTATTCCCTTATAAATAATTAAACATTCAACTCACATGAGATTTATGTATTAAGTTGTTTTTTCTTTAGCAAAGTGTATCGAGAATCAGTGAAAATATTAAAATTAACTATACAACTTTAAATTTAGTACATTGACAAAGTGTATTGAGAATGTTTGAAATTATTAAAATTGGTTCAACAACAGTAAAAGTAATTTATTGGTACAAATAGCACCATTGGAAGACACTCGTCAAGGTAATTCTCAGCAATGTTTGCATAAGTGAGTAAGGAAGCTCTCTTGAAAATGAGTAAGTGAAGCACATACAAGTCTTAAAAGTTAGCTTTATTGTGTGATACATTGTTCAAATACCTTTTAATCCCTTTCAACATACTTCCCTTCCTTATCAATACATATCTGCATACGAGTTTTCCACCGTTCTCAGCAGTGCTATGACTCATTAGGTGTCACAATCTTCAGTCAGAGAGTCTACCGTTTTTGCATCCACCTAATCTACAGATTGAAAATGCGTTCCCTTTAATGCATTTTTCACTTTAAGAAATAGGTAGAGAAATCGCATTGGGATGCATGCGTCTTGTGAGTGCAGTGGATTCTCAAACACAGTAATGCGTTTGTCCATCGAGAATTGTTTTACACAGAGCGCAATGTGCACCGAGGCATTGCCTTGGTGCAAAATCAACGTGCTGTTGCTCTACAGATCTTGCCATTTCTTCCTCAATTTTTCTCTTAAAATTTCACATGACCTCAATGTAGTACTGATGTTTTACCGTTTGGCCTTGAGGTACTCATCCAAGCATGATACTGCCATTAATATCGAACAAAAACGATTATAATTTCCTATTCTTGATGTCACAGATCAACAAGAATATTCATTATCTTCAGAAGATTCCCGACTTTCGGAAAATCGTTTGTGCCAATAAAATATTTGACCACGTGAAATGCAGTTATCTCCAAATACTTCGTTTAACAATTTAAAACATTACGTTGGCATTGTTTCAAATTATTAAATTTATAAATCAAAATTATTAGCCTGTTTCTTGTCCTTCAAATGTTGCTATCGTATTAAATTTTACGCATTAACTATTTTCACACAAATGGCTATTTTCTATATTCCAAACAATTTTTTTTTTATCTAAAAATCTCAAAATATAAAATTTCCTATTAACCGGAAAAGATTACTATAAAATTCTGACGTAGAATGTTCCATTGTTTTACTTAACTAGGAAGCCATAAAGCTGAAAATAATTAGAATAGGTTTTGTTTCATTTCCTGATATTATGAGGTGGAACGTCACAATGAGGATATTTTTTTCTAATAAATTGCTCTACTTTGTTATTAAATCATGTTCTGATATTTTTTACTACAGATTTAAGAATTTTTAAATTCAGTTAGTCTTAACTGGAAAAATCACCTACCCCTGAACGGGTTAAAAAGGTAAAATTAATTTTAATATTATTTTTAAAGTTTTTCTCATAAATTTGGTTAGTTATTCAAAAATTAATTTTATTTCAATAGCTATTGAATGCTTGATTCCATTCATTATTCATGTGTGCAAAGAATCTCTGCATGACAATTTTGTGTAAAACATTCATCCTTTTCGTTAAAGTGACTGACTGCGTTTGGAACCGTGGCTTTGTTAAAGCGTACAAACGAATATTTTTGATGGTTTTAAGTTAGTTCAATTAGAATGTAAATATAAAATTGTTTTAAAAATGTTATTACAAGAAAAAATAAATTCAATGAATCTTTTTGGCAAATAATGGGGAAAGAATGATCGTATTTCTGAAAGACGTATATTTACGTCGGAAAGTTTACACACCAGTTTAAAGAGGCGTATATATACGTTTATGGTATTGAATACTTTAGTTGTGAGAGAGACGTATTTATAATTAAAGGTCACTAAACGCATTAGTTGAGCGAGACATATATATACGTGGGTGTCAATTAAGGGCTTAAAATAAAGTAAACAAAAGTACATACTGCTAATTAAGATGCCTAACAATGTTCTGAACCACGACATGTGAAAAGCGTATAAACTTATACTTTTTTACGATACTTAGTTTAAAATGAATTAAAATATACGTATAAAACTATTTCAAGTATATTATTATAATAACAAATTATTTAAAGGCGATTTTTTTACAACACATGAACAAAAAATCACATATTTTCAAAACATTCTCCTTTTATGTAAAATGCTTCTATAATAAAAATATTTTATTTATATACAGCTAGAACTTCTATACTGGTATTGAAATTAAAAATTTTGAAATTTGTAATTTGTGGAAGTGTATTTATTCATACTTTATTACTTCAAAATAGAGAAATTTTAACAAAAGCACCTGTTATTATTTCAATAAAATGTAACTTTGAAAATAATGTGAATTTCTCAAAAATCCTAGATCAGGCTCTGTATAAAAGTCTTAGCTATATAGCTAGCCAAAATATTATTATTATAGAGACATTTTTCACTGTGTTCCACAGAAATATGAAGCTCCACGAAGCATACCCAATGGATTCCACGAATCACAATTAAAACACGAAAAGAAAATTACAGATGCAGAATGAATTGATGTTCTCTGTGAAGTTTATATAACTACATACATCTAAAGCTCAACCCAGTCATTAAAACTGAAAATTCTACTTATACAAAATATAACTTTATTTTGTGTAATACTTTTTTATCTTGTATTATAATATTATATAAAAAATATTAAAACCTTTTTTTATATGTATCACCCCTACAAGATTGCAAATATTCTTTTGTTTACCGTCACGGGGTTTCACGAAATTATTTTATACTCTTTAGTATAATGTTTTGCAGAACTAAATAGCTTTCTATTGGAAAATGCACTTTTTTTCATTAGCGGGAAGAAAATGTAATAAAAGAGAGGGAACAACCAATCGACATAACACCAGATTCGATGTTAAAATCTAAATTTAAGCACGAACAAATCCTAAGTATTAGGTTCCAACTTCATACAAAATACACAGCATTTCTCACACAGCTATAAATAATTTAATACCATTCAGAACATTCTATTCAAGTGAAACATATTTCTAAACGGGAGAGGTTGTAACAATAAAATGTAAAAGAAAATTAAACGCAGAATATGATTTGCGATTGTAGATATTTTAAATAAACATAGATTTCAACAGTTAGTGAAAAAAATGCAAGTATCCGGTTTCTAAATATAATATATGGGTATGTTGTGTGACATTTGAATGACCAATTAATATTATAAATGTATGAGGAAACTATATTACGAGTAAAATTGCATTAAAGTTTCTTTAATACAAATAAAGTACTTTTTTTAATTGTCTTTATATAAAGTACCTATGATACGAGGGTGAGTTGGAAAATAAGTTTCCCTTGTCGACTGTGGTTAAAGTTGAGATGAAAGTACATTAAAGGTAAGACATAACTTTATTTTCCCACTTAAGTACCAAGAACATACAGACATTTGTCATACCACTTGATCAACTTTAAAAAACTGTAGAAAAACTCAGGTACTCGCATATAGAAGAAGTGTTTACTTTTGCGTGGACGTTTTCTAGGTTGGAACCAATGTTACGCGTTAGTGTTACACCCTGTCGAAATTGAAAGAGACGATTCGGAAAAGGCGGCATAGGCTTCTCAAATCTGGCGTTCTATTGTTGGATAACAATTCGAGACCATACTTGGCAACTCCAACGCAAAACCATAATGCAATTCTTGGTTGGGAGCACTTACACCATCCGCCATATAGTCCTGATCTCGCACCCAGTGACTTTCTTTTATTTCCACCTTTGAAGAAGAATCTCTCCTGAAAGAGCTTTGGAAGCAATATAGAAGTCAAAGGCGTTAAACGCTTCTTCCATATGCAAGGCCCTTAGCCTTTTCTGTGGGGCTTTTTGAAGCTTAACAAGTGGTATGACAAATGTCTCAATATACTTGGTACTTCTGTGGAAAATAAAGTTATTTCTTACCATTAATGTATTAACTCACGTGGTATGCCAAAGTTGTACCAAAACAACGTTTGTATTAAATTTCCTCTTTATCAAAAGCTATCACAAGGGAAACCTTTTAACATTATTTTATTCGAGGTGATTGTTTTCTTAACGGTAATGATGGGTTATCACAAAAAGAGAAAACACAATACAGTTATTAAAAAAAACCTACGTCATATTTAAATATGTCATTGTTTGTAAAGAAATTTTCTTCTTAGCTATTATGTTTCCATATTCATTGTGACGTCATATCTTTATAAAATCATCAACTTTTTATTGTTGCAATATCTATGCCAATTGTTCATAATATTTGAATTATATCAGAAAATTTGAATAATAGAAGAAAAGAAAGAAATAATATTTTCAAATGCACGTCTCTACGAGCATTTTTTTCTTTATGAATAACTTTGCGATATTTTGATCATGTAATGATAACATAATAATAATATTTTTATTGGACTGCTTGCTAAAATTTGTAGAAATTTTCCTTCAATTATATATTTGACATTAATCAGCATTGGTAACATATCTATAAGTCTTAGAAATTCTGTATATAATATCAGTTTTACTATAACTGAGAAGGGGTGCAAAGTATACAATAGTCATGCTTACTGTTCAAATTGTAAAACTTTAATTTACATATATTTGTAGTTCTGTTTGGTTGTTATTTTTTCGCAAAATTTGTTCTTCGGGCTCGTTCTCTTCAGTTAAATTCCTCACTGAAGCTGCATCGTCCAACAATTCACTGATGAATTTTCAGTTTCCTGGAAGTTGAGTATTTAGTTCCATGGATGTATGAAACAACGACTTTCTTCTCACACAACGATTCCAATCCAGACAATCGTTGCGATACTTTTCTGCGTAAGTGAGGTAGTATTAAAGTCGCACTGTTAAGCTACACGAGGACTTTCGGTTAAGGATCTCGTAATTTTGAACCATGGTCAAGTGACGAGAATGACACCTGAACTGGCACCTCCCTCTCCTAACTACCACACCACATCCATGGCAGGACGTTTGAGCTCTTATCAGATTTAACATGCATCGAGCCCCTACACGACGGGTCTTTAGTTGTACTGGGATCGAACTCATGGCATACCAGCCGCGATCCGATACCTTGACCACTAGGCTACCACGGCCACGGGATATTTTTCTGTGAAAGTTTTCAGAAATGCTCTATGGCAACCATTTTGGCCATCTTAGAAAAAAGGAAGCACATATTTGCTAATTCAGAGCGTACGACACATGCGAAATCGGGGTTGTCTACTTGTAGAGCTATCTTGAAAGTTGGCATTGCTGAGATGATAAGTAATAAATTTACTACATGATCACGAAAAAATAATTTTATATTGTTGGAGATTATTGGACAATGCGTTCACATAAATATAGGGTTAAGATAGCTTCTTATACAAAAATACAGCTCTCATAACAAACTCTCATTTTGTTGTCGAATCTCTTTATGAGATCTTGGACGATAAACCTAATTCCTCCACCAAGGCACTTAATAACTCCGGTAATGTTCTGGAAGGAGGCTGATGAGCTGAAAGTGCTATGTCCAAAACCAACCTAAAGATGTCCTATAGGGTTCAAGCCGGGAGATCTTGATGGCTAATCCATGTGACGAATATCCTGACTTCATAGATAATCATTGATCAGCTGAGCCCCACCTGGACTAGCTTGTAGCTCATGAATCCGTTAACTGCCAATTAAAAGCTAAGCAGACGTAGGTGAGCGTTTGTGATCTATCTGGGAGGGGAGGGAAGAAAAGGTATAAGCAAGGAAATTCTCCTCTTAAATAAGTATATCCTTCGCAAACACTGTCCGGGTCACTCTCTTTCATTCCAAAGCCTTCGGACTTTTTTCTGATAGTAGTGCAAAGAAAAGGATCGCATTTCGAAAAGGCGTATATATGTGCCAAGGGCAGTTAGCGCACTAGCTGAGTGAGACGTATATATAAGCTGGCGGTAGTAGTAGTTTGTAAAATAGCGGCAGTAGTATTTTGTAAAATTAGGTAAATTAAAATAAATTATAAATTTCAAACATTTATACATAACTATATTAAGTTTTCCCTCTCATGAGATTCAGATTTTTTAGTATGATGCAGTTTCCAAACTTCTTCCCTATCTTTAATTCTTCTGTATATAAATTGTTACATAAATTGCATTATTCATCTACTATTAATAACTCTTGACATTTGAGAACCTTTCTCAATGAAGCACAACTAACTATTCACATAACAGCCATTTCGTCAAGTGTATATAACAGTATACAGTTGCAGACATGAGGCCGCGGTAGCCTAGTGGTTATAGTCACGAATTCTTAGCCAGCGCATTAAGAGTTCGAGTCCTGGAGTCACTGAAAACAAACCATGTATCTGGGACTGATTCACGTTTCGGCGACAAGCTGTTAACACGGGTGTTTATTATCCACCAACCTGCAGCTACGCCATGCGTGTCTTACACCAGTGCTCCCAATATTTTTATTCCCGTGGACTGGTCGGTGCTTGATAATTTTTCCACGGCCTGCTGAAAGGGATGGGGTCGTTGATTGCTTATATTTTAGATTGTTTTAATTTTGTAATTTTAATTTAATTGTATTTAAACATGCTTCATAATAAAATACAGCTACACAAAAAATAGATAATAAAGGGATTTCCTTGAAATTCCCACAAACCCAAAGAGAAATACACCACAGTGAATAAAATAGAAATAATTTAACATTCCTTGTGTGGCCTGGGACCCTTTATTCACGGACTAGGGGGTTGGAACCACTGCCTTAGACCAGCGCTCCGTAACCTTTTTATCGCTGCGGACCAATCAACGTTTGATAATTTTACCGCGGCCCACTGATGGCGGGACACGTTGATTGTTTATATTTTAAATTGTTTTGATTTAACAATTTTAATTTAGTTACATTTAAATATGCCTTCGGAATAAAATATAGTTAAACCAAAAATGAATAAAAGTGATTTAACGTGTTATATAATGTGATTTATGTGGAAAGTTGCGCAAATCCGAGAGAAATGCACCACTTTAAATAAAATGGCAATAGTTTAAGGTTCTTTAGGCGGCGCGGCACCATTTGAGGCACCACCGGGGGTTACGGATTACTGCCTTAGACCAGTGATCCGCAACCCCCGGTCCGTGGACCGTTACCGATCCGTGGATCAAATGGTGCCGGGCCGCCTAAGGAACATTAAATTATTGCCATTTTATTTAAACTGGTGCATTTCTCTCGGATTTGAGCAACTTTCCACGGAAATCACTTTATAATCCAAGTTAAATCACTTTTATTCATTTTTGGTGCAACTATATTTTATTCCGAAGGCATATTTAAATGTAACTAAATTAAAATTGTTAAATCAAAACAATCTAAAATATAAACAATCAAAGTGTCCTACCCTCAGTGGGCCGCAGTAAAATTATCAAACGTTCACCGGTTCGCACCGATAAGAAGGTTGCGGAGCACTGCCTTAGACGACTGAGATGGAAGGGATCCCTATTCAGGCCAGTCATTAAGACCGTCGTCGGTTAAAGAATAGGATCCGCATTAGGTATATTTTTTTCAGATATAAAAAGAAATGAAAAATTAATACTACATTCTGGCTTCGCTACTCCTTAGAGAGAAATATATTTTATTATACTTCACATTTTTGACCGAGTTGAGCCATTTTTTTTCCTAAAAAAGAGCTCCCAAAAATGTTTGATACAGAGCCTTTTCAAGAATAGCTTTCAAGAATAGTGGTGGGTAAAAATTAACGTCTTACAGAGAAATTGATAGGATTTGTGGACAAATAATTTTCTTTTACCTCCTTGAAAGTCATCAAATATAGCACTGAAAAAGGGATATTAAATCTTTGAATCTGTCATAACCTCCATTTAAAAAAAACAAGTTTGAAAAAGTTGATTACAAAAAAAATTAAAAAACAAATTGACTAATTAAGATAACAAAGAAGATAATAAAATAATTAACAAATTAAAGCAAAAATAACAAGAAACCAAAAGTAAAAATTATCTGAAATGTAAATGAAATGAATAAGAATTTGAGTAAAAATCGGTCGAATTATAAAATTTTGAAAAGCTATTAAATCATTTTAGTTTCCATATTGCGTAATAGATGGCGCCTGCATTATATAAAAAAAGATGGGTGATCCGCTCCTCTAGTCTAGGTTTACAAACATGGATTTCCTCCAGGAATAACTGCGCATGTCATCATCTCCCTTCTTACGTCATGCTTTGAATTGCTTACACTGCACGTTGCACTTCTCTGATAGCTTATAATAGCTGATTTATTTCCTTTTTTTCATTATGTCTTTTGCTCTAATGCAAGTAGGCATTCAGTGCCATAAACTTAAAAAAGCCAACCGTCGAAATTTCCTGAACTATGTATTTATTGTGGACGTTTCGTCGAAGATTTAACAACTATGGTAAGAACTTTAGACACAATAAATAGCGATTTATTCCGAAAGATTCTGCCTTTTTTAATTATCTAGAACTCTCTTGTATAAGAAAGACTCTTAACAAATTAACAATAGTTTTGTTTATAAGTTTTTCAAATTACGTTTGAATTTTATTTTATAATAAAATATGAAATAAAGTAAATAAAGGTACTTGCGTATTATCGCAAAAATGTCAACGTTCCAGATAACTCGCTAAGTTAACAACAGCGATTGCCTATGTGCCATACTTGCTGAATACGCAACCATGTGCTTCATTTCATATAATGTCGCAAATAGGTTGCGATAGTACGTATTAAAAATTTATGAAATCCATACTTGCATATTACTTTGACTCTTTACTATTATTTTAGTTAAATATAAAGAGCTGAACCACATGATGGTGATAAATCCACCACCAAGTATATCATACAGGAATATTTTATTCAAGTCTAGTTGGTATACCCGTTTTTCGCACGGGTGAACTGAAAAATTAAGCAATACAGATTGAAGGATAAAGAAGTTTTTCATGAGTTAATTTTACGTGAATTGCAAATTAAACAAAAAAAGCTTTTTGCATATCTCAAAAAAAAAAATTGTTAAATATTAAGTATGTAGATCTAATAGTTGATAAAAAGGGTTTTTTTTTTTTATTTATAACTCCTCGTAACACTCTTGAGGGTCGATTTTTGAAAATACCTCCCTAAGCTGATCTCTGCTCAGCAAAAGCAACACATTGTTAAAAGTTTTGTGTAGTGAACGCTTAAAATAGTGTAAATAATTTATATCTGAAAGTGAAATACATTATGTAAAGTTTGAAAGAATAACGGTAGCGTATTCTTGGTTAATTAAAATATGGAATTTATTTAAGTCACAACTATTGAAAATTATTTACTAAATGATACATTGCAATTATTAAAGTTAATTATATATTGTTAGAGTCCACTATTTTGTGAGAGGAGGATTCGTTCGCCACCGCTGTCGTGCAAGTTCAAAGCATCTCTCCCCTCCTCTTCCGGTCGACGAGCTAGATTCCTCGGGGGTCAAAAAGGGGTTGCGTTGCACCTGCAAGCTGCACGTGTGGGTGTCGGGTCTACAAAGAAACCGAACAGATGTTGATGTTTGGAGAAGTGACGTTACAGCTCCCGCCCTCTCTTATAGAACTTTTCCGTTGAGAAAAGTTTAATGGAATGACGATGAGACAACTGACAGATTACCAACACATCCCTTCATCAAGCACCACTATATTTCTGAGCTGCAATTTTAATTACTAAAGAAAACGCTGAACTAAATTTGGAATTACTTATTTCTAGTGAGTGAATGTTCTTGCTAGGGAACTTACACAAATCCATATTACAAAATAGCAATGTAAGCAATGTAAGAAACATACTATAACATTAAATAAAAAATACAAACACTCCTATTACAATGCCTAGTATCAATTATACTAACAACATGTTATATCAAATGCTAGTGTAAGACCTTGCACATAAAATATTCTTCGCCACAATACTTAAATAAAATTATACTAACGACATGTGTGTGTGTGTGTTGATATGATATAAGAAGTGTACAACCTTACACACAAAATATTTTTCACAATATGCCTCTTGCGTAAACTAAATACTCATGTATATTTTAAAACCCTATACACAAAATTAAGCATAGTAATACATTTGCTTTTCATGGCTTTATCTTTTGACACGCATCTCCATTCGATATGATATACAGTACTAGTAAATAAATAAAATTAATACAATTATTAACCTTCAACTAAAAAAACATTATAAGCAACAATTATGATTCATGAGCAAGAGAACATTGTTAACAATTCCTAATTATCTATCACCTATCTGCTGAGACTATCTGCGCATTTTTGTGACTTTTACCCGACCGATGTACAATTCTAAAATTATATGGTTGCAAAGCCAAAGCCCATCGCATCAATCTAGGGTTAGAACTAACATTTCTATTCAACCACACCAACGGGTTGTGATCGGTCATAACTAAAAATGAATTTCCATCTAAGTAATAATGTAACCTTTTAATTGCGAAAACAATACTAGCACATTCCTTCTCCGTCGTACAATAACGCTTCTCTACCTCTGAAAATTTCTTACTCAGGTAAAGGATTGGATGCTCCTCACCTTGTTCAGTTAATTGAGTTAAAACTGCTCCCATACCTGCGTTTGAAGCGTCCGTTTGAACAATGAATTCTCGTTCAAAATTTGGCTCGTACAAGACGGGCTTATCAATTAGTTTCCCTTTTAGTTCTCGAAATGCGTTTTCACACTCGGTCGTCCACTTAATTTCTCCCTTCTTTGCTCTTCCCTTCAACGCATCCATCAACGGAGCAGCGATTACCGAGAACAGATTTATATATTTTTGGTAATAACCCGCACGTATTTGGGTTTTCGTGCGAGGGGTAGGGAACTCTATAACAACCTGAACTTTGATCTCGGAAGGGGTGCGAAAACCCTGACCCACAATGTGACCCAAAAATTTGACATTTTGTTGCGCAAATTTACACTTTGAAGGTTTTATCGTTAACTTAGCTCTCTTTATTCTCTGCAGAACCGTTTCCATATGTTTAATGTGCGACTCCCACGTATCTGAGAAAATTGCGATATCGTCTAGATACGGGACAACGAAATCCTCTATTCCGTTAAGTAATTCAGCCATGAGTTTACTAAAGAAATATGGAGCATTCTTTAATCCGAAACTCATCCTTAGGGGTCGGTATGTACCAAAGCTAGTACAGAAGGCTGAATCTCGCTGTGCAGTTTTACTCAATTGGATTAGCCAATATCCCTTAGATACAATTAAGACGGTAATAAATTTAGCCGCCGATACTTTTTCTACGTGTTCTTCGATATTCGGAAGAGAAAAGTATTCCGTTGTAATGATCCCGTTTAATTTCCTGTAATCAATACATGGACGAGGTTCTTTCCCAGCTACCTCAACTAAATTCATAGGGGACATGTAATCCGATTCACCTACCTCAATGATTCCTAATTTTAACATTCGGTTAATTTCGTTTTTTAAGATTTCATTTTGTCGGTGCGACATTCGATAGGGCTTCGTCTTAACTGGTTGATCGCTAACTAACTGGATTTCGTGTTCAACCAGATTAGTTAAACCGGGATTGTTTGAAAAACATTTAGAGTATTTATTTAATAATTCGCGCAGTCGATCCATTTGTTTGTCGTGAAGGTGTTTATTCAACTCGCTAGCCTGGATTATGTCCTAGAAATCATAAACGAGAGAATTGTTTTCTAAGTATGGGATTTCTAATTCCTGGTCTGCGAGAGAGTTTTTTGTTTCATCATTAATAATTACGTTAACGTGTTCTGGCCTTTTGTAATATGGTTTTATCATATTTATATGATAGATTTGAGATGTTTCGCGTCTGCCGGGGATTTCGACTAAATAGTTCGTTTCCGAAATTTTATTTAAAATTGTCCCAGGACCTATCCACTGCACTGCTATTTTCTTTGCTCTGGATGTAGCTAACACTAGGACTAAATCCCCATCTTTAAGTTCACGTTTTACTGCGTTTTTATCATACCAAGTTTTCCGCTTAACTTGCATTTCCTCCATTTTATTTATTGCTACTTCTTGACATCTTTTTAATCTATTTATTAACTTAAACATATATTTTGTGACGAGATCACCCTCTTCTTCCGGTTCCATCCAATGTTCCATTACTAACGTCTCTGGGGTTCGCAAATTTTTCCCATACACCAACCCTGTACTTTCGTGAGATACAGTCCGTAACACTAAAAGAATTGACGGAAGGTGTTTGTCCCATTCGGAGCCTGCATCTAAACATAAGACTCGTAAGAGTCATTTTAACGTTCGATGAAATCGCTCAACAGGGTTACTCTGTGGATGATACACAGAACTATGCCTGACAAGTATTCCGAATCTTTCAAAAAACTCGGTAGTCAGAGCACTTGTAAAAGAAGTACCCTGGTCACATTGTATTTCACGGGGAAACCCCATCCGACTAAAGATGTTTAACAGCGCATCTGTGACACTAACGGAACTAATATCAGACACCGGAATAGCTTCAGGGAATTTTGATGACATGCAAATGGCCGTGATAAGATATCGATTCCCTTTAGATGTGATCGGGAGAGGCCCACATGCATCAATATTTAGCTTAGTAAAAACCTCCTGAATAACAGGGACCAATTTTAGTGGAGCTTTCTTTTTATCATTGGGCTTCCCAGCCCTCTGACACTGATCGCAAGTTTTTACAAACTGTTCCATATCTCTATAACAATTCGGCCAGTAAAAATATCGGTTTAATTTCTCTTTGGATTTCGTAATTCCCAGGTGTGCAGATGTTCCCTCATGACACAAGGATTTAATGGGGTCGCGCAACTCTTCCGGCACTACTATTAACTTCACCACGTTACCTAACTTATCTTCACGATTTTTGACCAATAATTCCTTCTCTAGCGAATAAACCTGATTGGTAACCTGCACTTGACTGGCTGCCTGTTCGTATAAGGATTTAATCTCCTCGCTATTTTTTTGAGCATTGATTAAATTTTCTCGCGTAACCCTTAGCAGCGCTAATTCCGGAACACATTCCTGGAGTGCAGGTATTAAAATTTCGTCCTCTGCATCCGAAGAAACAATTATAACCTCATCTTCCCCTTTTTTTAGCATCACCACTATCTATTCCCCTTTCTTCTCTAGCCGCTTTGACTTGAGACCTTGTTTGGACAGCATTCAATATTTCGACTGGCAGGAAATTATAGCCTAAATTTCCTTTTATTAGCTCGGCCGATTTATTTCCAAGCAAATATCGACAGTGTTGATTTAAGTGATTTCCACAAACCGCTGCCTTAGTTTGCACCGTTCCAAAATTTCCGGAAATTTCCACGACCGCCAAAGGTAAACAAACTAATTCTGGGCTTAACGGTTGTTTTACCCAAACATTTTCACCAGAGAAAGAAGGATTGTTGTAGTTTGCACATACTAAATCTATTGTCGCTCCCGTATCTCTAAGAATGTCTATCTCGGGACCATTCACAGAGCCCTTTGTTGTATATGAATTAAGAAAATCCGGGTTTTCATTTCCTTCAATATTATTGAGAGTTTCCGTCGTTTTGTTTTTTATTAATTTAGGGCAAACGGCTTTTATATGTCCGGGCATATTGCAATGATAACATCTTTGTATCACGCATTTTTCAAAAGTTCTCTCTCTAGTACTCTCCGGAACAGAAGCTCCTAATCTGGGGGAAGTTTTCCCAAATCTATTTTCTTTTTCCTTGACCCCTGAATATGTCAAAATTTTATCATTTCTGTCCCACCTATCCATGGGTTTCGAATTTACCTTTCGGACGTCCTCATAATTATCAAAGAGTTCTGCTATTTGAGTAGCTGATTTAAGGTTTGTCCAATTATCTAAAAAATGATCTTTCATACTAGCATTGGCGCGTTTTTTTAATTGATCTACCACCATTAGATCTTCAAGATCTTGAAAGGTATTTATTTCTAAGCCAATCAGCCACTCATCTAGATAATTCGTAATTTCAAAATTGAAATCCTTCCAGGTGCTATCGGATTTTTTCTGGTGTTGGACAAATTTTTGCCGAAAGACCTCCGGACTTAACTTGAATAATCTTTTACGTAATTTCTTTACATAATCGTAATTTTCGACTTGTTTCTCCGGTTAGTGAGCAATAAATTGCACGATCTCTAGGGGTAACAAACCCAATAATTGCCCCACCCACTATTTCTTTTCTATTGCCGCCCTTTTAGCCTGGCGTTCAAAGATCACTAGATATAAACTAATATCTGACTGCTTAGGATCGAAATCTGGGATCAATTTTTTTAAGTTTAAATTAGAGGTTACAGAACATGTATTTGTAGAATCGTTTGATTCATCGTTTACCCTAAATCGGGATTCTATTTTAAACCTTTCTAAATCAAATTTCAGCTGTAATTCTTTCTCTTTTAATGCCTGCTCCTTTACTAACTCCTCCAATCTCATTTTTTCAGCCCTTTCTAACTCTTCCAATCTCATTTTTTCAGCCCTTTCTAACTCCTCCAATCTCATTTTTTCAGCCCTTTCTAACTCCTCCAATCTCTTTTTTCAGCCCTTTCTAACTCCTCCAATCTTTTTCCGTTTGCAATGATAGTCTCATACAGATTTTTAACAAATTCCTCTTCATAACCTTCACTGTTAGTGATTGCAATTTTTATGTTAGGGACAGTCATATTTAAAGTGGCATTTATTCCTAATTCCTCAGCAAGTTGCAACATGTCTTGCTTTTCCCCTTTACCAAGAAAAGCCATTTTTTAAACAATATCAAATAAATGTCACGCTAAATTTTGCACTATTGTTACTATTCTCTATTAATACAATAACACTGGTCCCATGCATACACAGAAATACACAAAGAAAAACTTAACACTAAAAATAATCAAAATCATTCAAGAGACTTAAAACACAATAAATCTTAAGCTAAAATTGCACACAATGCTTGAAATACAATTAAAATTCTCTAGAAACAAAATAACACTGTTCCCATGCAAGAAAAAACACTAAGTATTTCAAAATTTGTAAAGAACACTTTAACCAAAATTCCTAATACAATATGCAGTTTGCAACTCAAAAATATAACAGTACTCACCCATTTGAAGTACTCAGCTTACTGTCAGAAGCAAATTATGTGCACTAGTGGTTTTGAACTCTTCCGTGTGAACAATGGTCCTTTTGACCAATCTTGAATTTTTAACCCTTAACAAAAGTGTGGTCATTTTGACCAGCCTTGAATTCACTCGTGGCACGGCTTCAAAGATGAATTCGATCACAGCACGGCTTCCGAAGATCGCTTTCCCTTCGGACACTCTCGCCGTTAACACTATAGATCAGTTTGATCTTCTATGAGCAGGACGCTCTTTTTCTCCGAAGCTGAATTCAATCACAGCACGGCTTCCGAAAATCTCTTTCCCTTCGGACACTGTTAGTTCTGTTAATGAACAGCGCCTTCTAGCGGTTTGTAAAGAAAAACGTCAGTGTATGTGTAACAATCACTCCGAGAGGTTGTGTACGGAGTAGAGAGAAATTAAAGAGATCACAGCCCACTGCTAGTGTAGTTTATTGTGTTGAGTCAATACATGGTCAGCCTCGCCGGAGGTAACCTATAATGGATTTGTGAATTTGTGAAACCGTGGATTATCAAAATTCACAGTGAGTGAAAAAATATAAGTGATTGCCAAAGTGTGAATAGAGAACGATTGCGAAATTTTAGCGAGCAGTGTGAAACAGCGATCTGAGGAGGTAGGTGCAATTAATTGATCCTTCTATTAGTGTCCTTAATTCATAAATATGTCTTTAAATAAATTAGGGAAAGACGAGTTAAAAATCGTTGCAGAAGAGTTAAATTTAACTGTACCAGAAGGAGCAAAAATCGCTGGCTTAAAAAACTTAATTGTAAATAGTGACGTTTACAAAAATGATAAAGAGTTAGTTAAATCTGCAATCGATTATGCTTTGGCGGAAATTAAAAATAAGAGATTGGATAGTGAAACTAAATTGGAATTTCAACGAATTAAATTAGCGCAATTGCAAAAACAATTAGAGCTTGCAAATATCCAGAAGAATTTACCTCAAAATTCCGATATTCGAAATCCGAGTGTTTTTGAAACTGCCGCCAATATTAATGTTGAGACTTTGTTAAAGTCCGTGAAAACTTTAACAATACCCGTACCTTCAAGAGTGGAGTCATATAATTTATTTTTCCAGTCGCTCGAAAAAGCATTCAAAATAAGAGGTTCCCGAACAATTTAAAGGCGAAATTCTTTTAAATATTCTAGGTGAAAGAATTAATAATTTACTAGTTCATGTTTCCGAAGAAGAATTAAATAATTATAGTAAGCTTAAAGATGTAGTATTAAAAGAATTTTCTCCCACACCGCAAGAATGCTATAATAGATTTCAGAAAGCGCAAAAAATAAGTTCAGAGAGTTATGTACAATTTGCATCACGATTATGCGCGACATTTGAGTATTATTGTCAGCTGCGCAATGTGAATGATTTTAAATCATTGTGTGAGTTAATTGTATCGGATAAAATAATGAACACACTCGACAAAGAATTAATGTCTTACATGAATATAAAACAGGGAGAGAAATATTTTAAACCCCATGAGTTAGGGCGTGAGTGCGATATATATTTGTCATCGAAAGGCAAAATTAAGAATGAGATATTTTCTAAGCCCTTTTGTGAAAATGCCAAGCCTTTCAGTTATAATAAACAAAACAAATTTAATGCTAAAATACCGCGAGATGCATCAAATGTATTTTTTCCGAGTTAAAAAATGATAAATGTGTATTGTGTAAAAATAATGTTCATGCTTTACAATTTTGCCCACAATTTAAAATGTTTTCTGTAAACGAAAGAGTAGAATTTGTTAAAAATAATAGACTTTGTTTTAAATGTTTTTCACCTCAATGCAGCGTTAGAAGATGTAGATCAAAAAAATTGTTTCTGCTCTAAGCCGCATAACAAATTATTACATTACCCCAGAGAAATGAAAGGGAATTCTTTCTTCCCCCTGGAGACGATGACAGAGGTTAACCAGGATGAGCCACAATTCGCCTTGAGTGTAAATGCTGAATCTTTCGTTCCGAAAGTAGACGAAACACAGATCGTGGCAACGGCGTGTTTTAAAAACAAATGTCTTTTGAGTACTGCTTTAATTCTATATAGTGAAAGATAAATATTCAGAATGGCAGACATTTAGAGCCTTGCTAGACTCGGGAAGTGAAACTTGTCTAATTTCAAATGAGTGCGCGAATAAATTACGACTTAAGACCGAAAGAATAAATACATTAATCTCGTGTTTAAATGATGCTTCTATGGTTGTAAATGGGTGTGTTAAAGTGGCGATTTCTAATCAAAATAAATCTTTCGAAAGGGAATTGGATATGCTCGTATTTAAAAAAATCACTTATTTTATTCCGCAGAAAGCGTTAGAAATATATTCTGATTTTTCTAATTTTGTGGAATTAGCGGATTCTGAATTTAATGTTCCTGGCAAAATTGATTTATTATTAGGTGCAAATATATTTTATGAGTTATTGAAACCGGAAAGAATTAAAATAAAAGATTCGCAATTACTGTTAGTCAACAGCGTATTTGGTTATATAGTAACGGGTAATTTAGATTCAATAAATGAAACTAAGGTTCACTGCGGTTTGATTCGTGATGAGGACTTGAATAAAAATTTAGAAAAATTTTGGAAATTAGAGGAGTTAGAGAAATCAATAGTTAAAAATAAAGAAAGGCTAATTTGTGAGGAACATTACGCGAATACTCATTTTAGAACTAAAGAAGGTAAATATGTAGTATCTATGCCCTTAAAAAAGGAACCCTCGTGTTTGGGTAATTCGAAAGACTTAGCCCTCAAACGACTTGGATCGCTGTGGAATCGCTTAGCTAGATATGAAAATTACTTAAAATTATATCGTGAATTTTTAAGAGATTATGAAGGACTGGGACACATGAAGGAAGTGACTAACGAAACTGAACCGGAAATAACATATTACGCTACCCATCATGGAATTTATCGTCCAGAAAAGTCCACAACAAAACTTAGAGTTGTCTTTAACTGTTCTTCGTTAACTGATAATGGAATATCTTTAAATGACATTCAATATAATGGAGGAGTGATACAAGAGGACTTATATGCGCAAATGCTCAGGTTCAGAACTTACACGTATGCATTTACAGCAGACATTAAAATGATGTATCGAACTATATTAATTAACACTAAACAGCGTAATCTGCAGAGAATCGTTTGGTGTGAAAGTGAACATGAATCACCCAAAATTTACAAACTTTCGACTGTTACCTATGGCACTGTAAGTGCTCCCTACTTAGCACAGAGAACTTTAACCCAATTGTTGATGGATGAAGAGGCTAACTTCCCTATAGCAGCTTCCGTTTTACGGAACAACTCGTATATGGACGATGTCCTTTGTGGTGCTGCAACGTTAGAGGAGGCAATTAATCTCAGACAACAATTAAAAGGAATTTTGAAAAGTGCTGGAATGGAGTTGCATAAACTTTGCGCCAATCACGAGAAATTGTCACCAGATCCCGAACAGAATTACAATTTTGCAACTTTAACAGAGACGAAAACGTTAGGAGTGTCGTGGAAGCCGAACCTAGATTGCTTTTTGATTAAAGTGAAAGTCTGTTTGGACAGTTCTTATACTAAAAGAGACGCCTTGTCTACAATTGCCAAGATCTTTGATCCTGTTGGACTGATTGCACCAGTAATTTCCAAAGCAAAGATTTTCCTCCAGCATTTGTGGAGAAGCAAATTGAAATGGAATGACCTTCTGCCAGCTGAAGAATATCGAGAATGGCAGCAATTCCTAGTATCTTTAGACAATATCAACAATATAGAGATACCAAGGCGTATTCTTGTCGCTTTTCCAGAAGTTATTGAGATCCATGGCTTTGCTGATGCCTCAGAGCGGTGCTACGGTGCAGCAGTTTACTGCAAATCTAAAAATTTGAAGAGTGAAACTTTAGTTCGGTTAATCACAAGCAAATCGAGAGTAGCGCCTATTAAAAGCCTGACGATTCCCAGACTTGACTTGTGTGCTGCAGTGCTATTGGCAAAACTTGTGAAAAGAGTTGTAGCTGCTTTACAACTAGAAACTGCTGAATTATATCTTTGGTCGGATTCGATGATCGTCTTGGCGTGGCTTCGAAGAGAACCGATGGACTTAAAGACCTTTGTTCAAAATAGGGTTGCCAAGATACAAGAACTCTATCCTAATCATTTATGGAGACACGTACCATCTGATCAAAATCCCGCAGACTTAGTCTCCCGAGGAGTCGATCCTGATAAACTTTTGCAACAAAACTTATGGTTTAATGGACCAACATTTCTTTCAGGTGATGATGACTATCCAAATCGAACTATAAACTGTAGAGAGAAGCTAGATGAATGTAATTCAGAACTGAAAAACTGTGTTAATGAACAAATTGAAAACTTTCCATCGGTGCTTAAAATTCATGTTAATGATTTTTTAAACGACCTTCTTAATCTAAGCAATAATTACATAACTATTTTACGTGTATTAAGTTTTATTTTCAGGTTCGTGGAAAATTTAAAGGGAATAAATAAAGTGGCTGGTCCACTCACAACAAAAGAATTTGAGAAAGCTGAAACATTTCTGGTAAAAAAAGTGCAAGAGCAAGAATTTTCCAGTGATATTAACCATATTAAAAGTAAGGGGAGTGTGCTACCAAACAGTAAGTTAAAGACATTGAATCCCTTTTTTAGATGACAATGGTGTCTTAAGAGTAGGAGGACGATTGTGTAACTTAGAGTTAAGTTTTAATAAAAGGCACCAGATAATTTTACCAAAAAATAATAGATTAACTTTAATAATAATAGAATATTTTCATAAGAAATATTTACATGTGGCAACTGTATCTTTACTGAATCATATTCGGGAAACATTTTGGCCGTTGAATGGTAGGTCAATGTGCAGAAAAATTGTATATAAATGTATTGTATGTTTTAAAGCGAAACCAATTGTGTCTACTCAAATTATGGGTAATTTGCCAAAAGAGAGACTTGTTACTGATTATCCATTTAATTGTTCAGGAGTAGATTTCTGTGTTCCTTTTTCATTAAAAATAAAGGACAACGTAAAGGAAATTTGTTTAAAGTGTATATTTGTATTTTTGTGTGTTTTTGTGTTTAAAGCGGTACATATTGAGTTAGTATAAGATTTAACATCGCAAGCATTCATTGCCGCGTTGAAAAGGTTTATGGCTCGAAGAGGCAAATGTGCAAAACTGTTTTCGGACAATGGTAAAAATTTCGTCGGAGCTAGCAATGAAATTAAAAAACTCCTTGAAATAGTCAGAAAACCAGACGAAAAATTAGCTAATTACTTAGCAGCAGAAGGAATAGAGTGGAAATTTATTCCTGCGAGGTCGCCCAATTTTGGAGGTCTTTGGGAAGCGGCCATAAAGTCATGTAAATATCCCTTAAAAAGAGTTGTGAATGGAATTAATTTAACGTACGAGAGGAACTACTTACGGTCACTGTACAAATTGAGGGAATTTTAAATTCTCGACCGCTTTGCCCCCTATCAAACAATGATGATGATTTCCAAGTGCTTACACGAGCTCATTTTTTAATTAGTAGGTCTTTAAATTCGCTAGAAGAGCCTAATTTGACAAAATGTAAAGAGAGTAATCTCAAAAAGGGGCAAAAAATAACTAAGATAGTTCAATTAATGTGGAAATTTTGGAGTCGTAATTACTTGAATCAATTACAACAGAGAGGAAAATGGATGTTTGAAAAAAATAACGTTAAAATTGGAGACTTGGTTTTAATAATTGAAGAAAATTTACCAACATATAAATGGGCATTAGGTAGAATCGTAGAATTGTATTATGGCGAAGATAAAAAAGTGCGTGTTGTAAAAATTAAAACTCAGTATAGTACATGTAAAAGAGCCATATCAAAAAATTTGTGTTTTACCAATGGAAGATCCTTAAATATAATTTGAATTTTTCATTTAGTGTACCATTGGTGGTGTGTAAATTTACTCATTGTTAGTAAAGTGATTTTGTATTTGTATAAAAAAAATATTGTTATTTGTGAAATCTTGAATTTATATAATGATTTATGTAATTGTATTTCTTGAGAATTGTCAAATGTTGAATGTGTAAAGTGTTCTAGATGTAACCAATATGAATGTTAATTTAGTAACAATGATTGCATGGTTAAACCAGTGCAATGTGGGGCGGTATGTTAGTTCTGTTAATGAACAGCGCCCTCTAGTGGCTTGTAAAATAAAACGTCAGTGTATGTGTAACAATCACTCCGAGAGGTAGTGTACGGAGTAGAGAAATTAAAGAGATCACAGTCCACTGCTAGTGTTGTTTATTGTGTTGAGTCAATACAGACACTGTGGCCGTAAACAATATAGATCAGTTTGATCTTCTTTAAGCAGGACGCTCTTTTTCTCCGAAGCTGAATTCAATTGCAGCACGGCTTCCGAAGATGTCTTTTTCTCCCTGCGTTGCGGTCCGTCCGTAAAAGCCCAAAATTTCCTCCTCTCACGGGTCCTGAATGCTAACTTTTTATCCCAAAGTGCTGCCACCAAAACTCTAAGCTGTAACGTTTGAAAGAATAACGGTAGCGTATTCTTGGTTAATTAAAATATGAAATTTGTTTACGTCACAACTATTGAAAATTATTTACTAAATGATACATTACAGTTATGTTTGGAGAGGAGGACGTTACAATTAATATTACTTTCTGTTGTATTCATTTTATGTTAAAATTGTAATATTCGTTGTATTCAACGCCGTTTTTCTTAAATTATAATGGCGATTCAATGAAAAATCATTGTGAAATGTTAACAATAGAGTCAAGTTGGCAAATGTCTAGCTACTTTTATAGCTCGAGCTTTATTAGAGCTTTGTAAGACCCTCTGTGTAGCGGAGCGATGCACGTTAATACTTTATACACCGCATTATGATTTACTGCAGTTTTTTTCATACAATATTTGGTTTTTGGATCACTACATTCAAAATTAAAGGAATATACATAAACAAAACACTCCACTTTGGGAAATCTAATCCTTTAGAGCTAAAAAATTAATTAAAGATATTTCACTGTAAAATTAATTACGTACACTGTTCACTAAAAATAAATAGTCAAATCGTTTTCTAAGGTCTTCATTGATATGCAAAAAAAAAGAAGAAGAAGAAGCTTATATTTTGACAAACTAATTTTTTCGGGACGAAAATAATAATCTTTGCAATCCGCTGAAAACGCAATATCTGCTACAAAACTATTCGCCTTCCCCGCTAAAATACTCATCATAAAACCCTTGCTGCCATATATCTTGGAAGAGTGGATTTCAAATAATATTCCTGCTAAGTATTTGTAGAATATTCCTTCTAAGTTGGTGTGGTGGGGTAGTTAGGAGAAGGGGATGCCGGCTCGGGTGTCGTCCACGTCACTTGACCATGGTTCAAAATTACGTGGTCCTTAGCCAAAAGCCCTCGTGTAGCTGAAGAGTGCGACGGTTATATTCACTCACTCACTCCAAAAATTACAGTACAGTTGTTATAGTTATTTTTATACTTAAAAATGCAATATTTGGCCTATTTATTTAAAATTATAACGGTATAACTAACTACTAACCACAAACAAATTTTGAAAGTTTGTCCAAATGATGTAGTGTGAAAGATAAAATTTATTTACTTTAAGTACCAGAACCGATAAAAGCATTTGTTTTGAAAAAAGATCAATTTCTTACTAACAAATGTGCATAAAAAAATGCATTCAAGTAAAGAGAGATTTATAACAACCTCTCTCTTAAAAACTTAGCTTTATTCTGAAATAAAAAAAAATTAGGGATTATGCTGATAACAGGAATTAATTGAAAGCGAGTGCCTTGCGTAGCCAAAACAAAAAAGATTTCTTCACAAACAAAAGATAGATATATGAAGACGTGGTTTTTTTTTTTTTGCAGCGCACGCCAGAATTGCTTGCAGATGGCAAAATTTTTCCTACTTACTTTATAAATATGGTTATATTTTGGACACTTCACGCAATATCTTTATAAATTATAGCCTATGTGTTATTCTGATGTATAAGCTGTATTACTGAAAAGTTTTATGAAAATCCATTCAGTTGTTTTTGCGTGAAAGATGGCCAAACATCCTCACAAACTTTTGCATTTATAATATATATCTAGATTAATCAAATCAGATAGGCAGTAAATTTTCTGACAAAAAATATTTTAAATATATTTCATTATGTTTTAGCAAATGGTGAGAACCTTTTACTTAAATTATCAAATATGTAATCACTTATATATTAGCATCACCACAGCAAAATGTGCACCTTGCAAATTGTACCATGATACCAAAACAACAATTGTTTATTATGTATTTTATTTGAAAAGAAACAGCCAGTGAGATTTTAGAAGAAAATGGCATAAATTTGGCTACAGTGAGATGTTAATATATAGGTATCAATTTATTCATATACATATATATATATATATATATATATATATATATATATATATATATATATATATGCTTACCTTTGTTATCTATACAAATATGGAGTTTAGAGCTCAAACCCCTCCCCCATGAACAGATTTTTAACAAAGATTACATCTTGATGCTTCTGTCTGCTTTTTAAAAAATACAAACCTTCCCATGAAAGTAGTTTATGTATGCTAGTGGTATTTTGTTGGATACTTTTTCTTAACAATCACTGACATTTTCAGATTGTGAAGCAAGGAGATGAAATTTACAGATTGTCATATAACAACTTGAAGAAAAGATCTGTCTAAAAATGGCATTAGAAAATAAAGAGCTTTTACCTTTCGTAATGGACCACTTGCCATCTTTTTTTGCCGAGAGAGCCAAAATAGAACTTAATGAAACGCCAGAAAAAAGAGTTTCTGAACTTTCGAACATAAAACAACTAGCAAAAGGTATATTAGTAATGTATTTTCTTTTCTCATTTTCAACTTTTTGTGTGTTTGTGGAATGTGAAATAATAGATGATTAAATGATTCGTATAAAATGTTAGAAATATTTCACTTCAGAAAAAAACTTATTCAGTGGTCTATTTATTTTGTTAAAATCTTAGTACCATTAAACAATAATGGTTAAAGTGTAAATTATGTTGTCTGTTGGAGAAGTTGCTAATTTTTTGGTGTTTGCTTTCTTATACAGGGGTTGGCAAATTATCTATAGTTTGCATGAAATTCCAAACAAAATAATAATGTAAAATACAATTTTCAATGTGTATAAAAGAGAATTATACACATAGAATTTAGTGAAATAAATTCTCAATAAATATCTTAAAATATGAAAATCTTATTATTATTTTTCTACAAGAACAATGAAAGAAATGTTAAATAAAAAAGGAATCATCTGTCTTTTTAAAAACATTGTCTGTTTTGAGTAACAAATGTCAATCAAACATAGAAAACATTCCCTTATTAGAATTAAATGCATATTTCATTGTGTGTGTATTTGGGTTTACCAAAGTAAACAGTTTGTCAAATTGAAATAATTATCGCCACAACATCTGAAAATCATCACAAAATCTAAAAGACTGTAATGTACTCTCCAGAAAACCACAATTATATTTCTGCCAGTTAGTTTAAATGTAGTTCTTTTTGTTCTTTCAAGGATAACTTTTTAATGTTTATTTATTTTTCAAAAATCGGTCAGGATAAGTAGTTTATTTATTTCAAAACGGTCAGATTGAAACAAAAGTTTTCTGTCAAAAAAGTGCTTAATAAAGTTAGAAAAAAAACTAGAAATTAATGCCTTTAGTGTAGGTAGTAATTGCTACCCAAATCTGTGATTTTTGACAATTTTTGAAGACTTCACCCCTGAAACTTGGAACAGACAAATGAACCTTCCAAACCAAAAACAGATTAACCTTATTTCAGAGGTCATAAGCTGAATTGAAAATAACACCAGTAAGACGTAGCTGCAGGTATGAAAAAAAGGTAAAAGTCTAAAGAAGGGACATCAGGGCTATATGGTGGCTATTCCAGTCTGTACAGACACATGTAGTCTTTCATCATCTTGATGGAACAGTACCTTCTTGCACCAGTACTCAGTTTGACATTTTGCCTTGATAACAGCATCAACATAGACTAACATCTTACTGTTGATGGTTTTGCTTTTTGCCTGATACCCTTTGGACAATACCACAACATTCCCATCAGATACAAAGCATAATATTTCTGTTAGTCAAACTGTGCTTTACGACATTATCGATGGGCTCACGAGGCACAGATTAACCACCTTTCAGGCTTGTGTTGAAGTAATTGCATTTTTCAGGCCTTAACACATCTGTTCTAATCTGAGTCAGTTCATGCAGCACCCCCCAGGGACTAAACTTGTATGTCAGGATACATAGCACAATTAATGAACATAGCACTGTTGTTTAACTGTTTAGCTTTCAGCACCAAACGTTCTCATTGTCACATGGTATAACTATAGTGTCCAAATCTATACTCATGATTTGGTGACATTCTGTAGCTAACTTTCTACATCAGAATTGGAAATAAATGATAGTTGTAATTCAATAGCATGATAGTTCAATTTCATACACCTTTTATTTAATGATATCAATGTTTTTTACAGATTTCACAACACAGTATTAAGTGAAGCTAGTATCTTTCTTTCAGATGTCAAAAATCATCTTACAAGATATGAGCAAATATACCAATGTGAACTGTTTGCGCAGACAATAATGTTGGTGGCAGGAAACCTTTGTTACTACCAGATATTTTTAATTTTTAATACATAAATCAGATATAAATATTTGCCATTTCTATATTGATTTTTAGTTGTATATGAATTAAATTATTTTTATAGATGTAGTTTTTTCTTAAATAATCTGTGATGGAAATGTCAGTTTTCCTATAAATTTAAACTTGTTCTCAATATTTCAACATTATCTATGTAATGTGAAATGTGAAATTCATCCAAACTGGAATATGTATTTACGTTAGAACAATTGAAATTGAATTAGTACAATTTGTTGTCTCAAGTTCTACTTGCAGCAAAGATTACATGCAAGTTAAGGTTTCTTAGAATAGTTTTTGAAAATTTTAATGTACTTTCTGCATTGCTTATCTGAGAAATTTAGTTTTTATAATCATTTTTTGCGCATCTGAATGAAATTATTAAAAAAAGATTATTCCAAAAGTTTTTAATTAATGTAAATAACCAATATTTTTAATGCAACAAAATACATAAATCATGTAGCTGTTCCTATCTCTGTCTAAAAACCTAAATGTTATGATTGTTTATTATGAAGTAACTGAACTATTGTAACTGTTAAGAAAATTAGTCATTCAATGCTAATAGAAAAATATCATGACATCAAGAATTATGTTAGGTCCTCTCATTTTATTACAATGGTAATCTTAACCACACTTTTATTCATCCTGTCTTCAGTTTAATTCAACACCTCAGGTTAAACTCTTGCTTATCTGTCATTATACTTATACCTAGTCTCAATTTTTTTGGTAATTGGTAAACATTATCATGTAATTATTGTTACAGTTTTGATCATGCTCAGTGTAAGAAGTGTGCATGGCTTTATCAATGCTGAAATTGTATATATTGTGTAGCATATACTTTGGATTAATAAATTGAATGTTGATCTTAGGTGACTACATATAAGAGGCATTTTTATTTATTCTCAATTTACTTGAATTGCTTAAGAAATACTTTCATGGAGTTGAGATAAGCATTTGATATAAGTATATAATAAAGTTAAAGAAGAAAAGAAAAAAATAAACATAAATGAGAATCTGCAATAGTTAGAGAATTTGTTAAACTTTAACTGTTGTACCTTTTGTCTGGTAACAAAATTAAATGTACACTGCTGGACAATTGCTAAGGACGGAAGGACGGATAACAGTATCATCCATAGCAACCACAAAATGAAAGGAAGCAAAATCTGGAAAATTAGAATAAGTGCGGGATATTAGTAAGAAGAAGTATGAGTATGCAAATTTTTTTCCACGTCTGTTCATCACGTGATAGCGTTCATAAGAGCTTTAAAGGTTTTGACGCGTGTGGACAGTTGTTGTTTCAAGTCAAAGTTTTACAAGAAAGATTTCATAGACGAACTTAAAATTTTTGGCATGTCTTTCCGACATCACATAGATGATTTTATGCGTGGCCGAATTATTGGAAAGATCGAAGAAGAGCGAAAAATAACAGATGTTGCCAGGGAGTTCGATATCGCTCACAGCATTGTTTCACGGCTGTGGAAGTCATTTAAAACTACTGGAATGTGTAGTAGACGGCACGGGGAGGTCGTGTTAGAAGTACGACGCAAGCAGAAGACAGATATATCGTCCTATCAGCAAAAAGGAACAGGCGCACCACAGCTCAGCAGGGGGAAAATCAGTTTCTTGCTGCCTCAGGAAAGCAAATATCCCGAAAAACTGTTGCCAGACGTTTGAGGGGAGGAGGACTATACGCACCCAGACCTGTTGTGTGTGTCCCATTGACCAGACAGCACCGTACTGCCAATTTGCAATGGTGTCGTGAGCATCACAATTGGACTGAACAGGACTGGGCATGCGCACTACTCTTAGATGAGAGTAGGTTCAGTCTGTCTTCGGATTGTAGACGCCAACTGATCTGGCGCGAGAGTGATACTGCTTATCGGCCAGAAAATATCCAGGGAAAGGACCGATATCCGACATGCAGTATCATAGTGTGGGCCGGCATCATGATCAATGGCCGCACGCGCCTACATGTGGTTGCGAATGGGACTATGATGGGCCAACGATACATGGATGAAGTTCTACTTCCTCATGTTCGTCTTTTCCGTGGTGCTGTCGGTGATAAATTTGTTTTTATGGACGACAACGCAACATGTCATAGAACACTCGCTGTTCAGGATTGTCTAGACAGCGAGAGTATTCAACGTCTCGTATGGCCATCGCGTTTTCCAGATCTAAATCCCATTGAAAATGTGTGGGATGCTATGGGGAGGCAAGTTGCTGGTCGAAACTATCCTCCGACAAACAACAACACCCTCATCCGTGCACTCACAGAGGAATGGGATAAATTGCTTCAACAGCTGCTGGATAATGTTGTGCAAAGTATGGTACGACGTGTGGAATGTTGCATCACACTCAACGGTGGACATATCCCGTATTGATACCTTTCTTTAAGGTGCCTGGTGACTTTTAGATGCATTGTTCCATTTCTCCGTACGCAGATCAAATGAACATTTTTTTTCTTTCAGATGTTTCACAGCTTTTGTACTTTCCAGAACAATAAATATTCTTTATTCTAATGTCTGAACAGTGTGGCAACTATATTTTATCCTACTAGGCCTCATGTCTCGCTTAATGTTATGCTATATAGCAATTTGTGATCCGTCCTTAGCAATTGCCCAGCAGTGTATTTCCACAATAGGATATTTTTAAATAATATACAATTACTTATTATTAGGCTATTGTATATTCCTTTGAAGGGATACTTGTGTTTCAAACCATCAACCAGTTTTGGGTGGTAAAAAGGAATCAGCAAATTCTGTCATCTGTATAATTATTATGTTTGAACCCCCCCCCCCTAATAATTATACAGATGAAGGTTTGAAGGGAAATGGTTTTCTGCTTTTGGCTGCACATTGTGGCATTTGGCAATTTCTTTCGCTTTTGACAAAATTGGTCAACAGTACAATAAGTACTTTTAGAAAAGTGCCATCCCGTACATTTCAGTGCAGTGTATCCCAATTTTTAATAATCACTCTACCTAAATATTTCTTTTTATTGAATATATGAGGCTATAATTGGTTTTTGATTCAATGTAAAAGATGCTTTTAAAAGGAAATGACTTGTTCGATGTAGTTTTTTTATGTGGATTTTATTTTAAATATTAAATTATCTACGTTTCTTATATTTTAGAGTGAAAATAACTATTTTGTTCTTTTCAAATAATATTAATTAATTATAAATCTCTTCCTTTGTGATAAGACTGAACCCTCATATTAATATGTATGTTTATTATTGCAAAGATTTATATTACATATAAAACCTAAAATTATTTTCTCTTTGTTTAGATGATGAAGCCCTTTGTGAAATCAACTTTACGGATGACTTTTTGATCCAATTCTTAAGATATGCTAAATATAATATCCAAAAAGCCTTTTCTCATTTAAAAAATTTTATCAGATTTAAGAAGAAATATGACTTTTTAATGGAGAGTGTTCCAGAAAATTATTTTTCAGAAATACCTTCTTCCAGATTTGCTACCATTCTTCCATCAAGATGCCCAGATGGATGCACAATAATTTATTGTCAAATAGGTAATATATTAAAAGCATTTTTTCCTGCATTTATTATATTGTAAATTGTGTGTGTTTGCTAACATTTACTGTTCGTGAATATATATCTATGTATATGGTTCTACGTGTTTTTCAATTTTTTTTATTGATTATAATCTGATGTGTATATTATGTAAAATTTAATTAAGTATTTGCTATTAATAATTAGTTTTATTAATTAATACTAGTTATTTATTCAGTAACTAATTTTTTACTATTTTTTGTTCCCGAAAACCGACAATTGCAAATTTAAAAAAAAAAACGCTTCTTGCATACCTCAGCTTAAAAAAAAGAAAAAAAGAAAGAAAAAAAACCCACCTTTTTAATAAATTTTAAGTCTATAGATCTAATAGCTGATAAAAAAGTTTTTTTTTATTTATAACTCCCCGTAACTCTCTCTTGAAGGTCGATTTTTGAAAATACCTTCCTAAGCTGATCTCTGCTCAGCAAAAGAATTTAAATTTAATTTTAAAAGATTTGCGTAATGTGAACGTTTTAAATAGTATAAATAATTTATATCTGAAAGTGTAATACATTAATATTACTTTCTGTTGTATTTATTTTACGTTAAAATTATAATATTCGCAAGCAACTTTTCTTAAATTACTAGCTGCATGCCCCGGCGTTGCAAGGGCTTTCTCTAGTTTTATAAATTTTAACTTTCCTTCACAAAATCAGCACTTCAAATACTCTTTTTTCAAAATGACTTCCATCAACCTCCTCTCCTCCGCTTAGCCCGGCGTAGTTCGGGCTTTTACCGAGTGTATAAATAAAAAATCTCTGCTTTGAGATTTTTGCGCTTCTTTTCTTTGTCAGACAGGTTTATTTCCCCCCGGCGTTGCACGAACATTTTTAAATGCCTATGTTGTCATGACAATTTCCTTTCCCCTCTCGCTATCAGAGCTATCGAGTAAACGAACAGTGGAACTTTGATATTCACTCACTCACTCACCAACGTTTTAGGCTCCAGAAAGGAAAATACAACAGTAGAAATTTTTATAATTACAAAATTTTGCAACTGTATAAAATGTTGAGTTAAAATTGTGAGTATTCTGTGAAATGTTCGGAAAACGTTTCATACTATCTACAGTATTAAAATCCGAAGGTAAACAAACGTATTTATCTATGTATGAATCTATGCGTCCGTATTTTCTGACGAACCACACGACGCAGAAACTCGCCGAAGGTACCAAAATTTCGGGAGTTATCCGAGGAATCCGTTTTGACCATTTATATTCAGATATTCCGATTAGTGAGAAAGATATTAATTAAAAACCTTAAAACGCATAATTAGTGCCATGTTTCTCCGTCAGGGGACAAGTTCAAAAAAGTTCGGAACTTCTTTTTTTTTTCGTTTTTAAAACACGATCTAATTTTTTTCATGAGACTCAGACAAAAAAAATAATTACAGATTCAGAAAGATCATTTACTTCGCCACGATATGGTATAATTTATTTTACGTAAAAAATGATATTTTCTATTTTTTACGATTTTTTTAAAATGAGTCGCAATCGATAAGTTTTTATGAGTATGATTTCTAAATCGTTCCGCTTGCATTTTCTTTCTCTCTTATGAAAAAAATATTTTACACTAAAAAAGTTCAAGCTTTTTTATTTTAGAATCAGTCATTTAAAAAATTTGTTGTCAAAAATCGGTTTTTTTACGATTTTTCAAAAAATACTCAAAATTTCATTTAAATACTTAATAACTTCTTTATTTATCAAAATAATCTCACGTAACTTTTTTTTCCGTGTGTAGAACGATAGTATACGTAATCTGTACATACTTTGATAAAATACCTTAAAAATTACGGGTTTTTTTTTTAAAAAATGTGTTTTTCGTTTTTTCCCCTTTTTTCGGGAAATATGTAAGCATTACTTTTTTAAAAAGTTTTTTGTTTAAAAATTACCATTGTTTACAATCGATATATTAAGTCTGAAAGCATTAACCTAAAAATGAAGCCAGAAAAAAATTTAACTTTATCAAATAACGGAATGCGAAATTGAATATTTCTTTCTTTTAGTTTTAAAAGTCTTTTTTCTGTTCTTCCCCCTAGTAGTCGCGGAGCAATCGGTAAAGGCGCTTCGATACATACCATATTAATCGGGTTCGGAACTGAGGTTTATATTTTATGATTTGATAAAAATACTCAAAATTTTATTCGCGCATTTAAAAACTTCAACAGGAATTTATTCGCGCATTTAAAAACTTCAACAGGAATTTGTAATTGGAAAGATAATTTATTTCATCACACCCACAAATGCTGGGTTTTTTTTTTTCGATACTTTACAAAATCTCTAAAATGAAACAATTTTAATGCGTTTGTATGAATATATATGATTCTTTTAATGCCTTGAAACTTCATATATCGATTGCAAACAACGGTAATTTTTTTAAACAAAAAATGTAACAAAAATAATTGTTAAATATTTCTCGCAAAATGGGAAGATAACGAAAAACATAATTTTTTTTAAAAAAACCGTAATTTTTAAGATATTTATCAATTTCCGTAATATGTATAAAGATTGAAAAAATTACCTAAAAACTACGTTTTTTTTTTAATTTGCTTTTCGTTTATTTCCCTTTTTGCTAGAAATAACAAACTTTTTTTTAGTCAGATACGTATTTAAATAATTTACTAAACACAGTGGAATGAAAAAGGTTAAAATTAAAATAAAATATCAAAATGTTTTTATCAGATCGTTTTTCTTTAACGGTTTTTTCATTACATGTATTATATATATATATATATATATATATATATATATATATATATATATATATATATATATATATATATATATATATATATATATATAGGCTTTCCCCCATACTGTTTTTTCTAACTTATCTATATTTATATGTTTAATCAAACATTTCAGTGTTCAGAAAAAAGCAATCGTTTCAATAACTATCTGTAAATTTTTCTTTTATTTATTAATTATAGAAATTTGATTTTAATAAATATATATACGTTTTTTGTTAAAATGGTTATTTCTATTACTTCATTACTAAAGGAATTTTTTGTTAATTAAAAAGTGCATCGTCTATTATTTTGGATCAAATTACATTTTAGGGACATTTTTAAGCTAACTATATGCAACGATTGATTGATTCATGCAAATCTGAAATCCATTTTATTATTTTAGATTCTTAGAAACTAACTATTATTAAAAAATGATGAACGTTTTTTGTTTTGCTTTTAGCATTAGAATCGTTTTCGTTTTATTACTTCATATTAATATTTTTTTAATTCTAACGCAACATTGTTTTTTATAAACCATACATCAAAATTTGCAGCTATATCTTACCTGTGAGAAGGAGAGGAAGATAGAACAATAATTTTATACTAAAAAAACCGTGTTCGGGCTACAGAGAGAGAAAAAAATCTGTCGTAAATAAAAAAAAAAGTAAAATGGAAGAAATTTCGAAAAAGAGAAATTTTTTGACATAATTTTAGAAATCACTTACATTGTGCGGGTACAAACTCATCATAGAAATGCTTGTGTCATGAGAAAAAGAGAAAGCCAGAGCAACGCCGGGATTAGCGATTGAGGAGGAAGTCATTTTGAAAAAGAGCATTAGAAGAGCTGATTTTGTGGGGAGGAAAGGGAAATTTTTTATAAAGGTAGAGAAAGCCCGTACAACGCCGAGTAAATTCATTTTACACACATATGTAAAATAATGAACATAACATAATTAATCATATTGTTTTTGAAAATACAATAAAACTGATGATCTTTAATATTTTTAAAAAATAGGTTGCTTTAAATGTTAAGAAAAATAAAATGCGGCACTTTAATCAATTTCATTTGTCAGGCTTTACGTTTATTTTATCAATGCACATATGAGTGTTAGCATTTTTATATTTTTTAAAAATACACGATATTTCTTATAACTACAACCCAAAGAAATTTCGAAAAAGTATATTTTACTGAAACTTTTACTTATAAAAGTACAAAAAACCCGTGAAAGGCCGGGCCATACAGCTAGTTACTTTTATAAATGAAGAAGTTATAAAACTTTGAATTTGATAAGTAGTTAGCAAACATTTAAAATTTGAGTATTTTTTTAAAAATTCGTAAAAAAGTTTTCGGCAATTTATTTTTTAAATCATTAACTCTAAAAGATCAAAGTATGAGTTTTTAAAAAATCTTTTTTTATATAAAAGGATCGATATTGATTCATTTTAGAAAAATCCCTTAAATGATGTAAAGTATCGTTGTTTAGTAAAAAAAAAAAAAACTCTACCTTGATGAAACAGATTACCTTGCCAAGTACAAAATTGCCGGCGAAGTTATTGAATGCGCGAATAAAACTTAAAGTATTCCTTAAACAATCATAAAAATTTAGCGATGATGGAAGGTTTCTTGTTAAAATTTTAATTTCTTTCTGGGCTTCATTTTTAAGTTAATGCCTTCAAACTTCATATATTAATTGTAAACAACGATACTTTTTTTTAAAAAAAATGTAACAAAAATAATGCTTAATACTTCTCTCAAAAGGGAAAATATTTTTTTTTTTAAAAAAAACCGTAATTTTTAAGCAGTTTTTTCAATCTTTGTACAGATTACGGATACACGCGGAAAAAAATTTCCTGAGATTATTTTTATAAATAAAGTTGTTATTAAGTATTTAAATAAAATTTTGAGTATTTATTGAAAAATCGTAAAAAAAAAAGTTTTTGATTTATAATTTTTTAAACGACTGATTCTAAAAGAAAAAAGTATGAATTTTTTTAGTGTAAAATATTTTTTCGTTAGCGTGAAAGAAAATGCAAGCAGAACGATTTAGAAAACGTATCGATTTCGACTCATTTTAAAAAAATCGTATGAAATTGAAAATAGCATTTTTTTGTAAATTAATTTTTACCGTATCGTGGCGAAAGAAATTATCTTCCTGATTCTATAATTATTTTTTGTCTGAGTCTCATAGAAAAAATTAGATTATGTATTAAAAACGTATGGAAAAAAACAAGTCGAAGATTTGAAACTTCGCCGGCTTGTGGGAAAAAAGGGCACTAATTTTGTGTTTTAATGTTTTTTATTAATATATTTTGAACTAATTGGAATTAAGAACAATTAAGATTAGGGCGTTAGTTTTGAACCTAAGAACTAAAAGATTATTTGACGATTATTAAAAAGAGTGAATTAAAAGGATGTTATGGGGAATTATTACATATCTATATATACTAGCTGCATGGCCCGGTGTTGCACGGGCTTTCTCTGCTTTTATAATATTTCCCTTTCCTTAACAAAATCAGCACTTCTAATATTCTTTTTCAAAATGACTTCCATTAACCTCCCCTCCTCCGCTTAACCAGGCGTTGCTCGGGCTTTTACAGAGTGTATAACTTATAATTCCCTGTTTCGAAATTTTTTCGCTTCTTTTCTTTGTTAGACAGGTTTATTTCCCCGGCATTTCACGAACGGTTTCAAATGCATAACATATTGTCATGGAAATTTCCCTTCCCTTCTCGCTATCAGAGCTCTCGAGTAAGTGAACATTGGCTTGTAACTTTTAAGGCCCGGGAAACAAAAACGTACCTTTATAAAAACAGCTGTGTGTTGAAAGAAATAGAAATTTTTATAATTAAAAAATTTGAAAACTCTATTAAATGTTGACTTTAAATTGTGAGAATTTTTTAAGTTTTCGATTCACGGAAAAAAAAATTTCAAACAATTACTTTTATAAATGAAGAAGTTATAAAGACTTTGAATTTAATAAGTAGATAATAAATATTTAAAATTTGAGTATTTTTTTTTAAAATTCATGAAAAAAAATTCAACGTTTTATTTTTAAATTAATAATTCTAAAATGTCAATGTATAAATCTTTAAAATTAATTCTCATATAAACGTATCGATATTGATTCATTTTAGGAAAAACCTTAAAATACGTAAAGTATCGTTGATTTGTATTTAAAAAAACATGCTGTATCTCGTGATGAAATAAATTATCTTTCCAATTACAAAATTGCTGGCGAAGTTATTACATGCACGAATAAAATTTTGAATATTTTTTAAAAGAATAATAAAAACTAAGCGATGATGTTGCTTCAAACCCGGACACAAAATTTACTAGTCAAACGCTCTAACCGACCGTTACACGAAAAATCTTCAGAAAAAAATAAATAAAAGACTTTTAAAATAAAAGGAAGATATATTCAATTTCGTCTTGCGTTATTTGTCAAAGTTTAAATTTTCTTTCGGGCTTCATTTTTAAGTTAATGCTTTCAAACTTTATATATCGATTGTAAACAACGGTAATTTTTAAACAAAAAACGCAACAAAAATAATGCTTAGATACTTCTTGCAAAAAGAGGGGGGGGGGACGAAAAACACATTTTTTAAAAAAATACACCGTAATTTTTAAGCAATTTTTTTAGTCTTTGTACAGATTACAGATAATATTCTTCTACACACAGTAAACAAAGTTTCGAAAGATTATTTTTATAAATAAATAAATTATTAATTATTTAATAATATTTTGAGTATTTTTAGAAAAATCGTAAAAAAAAAAAATGTTTTTGACATTTAATTTTTTAAATGGCTGATTCTAAAAGAGAAACACATAAACTTTTTTAGTGTAAAGTATGATTTCATTAACGCGAAAGAAAATGCAAGCGGAACGATTTAGAATTCATACTCATAAAAATGTATCGATTTTAACTCATTAAAAAAATGGAAAATATAATTATTTTTGTAAAATAAATTACGTCGTATGGTGGAGAAATAAATGATCTTTACGATTCTGTAATTATTTTTTTTCTGAGTCTCATAGAAAAATTTAGATCGGGTTTTAAAAACGTCTAAAAAAAAAGGTCGGAGAGTTTGAACTTTGCCCCTGGAGGGAAAAAATGGCACTAATTATGCGTTTTAAGGTTTTTAATTAATATATTTTAACGAATTGGAATATCGGAATATAAATGGTAAAAGCGTATTCCTCGGATCATTCAAGTGTTTTTGGTACCTTCGGTGAGTTTCTGTGTCTTGCGGTACGTGAGAAGATAGACTTTATCGACAATATCGGTGTTTTATTTTATCTTAGCATTCTTATAAATACTTAATTTTTCTCTCTCCCAAAATTAAATAAATTCTTATGAAAATTGGTCTCTGAAGCTATTTCAAACATCCTTCAGAATATTGTCTTCCCTCCCCTAAAAAACACATTTTGCTTTAAAGTATTAAAAAGTAAAGAATAAAGTTTTCAAATTTCTAAAATTCAATGAAATAATACATGTAAAATTAATTTTATTATATGTGCAGGATTGGCAGGGATAAAATATAGCCTACCCACGACAAGAACTAGAGTTAGTTTACATAATGAAAAAGAATATACTATGAATACCACACAAATATATAAGCACCATCTATTGGCATAAAAACAAACTCATGCTAACCCTAACTAGAAATTCATTATCTTTAAACATCTGAAATCAGTTTCTTCAATAGAAACTTTATGTGAAAAAATCATTATTAACATAAAAAATAAACACTCTATTTGTTTGAATTCACTTTTGCTTTAAGAAATAGCTCCCAGCTGCTGGTGAATGAGTGAAGAAAATCTGACCTGCCGATTCAAATGTGAATGAGAATGACAGCGGATTGAACCGGTTTCGGTTGATGTGAAGGAGGGAAGCGAATCTTGGCTTATTTGAGCGAGAAATTACGAAGCCGAATCTTGGTTGATCAGGCAATTCATGGTGAATAAATCGGAGTCGTTTGGTGTGAAGGGAGCCTTAGATTTAATCTCACCTGTGCAGTCATGGGGTCTATTTTGACCAATGAGGAAACAAACTTGCGCGCGCGCATTTAGGTAACCGTAGTTGATAAAATAGTAGTGAAAGGAACGTTTAATTGGGAGTTTGTGTTTCCACGTGACCTCAGTTACTCAATTTTTGGTTTCATAGCCCAGTTCAACTGACAGTAATTACTGTAATATAAACTGCGAAATTCATTAAAAACTTATGTCCAGGCAAACAATTGAAAGGCTATATACTCCTGCTTGACATTAGACCACATGTAGCAAAAAAAATTAGTGAATTTCTAAAAAAGGTTTGGTGGGAACTGTGTAGGATCACCTGCCTTGTAGTGCTGAGCTGTCACCACTTGACTTCATTGTATTTAGTCCAATGGTAAAAGAACTTTCAAAAACAATACCATTCGGATGATGAGGTGAGTAACCCAATAATGCTTATCAGACCCAGTGGATAGGATTTTTTTGCAGAAGTAAAAAAAAAACTTGTTCAATACCTCGCTGAATGTTTAAATAGTTGAGAAAATTGCACTGAATAATATATTTGCATTAAATGTTATGATACTCGTACATATGGAATTATTGTTTTGTCTTAAGCAATGCAACTATTTGACTGACCCTTGTATACATAGTGTATGTTAAAAAATTTATGCTTTGCTTCTATTAATTTAATTTTTTCGAAACAAGTCTGTTAATTAAAAAAGAAGTGATTGGTGTCTTGTAAAGGACAGTGATTAAATAGAACTGAAGATCCTATCTATCCAGCATCAGCAATCTTTCCATGAAGAAAAGGAGAACCAGAGCCTCAGGAGAGGATGGATTTCTGCCTATTCCCCTCTACCACCCAGGGGTTAAACCTGTAGAAGTGTAGGAAGATTCGAACCGGGCACCTTTCGTTCCGAACGCCAATACTTTATCTATCACGCCAAAACGATCGTCTTCGCGTGACTGGTTTATATAGTACTGGTTTATATAGATACCGCTACAGAGGCGTTCCACTATATGGCCCTTGAGAATGTACCCTTTTGGGGTTACAGGCTTCCCCAAAGAGAAAAGGGATTGTATTTATTTAACGAAGTTTAAAATAATTGAATATTTGTTAAATTGAAGCACTCTCCATGCAAGGAACATGAATTTTCTTCAGCTGAAAAAGACATTGACTTATTATTAATAAGTTTAGTTTACTATTTCTAAATATATATATGTGAATTAAAAAATTAAAACTAAATGAGTTAAGGAAAGGTGGCATACATAATTGGTGCTTATGATTTCCCTAATATGCATTTGCGATTATAATTATATATTTTTTCCTTTCAATTTTGTAAAAATAACTAAGCAGCAATTACTTTAATCTACTTTGCAGGATTATGGGATCCCAGTGAATTACTGTTTGATGATTTCAGGCGTTTGATTCTTATGCTGTTCATTCAGGCTTTATGTGATCCAATGACTCAAATAAATGGATTTAAGATAATTTATGATTTTGATGGCACATCGTGGAAACATATGCGATTTTGCACTCCTAGACTTGCACACTTCCAATATCATTTTGCACTGGTAAGAAAACCCATGTAAAAAAGTTGATGGTACATTTATATTTTTTATTATTGATAAATTTAAAGAGGAAAGAGTCTTTTGGTATGTATATGGTTTTATCTATACTTCGTTCCACCTGAATTCGGCAGCGTTAGGAAGGGTACGTTGACCAAACTACAGTCGTTACGGGATCGAGTGGGACTGTAACAAATAAAATTCACCAAATATGGCGAGTAAAAAAAATGTTTATGAAACATTTTTGTGTCATTAAAAATTTTTAATGAAACAAAAATTTAAAAATTTGTTTATTTTGAAAACGGCATAATTCTCACCTTGTTTTTCATTTAAGATATTAAAGGGTTTGCACATTGTAACAAGTTTACAAATCTTGATTAATTGATTAGTTAAACTTCTCTCAAATAAAATCTCAATAGTTCTGAACGTATAGCAATTTTTTAAAGTAAAAAATACCATTAAATTGTAATTTATGTAATCATTAACTTAATTTTTCTTTTAAGTAAGTGACTTATGCCACTCAAAATAAACGGCTCATATGTCTTTTGTTCTATAAGTTTGTTTATTGCATACATTAATAAAACAGAAGTTTCTATCCGTTATTATTATTTTAATTCAGATAGTAGCACGAGATATCAACATATTACGCAAGACAGGTAACAAAGCAAATGGCATTGAACTGCAGCAAAAGTTTCTCAGCTTCGCCAGGAATGTAATCTTGAAAACCGTTTTCCAGCTAAATAGAACTCCATCAAGTCATAGTTTTTCAGTTGTATTTATTCACATGATACATGGTATTTTTTAACGAATTTCTATGTATTTGCTTTATTTTAAATTGCAAAACAAGGTAGAACTATTTTCAAAGTGGATTGTTACATTTGCTGCCTTTCCCACTGCGGCCAAGTTAAGGTGGAACGGTTAGTAGATATATGATTGACAAATACTCCTATTTTTTGAAAAAACAAACTGACTATAAACTAAATAATTTATTCTCAGTCAACTAATTAATTTACAAATTACATATCGAAAGTACATCGGATTGTAGTAAAAAGTAATAAAATAACAAAAGAAGGATATTACTGCACACACACAGAGGCATTGTATGCTTACAAACATCCTTGCCTTCCCTCAGATTCGAACCCAAGTGCTACGGCACAGCAGTCAGTATCACTGATCACTGTACCTAATTGGTGGATATATTCTATTCGTTATTGATGGGAATTTAATAAATATTAACTTGCACCTCCTTTGCATTTAAAAAATATGTGCAGCATAAATGTTTACTCATTAATACAAAAGTCTTAAAATATTCTTAATTATTTGCGCTGGCAAGAAATTCACAGATGTTTGAAGTTCATTAATTGCAATTAAATGCAATATGTTAGGTGTTCGACGCCTTTTAGAGATTCCAAAAAGATTTATATTTTTTAGGGGTTTACAAATTTTTTTTAATACGAAGCCCCTAAAAGATTTATGGATATGAGTTTCCAAAGAATTTGCAACAATTTTTTAAACTGCAATATAAAATAATTTATTTTTTTGCACAACTTATTTATGGGAGACAACCTTTTTTTCTTCAACAACTATAAAACCAAAAAAATCGATCATGTCTAAAGAATACCCAGGAAGTATTTTGCCTGTCGGTGTTGACTATTATGCCAAGATTTAATAACTAATTAAAAGTGATCAAGCACATCCTTCTCATTTATACTTAAATCTTCCATATGCCATTGTTAATAATAGATGATGATCTCAGAAGTGTGTGTGTGTGTGAACTCAAAAGGATTTCCCTTAATAAACAGATTATAGTTTATGTATAATTTGTCGTATAATTACTTTATGTATTATTTTTTTAGTTTGTTAATTAAGATTTATATATCGTTATATTCAAAGTAAAAACTAATTGGTAATATTTATTACTGCAAAACAATAATATACCACAAATAAAACACGTATAGACTGTGTCAATTTAGACACACACACACGTATAAAAACATGTATAGACACCCAAGACTGTGTCAACTTTACCCAATGCTTACGGGGTTGCACAAAATTTGTGTACGAAAAATAGCAGCTCCAACCGGAAAAGTTAAAGAAACCCTGGTTTAGAATATATAATGCATAACACAAATTGTAAGATTAAACTCTGAAGTATTTTAAAAGCATAAAAGTTAAGCTTGCTTTTTCAGTTTTTTTAACCAGTTTATCATGTGTATATTTGATTTTATTATTATTTCAAGCCATTATAAGTGTAATTTATAAATTGTTATATATATATATTTTGTAGGAATGTATTCCAATACGATATAAAGAAGTTCATCTTGTGAATGATTCACTAATACTGTCTGCTTTCTGGACATTAATTAAAAATTTTTTATCCGCAAAAGTAAAAAGCAGGGTGAGTAAAAATTTTTGAAAACATAATTTTCTCTTGTGTTATTTTATTACACAAAAACTTTTTTGATAAAGATAAGTTTACCAATTTTAGCTTTTTTTATATACTATATTAAATGTATTTTTAAACCAGAAAATGTAAATGCGTGGCTATTTAAGTAAACATTACAGCATGCTTTTGCAAGGAATATAATCTTAGCTTTTATAATACTTAAAGATATGAAAAATATACCCTTATGTTCTTTTTGAATTTCTCATAATATTTTTTTAGTAATTTGCTGACTTACTTTATTTTCAATTTCACTAAAGAGAATATGCTATAAAACCGTTTAAAGTTACAAGACAATTAAATAAGTGCCATTTTTGTCTAGGAATATGTATAGGATTTTTTATCTTAATTTGGTTTCAGTATTGGTATGTTTTGGAGGCCTATTGATATTTGTACTACTATTTATTGTTCAGTCTAATGAGCAATATTTCTTCATTTATTTTACCAAGTACTTGAATGGTATTAGTGAAAAAATGCTCCATGTGAAGCTTTTTTTTAATCAAAGTCTGAATATATTTTTTCTTTTCTTTGGTGGCTAAATCTGATACTAAATTTCATCGAATATTATAATTGTATTAATGTTGAAATTTTTGTGCATTCATTTACTTCTGCGATTTATATTTAAATCTCTGAACAAAGTTTCACATGCATAAAAAAAATGGTACTTTTTAGTTTTTGTTGACACAAGGGATAAATTCTCCAAAAATGATACAACCGATGTCCAACAGAATATTCTTGCTGTTTACATATCAAGTTTCATATCAAGTTGAGGTTTTTTCTTACTAGTAATGTGTTTTTCAAAATACATCAAAAATGAATGAAAAAAATTTTAGAACTAATATTTATTAACATTTGTTGTGTGCATATTGTGTGTTGATGCCAATAAAGCCTACTTGGTGAGATTTGTGTATTAAAGAACATTAAATCTTTGTGTTACTTTTTGGCATATGATTTGGCGAATAATAATCCCATGAACTCTTATTTAATGTGTAAATAAAAGATTTTAACAAACAAGAATTTTTAAAAAATAGTTTATGTAACCTCTGACAATAAAATTAACTGAATGAAGTCAGAGCGGCCAATCCGGAAACACTGGCGAAACAAAATGTTGTACATGTGTAGCTGCAGGTGTTGACCATCTGCCCCCACTGCTGTTCAGTTGAGCGTATTTTTGTTCCGTGTAAGACTTGTTTTAAAAAGTGCTTGTTTAGGGCATTGGTTCTTAACTTAGAGCAGGAAATTGAACGAAAAAAATACCAATTTAAAGCTTTGAAAGACACCTAAATAAACTTATTTGATGCTGGTACATGTTTATGAAGATCAAGCACTGTCTGTGAAATGTGTGTATGAGTGGTTCACCCATTTTCGAGAAGATCAGAGAAAATGTTTCTGGCAAACCCCTGTTGGAAGACTGGCGACCTCATGAATAAATCATGCATCAAAATTGCTCATCACCTTTTTTGATAGTCAAGGCATTATCCTCTAGTAATTTCTACCTGAGCTAACGACGATGAATGCTGCAAGGTACGTTGAAATTTTAAGCAGTTTCATGAAATGTCTATTCAGGATATAACTATACAACTGCAGTACACGCAATATAATTCATGGGTTTTTTCTAGACCTGATCCATGAGCCCATAAATCTGTGCAAAGTCTAACAGCAGTGGGAAGCAACCTCCTCACAGGAAAACCACAGACATTGCAGAATGGGCTGAGGAGAAAGAGGACTGATGTTACATTTGCTGCAAATTGGGAAGATTCTTTTGCCACCTTCAAAATTCATGCATTTCAGGTGACCAGTAGAAAATCGCGAAAATGCTGTCTGATATGATCTGAAGCCCTTGAAAGATATGGTGAGTCTGGGGTGTCTTTGAAAGTACCATGGGTCTACAAGAGGGACTACCCAGGCTCTACATATTAATTCTTTAGCCCTGGAGTAGATCTCAGTCGACGTAAGGACCACGTGATCTTCCGGATCCACAGGTCACTGGCAGCCGCCTTTGAAAGGTCATCCACTACTTCGTTCCCGGGAAGGTCTACATGAGAAGGGACCCACTGTAGATGGATAGGGTGCTGTCGCCGAGCGATGGCCAATTCTATTAATGTTGCAAGGAGAATCAGCTGTCTATCAGGATCTAAATTTCAGAAAAATCTTGGTCTCTTATGTTGTTAATTAATGAAAGACCACTCATGGTAGCTATTAGCTCTGTTCTAAAGACAGTAGAGTGTGTGGTCTGCATTTCTTCTCTGAATTTTGATCACTCGGCAAGGTAGTTCAATTAAAACACGACTGCAAGTAGTATTCCCTTACTGCCATCAGTATACATCTTGACTGCATCCAGTGCAATTCCATCAATGACCTGCAGACTTAATTGCTTAAGAAGTTCGGGGTGGTCAGACATTTTTTTGACATTGAGCATTAAATTAGAATGGAACGTGACCCCCTGGAGTCCAAGGTCAGAGTTGATGAATGAAGTCAGGCAGTGGTGTTCCACAGGTTTTGTGCAAGTGCCAGGGAGATGGGACTATTTCATTTCAACCATTGATTATATTTCCAATGTTATAAGTATTGACAGGCTCTATGTTGATCACCATAACTGAGCAGTTTGTGAAGTATCTAGTCAAACAATAATTTCTTCTCATATTTAGAGGCTGAGAAGGTCGCACTCATACAGAACTAAGTTATTAGGTCAGCTGTTACGAAAGCCTGCGATGATTCTAGCATCACTCAGCTGTATTCTTTCTAGATTTTGAAGGTTAGGCACTAAAGAAAATGGCAGAACCAAACTCCAAAACAGGTCTAATTAAGGTAGTATAAATAATTTTCAGAGTAGAGACATCTGCACCCCAATCACGCCCAAACAGGTATTTTAATAAACCATGTGTTTTTTGCCAACAACGATGCTCGCCCTCATACAGTCAATATCATCAAATAATTCCTGACAAAAAAGGGGGGTGCAAATTGAACATCCACAATACTTGCCAGATCTCAATTCTCGAAACATCTTCCTATTCCTAGGGCTCAAACTTGCTTTGAAAGGAAAGAGATTTGACAATATTCCTGACATCCAACTAAACATGACAAGGCTTTTGAACTCCATCCGAAAAGAAGATTTCTTGCAAAGTTTCCACGACATACATGTAAAGCAGATCTTAATGGTGCATATTTATGGGAGGAGACTATTTAAAAGGATAGTAAGGCAACTTTTGTTAATATTTCTTCTATGTTAATGTTATAGGACTATTCACTCAACTTTATTGTCAGAGGTTGTATAAATTATTTCCGATATATTTAAAACATACCAACATATTATATTAGAGAAAATATTCTAAGCTCTAAATCAAACAAAATTTTTTTTGGTTACGTTTGAGAAGAAAATATAATTAAAATACAATTAGTAACGCGTTTGGCTTTTATCAGTGATTTATTTTTAAATCTATCTGTAAATTTTTCACTAGTTATGATTATATTATTTTAAAGGAAAATGTTTTTGAAAAGTACACTTGAAATTCAGATTATTAAAATTCCTCATTGGAAATGAATATTTTATAACCCCTTAACCGGTCGCTTTTTTTTACCCAAAATGTTCTAGAAAAAACACTTTTTATAGTGTGTAAATAAACCCCATACTTAATAAAATGAGAAAATGGAAGAATTTTCAATTTTAAAGTTTTTACATTTTTTATTTTACGATTATGGAACACAAGAACTCTTAACTTTTGCTTTTTGTAAGTACTCTCTGCATGCTATGAAAACTTTTTCATATATCTTAGAAAAATTTGGATGCTAGTACTTTTTTAAAAGGTTGACGACTTTGTGTTAGGGGGGGAGGAGAAGATCATATATGTGTGTGTGTGCGTTCCTCTGAAGAATAATTCAAATAATAAGCAGGTATTTCTGAACCTGTATCCAAATTTAATTCAATTCATCCTTTCACAAAATAATATTATTGATGTTTGAGTAAACCATAACTTCAAAAATCACCAGTCTGAATGCAAAACACAGCAAATATTAGAACACAAGTGTTAAGGATCTAAATTGCTGCCTTCACCAATGACAAATTCCCATCTTCACCACAAAGAAAATGTCAGATACAAAGCATTTCAGTACCATAAGCAAACTGCATCACTTTTTTTCAAACACTAGCACTAAATAATATCACCATAACAACTAAAAACATGCACACATCAAAGTAAGAGATAAAATATCAGTGCCTGTAGAAAAATATCGGTACCTGTAGGCAAACCGCTTAAGGGGTTAAAAGGTCTTCATGTTAATATAAAAATATATGCTTTCCCCTTCTTTAAACCCATATTTTGAAGAATTTATCCTATCACATATTTTGGGAAAGCATAAGTTAGCCCGATGTTTATAGATATGGAAGAGTGTAAGGGTTTGAACCATCGACCTTCGGGTTCATATCCTAGTAACATATCCACTAGACAAAAGTTATCTCCTCTGTTCAGAGGCTGTGCCTGGCTTATTTAGATACCACTACACTACTCTCCACCAGTGAGTAGGTGGATAGGCAAACGATTTTTTTTATTATTTCTTATTACTATGTATTTATATTTTCATTTATTTATTTTTAATATTTACTTTTCTTATTATTATTTGTTATTATTTTCTATATTTGTTTTTCTTGTGGTAAATGGAACCACGACAGTTCAGAAAGTTGCATTTTCTTAATTCACTCAAGTTAACCAATAAATAATCTAAAAAAGCCAGTAACAGTCTCCGAACAGAGGCGATCACTTTCTTTCGGAGGCTGTTACTGGCTTATTTAGATACCACTACAGAAGTTATTTTGTGAATTAATTTTCATATTTTAGATTATAACATTGCTACAATTTTATTTAATGTATTTTAATGTTTTATTCTTAAATGGAAGGATCAAGTCCAATTTTTAAAGCTGAAATATAATTTTTAAGTAGCTTAAATTATTTTATCGCTTGTTGATTTTAATATTATTCTTGTAACTTTCATCTGTAAATCACTTAGTTTTTCAAAAGATGAATTTGATTTATAAAAGGTAGAATTTTTTTTTGTATGCAGTATGTTAAGTTTATTTTTAAAGCATGTGAATTGAATTGCAAAGAGTTGAATGTAACATCAAATCATTGAATTTTCTTTCTTAAATGCTTGAATTTTATTTTAAAATGATCAGATAATACTTGTGTAAGGTTAAAATTTATCTGCAAAAAAATTGAATGATGATATTTATAAAGGATTTAGTCTACTAAAAATGATTTATAGAGTATTAAACTTCTACTCAACTTAATAAAATTTGAGATATGTATGAAATTATAAAAGAAATTTTGGCAAACCTTGATTTATTTCTGAAATATTTTTGCTATCCATTCAATGGAAAACACTCCATATTGTTTCATACCACAAAAAAGTTTGAAAATTTATGTTTAATTGAGATATGTGCTCTTTGCTTTGAGTAAAGTACTTATATATATATCTTTACAACTAAATTTTTTTAACTGATTTACAGATACTTTTCCACTCTAATGGAGAAACTCTTCTCAATCACTTTCCTCGCTCTGTGTTACCTGCAAAATATGGTGGAGATCTGACGGATTGGTTTCAGGAAGATCTTGTAAAACGATTGAACAAAGAGTATGGATCATGTCCATTGGGTGGACAGAATAACTTCTACTGAAACAAAGTTGAGTGGAAGTGGTTTCAGCATATTTCTGTGATCTACATTCTTGATAAAGACAAGTTTATTTTTTTAAAAACGAATTTCAAGCCTTATTATTTAAATATGAAATAAAATCATTATTTTTGTCTTCCCTGGTCATTAGTGGACTGATCTTGAATCAAAACCACCAAAATCCTATGCCAATATCTCTTACATTGTTTGAAATGTGATGTTAATAAATAATAAATCATGACTTTGAACTCTTATTTCAGTTCTTCATGAAAAGATTAATTTTAAACAAGTGTTCAAATCACAAAGGCCATGAAAATATCATTCCAGATGCTTGCACAAAGCCATAAAGCATACTTTATTTAAATCGTGTTTTGCTTTCAGATTTCCGTATTTTAAATAAATAGTATTTTTCCTAATCAGTGACGTTTTATATGTTATTTGATTCATTTGAATTATTTATTTGTGCACCAAGACAAATAGTGGCCGCGGTAGCCGAGTGGTATAGGTATCAGACCGTGGCTTGCCTTGTCACGAGTTCGAGCCCAGTACCACTAAAGACCCGCCGTGTAGGGCAGCGATGCACGTTAAATCTGTCGAGAGCTGAAATGTCCTCCCATTGGTGTGGTGTGGTAGTTAGGAGAGGGGGTGCCAGCTCAGGTGTCGTCCACGTCACTTGACCATGGTTCAAAATTACGTGGTCCGTCGCCAAAAGCCCTCGTGTAGCTGAACAGTGCGACGTTAATATTCAATCAATCAACCAAGACAAATAAAATTATAAATAGTTATTCTGTTTCTTATTAGTATGTATAATGAATACTGAAACAAAAAAAATTAGGTAGTTAAAAAAAGAATTGCAATAAAATTGAATCTTAATTAACTTTTTCCCTAAATCTCAATCCGTTTTAAAACTTAGCAATATATTTGTAACATTTCTAATATGTTTAGTTAGGTATAGGGAATTCTCACTCTCTCTCTATAACTTGAGACTATGTTTCAAACAACATTGTTAAAAATATGCTCTACTCTTCCGTTTTGATGGCACAAATCTCTCTTTAGTAAGCTTTATTGGCGACAACAACGCACAAATTTAATAATTATTTGTTCTAATTGGTTTTTCACCTACTTTATGTATTATGAAAAATATGTTACTCATTAGAAAAGACCGGGACTTGTTTTGAACATGTGGTAGTAAAAGGTTACCAACAGGAATGTTCCTTTTAGTGTCGGTTGTATCATTTTGGCCACTTTATTGCCTGTACCAGCAAAACAGAAAAATACCAAAAACTTTTATAGAACATTGAATTAAATTAACATTTAATATACCTTTTTTTAATTCATAAATATTATGCATTCTCCTATTTCTTCTCTTCAAATATATTTTAATAATGTTTATTAACTGCTTTTAAATTTTTTGAAAGGAAATTAGTTGCATTTTTCAATTTATTTTTGTTTCTTTATTAGAAAAAAATTGCTTATTTAAAAGAAATTATATTTCCACTCACAAATGAATGCCCAAAAAGTGAATAATAAAACTGAATGTAAATGTTTTAATTTGATTACCTTAGAGAGAGAGAGAGAAGAAATGTAATTAGTTCATAAATTGATGTGGACACTATGTGAAACTAGTTTTAAACTACATAAATTACTTTCTTGCTTAAAAATCCAATAAAAGAAATCAGAATTATATACAACCCTGTAGAATCTTACATATAATTTTTTTTTATTGAAAACAATTTTAAAATCCCCGTGCACCACAAAGTATCACACGGGGCTTACAGAAGTAAGTCTTAAACACACATTCAATGGAAATAAACAATTTAAAAAAAAGAAGTTAAGAAGGATTACAAACAGTTGCAACAAATTTACAGAAATTATTGAAAGCACTTCTGGTGGAAAGAAATTGGTGAAAATTCGGTGGCCAATTAATGTTGAGTCTCTTGAACGCCAGTCTTATGATCTTTCTCTGACATACTTGGAACACAGAAGGATCACATGTTCTACATTTTCCTCGCCACCAATATTACAGTCACAGAAAGATGAAGGAGCTAAATTAAATTTGTTCAGGTAGCTTTTGAAATTACCGTGACCAGTGAGAAATTGGGTTAATTTGTAGTTAGTGTAAAAATGATGACATGATAGTCTCTTATTAATGGTGGGAAAAAATTTCTTTGTTATGCTCCCCTTATTAGAAATGAGATATTTTCTTGGTTCCAAGACTTCATCATTCTTTCATTCGTGATCTTCTTGTAAAACGATTTAGGAATATTAACGTCAATGTCAATTTTGCGTTTGGTTGCAGCTTTTGCAAGCCAATCGGCTCGCTCATTTCCAAGAACGCCGGTGTGTCCGCGAACAAATGCAAAATCTATTGAGATGTTTTTATCTCTTAGGCTTTTAAGTTGCTTCTGGATCTCGACGATTATATTGTTAGATGAAGAAATACATTTAAGAGAATCCAAGGAGGAAAGAGAGTCAGTACAGATGAGGTATTCTGAGATGACACTATTTTGCTCAGTGATCCATTTAACGGCGAAATTTAAACATAAAAGTTCAGCTACAAAAACTGTGCATTCATCACGAATTCTAAATTGAAAGTTCTCGGATTCAACACCACTCCTGAACACAACAAATGCGAAACCAACTCTTCCATCAATTTTACTGCCATCAGTATAGCAAATAACAGGGAAATCTTCTGTGCTCTTGTCACTAAATTGAACAGTATTGATGGCATTCCTCTCTGAAGGATGAGGGATAAAAAATGGAGATAAAATACAATCATAATTAGAGATGGAAGAAGCAGAGAGATTTTCTCTAAAAGCAATATTATGAAGAATAGTAATGTCGATTGGAGGGAAGCCAGAAAGAGCATAAACTGAGTCGTAACTTATTGTGCGATAACCACATATGACCCGTAAAAGTATCCTTCTTTGTATGCGTCGCAGATACTTAGAATTCATCTTTCTTTTAAGTGCCTCGCCCCAAACTCTAAAGCCATACAAAATGAAAGGCTCGATTCCTTGCTTATAAATGAGAGAATGTACATTGAAATTTATTCCGAACGTGTTGCGAGCAATCCGATTTAATCCACGCTGTAATTTGTCACATTTCTCGGATATGTAACTTAAGTGTTGCTTCCAAGAAAATTTAGTATCAAGAAGAACCCCAAGATACTTCATTTGCTTTACCATAGTCAAGGGAGTTCCATCGAGATATAGCTGAAATGCATCATAGCAAACGTTTCGTTTTTCAATAGCCATGAATCTGGTTTTATCAGGATTAAATTCCAATTTAAAACTTTTTGACCAGTCAGAAGCGAAGTTCAAAGCTTCCTGTGCATGTAGGAAAGTCTCAGAAATATCCCTACCTTGGGAACAAACTAAAATGTCATCAGCAAAAGCTATGATTTCACAGCAGGCAAGATTATTAAGTTTAGATAGGAGATCATTGATAATGATATTCCAAAAATAGGTCCAGACACTGATCCTTGAGGGCAACCCCTTTCAAGGCAGCGGATAGCAGACGTCGAACCCAGTTGCATTTTGGCCACTCTGTCATTTAAAAAGTCAGCAACAAGTGAAAAAATATTTATCGGAATTTCAGCTTTCTTAAGGAGATTCAGAATGCAAGGCCACCATGCATTGTCAAAAGCACCTTTTATATCAAGAGATATCAAGATTGAATGTAAATGTTTCTTTTTGCCTCTCTTAACAATCTCATTTAAACGTAAAAGAGCATCTTCAGTACTCTTATGAGGAGTAAAAGCGTATTGATCACTAGAGAGAAAGTCTCCACGGCGCAGATACCAGGAAATCCTGTTAACAAAAAGTTTCTCTAAGCATTTACCAAGAGCCGGAAGTAAGCTTATGCACCTAAGGTTATCCAAATGGGGAACTCTAAACTCATTAACTTTGGGGATGAGAATCACCTGGGCAAGCTTCCAAATCTGAGGAAAGATACCTAAACCGAGGCAAACATTAAAAAGCTTGTGAAGAAAAGAGGGGAATGCTAAGTGAAACTGTTTAATAATCTCATTTGAAATAGAATCCGGACCAGGTGATTTATTTAGCTTTAGCATAGAAACCATTGTATTAACTTCATCATAGGAAAAAGAAGGATCAAAAAAGGAAGGGTAAGCAGTACGCGCGGCATGACGATAGTCTTTCTGAAAGATATTGTACATCTTACATATAATACAATACAATTTTGTTTCATTTTTTTTACACAGAAAGAATGAAAAAAAAATTCAAACTTAATTTTTAATTCTAGTTCATTTATAAATTAAAACATCACTTAATCTTTGGTTATGAATTCAAAATACAAGGAACAGTTTTTAACCCAATAAATTACTTGGATGTCTAACTTTAAATACATGTTGTAATGTATTCAAATTTTTTATATGGAATAATAAAATAAAACTAATTTCATGTTATTCGTTTAATCACTTTTAAAGCTGTCCATGCTTTTGATTAGAGTAGAATGTAGTAAATGTATTGATTCATGTATTTCAGTAATTGAAGTTCAGAGCAAAAATACGAGGAGCATCAAGAAAGTAAGTTTCCCTATTTAAAAAAAATAAGAACTCACACTTTCAGGAATATATTTACTGGCGACAAGTACAACAATGTTTAAGCTATTTTTCAACATACCCACCACCAGAATTGAGACATTTGTCGAATCGTGGAATCAACTTTTGTATCCCTCTGTCGTAGAAATCTGCCACCTGTGAATGGAACCAGCGTGTGATAGACGTCTTCAGCTCTTCATCGTTGCAAAAACGGTCAGCGTTTACTGTTTCACCAATGATCCAGAAAGTAAGGAATTCAATGATCAGAATGCCCTTCCTGTCCCAGAACAGAGTGCACATCACTTTCCGTACCGACAGAGTCTGTTGTTTGAATTTCGACCTGAACGGAGATCCACTATGCCGCCAATGCATTGACTGCTGCTTTGTTTCTGGGGTCAAGGGTGAAATTCGAGTCGCATCGCCCGTGACGATCCTGTCAAGTAACTCGTCGCCGTCATCGTGATACCGTTGCAGAAATGTCATTGCTGCTTCTAAGTGTTGAATTTTGTGTTTTGTGTTCGGGTGTCTGGTTTTTCGGCACCCACCTGCACACCAGTTTTTCAGCAACAGGGGGCTTAGTGACAATCTCATGCAATGAGGATCACGATATCTGCGGAAAATGGCTGCTCAGCTCTGTAACTGTGTGAAGCGACGGCTCTCAATCATGCGCTGCCACACACGCTCAACAAGATCATCATTGATGAGGGACGGTCGCACACTGCGCTTTTCATCATGGACACTTCGACAACCTTCAGAAAACTGCCTACACCAACGACACACCATCTGCTTACTCATGATGTTCGGTCCATAGACCTGACACAGCTCTCGATGAATTTCAACTGGCTCAACGCTTTGTGCATTCAAGAACTTTATCACCGACTGGACCTCGCAGACTGCGGGAGAAGGAATGAGAGCTTTTATTTCGGACCACTGCTGCCATGCTACTGGCAGGAGGTGGGACCTGTCCGGCTTGCATGAGATTGATACGTCACAGATGTGTTGGCTAATTACGAGTATGTTTACTTAAAAGGAGAAAACATCAGGAAACTTACTTTCTGGATGAGCCTCGTATTAATCTTCAAAAACCGTAAGAGATTTTGATCATAACACACTCAAAAAGAAATTCCTATGGATTATACATCAATGAATGGAACTTCCATCACATTTCACTAAAAAAAGAAGTAGACTGTCTTTTCACTACCAAAATTAAATTCCAAAATGCCTTAAATACTTTTCTAAACAATACTTTTTCATCTAATACATAGTGGTTTTAAATACATAAATGAAGTTAGACAATTCAAATAACTGTTGTTTCCCTCTGTGTGAAGAAGACATACAAAACATTAATTTAAAAAATATTTAACTAAAATATTCACATTTAAGAGACTTAAATTTAAGATTTGTTAGATGTTTATAAAAAGGAACGTGTATCGAGTAGAGTTTGTTGGATTTTGAAAACTGTTTTTTTTTGCAAGAAAATTATGAAATTCACAAAACCCTGTTCTCTTAGTACCTAAAAATTGATTTTAAATTTATACATATCACTTATATATTATGATTTAAACCAACAAAATGTTTTTTTAAAATGCTAAATGGAACCAAAAAGAAAAGAATAACTTTTACAGTTTAATATTAAAGTTAGATTAAAAGAGAAATGAGTAATTTTCATCACATCAGATTACAACATCGAAGCTTGGTTGTAAAAAATCAACTGCTGAAAAGACGATCAACTGCTTGTCCAGCTCCAAGTTTCAGTGTCTATTGTTAGTCAGACTGCTCTTCATGACGTTAAAAGCTAGATGCCGTAGATGGGTTATATCAGTGCTCCTCAGACCTTTTATCGATGTGTACTGGTCAGTATTTGATAGTTTTATAGCAGCTCCATTAGGGAGGCACGTTGATTGTTAATTACTTAAGGTATCCGACTACCCTAAAACCATGATTTTTTTCAAAAATTGGCAATTTTTTATGACTTTATTTTATAGAGCATTTTATTAACTTAATAACAATACCAAGTACTTTATTTTCCCTCCAGTAGAACAAAAACTACAAGCGTTTTAGTAAAAGCAAATGCCATAACTTTACACAAGATGTCAAACTTTAAAATGCGTTTTACTCGAAATGTGTTTTTTTCGAAAAACTCAAACGGGGACCACGATTGCTCAAAAAGTTTTGAAAATAATTAGCTGAAATTTTTTGCTTATGTTCTGCATAACAGTAGAAGTATTTTGATCTTCAGATTTATCAATAACTGTTTTATTTCAAAATTTGCAGTTCTTTATGTGAATATAGTCAATGTTTTTTTTTTTTTTTTAAGCAATTTCGTATAATGACTTAGATAAAGTGCTCTAGTTTTTGTAAAAATTAAAATATCTCTTATCGTGAAGGTCACTTCAAACAGGAATAACAAAGTAACACATCACAATTGAAAAATTGAGAATTTTTTCATAAAATCTTTGTACAGAGTGGGCCCCGTTTATGTAATTTTTCGTACATTTTTACTAGTTTTTTCCCATTTTAATAATAATAATTTTTTTTCTTTTACCAATTTTAGGATTGTTTCCTTAAAATATACTAAATAAATATAAAAATCACAAAAAGATCTCCATATCTCCTTTTTTTCAAAAAAAAGTTGTCGCAAGTATAGTCGGATACCTTAAGTGAAACTTCTTTGCGATCGAGAGTGAATGAGAAATTTGCCCAGTTTTGCGTTAGGGTGAAAAAGCGAACGTAAGTAGTCTTCTCCCCCCCCCCATCCCCCTGAATTGTCAACATGGTGAGGTGATAGCGAGCGTGGACACCACGTGACTTGCGTCATATCCGTGAAAAAGTCGGATGATTGCCCATCTTCCGATTAGGGGTCCTTTTCCCGGAACATCTATCAAAGGTTGTATGAATTGCAGTGTGGGCATTATGTAGACAAAATAGCTATTGCAGCAAAAGCATGCCTTTTTGAAATATTTCCTTAGATTGTTGGCTATATAGCAATAAGTTCGGAGGCTAATTTCTTCTTTAAAATTTTCATTTGGGTTGAATTATTATTAATTCTAGTCAGAATGCCTAAAGGCTGTACCACGCATACATTTCCCATGCAACTTTTTCGTCCAATTTTTGGCCTAATCTGAGGGGGAAGGGTTGCCGCAAACAAAACGACATGTTCTGACATCAGTCGTGCTCTAACTCCTCATTGAAAAATTACTCGCCGATTATTCTGCTTCAGAAAAGGAACATGCAAAATGATTTCTTTTATTTCGCTAGCACTTCTGTTGATGGATGTAAGCAAAAATGAAGCATCATCCTATTTAAAATATTATATGACGTTAAATATTATGCACCATTAAAGTATACAGTATATCTGAAGTGTTAGACGAAACCGAAGCCACCATTTTGTTTATGAAGTAGGATGCCGAAGAATACCATTGGCTGGAATTTCAAGCAACTTTTATTTGGAACAACTTTTTGAGCTCACTAGCAAAAACGTTGATCTAAAGTCGTTGCTATTGCAACCGAGTAAAAATTGGACGAAAAATTGCTTGAAACATGTACGTGTGATACGGTCTTAAACCAAATGCACAAAGAGGAAAAGAGTATCGTGGAAGAAAAAAACTAGCAGCAATTCCAGTAGAAAAAGTGTCAAAAAACCAGGAAAATAGTGCAAATTCATTAAGTGCTACTAGTGACAAATTTCCATCAGAGTACATGAGATAATATCAAGCACGGAAAAAAACATTGCAAAATGCTCCCTTAATGTCGAGTTTAAGGAATGGGAATGCTTTTGAGACTCTTCTAATGACAGCACAGATTAATACGGGCTCTGTTGTAGACTAGTGGTCCAGGTATCGGATCGCGACTGAAATGTCATGAGTTCGATCCCAGTACCACTAAAGACCCACCATGTTGGGGACCAATGCACGTTAAATCTGCCGAGAGCTGAAACGCCCTCCCGTTGGTGTGATGTGGTAGTTAGGAGAGCGGGTGTCAGCTCAGGTGTCGTCCTCGTCACTCGATCATGGTTCATAATTACGAGGTCCATCGTCAAAAGTCCTCGTGTAGCTGAACAGAGCGACGTTAAAATTTACTCACTCACTTCGGACTTTGTGAACCACCCTGTGCCATAAACTACAGAGCTCTCAAAAAGTCTAGTGCGTCTTTGTACTAAGTCGTGTGAATCGATGATAAATTCTATTTTACGTTACAAAGACTATGATTCCCATAAAAATGCTAACAAAGATTTTCAAAAGCGACTCGTCGATAATCCTTTCTGTCACGTTTGCTCGATTTGTGATAGATTATGATTTAGAGATGATTTGAGAACGCCTTTTGCTGAACACAAAAATATTTTACCGGGAATTCATTTAGAAGACATTAAAGCACGCTACAATTGCCCGTATAGTTTAAGTAGGAAAAGAGTACCAAATTTATCAAAATATAATGGTTTTATATACCCAGAAATTCCAGCACATCTTCCTACTTTGGATTTGGTACTTAAAAGACTCATTTCACCACGAATAACTTTCATGAAAATTAGGTGATTGAGATCTGTACATGGTCAGTTTGGAATATCAGGGCAAATAACCAATGCTCCCACGTCATCAAAGAAGTTTCACTTCTATCGCGTGGCGTTCCTCGCACCATTTTTTTTTAGATTGTTTTGATTTTATAATGTAATTGTGTTGAAATATGGCTTCAGAACAAAAAAAAAATACTTACGTCAAGAATTGAAAAATATAGTTCTTAAAGTTCGGGCTCCAGACTGGTAGGCCTGGGTTCAGTACCCGATCCCATCAAATACCCACGGAGTACACACGGAGTACGTGCTCGATTAATCAGTGAGTATGTAAGTCCTGTGGGCGGTCGCAGAAGAAAACATGAGGGGTAGGGTGCTGGAGAATATTTTCCTCTCTCTATCCTATGCCTAAATTTTGGAGTTGGAGATAGGTGGTGTCGCCATCTATCGTCTTGAAGTCCAACCTGTGTCATGCTCCGGCAACATTCCTTCCTTCTCTTCGGAAAGGACTCTACAACAACATGGAATATAAAGTAATTTCCATGAAAAATCGTATAAACCAGAGAGAAATACACCGCAGTAAATAAAATAGAAATAATTCAATGCGCGCGGATCAGTACTATCTGATCCGGGGGTTTGAGATCACTGGGTTAAATAATGCAATGATTCGGTTAAATGGCCTACTCTACAAACATAATCCGTTATAATCATCATTTTAATGCCGGCAAAATATACACAATAAGTTGCGTATACTAGAGAAAGTTATGGTAAAATGCTACATATCTCTCTAATTAGTCCGGATTTACAAGAATATGTAATAAGCTGAGACTAGACTAGACTTGTAAATTCACTGCTTATAATCGGTGCCTGCGGTAATTCAGACTTAAGGAATGTGTAAATTGTTTTTCAGTGTCTAAATCAGGGATACTCAACTTTTTTTTCTGCTGGGCCACATACATGTGTCAGCTATTTCACGTGGGCCGCAACATAAGGATAAATGGAGGAGGGAGCGGGAGAAAAGCCTTAAGACCAAGATAACACTGGAAATTTAAAATGTGCAAAAGTGATCAAAATATTATAATTACTATTTTGCTTTTTTTTAATTATTAATTTTTATATACTTCTATTTTTGTCACTAACACTAAATTAGAAGCATTTAAGAAACACTCGTTTACAATTTCTTCACATTAGTAAACGGTTTCATACAATTACCAATAATATAATAAACTTCATAGAATTTCTTTGTTACCGCTGTGATATTACCACTGACAAAAAACTTTGTTGATGTTGCAAAGATTATTCAAGAAAGCCTATTTATTACCTCTTGAAAGAGATCTTCGAGGAAAAGTGTCATTGAATGATTCCTGTTTTTTGATAGTTTTTAAATACAGAACTTATGTGACGAATCAAACAATTACTGATCCGTGTTTGTTTTCCACGACAAAATAGTCAACTTCCCAATCGTCTGGAAATGATACATTTTCTTCGAATATTTTTCGCTTACAAGATATGAAAGTTGGTTAAAAATTAGTTTCGCCCATAAAATTGTCGCTGCTCCACTGTTGTCTATTATCACAAACCGTAACCATTTCAAATAGAAAAAGAATACCAATTCATACCTGTACGACACAGACAGCAAAAAGTAAAATTGATGTATTTGATTTCTTGATAAAGATTTTCCTACCAAATTTTTAATACAATGTTCTTAAATAAGTAAATTTCTCAGAACAATGGGCCATGACCGGGCCACTTAAAAAGGCTTAAAGGTGGGCCACAAGTTGAGTATCTCTGGTCTATATAAACAAACACGTGTTGAAGTTATTTATATGACATTCCGAACCTATTTCCATGGTTATTTTTCTGTGGTTTAGACTTCAGTGTTTATATTCATCTGTGACATATTTCTTATGCTACTAAAAAATTTTAGTTTTCAAGTTTTCTTAAAAAAATTTTATTTTAGTCTAAAATGTCAGATATTTTGAATTATTTCAAAAAGGCGGAATAAGATGAGCCTTGTAATTAATACAATAAAAAGTTAACTTGCGAAAGATCCCCCACAACAGGTCTCTACAATCATTTAAAATCAGTCTGCAAAAAAATGGACACACACAAAAAAAATAAACTGATATGGTTCGGGCATAAATTCACTAAAATCCCTTAATAGCATTTTAACAGACTCGTTCCTTCAGCAGTTCATTTAACAGATGAGAATCATTGCAACAATGAGTCTATTTCTTCAAGTAATGCATTTCATTTATGAAACTATCAAAATTCAAACCATAAATGAATTCGATTGTGTAAGTAGAATGTTCGAAAAATATTTTTCAAACTTAAAAATATCTTCAAACTTTTTCAACTCATGGAACCCCTGAAACTAGAACCTGTTTTCGAGGAACCCCTAGAACTAGAAAGTATTTTTGTAGAACCCTATTCCACACACACACTTAGAAGAATATATCTCAAAATAATATTTAAAGTAGACCAACATTTAATATGTGATGACAAAGAAGTTTTTTAGAGGTATAGAACTTTAAATTGCAATAAAAAAACGATGTATTATTCGATTGACATGAACTTTTTTTATTCGAAAGATAATCTTGTGGCATTACATTTTAAATATGATTTCTGGCATATGCTGCCACGAATGGCTCGGGTGTAGTCCAATCTGGACGTTCAATTTTCGATGATTTTTCCAACATTTGTGGCCGTATATCGGCAATAACACGGCGAATAATGTCTTCCAAATGGTCAAGCGTTTGTGGCTTATCCGCATAGACCAATGACTTTACATAGCCCCCCAGAAAATAGTCTAACGGTGTTAAATCACAAGATCTTGGAGGCCAATTCACAGGTCCAAAACGTGAAATTAGGCGGTCACCAAACATGTCTTTCAATAAATCGATTGTGGCACGAGCTGTGTGACATGTTGCACCGTCTTGTTGGAATCAGAGCTCCTGGACATCATGATTGTTCAATTCAGGAATGAAAAAGTTAGTAATCATGGCTCTATACCGATCACCATTAACTGTAACGTTGTGGCCTTCATCGTTTTTGAAGAAGTACGGACCAATGATTCCACCAACCCATAAAGCGCACCAAACAGTCAGTTTTTCTGGATGTAACGGTGTTTCGATATACATTTGTGGATTAGCTTCACTCCAAATGCGGCAGTTTTGTTTGTTGACGTAGCCATTCAACCAGAAGTGCGCTTCATCACTAAACAAAATTCGCTTATGAAAATCGGAACAACGGCAATCTCGTTTTGGGACCATTCGACGAATCTACGCCTTGCTTGATGATCGTTTTGATGAATTGCCTAACCTAACTGAGAATAAATCACTTGACAGCTGTTAAATCGGTCGCCATCTGGGAAAGTAATGCCAACTTAAACTTCTATAGCTGGAAAAAAACACTTTATATATATATATACAGTCGAAACTTTATATAACGAACCTCTATATTGCGAATTTTTCTATATAGTAAACTTTTTTCTGGAATTTTGAACATTTCATGTTTTTCTTCGTAAAATAATCTCTCTATAGCGAAGTGCATTTTCTATGTAACGAACTTTTTCTTTTGGGATTCAATATTTGTTCTCCCTTTTTTTTTAACGTATTTCTTTAAAAAAATTCCAGTGATTCTCTCTTTTACACATTTTATGGTGGTCATATATCTTGCACTGGTTTTATGAGATCCTGACTCGAAGAGAGCAATAGAGTTCTGGACGTTTCATTCAACACAACCTTTAACCCCCCCCCCCTTTGCCCAGTTCACTAGAAATACTTCGATATCCTCTTTCACCCTCATTGGAGTTGTTTCGTGTTCTAATTATAAAATAATGTATGTTTAATATTACTTGTATGCTTTTAATCATAAAATGTCCTTAAAATTCATTAATTTTAGTATAAAATTATTTTCTTCATATTGAAACTACAGAGAATTCTTCGAGAATTTCTTTTTTCTTGTTTTCCTTGCAGTTTTTTTTTCCTTTCTTTTTTTTTTTTGATGATAAAATAAGCATGTATTAATTTTAAAAAAAGGTGTGAATAATTAATTTTTTTAATAAATAGTGTTTATGTATTTTTAAAATTTATTTTGTGGTTTATAAAGTATAGTAATATATGAACGTCTATATAATGGATTTTCCATATAACGAACTTTTTTCCGGGATTTAGAGACTTCGTTATATAGAGGTCCGACTGTCTCTCTCTCTCTCTCTCTCTCTCTTTCTATATATATATATATATATATGAACTTTTAATATTCTTTATTATGTTATAATAAATGTTTAAAAAATATTGCAAAATAAAGTTGTATTATGTGTAAATAAAATTTTCAGTTTCTTAATAAGGTAGATGAGCTTTAAATTCTTGTGGTTATACAAAGTTCATAGAGAAGGTGAATCCATTTTGCATACTTATTTATAAGTTTCACTTCAATTTTTTTCTTCTGACTCGCGGAACCCCAGGGTTCCGTGGAACACAGTTTGATGACAACTGCTCTAAATGAACTGACCAAAAAGAGAAATCGCAGATCTTTGAATATCCATATACACACCATCCGTAAAAAGATGTTAATTTAGGACTGGATCCTATAGCAAGTTCTTGTTATGCTAAGACGACGTTAATTCTGGCTTTCGAGAATCTAAGAAAGTTTCATTTGAATCTAGCAACTGATATAATTGCATCAACTGATATAATTGCAGTTGTGGTATGACGAATATCACCTACCAATCAAATGTGCTATTCATATGCCACGCATTTAGTTACTGACATTTACGCATTACTGATATTTATGCATCGGAAAACAGCAACTCCCTCATCACGAGATCTCCAAGAACTATTAGACCTATAGACTTAAAATTTGACAAGCATCTTTATTTTGTTGAGTAGATATCCACAAAGAAAGGGTTTTATGGACTTCAACTCCAAAATTATTTACGGAGGTGTTATATATTTTTTTAAAAAAATCTGTATTAGACCTGATACAGAAAAATCTGTATTACAGACGTGAAACATGATAAGCATGTTTCTTTTATTGAGTAGATATTTACTAAGAAGGACATTGAGGAAATTGATTTCCAAGGCGATGGAGGGTTACTAGGGCTTTATAAACAAACAACAACAACAAAAAATGCCGTTTTTGAACTGCTAGAACTAGACTTGTTGTTTTTCATGAAAAAAATTTTCTTCTTCTTTGTTGAGTTAAATCATGAACATTTATAAATCCATCACTAAAATATATAAATAGCTATTTTTTAATGCAAATTTTTATAGGTATGACTTTCAATTTTTCATGCATATGTATTACACCTTTTTTTTTAGAAGTATTCCTCCATCTGGTTAAACACATATTCTTTACATCGCTACCGACAGATGGCGACACGATATTAAAGAAGCCAAAGTTCGAGCTTTGAAGATTTGATAGTACTGCATTTTCAAAAAATTAACATTGTCACATTTGAAGGTTTTAAAATAATATAAAACTGCTTTGAATCGATAAAGTTTCTTATATTTGCCTGCGATATGTAAAATCAATCAATTCTCTTTTTGTTAGTGGATCATATAATTTTGAAGTAGGTATTACAGTTTAGCCTCAAAAAATAATTTCTTTGTTTTAAAATAATGTGAAGTATTTTTCTCGAAATATTAATGAGAATTATGCCAATAAATTTAACTGTGTTAGATCTTTGAAAAAAATCTGAAAGTTTTTAAATTCTAACGTACAACATTAAATGAACCAGCATTAAATTGAAAAAAAGGAATATTTTAAAATGTCAAATGTATAGGGTAAACATGGAAAATATGGGCACTAAAACACTTAATTGTGGAAGCATACTACACTAAAATACTTAACATTTTTCCGAAATTAAATTAGTTCAAACTTTAGAGAGAGAGAGAGTGGTATTTCTTAAGATATATGAACAAACCTATAACTTCTGTTGTTGTGTGTATAAAGTAGCTCCAAAACAAATTTCGCAATTGTCCATATTTGACTAAAACTTTAGGTAATATGGACACAATTGCCGAAAATATGAGTAGGTGTTATTATAAAGAATATAAGAAAAATTTCCATATTTGCATTTACCTTGTCCAAATAGAAATTACCTGTTTGGCAAATGATATGAAGTAAATTTAATCCTTTATTAATTAACAAACTTTTTCACAAAAATATGACCATGTTTTATTTATAAATTAAATATAACTAAATGGTGAAAATCAGATAAGCTCTTTAATTAACGTAAATTATTACAAACTTAGAGAAAAACAACATTTAATGAGGACGCCCTTGTATCATACGCTGCACTCATTACAGTAGAAGGAGCCGGCCTCTAACTCGACTCATTACTCATGGAACCAGGATAAAAAAGAGCCACAGCATAGCACCCATTCCTGACCTTGATTTTCATCGTAATAACATCATAAACAGGACAAATGCAGGATGCATTCTATTTATTAGCGCTTACTGTAGTTCTGCATTTTCCCCCTACATCTTATTTACGAACTCCGCTGGCAATTTTCTTCTTCGTAGAAGCCATAACCTCTGCACTTGTCAGCTCTCTTCCAACATTCTTCCGTCATCCGCGATTTCCGCAAGTGGATTTCAATGTTGTAATTGGACTCAGGTCCTCCAAAAAGAAGGCTGCTGACTACGAGAATTCAGTAATGACAATACATGATCCATGTGATGCTGTAATTTAGCCAAAGCCATCATGAGGAGGAGGTTTGTGGAAGAAATAAGAACTCAAAGGAGGTATAGGATGAGAGGATGTTCCAGGAGTAGGGTTGAAAAGCTTTACTTTATCAAATTTTGGAGCTGCCCATATTACTCTTAATCTTGCGACCCATATTTCCTCTAATGACATTAATCAAACTTTGTCATTACTGCTGTGGAATGTAGAATGAACGAAACTACCCGCTCATTCCAAGAGGTACTACACTGACATAAGATAGTAGCCATTTTTATAGGTTTCATATAAAATTAATTAATTTTGAGTATTAAGTCTTAAGTAAGATGACTAAAATATAGCAAAAATCACAATTTGAAAAGTATCAGGTACTTACTTACATTAGAAATGTTATGTCAGTACTTCTGCTTAAGCGGCACAGCAACGCAAACAAAAATCACACGATTGTCATGACGCTTGAGCATTGCTAACGCCGCAGTACAAGTGCACCAACTCAAAGCCGTTATGAGTAATATGGGTATTTGCTTAGTTGGGCCCATATTTTCCAAGTTTGCCCTATCATTATTCTTTCAATTGTTCGTAACTTAACGCAATTATTTAGGTTTCCAAATTAAAATTTCTGGGAATGAAGTCATAGAGTGTGACAACAGAACACATTTGAACATTTCTTTGTACAACTTTTTAACGCTTATTAATATACAAAAACGACATGTAATAGGTAAACGCATAATAAGTTAGGGTAAAAGGTAAAAAAAAAGTATATACATTTATATATAGTGAGAGAAAGAGAGAAATAGAAAGAATTGATCGGTATTTCATTCATATGATGCCGCCCTAAAAAATTATATCAGTTCCCGGTTAATGTACTAGGTCTGCAACGGTAAATAATAATCCGTAACCACATTGGAACTAAAAAAATATATGTAATAGGTTTATATCTAAACAATGAAAACAAATTTCTCAGCTATGTGGGTTATCTGAATTTTTGTCTAACAGTAAATGAAAGTTAACATATTGTTGCGTAGATCAGAGTTTGGGAACTTTATACTAAAAAGCACAAAACATTCTTCAAGATTGATGTAATTTATTACCGAAAACAATAGGAAAATGCAGGATACAGCAGTAAAATTTGCACTACAATTTTCAGAAGGTTTTAACTTCTTTTATTTTTTTTCAGACGCAACTATGACCGTCTAAAAATGCCGGTATGTAATGTCAACGTTTATTCGCAAGCAACCTCCTCGTCGTAGATGTGTGAAAAACTTAAACATCATAAGTATTATTGATTCAATTTCAGCGGGTGACCGTTATTTGTAGTTTGCTAATTATCAAGTAAAAATATGCTTTTTTTTTTAAATTTCCACCCGTTAACTAGTTGAATTATTTTTTACTTCACTTAGGAGGACTCTTGGACTTAAGTATTTTAAATTAGCCTCTTCACATAACTTGGTCAAAGTGACTTTAGTTAAGCCTTTACAAAAGAACAACGAAAGAAAAAAAATATTTTCAGTTAAAAAAAAAGATTACACTTAAATTTACAATGTCTTACTTGTATAGTACTTCTATAATTAATCAAACATCTGTACTTTTATCCATATATATAGGAAAAAGCATTGAAAGGCTCACTTATCACGAGACATCTGGAACCGTTAGACCTGTAGATTTGAAGTTTGGCAGGCAGGATTCTTTTGTTGAGTAGAGATGTGCTTAGAGCAGGTTTTGCGAAATAAATGACATTTATATATTTATTTTGGATAATATTTCTGTCGACCTACAATTAAGCCTGAGAAATACCAAATTATTTATCTTTATTTATTTATTTTATTTCATTTACCATACATTATTTGCTAAATCGTTCTTTCATTACAATTTTATTGGCAAATTACTAAAAATTATTCAAAATATTAATTGAAGTTTTTGACCTCATACTTATTTTATCTTTTCGTAACTCGATTTTAAATTTTCAGTTCTCTCGATTTTTCCTTGTACATATTCATGTGAAGTTTGAATGTACATGCTAGTATATTTATGCAAAAAAAAAATTATAAACATAAAATATCTCCAAAATAACCCTTATATTAAGAAGTTGAAATGAATTAAATTACATTTACATGTCATTAACAGCATTTCCCTTCAAATTCCAAAGAAAATATTGCTACAACAGCATCTTGCAAGGAAGGAAACAATTATCTAAAACTTGGGGAGATTTTTTTTATTTTTCACTTTCCTTGAAAAACCACTTATTAACAGCTATAGACTGTTGGGGAAAATGTTGCTTTTGTAAACAAGGAGCTAAAACTATTGAAACTCCTCGTTATGCATCAATTACTTTAAAGAAGAAATACTTTTTCCTTTCTTTAATTTCGAAAAAAGTCAAGGTGTGAATGAAAGAAAGCTTATCAGGTATTTAGAATTGTCCAAATAAATGAAGTTATTTCGTTCGTCCGAAAGAAAATTATTGCAGGTGTTACAGTGAATAGAAAAACATCTTTTGTTTTCAAAATAAGACGTATTTAATGTCAGATACAAAAACAAAGTTTCAATACGATTCAAAAACCTTTAAAACTTTCATAATTTTCATATACTTTTAACTCAGTGGTTATCAAACTTTTAATACTTGCGACCCACTTTTCAATCATAATTTTCATCGCACCCCCTACATACAATAACAATGTATTGAATTCGATAATACGATACTTTGACGCTGAAGCTACAAGATATATTTAACCTCTTAAGCGCCACCGTCGTTTATAAACGTCTCACTCAGCAGGTGTATAGATTGCCTAGGACGTATATATACGTCAATCAAAAATGCAATCTTTTCTGTTAACTGCTAGCCATAAAGTAATTCCAAAGGTTTTGGAATGCAATAAAATGACCATGATAGTTTGCGTAGGATTTACTTTTTCAGAAGATTAATGTGGCCAACATTTTTATGTCTGTCCTTTTCAGGAAATGTAGATTTTCTGAATTTCAGTTTCACGGGTCCAGAATAAGAATTAGACGCAAACCGTTTTGGGGGAAATGATGTCCTATTGACACAAGGCCTGTTATTAAATCTAACCCGAAAACTTTTCAAGTTGTTATAGTATTGGGTTTTCTCGCCGTGCATCAGAGATCAAAGGATGTATGAATTGATGATTGTCATATCAAAAAAATGAAAAAATACACGGTGCCACCATTTTTTTGATTTTCTGTCTGTTTCGTACAAGGATTTGAGTTGGTCAAAATATTCTACGTTACCCATATTCTTATTGTAGTCTATAGCTGCTTTCGGACGTGCTATTTTAATTTTTTTCCATCTTTTTATTTCCGTTCAACACAAGAATTTGTGGCTTCATCTAATGTTGTAAGAATATGCACTATTCTCTTGTCCTTCCACTTAAAGCAAGCAATGTCTTCTCTCTCATTGCTAATACTCCAGTCCAAGTCTCCTCGTTTCATTTATTTGTCCTCAAATAAATTTTTTGTTAAGTTCTTTCTGGACATGTTAACTGTACCACATGCTGTGGTATTTTGAGTATCTAGATGTTTTAACAAATCGCAAGAAGTGAAATAATTATCAAAAACGAGCGCATGGTTTTTGCCTAATAATTTTTGACTCAAGTTTCTTATAACGCGTTCTTCCAGATTCCTTCAACTTCTTCGGTTTTTCCTGTGTAAATTTGAAATTCACACGCAAATCCACTTGAATCACATCTCCTCCAAACTTTGTAGCCTCTTTTAATGGGTTTATTTGGCATATATTGTTTCAAGCATGATCGCTCTATGAAGATCATACTTTCATCAATTGCCTGTTTTTTGTCCGGGTTTGAAAACTTTTAAAAACATTTCTGGTAAGTGATCAAGGATTGGGCGCACTTTGTACAGTTCATCAAAAATTTGTTCGGATTTCTTGGGCATCAAATTTTTATCATTCAAATGAATGTTTCCTAAAATCCAAATGCATTTTCTCACTGGCATCAATCCTTAAACAATAGCATCGTGTAAAATTTCATTTGTTGACCAAAATCTCCGTAACTGGGCAATCGTTTTATCCCCATCACTATATTTAAAGCTAAAAAACATACTATATCCTATACAGTAACAGGAATGAATGCATTGCCTTTTTTCGTAGCATATAAGTTCGTTTGGTACACAATTGTTTCTATAAAACTGATAGAAAATAATGTCAAAAAATTGAAATCGTTGAAGGACCTTGAAGGGATGTTATTCCATCTGAGAACCCACTTTGATCAGTACAAGGGATATTTCAGATCTTTACGGGCACTTTATTTTTCCAAGTAACTTTAGATGTACGGGATGGTCCTGGCACACTTTGTGTCATCTTTTTTCTCATCAATATCGGTACTTTCACTTGGAGATGACTTTTTAGCCATAACATCCACTGCTTCACTGAGCGATGTGTGTGATTCATCGAATTCATATCAGAGGGTAAGTTGTGAAATACTTCCAGAGCTTTTGGAATGGTTAATTCTTTTCTTGGCATTTAAAAAAATTATTACCAGAAATTACACGAAGAAATACTTAAAATATCTTATCACCAATATTAAGAAAGACAAGAAAATGCTAGATTGATATTTATGTCTTCTCTGAGAGCAGTTCAAATACAAAATCCCTAAGGAAAATTTGCCTCTGAGCACCCAGCCCTAAAATTTTGTAGCGTCGGCTCATTAGCAGAAATCACTATCTATACATGTCAAGATTGACGTATGGAGGGTCACTAGACCAAATGGCCATTGTGTCTCCATAAAAGGCACCCGTGTTTTGTCCCTTACGTTGGGGACAAAACATACGTGAATTGTCTGCTGCTTTCTATCTTCGCGACTTACAGACACCTGTTAGTTCAAACGATATATAAGAAGGAAACTTCAAGTTATAGCCCCTTTGTGTTGGCTCCCCCCTATCCTATTGACAAAGCCAATTTGAATAGAAATTTACTTGACCAAGGGCAATCATAGAAGCAAACTCAGTTAAAATGTCATAGTAGGAATTATAGCTTCCAGATGTTGGATACAAATCCTTGTCGGGATAGAGAGCAGAAGTGCCGGGAAATTATTCACACGTACCCATGAAGTGCGATTGAGGTCGATAGGGGTGGGGGTGCAAATGTGGGGCTTCGACAATGAGAGGTGGCGAGGGGTGTGAAAGTGACCCACTCCTGGAGATTACCGCCCCTTACTGAAGTTTAGTTTCGGAGTGAAACCATATATTTTAATTTCCTTTTTCTACTCTTGTGTTTACTTATTAAAATGACTGAGAGTTGTAATTAATAATTAGAAAGAGTTATAGTAAGACCTCACCCACATGGTATAATTTAAAATAACTAATTTTTTTTATTATTTTTTAAAGCTAATGGAATTTACCAAATTTAAAGAGACATTAATATTTTTCTATTTAAAAGGTCTCAAAAGTTAAATCTAGACATAATGTTGTCATCTATTGATAGGAAAAAGAAGAAAAATTTGAAAACAACACTTATGGGAATAAACAATTTCAAATTTTAGTTTTTAAAAAATGTTTAATGTGTGGTTTCGGTGTGAAGCCACTGAACGCTAAAGGGATAACATGCTATTGTTTAACTGTTAATAAAACTTAAAACACTGCGAGAAATTCAAAAGAGAAATAAATGACCCATGAAAAGGTAAATTGTGTGGAAATATCTGAAGTATTTTACTTGAACAAAACCATGATGGAAGGAAAGTAATAAAGAAAACAATTTTGATATTTCATATGAATAAATGGTTTAATAAAGAGAAGTCTTATAAATAAATAGAGGGCACATTTGCTGGCTTTTTATTTTTATATGGAACGTTATTCTTTTCTATGATATTTTATGACGTTAAAATTCAACATTGTTCCCAATTTCTTAAAAATTTCTTCTATCATAATTTTAAAATTATGGCATCAGATTTATTTAATTGCTCAAAGGGAAAAAAGGTAGAAGAACTCTAAACCATTTGTATTTTCCGGCATAATCCACGAATGTGTTTTGTATTAGCAAAGTTATTAAGCATTTAATAATAATATTTTTGTATTGTATATATAACCCGTCCGATTCATTATGTATTACATGATGTTGAACGACTATAAATATATGCTACGTTTTTGTTATCGAATTTCTAACATTAAGTTTTCGATTGTATTGAATGAAATTCTAATAGCCTCACCTCTCTATTGAAAAAAACAGAGGAATAATTTTTAAAGCGATATATTTATCTTTTTACTTTATAACTCCCTCCCTCCACCTGAAGTCGATTTCTGCGATTTTATAGATAATTTCTGCGACTTAAAAATCCATTCTTAACGAATATAAACTCAATAAAAGAAACATGCGAGCCATATTTAATGTGTAATGTCTAACTGTTCAAAAACAGTATTTTTTTATCTATAACGCATCTATAATCTTACTCATCACTCTTTGGAACTAGATTTCCACAAAATCCGAACTTAATGGATTCTATTCATAAAAAGAAACATACTTCTGAATTGCACATCTGTTTGTCTAATAGTTTTAAAAATTTTTTTTCCTGCAGGGTGTTACCGAATTCGACCGACACATTGAGAGGGGTGGTAGTAGGCAGCATGGGGGCGATAAATCATCTCAGAACTGGCGGTCGCAAAATACGTTTAGTGGGGGGATATGGCGATAATACTAGCCGTAGGAAGGACGATGAGCCAGATGAGAGGATTTACCAAACAAAGGCGGGAATATACATATATTGCTAGAACAATGACGCAAAATACTTTGTTTTCCTACAGCACATCCTCTCGGAGTTGTTGCAGTGTATATCGGCCACTGCGCACCACAACGAGGGGATCATGCACGATGTATCTTAAAACATAATTTGACGTACTGAGTAAATACACTCCATATTTTTCTGAGGACCAGCAAAAACTTATCGCGGACCTCCACTTTGGCGATCTCTGTCCTATACTGTAATTGCAAACGATTTCATTAATTTACTGTACTTATTTACAGAAGGGTGGGTGGATGATTCGTGATGTTGTAAGGTAAGAAATGAACAAGAATGGTCAAACCGTGCAACTGTCTTTTCCTTACGGCTGCCTGATGCCTGTCTGTGACACTGAGCGTTTATAGGTGGCGGATAACGGAAAGACTTCAAAGAACAAAAACAAACAAGGGGAAAAGAGTAAGTACCAAGAGCCTCCCTGAACCAAACTCTGCTAAGGTACGAACTGAAAGAGGGGGAGGGGGCGTGACAATTTGAAATGCCAAGGTCCGCCAATTTTTCGATTGCGGTGAGTAACCATCTCCGTGCTAAATATCCCGAGAGGTGGATCGGACATAACGAACCTGTTGCTTGACCTGCACTCTACCCGGACCTCAGCCCCTTCAATTCCTTCTTCTGGAACCACCTAAAATCGCTTGTGTACGAGACGCTAGTGTCTACAATAGAGGATCTCATGGCACGGATCGCGGTTACTTCAGCTGACATCACCAGCACACCGGATTTGTGTGAATGCCTCCGAAAATCCTTCGTCTATCGGTGTTGACTGTGCTACAATCCACGCAGCCGTAACTTCGAACAATTCCTGTGACAATCAATTGTCTTTACATTTCTGACGTCGAGATGTGATGCATTGTTTGTATTACAGTAGAACGTCGTTTATCCGAATCAATTGGGACTGGACACCATTCGGATACGCGATTGTTCGGATAACCGAAAACCGAATGTGATCGATGTAGTATATGAAACCGGACACTATACGAATATTGAAAATTATCACATGCTGAACACGTGCTTCAAGAAAAAGCAAAAAAGGCGCAAAATGTCGCAATTTTACCTATATTAATCACTTATTTTTCGCTGCACCATTGTACATCTTCATTTTTTCGCTGCAAGACCTTTGATTCTCTTGAGCAGCAGTAGTTGAGTAGGACAGCACTCTGATCCACAACATAGCTGTCTCGAACACAGAAAAAACGTTAACATTTGATGGACCCTTGCAACTTTCGCTGTTGTTGTTGTCCTCGTCTTCATCCGTTTCATCGTCGACAGGGTCGGATTCTTCTTGCACAATCTCGTCATCATTTAGTATTTGAAATCCATCGTCTTCTGCATCGCATGCCATCTAGGTTTCTACATCTTCATCGCATACTTGAAATCCTGGGATCAATTGGTCAAAGTCGGTAACCTCCACTTTCTCCCTTCACGAGATGGTTCAATATTTCAAGTGTTGTCTCTATGTTCAAGACTTTGCACTTTCATTTTGAATCCGAAGCCATAGCAGTTCACAACTAAACAAAAGAGCACGTATACACCCCTTCAATTGGAAGAAACTAGGAACTTGACCTAATATTCCGTGCAGATGTTTACCAAATCACAGAACTGAAATTCTCAAAATATCCCTGACCTTGGATTTTCCCGTCTCTTTTGGCCTCACGCGAAACAACTGTAGAGCATTGCACTGTTCGGAAACGTATTCATATGCAGTACATGTAATTGACAAAAAACACTGGTACGGATATTTGACGCTCTGGATAATAAACGTTCGGATAAACGACGTTCTACTGTATAAGCATGTTTTAAGTCTAATACATGTATTTCTTACCTCTTGTTGCCCCTTTAACTCCACTCGACATCACACCTTTCATGACTGTTGCAATTACTCCGACTAAACGTGGTTTGCGACCTTGTGAGCTACTTCCCCCTGAAGTCGCTCCCTCACCATCCTGCCTACCTAAAGATGTTGGGGGGGGGAACAAAGCATGACCAGAAACTTCCATGATAATTCTGATTTATTATTATTCAAGCACACTAATTAACCATTAGTTAAACCACAAAAGAAAGCCCCAGGAGTGATATAAAGAAAGCAACACCCCTAAGGGAATAAGCGCAAGTAAACAGATCAATTTAACCTTAATCAATCCTAGCCTATAAATTCCTAATCGACTAATTTAGTATAGTGGCAAAACTCCGTCTTTAAGTCGTTGTGTAAATAACTTAAATCTCACAGTTGTAACGCTGCAACAGATGCTCCACTCCTTCTGTCATTACAATTATCAAACACTTTTTATACTTTAACTAATCTGCTGGCTGTGAAATGAAAGCGAATGCTAGTTCAAAGATTCCCCAAGAGGATTGGTTGGTGAAGATCGCGTAAATACCCATCACAAACCCATGCTACCAAACCCATTCTATCAGCTATCTGAATTTGTCGGTCGAATTCGGCAACACTCTTTATAGCTCTCTCGTCACATCGACTCCATCTTGGGAATCGATTTTCACAAAATTTTTTCTTAGCACTTTTCAGCTCAATAAAAGAAATAGGCCTATCAAATTTTATGTCTGTAGATCTAATAATTCCGGAACTCTCGTGATGAGTAAGTGACTGAATGAGGGAGAAAATCTTTTTTCTCCTTTATATAGAGAGAGAGTTTAAGTACTGACATTTAATCATAGTATCTTTTTTCAAATAGTCACTGTTAAAATCTCAATGCAGAGCGTTATTTTTACGTTACGTATTATCATTCGTCGAGTTAAGTAAGAATATGAATTTTTAATGTTAAAATAATATCTTCTGAATCAGAGGTTCTTAAACATTTGATCTCTGCTCTCCCCCCTCCTTTATGTATTAGCCTGCTATCGTAGATCTCTCCAAGTTTTTGAACACCTTTTCTGATTCCTAACACAGTCCGAGTAATTTAAAGGTTCCTCAATAGTTCTAAAACTCCATGTGCTACTCATAGAGACTTTTTCCAACACTTCTTACTTTAAGAAAACAGCAAACATATTTAATTAAAAAGTAATATAAATAAAATTATATGTCAGTTCTTACTTAGATCAACAAAGAAAAATTGTTAGTTACTTTTTATTAAATAATTACAATTAATATAAATGTGTTTATACATATAACAGAATCACAATATTAAATGGGAAAATAGAAAGCGATTTTCCTCGCAGTTTTCCATTTTCCTTCCTATATAGGGTGTTGGACTATTATTTTTGTTTGTTACTATTTATTCATTAATTAAATTTAACTATTCCAATAAAATAGTACAGTAAAAAAAGAAATCACATTCTCAGTATTTAGGCTATCCCAGACGGGATTCGAAATTTCGACTTTTGGATTAGAAGTACAACTCGCTCCCCATTGCGCTGCAGGGACACAGTGAGTGATTTTCCTTTTTATACTTGGTGTTGGACTATTATTTTTTAATACTACTTATTCTTTAATTAATGAATCAATACTTGAAAAAACTGTATTAGCATGAAGTGTCATCCACTACAAGTTTTAAAAAATGTATCTGAACTTGTGTGGATGAATAAATGTATTTTACTAACGATTGTGAAAATTTGAACAAGATATATACATATATATATATATATATATATATATAAACGTATATATATATATATATATATATATATATATATATATATATATACAGTAGAACGTCGTTTATCCGAAAGTTTATTATCCGTAGCGTCAAATATCCGGACCAGTTTTTTTTGTCAACTACATATACTGTAAATGAGAATGCTTGAAATAAGCTGTGGCCAGATTTGGAAGGCGAAAAAGACATCAATGACGAACATGGGGAGGAGAATATCGACTTTGTTCAATCATTCCCAGGATTTGAAGAATGCGATGAATATGTAGAAAGCTGGAGGACATGCAATGTAAAAAATTTGGATTTCAAACGCTAAATGATGACCAGATTGGGACTTCCGTGCAAGAAGAATCCGACCATGTCGACAATGAAACGGATAAAGACGAGGACAACAGCAGCAACGAAAGTAGCAAGGGTTTATCAAAGGCTGACACGTTTTCTGCGTTAGAGACTGTTATGGTATGTTACGAACAACAATCAGAGTGCTGTACTACTTAACTACAGCTTCACAAAAGAATCAGAGACCTTGCAGCGAAAAAACAAAAGTGTACAGAAGTACAGCAAAAAATAAGCAATTACTTTCCACAATAAAGGTAAAATTACGACAGTTTACACCTATTTTGCTTTTTCTTCAAGCACGTTTCCCACATGTGATGATTTTCAATATTCGTATAGTGTCCGGTTTCATATACTGTATGGATCCCATTCTGTTTTCAGTTATCCGAACGGTGTCCCGTCCTAATTGATTCGAAAAAACGACGTTCTACTGTACTATATATATATATATATATATATATATGTACAGTGGTGGCAAAAAGTCCTGAACACACTCATTTTTTAGCGTAATTTTTATGTTTGACTTCATTTTTCGTTGTGAAATTATCGCACTATCTTAAATATTGTTATTGATTTTAATGTATTTTTTATGTTGATTTGAAATCTACTACTAATTCTTAATGACTAAAATATTTTTTGTAGTAAAGCTGCCTGAACACAATGTAAAATATGTGCAGAATGAAACATTATAGAATAACATAATATACAAAGAAAAATAACATGAAAATTGACAAATACGGTATATTTAATATATATATATATATATATATATATATAAGCATTTTGAAAATTACATTGTTGTCACATGTTAGAAAATCAATATTTTATGGGCCAGTCGTTTGCTTTAATTACGGATCTACATCTTTTTGGCATGGAATGCACCAATTTCAAAAGAAGATCTTTCGTGACAATATGGTTGAAGGAAAATATTGAAGCTTCAATTAATTCACGTTTGCTTGAAGGTTTTTTCTTTGAAATTTCATAACCAATTTTAAACCATAAACTCTCTATTGGATTAAGTTCAGGAGACTGTCCTGTCCAGTTCATTCTATTCACAGTATGGTCTTCCAACCATTTCTGGACTACCTTTGCACGATGGCAAGGGACGTTATCGTCCTGAAAAATCCATGACTGATTCCCCAAAAGGTCTCTCGCAGTTGGTAGCAATTTATTTTGTAGTATTTCAATGTAATCCACGGCTTTCACTGTTCCTCTAAAGATCTGAAATCTTCCAACACCATGAGAAGATATGCAACCCCATACCATCACTTTTGTTGGGTACTTTACTGTGGTCTTCAGACACTAAGGGCTGAATTCCTCATGAGTGCGTCGTCTTACATAGGCACTACTTTGGTTGCCAGAAATACAAAACTGACTCTCGTCACTAAATATTACCTTTTTGCAGTATTTAATAGTCCATAATGAATGTTCCCTTGCCCACGTCAATCGCCTCGTGCGTTGAAATTCAGTCAGTAATGATTTTGGGCGCGCTTTACCACCAAGTAACCCAATTTCCAGCAGTCTTCTTCTAACAGTTATTGGGCACACACTCACATTTGATGTCAAAGCTCATTGTTTCAAAAAATTTCAGAGGAACTAAGCTTTCTGTTTGAAAGCAATAACCCGCCTTCACGTAAAGATGTTTTTCTTGGTCATCCTGATCGTCCCCTGTCCGCAATAAAATTTGTGTCAGAAAATATATTCAAAGTTCTCACAACAGTAAAAATGCCACATGGTACTTAAGCAGCAATTTGGCGCATGGAATAAGCTTCTTCCTTCAAATGTATTATTTTGTACCTTTTATTCTCAGGCAGATATGAAAATTTAGCCATAATTCCAATATTTTCCACAAACGCACTTCAAATTGCTTTCAATACACTATTTTAGACATTCACACAACTGCATTCAATACAAAAAACCACGTTTTACCTTTTTCTTTCAACCCTTTTTCTCTACTTCTCTCTGATTGGTTGAAATAATGGAGCATTTCATTGGTGGAAAACACACTCACTTATTCTTACAGTGACCTTGTGCTTTATTGTCAATGTGTTTTCAACATATCAATTAAACTATTTACTTTAGAAGAAATCTACAAACAGATTTGAAATCAGCATGAAAAAATACATTAAAATCAATAATAATGTTTAAGATAGTGCGATAATTTCATAACAAAAAATGAAGTCAAACACAAAAATTATGCAAAAAAGATGAGTGTGTTCAGGACTTTTTGCCACCACTGTATATATATATATATATATATATATATATATATATATATATATATATATATGTATATATATATATGTATATATCTATATATGTATATATAAGTATATATATGTATATATATACATATATGTATATATATGTATATATATGTGTATATATATATATAGATATATATATATATATATATATATATATATGTATATATCTATATATGTATATATATAAGTATATATATATGTATATATATAAATATATATATATATATATCAAAAATAAGAAATAATAGATAAAGAACATAACAAGAAATAGCATAATAAAAATATAAAACCTGAACATGAAGAACAAAATTATAGAGAAATAAAAAAAGAAACTACAAAAAAGAAGAACCTAGCGAGTCAGAAAGCAATTTCGGACTTAGGACCGAATAAGTGGGGTTAAACTAGTTTAAAGGCGCCAACTTTCCCCCTTTGTAACTCGGTAGGAAAACCAAATAAAATAAAATAAACAAAACTTCAGAGTTTGGATAACTCAGAGAGTATGAAAAAACCACTCATTACTATTATGTAACAAACTCTCCCAAACTCTTAATGCAGAAAAATCACAAAATAATTACGTAAGAAAAGTAGAAAAATGCTAAAACATTTACATAAGAAAAGTATCTTTCAAGAAATAATTTAACAAAATTTCTTTACTCACAGAGCTTTTACGAGGAGAATCAAGCGTCTTGACATTAATGGAAATCGATTATTCACCAAGTTAAAAAATTCGAAAATACATAAACACATCTTTTGAGCTGATTTTTAAACCAGCCAGCAAAGACAGGTATAAAAAAAGACGACAATCAAATACGGTAGAATTTGAATTGGTTGATTGTCAAAAATGTAAATTTGCTAGGCTCTTATTTGATTGGTTGTCAACAATGTGTAAGATGTTCAAGATGTGTGTGGAAAAAATGTAAACTGTGATATGAGTGTTATGATATAATCTTCACAGCAAGACCACTAACATGCTGACTTTGAAATCCTATTGTTGTGTGGTGGTTTTGGAATTCGAAGTAGCAAGACGGTTAATGTATTTGTGATGAATATAAGTTCTTAAGAAATTAAAAGGGTATTCATGATCTAAACAACATTGAAAAAATTGTTTTATATTATTGCATTTATCTATTTTGTGGGTAGTTAATTTATCATTTCTAAATAAAAAATTCGAAATGATATTTCTGTAAATTGATATATGCAAATTACTATTCCATACGGGAATTTTAATTATATGGAACTTAAACGAATCTCTTTTGTCAAAAATGTTACTGACTACATTATTGTTAATAAGATGCAAGTCTAAATCCAAGAATTCCACCATATTAGAGTTGAAGTTAGTTTTAAGGAGCTTGAGATAATTAGGGTAGAACGTAATATTTGGTTTGTATTCACTATTTTTACCAAAAATTATTATATCATCTATATAACGATAAATTAAGTAAGAATCATTTACAACATGATCAATTTCAAAAAAATGTAAATATAGGTTCGCTAAACAAATACTAGCTGGACCACCCTGAGGTAATCCTTTGATCTGTTTATAAAGATTCTGATCAAATGCAATGAAGTTTTCTTTTAATACGAGGTTAATAAGAATATCAAATTTTCTTTTTTCATTGAAGTATATAATTCATATTTATCATAAATTAACTGTAGAACCTTAATCATATCGTCTATATCTATAGAATTAAAAAGGTCCTCGAAATCAAATCCATGCATGGAAAAAATTAACATATCCTTAGTAACACTAGCTATTTTTAATTATTGCCGTGTTTTGTAAATTATCAATTAGATTTTGAAGAAGAGATTGTAAGATCTTCCCAGACCTCGTGATATATGTATTGTATCCATTAGTGATACTACGGAATTTTATAGGGCTTTTATGAAATTTTGGTGTTAAAAAAATACTTGGATATTTAATATTATTTAGATGAATATTCAGTCTTTTGTTCAAAGCTAAAAGACGATTATCATCTTCTCTATTAATGTGAATTGATTTTTGAAAGGAATTATTATTTAAAATGTGGTTACATAATAATTTCTTTAATATAATAATCACACTATCTCTCTCTCTCTCTCTCTCTCTCTCTCTCTCTCTCTATATATATATATATATAGGGATAGTGTGAGCTAATAGTAGGTATTAAAAAATCGACTGAGAGAGAGAGTGTGTTATATTTGCGTGGCACTTTTAAGCTGCAAGAGGGACATTGACGATGGATCTCGTAGTTTTGAACCTTAGTCCAGTTACGGGAATGACATCTGAGCTGGCACCCCCTCACCTAACTTCCCCACCACACCAATGGAATGGCGTTAAATATGTCTGAGAATCGACATATTTAACGTGCATCGGCTCACTCTTTAAGACGGGTCTTCATTGGTACTTGGCTTTTGCTCATGACAAATTAAAAATCGAGATGAATGCAATCAGTGTCGTATTAATGCGCTATAAATTAAGTCTTTAATCTTAATACATGTGGTACAATTATTTTTTGTGAAAACATTACAATTTAGTTATGGCAATGTAGTTGTAAGCAATAAAAAACAAGTAATATAAAAAAAGTAAGTCAATTCCTGTTTAGAACAACAAAGAAATGTTTTATTTGAGCTACTTTTTATTACATAGTTGCAATTAATATAAATATGTATATACATAGGACTGAATCACAATATTAAGTGGTAATTAAGTTTTATTAATTATCATTAAAGTATCGTATTGTTATCCAAAACAATCGTGTCTATAAAATTTCAGTTCAATTGAAGGCTTTAAAGCGTGAGAAAAAAAAAACCTTTTCAAGTTTTGATACAAGTCGCCAAAAACGATCGCAACGGGGCCGTATTTGTAATTCTTGAAATAATTAGTTTTAATCAATTAATTTTTATTAATTATAATTAAGTTATTGTATTATCATCCAAAATAAAATCATGTATATAAAATTTCAGCTCAATGGAACGTTTTAAATTGTATTTTATTAACGATTGAAAATTCCGCCAAGATTTATAAATAAAGAGTGTGAGCTAATAGTAGGAATTGAAAATGTAACTTATTTAATACTCTTGATCGAAGTATTTTTCCATTGGGGCAAATTGGTGATCTAGTCTAAGTGCGGTATTCCAGTAAATATGGTATTTCTCTCATTTTTGAAAAAAATAGAGAACTTTTTAAAAAATTTTGGCAGCCTAATCTGCTTCTTCTATTCCTCCCTTTCCTCTTTTTTTTTGGTATCTCTTGTCTGTTAATTATAGAGGAAATACAAATGCAATAATTTATTTGAGAACAACTAACATTCACGTGAAAGCAGGATATTTGCATTCTTTTCTGAATTTTTCAACTTCCATCTTTGTACACACAACTATATTAAGTGTTTAATGAGCTTCTGTACACAAACCTGTGAATTATTGTTTCATTGTAAATTTTAATAGTTTCCTTCAAGTATCAATAAATACTATTCTTTTTAAACTGATGACCACATAATGGGGGAAAAGCTATTTATTTGATCTTTGTACTGTAACTTCTCGTTATATCATTCTTTCTCTTTTGACAAATAATCAAGCCAGGATATTTTATTAGCTCTTTAAAAATAGTGGGAAAATTATTTAAAAAACCTGTTGCCGTGTTTCTTTTGCTTAAGCGTTTTATATTCACTTAATCCTACCTTCTTATCAAGGGAGCTTGAAAAGTACATTGCATTGCTGTACGCTGATCTCTGCAACAGAAAAAGGCAGGTATCTGTAGATGCTATATTTTCATATGATTCTGTTTAGAGGCAGAAATGTTTAAATTCGATATTATTTTTTTTAATTAATTTTTAAAACTTTGTGTCAAAAATTTAAAAAAAAATATTCTAAGCCATTTATCTGTTCTCTCGTGGTGTGAAATATCTTATAACTTTCTACGATATTTTTGTTTACTTCTGTATGTAATGTTTTTTGTGTTAGCAACTAAATTTTTTGTTAGAAGTGTTGTTTTTATATTAACAGAATAAAACATTTACAAATATACAGCCGAACATCAATACCACAAATCTCTATTTTACGAATTTCTCCATTTTGTGAACTTTTCCAGGAACCAAGAACCTTTTATTTTTTCTTCGTAAAATAACCACCCAATAGCGAAGTGCTTTTTCTACATAACGAAATGTTCTCTTGTAGTTCGATTTTTTTCACTCTATTTTTAAAATATTTCAGAACATATTTAAAATTATTCTCTCTTTTAGCACATTTTATAGTGATCAATAACCATAAACATGTATTACCAGGTGCCCAACTCACCTAGAGTAATGAAATGGTCATAAATTTTCAAACAAGAAACTCAAATAAAACTAACAGTTTTTATCAGCTGTCAAATTTAAGGAAGCATGTGGCAGTGTATACTTAAAATTACTGGTGATATAGTAATGAACTTTTAAAATTACTCATAGGCTTAAAATTCTAAAATGTCATTAAACACACACATTCATTAGTTTTAATATAAAATTATTTTTTAAAATCGTAAAGTACACCGCAGTTTATTCCTGGACGATGTATTTTTTTTATTTTTGTTTTCTTGCAGAATTCTTTTTTGACTAGTATGATATAAAATATTATATAATAGACTTTAATTTTAAAACTTAATTTTTAATTAATTTTTTTTGAATGACTTTAATTTTTAAAAATAAAAGTGTAAATAATTACTTTTTTTAGAAAATATATATTTAAAATTGTTTTATGTCGTTTTTAAAGTACATTAAAAGGTGAACATCTATTCAACGAATTTTTTCCATATAACGAACATTTTTTTCGGATTTAGAAACTTCATTAAATAGAGGTCCAACTGTACTTGTAAATAAAATGTTTCATGTTGTTTTATTTGATACGAAAAATAAGTTAATTTTTTTATTTATTTATCTCTTTTTCTTTTTAACCTTGGTCACTTATTGTTCTCTGCCATGCTTCAAATATCTTATTTAATTTTACTCAGTATTTAAAACATATGAATGTTAAATATTGTTTGTAGAAATGCTCACACATGTAAAATGTTTACCAAAGGATAGATTAATACGTCGAAAGATAATCTTGTGGCATTACATTTTAAATATGATCAAGCAAGGCGTAGATTCGTCGAATGGGCCCAAAACGAGATTGCTGTTGTTACCGATTTTCATAAGCGAATTTTGTTTAGCGATGAAGCGCACTTCTGGTTGAATGGCTACGTCAACAAACAAAACTGCCGCATTGGGAGTGAAGCTAATCCACAAGTGTATGTCGAAACACCGTTACATCCAGAAAAACTGACTGTTTGGTGCGCTTTATTGGCTGGTGGAATCATTGGTCCGTACTTCTTCAAAAACGATGAAGGTCACAACGTTACAGTCAAAGGTTATCGGTATAAAGCCATGATTACTAACTTTTTAATTCCTGAATTGAACAATCATGATGTCCAGGAGCAGGGGTTCCAACAAGACGGTGCAACATGTCACACAGCTCGTGCCACAATCGATTTATTGAAAGACATGTTTGGTGACCGCCTAATTTCACGTTTTGGACCTGTGAATTGGCCTCCAAGATCTTGTGATTTAACACCACTAGACTATTTTCTGTGGGGCTATGTAAAGTCATTGGTCTATGCGGATAAGCCACAAACGCTTGACCATTTGGAAGACAACATTCGCCGTGTTATTGCCGATATACGGCCATGAATGTTGGAAAAAGTCATCGAAAATTGGACGTCCAGATTGGACTACATCCGAGCCAGCCGTGGCAGTCATATGTCAGAAATCATATTTAAAATGTAATGCCACAAGATTATCTTTCGAATAAAAAAAATTCATGTCAATCGATTAATACATCGTTGTTTTAATGCAATTTAAAGTTCTATACCTCTAAAAAAACACTCTTTTACAATAAAAAAATAAAGGCTACCGCACTAAGTGCTGATTTCTTACTACTATCATCAGTACCTAATGCATATCGATCGTTATTGCAGAATAACTTTTTTGTGCGTTGGAAATATTTGAATTTTGTGTTTTGTATTGAATTCTGTATTAAATGTTCTTTAAAATAGTATTAGAGAATTGACATTTTGTACGCCATAGCATTTTCTATAAGCAAATAAATTTTAAAAATGTAAGAACTTTCAAAGTTTAAAGTATATATTTACACACACACACGCATATATATATATATATATATATATATATATATATATATATGTGTGTGTGTGTGTGTGTGTGTGTGTGTGTGTGTGTGTGAGTGTGTGTGTGTGTGTGTGTGTGTGTGACGCATCTCCGGAAACTAAGTACCGTGTATCTATAATTGATTGTCAGTCCATTATAGCCTAATTGTGTTGTTTTTACACATGTTAATGAGTGTTCAAAATGTTCAAGAGGATTACCGATCCCATCGACAATGAAGTACGTTCTTTAATCCGTTTTTCAAACGCATGGAATGTAAAGCCAATTGATATCCATGGTCAACTTGTAGAGATTTATGCTGAAAATGTAATGAGTGATGAAATGGTAAGAAAAATGGTTCGACAATTCAATGATGGGAGAACCAACGTTCATTACGAAGCGCGGAGTGGATGGCTTTCTGTTGTTATTGATGGCTTATTTTAAAAAGTGAATAGGAAAATTCGCGAAAACAGATAATTCACTATAAAATTGTCTTGTAAGGAGTTTCCGCCAATTTCTAAAACTGTTCACTAGTGGTATCTTTCCTTAATGAGGTATAAACAAGTTGGTTCTCCGATATGAAAAATGCCTGTACAATGGTGTTAATTATGTAGAAAAGTAGTTTCCGACATGCTCTTTCATGTAAAAATAAATTTTGTAGCAAAAAAAAAAAGGATTTTTGTATGCGATTTTTTCCCAAATGGTACTTAGTTTCCGGACAAGCCTCGTATTTAAATGTGTGTTTGCATCTTTATATTCAGTAATAAAAGTAGCTCGATGTCTTGTACAGTTTTTTACTATCCACATTTCAAAATTCCAGTAAAAAATGCTCGACCAAAGTCTCAAAGGTGTATCGCTGCTCCCTTTCGAGATGGGATACCTACCAAAAGAATTCGAAGAAAAAGCTGTCTCAGAAAATAATGAAACGTCAGAGAATAAAATACGAGGACTTACAGAACTTCGAGAAATGGTGGAACGTGAGTTATTTTTTTAATGTACTTCTAGTTATACTGTGGTAGTGTATCACTTTCCCACTCCACAGGTCCGGGGCTCAAACTCCGAACTGGCAAGGTCGATTGAGTTTTTCATCCCTCCGATGAATCGATAAGTGAGTACCAATCTTGATTGGGAACTAAACACTGGGAATTTCGTGTCAGACAGATCACCTGATCGGAACATCTGCTCATGCACCTCAATGCCAAGGTCAAGAAAACTGAGAGGGGAACAGTAGGCTTAAGCCCTCTATGCGCCATTGAATTTAGTTTTGCTTAAATTGCCCGATTCACTCTAAAATTCCTATACGTTATAAATATTTCGCTCTGTTTTTATTGATAACTCCCTTAAAATTTAATTCACGAAATCTGATATATACTGGGAGTCCCCGAATGCCGTGTACAACCTTGAAGGGGAGGTAGAGAGCATCGTGAGAAACCATAATTACATTGAAAAGCGATGGGTGGCGCTGTACGGGAGCTCGCAAGGTTGGCTCATGTGGTTTCCCCATTTCAAACATGGACAGCGTGCGATGAATATGAATCATCATACGAACACCAATTTGGCGGATATCCACTTCCTCTACGACCTAGCCAGCGGAAATGGACCTGTTGCTGTTCAATTGCATGGGGAAAGATATCCAAAGAGGTGGCAACCGAATGATCAAACGCTCTCTCGGGTGCATTAGAACCTGACGGAACAGGAATTTTTCAGAGCCACAATTGACGACACTCCCGTCAAATCTGAAATGGAGCTTGTGGCATGAATATCCATCGCTGTGGCTACGATCCGTGAAACGCCTGGTATTTTCGAAGATGTGTTCCAATCCATATCGCGTGGGTGTCGCGCTTGCATGCATGTCAGTGGCAGCTGTTTCAAACGCCACCTGGTATGCTTTAATGTCATACTTTTAATTTATTATTGCTTTTTGTTTTTGTAATAAAGCATTTTACACAACATTCGGCATTGTGGTCTTACTGTCTCAGTGTCTCTTTATCTTGTTAGTGTAACGTTTCCATCCATGCTTTCCTATGTAATTATGGCTCCGAAAAATGTTCTTTACCTCCCCCTCCAAATTTGTACACAGCATTCGGGGCCACTCTGTATATATAACAGGGCGTAGTGAGTGGTAAGGATTTCTTAATAAGATCATTATTCCGAGTGTAGGTGTGCGTGTGTAAGTAGAGGATGTTGTATTGATGAGGCATCATCTTGGAATAGGTCAGCGTTTCTCAAACTGTCTGACGCGCACCCCCTTGGGGGGGGGGCGTGATAACTCTACGAGGGGGCGCGAGCATATTAAAAAGTCGAAAACGAAAGAATTAAAAAAATGTTAATTTACTACAAGAATGCAAACAAAATACATTGTGGCATACGAAAAAATAAAACGCACTTTTACACTGATATGTTACGCGTATAAATGTACCAGTGCTGCACACAATGTATTTGATAATTAGTTTAACAATATTAAGATAAGAACAAGTTTAATATGTACCAGTGACCCCATGAGATTGGCATATATAAAATTACATACAAAATAAATACTTATCTTGATAATTTGTATGGCTTATAATTAATCCCTTAACTGCCGATTAAAAGTTTTGCGATTCGCTTCCAAATGCCAACCGTTTTCTTTGTCGGCGCGTGTATGTGAAGTATTGGGGCGGGAAGGACTAAGGAAGCAAATAATCTTAAATAAGTAAAGCCTTCGCAAACATTGTCCAGTTTCTTTTATTGCATTCCAAAGCCTTTGGAATAATTTTATGGATAGCACTGCACAGGAAAGATCGTACTTCGGAACGACGTGTATACACGTCCGGGGAAATTAACGTTTTGACTGAGCGAGACGTTTATATACGCAAGTTTCAATTAAAAGGTTAAAGTAGTTTCGTAGTTCTAGCCCCCTCAGGGGAATCACCTTTTTTAGGTGAGTACGGACGTCACAATCCCTAGGTACCCTAGTGATCTTTTCCTTTTCCCAAATACTTGATTATATCCTAAATTTTAACGTTTGTTTTCATATTCTAACATATGTTTGGCGCAGCTTAGCCAGGTTTGGCTCTTGCGCCATAAACCCAAACACTCACTCGTAGTTCTAGCATCAGAGTATAGTATTATTGAATTGAATACATTGTCAATGTATGAGAGGTCCGCGATGAAAATTATGATTAAATATTGGGTCACGAATATTAAAACTTTGACAAGCAATGGAGTAGGTTATCCCACTTTAATTCACATTTATTCACAAAACAGCGAATAACCGGCACAACAAAGACACGAAGACAAGTTACAGCTGATTACATATATTGAAGACAAAGGCAAAGAGAAAAGAGAGTGGATTTTCCTAAGTCTCTGTTTAGAGTGAAATGGAAGTACAAATCACATGATCTGCGTCAACGGAGCCTGTGTATTGGTGGATAAGTATAATTCAGATTATATTTAGGCGAATAGCTTATTATTATTTACGAACGAGTCCTGAAGGTTAAGACAATTACAAACTAAAAACATGTTGAAGATTAAATTACTTGGAATTGTTAAACACTCACACACATATATATGCATATATATATACATATATATATATATATATATATATATATATATATATATATATATATATATATATATATATATATATATATATATATATATATATATATATAGGACACGACAGACGTTGTCCTATACACACATCTTAAATTCAAAATAAAAGATTTTTGAATATTCGATACTGCGATCGTAACGCAGTCTGCCGGATCCAATGAAAAACATTCCAAGATCAACAATTTTTAAATAAAAAAATTAATTAAATAAACATTTCTAAGCCGAATTATAAATCTAAACCATTCTCGAGTCCACTGGAACAGACAAAAACTTTATCAAAATCGTTCCAGCCGTTTAGGAGGAGTTCAGTTTCATACACACGCACAGAAGAATTACATATATAAATATTATTTGAAAAGATATTAATTAAAAACGCTAAAAAGCGTGAATCGCCTGCATTTTCGTAACAATAAAGACCAGGTTTGGCCAGTTTGGCTGAAAATCAATTTTCGACGCCAACTGGCGTCTTTTTCAATTCCTACTATTAGCTCCCGATCTCTATACATATTTTATTTCTTTGTTTATTTATTTATCATGGTGGAATTTTCAATCGTTAATAAAATACATTTTAAAGCGCTCAATTGAGCTGAAATGTAATATACATGATTATTCTGGATGACAATACAATAATTTTTAATTATAATTAATAAAAATTATTTGATTAAAACTAATTATTTTAAACATTACAAATACAGCCACGTTGGTGACTTAGCGACCCTTTTGGCGACTTTTGTCAAAATCTGAAAAGGTTTTTTTCTAACCTTTAAAGGATTAATAAATAAATTTAAAGGATTGATAGGAAATTTTATAACACGATTGTTTTGGATGACAATACGATACTTTAATGATAATTAATAAAAATTAATTAACACTTAATGTTGTGATTATGTCATATGTATATACATATTTATATTAATTGCAACTGTTTAATAAAAAGGAGCTAAAATAAATTTTTTCTGTGTTGATCTAAGTAGGAATTGATTTAAAATTTGTTTATATTACTTGTTTATAACAATAGCGTTGTTACAACAATGCAGGTGAATGTTGAGTTGTATTTTTGAATGTTTTTAATTAATATCTTTTTAACTAATTGCCATATCGGACCGAATTGGGAATCTAAACCATTCTCAAATTTACTTGAACACACACAAAAAATTTCATTGAAATCGGTCGAGCCGTTTAGGAGGAGTTTAGGGACAAACACACGCACAGAAGATTTATATATATATATATATATATATATATATATATATATATATATATATATATATATATATATATATATATATATATATATATATATATATATATATATATATATATATATATTATTTTTTGTTATTTAGTTGACATATCAATGGCTGGGATTGAAATGGATGATGCATTTTTGATAGTGTTCCTGCGATATTCAAACTATGATGTAACAGAAGCCTTCTCTCGACTTAAAAACTTAATTAAACTGAAGACTGATAACGAAGACATCTTTTCTGGACAACTTTTTGATGTCATTGTGAAAACTGCTACTGACAAGATAATGATATTTTTGCCTTATCGATGTCTAGATGGAAGTGGCATACTTTACGTCAATATAGGTAAGAAAAGCAACTTATTATTCTTCGCTTTTCTCTCACAATATTATCCGAATTGTTGTAATCATGTATTGTTAATTATAATTGTTTTTTAATTATATTTGTATTTCATTCATGTATTTTAGTCTCATTTTTACAGTTCGAATATGCTTAAAATTAATATTCTTATTTTTTAATGCCTTGGGATTCATGTCACGTAAAGAAATAGAGTAGCTGAAGTGACGGTTATCCGGAGGACAGAATCCATGGCGTTCGATTTGGTAAGCACGTCACATACCGCTAGACAAAAGTGATTGCCTATATCCGGAGGCTGTTACTGGCTTATGCAGATGATACAGCTACAGTACTCCCCCACCAGGGAGTCGGTGGATACGCGAACGAACGATAGTTTTTATGGCGAGCCCCTGTGTAGTGTGTGAGTTGCTGTTAATTCGAGGTGTTGCGTTAAGTGAGTCTAACGACTTTGGTTGCTGCATCAAGTGTATCTGACGACTTTTAGTTGCTCTTTTTGAGGGTAGATGGCGCTATTGCAGATCAGAAGATTTCCCCTTTCCTTACTCAGCCTGGGTCACCAATGAAATGGCGCTTATCCGGAGGACAGAACCCGCGACGTTCGGTTCCGTAAGCACATAACATACCAATAACATTCATCTAGAAGCTGGATTATGTAGATGATACCGCTACACAACTATAAAGTGAATTGGAGTCCTTACTATGGAAATAACATGTACTCTTATGAAAAATAGGTGAAATTGTCGAATCGGGCGCCTCTCCGCCAAATTTTGAAAAATCGCCAATTTGGCGCGTTTTTGCGTGTTGTGTTTTGGAGTTGCAACCCTACCACAACACGCAACACCGGAGCGCGAAATTCAAGATGGAGGAAGGAATATCATTAAAAACGTAGAATTTTAAAGTCTTGATACTGAAAATCGCTGCAAAAATCAGGCATTTAAAAATGGAAATAATTTCACTTACCTTTAAAAAATGCTGCTATTTCTGACATTTATGATGACGATGAGTTGCCTACCGAAATTATACCAGTAAGCTACTGCATATTTTTGAGAGCACCTTCCAAAACATTTTTATTTTTGCATCACTAACAAAACGGTGCACACAAATCCATGTTACTCAATTCAAACCAAAGCCATTTCTTTACACTCCTAAACACATGATGGGTATCCTCTTTCACACTGGACTGAATTTTGCAGTACCATTCAAAAACGATCATTCACTTTCTTACCCGTTCTTTCTCTCAAATCCAAACTTTATCCACATTTCGGACATACATACGATGATCCAATCAAACCTTCTTTCACATGCACTATTCTAAAACAGCTTTCTTTCCAAGCACAGGTAACATGGCAAAAAAACCTTTAACGATAGTAATCGTAATATTTCATGCATTCATTCAAATTAATCCTAAGAGCATTGCTGGACATCATGGCAATCTTTTGAAATTTATGTGGAGAAAGAAATAAAAATATTACCTGTAAAAAGTAATTCCCAAAACGAAGCCGAACACCTGACCCAACCGGAGCAAAAGAAATAACCGTTTCCTCATTAACGGAATTTTTAAAGTAATAAAAGCTTTCTGCTCATGCGCGAGAAAGACCGTTGAAGAATCAAACTGTTAAAATAAAAAAAAAACGAATTACGAATGCGCTAACTTGCCGCGATATGGTTAAAACTGTTAAAATGAAAGAAATCTACTGCGCATGCTCAAAATTTCGCCTAAAAAAACTACTCTCCTTCACTGGAAAACAAACTCACAAGGGTTACCAGATTTGGCGCATTTATCGATTTGGCTAGAAAACACTTGGCGCGAGAGGCGCCCGATTCGACAAATCAACCGAAAAATATTATTAGCCACAAAAGATCTATTATTTAAGCTATCAATTAATGATATAATTGTTTCAAGTCAAAGTAGTACAATATGTGTTTTTACCTGTGTGGAAATTTGTTTTCACGTGTTGCTATCACTATAACACACACACACACATCCGTGCGGACTCATACACCCACATGTTTTTGAACGCACTCTCACATACACGTGCACATATGTATATATAGAGAATTTTAGAAAGTTATATATCTTTTTATACTTTTAAAAAATAATAAAAACTAAAAAACAATCGCATGCATTAAAACTTTTGTTCAAACTTTAAAAATTCATTAAAAAGAAAGGAAGAAAGGGCGAGATAAAGAAGTGTGGTTTTCAGGAAAGGGTCCTCAAAAAAGTTTCATTTTGTTAGTGGCGAAAGCATTATTAGTTAAAAGTACTAGCACCGGTACGAGCTCGTATGACCGGTAGAAGCCATTAACGATCCGAAACACAATGAACGGGATGTCGGTACATTCCCTTCCTGTATTCTTTCAATAACAATTGTACATCAGTATCAATCTGAATTCAACAAGACATAAAATTTGGACAAATTCTTGTAAATATCTGTAAATCATGCACGCTGAATGCAAATATTTTCTCTATGAGGTATAAATATTTTTTATAACTATCCGCAGTCGGTGTTGTTTAATTAAGTTATTTAGAAATGTATATGTGATGAAATAATACTTGGCCCTAATATTGATATTTAATATTGATAAAGGTAAAATAATTATATTAGAGGAATACTAGAAAATGGTACTTTTGATAGAAAAACATTGATCGTTAACATAGCACTGCTTTTCAGTTGAATTAGTAAAAGCATATCGTTCAGCTGCATGTATCTAGCGATAAAATCTAAATTTACTAATATTTCAGTTACATTATTTTTATTTCATCCTATACTTTATCCTATACTACTACATCCTATACTTTAGGGAATTTATTGATTATTTTTCAATGGAAGATTTGTATAGTTTAAACAATCAATTTGTGAGTGATTGTATCAAGAAATGATTTCTAATTACAATAAATCTGTGACAGAAAAAAAGGGTATTCCTTAAATAAACATAGCAAATTTGATGCAATGTATAAGGGTTGCCCAAATGCAAAGTCGACAAGTTCAATAAAAAGTGTGATTTTATTATAAATCAAAAGAATTTATATTCCGGCAGTTGTAATATAGGTCCCATCATTTCGGCTGTAGGTCTATGTCTTCACTCTAGAAAGAACGTGGCTGATTCTTAAAGAAGTCCTGTCCAGCGTCCTTCTCTTTATCGTCCAAATAGAAACATAATGCTGTCTTTAGTAAGCGACGGGTCTTTACGCGACCTTCACCAACTAATCCTCTTGGGGAATCTTTGAGTTAGCATTCACGATTAATTCACAGCCATCCCTCACAAGAAGAAACCCTGATATGCAAATTAGTTAGAGTATATAAGGTTCGAGTTTGGTAATTGTAAAGCAGAAGGAGTGGAGCATCTCAATGCAGCGTTACTAAGGGGACATTTAGGATTTACGCAACTTGACTTTTGGAGGGAGTTTTGCTACTATACTAAAATAGTAGATAAGGAATTGATAGGTTAGGATTGATTAAGGTTAAATTGATCTGATTGCGTGCGCTTATTCGCTTAGGGTGTTGCTTTCTTTATATCACTCCTATGGCTCCCTTTTGTGGCTTACTTTGTGGTTGATTAGTGTGAATAATAATAATAAATTAGATTTATCATGAAAGTTTCTGGTCATGCTTTGTTCCCTCAAACATCTTTAGGTAGGCAGGATGGTGATGAATCGACTTCAGGTGGCAGTCACTTACAAGTATAATTCTATAGCTTAGTCAATATATTACACAGTGATACTTAATATTCACATTGAAAGAAAGTTTCCAAATTTCATGCTTTTTATGTAACAAAAATATTTAATTATGAAACACTTTAAAACCTTTAAAATCTAGAGATAAAAAATATGCAATATGTTCCAAAACTTGATCCACAAACTCAGAGGGTTAAAAAAATTCATTGGAAACATGAAAACTTGTCAAAAATAGGGGATCGCAAATCACGTTGAGACGGTGAAACACGCGAAAAACGCATGAAGGCTCTAAATCTATAGGAAAAGAAAGATGGATGCTAGTTGGTCACCGAATCCAACGTGCTGAAATCACGTAAAGTGAACGGTTGGGGTTGTTGTTCAAATTTCATGTTTTTGTCTTTCATTCTTTTAGCAAGGAAGTGGAAATGTGTAACTTAATTTGAAAATTAACTTTGTTAACTGATGATAAGGACTTCGATATCAATGCCAAAGGAAATAATTTTAATAAATCGATACAGTTGTTAGCTTTTGCTGATGACATTGATAACATTTCTCGAACACCTACCGCCCTGAGACATGCCTTCTTATCTTCAGAGTAAGAGGCCCTCAGGGGATGGGACATTACTAAGGTGAGATTTAAGATTTACGCAATTTGACTTTAAGACGGAGTTTTGCTATTATACTAAATTAGTGGACCAGGAATAGATAGGTTAGGATTTATTAAGGTTAATCTGATCTGATTGCGTGTACTTATTCACTTAGGGTTGTTGCTTTCTTTATATCACTCCTAGGGCTCCCTTTTGCAGTTTACTTTACGGTTGACTAGTACTATTGAATATTAATAAATTAGATTTTTCATGGAGAGTTCTGGTCATGCTTCATTCCCTTCCACATCTTTAGGTAGGCTGGACAATGAGGAAGCGACTTTTAGAGGAAGTCACTTACAGGTAGCCTAAAGGCCTAGAAGTCAGATGGTGACATATTCAAACTCTATGATGGGTGTCCTAACATTTCCCAACGGAATTTTTTAAAGTTGCTTTGGTTTTACGGGAAACGTGTGAATGGACATTTTCATGGAGTTTCGATATGGTTTGCTGCCCTTCTCGAAACCTTTTGCACCAACAGTTCCAAGACTTTCGACCTAAACAGTGGTTGTCATAGACTGCTGCTATTCGTCCTTAAATGCCCACATTAAACTGAACTCCTGTAATCAGAATCCGTATAACCATACTTTGTTCCTATCTGGACGCATCCTTATATGACACCACTTTACTTTCACTTAACCCCTTCAGGACGAACGTCCCAAATGTGATCCAGCACGAAACACAGTCAGAGAACCGAATTACTCAACGGTGAGACAGGGCGTTTCTTCTCCGAAGGCCGAATGACTCAATGGTGAGGCAGGCTCCTCGAACGTTTTGTAAGCTCAGTTTTTAACAATAGATGGCATTCTATGTCCACATACATAAGGTTTAAGATACATGGAGAATTGACCTTCTACTCGAAATGAGAGAAATATCACACGTATACACCTGGTTTTTGTTTTATAAACATAAGTGGAAGGGAATGTTTTCGAATTGAGTGCTTTACGACTGCTCTTGAAATGAACATGGGGTTTTTGTTTATAGTAAAGATGAGAGATTTACTTTCGCCAAAGCATTTCATTTGGGTTTGCAGTCTAGTTTTTAACCCACGATCACTCGCGTGGGGTGTTCTGTACACCCCAGCAACAAGAAAACCCTCCCAGGATTCGAAAAAGAATGCGTAGAGCCACAATTTTTTCTGTAGCTGCACATTTTAGGTCATTGAACATTCATGCCTGATGCAATCCTCCTTTCTCGAACGATTGGAATGCAATAACCTTCAAAAGTTTATCTGGGGGGCTGAGAACTCCCGCGAGAAGTTGATCATATATATATATACAGTCTGCTCTGAATGTTTGGAAAATGATTAAAATATTATTTTTCTACTTTCTACTATCATTATCTCTTTAATTATAAAGTATAATTATTACTGGTATATAAAAGTTTTACTGGTTTATGAAAAAATATAAAATTATGTATTTTGAAATGAAAATTTTATATGTTTAGTTTAAATTAATGTTTAAATTAATGTTAGTCTCCTTTGTATGCAATAAGTTTAATTATTTTATTTGAATAATTCCAAAAACATCTTGTACTTTATAAATATGTATCATAATGACTTAATTTTATTTTCATAATTAAATACACGTGTTAAAAGTTTGGGGTTGTTCTTTACACCCCGCGAGTAACGACGGTAGCAAAAACAGGCGCGAGTGACCGCGGGTTAATGGATATTTAGATCTGGTAGACAAATTTTTTTTTCTTACTTTTTAACTAGGTCAACTTTTACAAATGTTGAGAAAAAAATTTTAAAAACTTGTACTTAAATAGAAAGTGGTTGAAGTAAATAAAGTATATTAATACGAAATATATAAAGCATATGCCATTCGTATAATATACAAAAAAAATAGTGAACAGCGCGTTTATATTTCGGTATTGTTATGGATTTAGTTTTAACTACACAAAACCCTCCAGCGTGTGAGTGACACTCGCGACTGAAACCTCCAGCCCTGGCGGTATGCAAGTGGCATGTAACTTACGGAGTTCCTGTCCTTAAAGGGGGACGTACCTCCTCATCAGAATTATAAAATTAGAGCCGAATTAGTGGGGTGACATAGAGTAAAAGAAATAATAAAGATTGAAATAATTTATGGGCAGAACATATCTGCTGAGAAACAGTAGCGGACGAAGTCCGCTCACTGATGGAAAAATGCCCTGCTTTCTGCGTTCTGATTGGTCGAGACCGATCAACGCAGAAAGTGGGCGTGGAAAAGGATTGGGTCGATCCGAAAATAAACGACCCGAGACAAGGAGATCTTGAAATTAAAATTAATTTCAAGATCCCATAGAAAAATAGGGGAGAACAAATTTTGAATAAAATTTAATGAACCAACTTGCACATTGCCAGTAAAAATGGGGGGACCAAAAAATAGAGTAAAGGACATGATCGCGGTATAAGAATTTATATAACGCAATGAAGTCATAAAGTGATAAATACTTGGTAAAAAATTGATAAAAGGAAACAAGGAAAATCCAGCTTTCAAAAATAAACGGTCGCTCCTAGGAGCGATTTAATTTATGATTGCTGGATGAGAAACGAATTTTTTAAGAGTACTAGATAGAAAGCGCCGTGCCTCCATCTGGTGGCCGGAAAGGAAAGTAGAAGCGAGAACAACCGCAAAATTGAATCCAAGAGGTCACCCTCCCTATTTCGCCTGGCGGTACGCACACGTTTGCGTCCTTCGTCCTGAAGAAGTCACTTTATTTCCTCTACAGTTAGCAGGTTTCACTGTTAAGCATCGTATGTGGTGTTCACTTCCAACCGTCCTCCGTATTCATGTTTGGTGGCTCTGCTGTATAGCTACACTCATTCTGTCACAATTGCATAAGTCCACTTTTCATTTGGGTAACCCTTATATAAAAATTTACGTAATTTCCATGGAAAAATAAACTCTATTAAGTAGAATTACAACCGTTAATGTTTGTGTAAATACGACACAGGTAAACGTACAGGCGAGTTTTCTTCCCAAAAAATATATTAACTTTTAATATATTTGACATTTTCATAGCATAAAAATATTTCCTGCAGATAACTGGATACCTGAAGATTTCCCAATTTTAGAAGTGAAAAGGATGGCTGCCATTGTTTTATTACAAGGCATTCGTGAACCAATGAATCAGGTGAATGGATTCAAGGTCATAATAGATGCTAAAAGCAACCCATGGAGGCACCTTCGATACTGTACCTTTCAAAATTTATACCTGATGTATTTTGGAACGCAGGTAAATTTCCATTGATTTATTATAGATTTTAAAATCTTATAGGTAAAATCAGGGATTAAACATAATCTATGCAAGAAATGCTTCTTTTAGGCTCTGCTTTTTACTTGCTAACAGGTAAAAATTTTCTAAAATTTGAAATATTGTTATTTAAAATATTGTAAACGTAATTCTTCCATTCATGGCGATCATTGGTTTCACCCTAAGATAACGTGAAGGGGTCACGTTAGGAAAATCAGTGAAAAAAATTGATTATTCAAATTTCATTGGAAAATTAACTAGAACTCTGTCTGCTTCTCACACAGTTAAGACTTTTACTAGAGTTAAATTATAAGTACTTTAGCAATCCTAACTACTTTGCTAGTATGCATTATTTTAAGATTAAAGTGCTTGCTTTAAATAGCAATTTCTCGAAAGTATAAATAGGGCCGGCTCTAGCAGTTATGCCGCCTGCGACAAAAATGGAAAATGCCTTTCCTCTCCCTCCAAAGCAAAATATTATATAAATCTTAAAATATATAAAATAATTCGAAAGTAAGGACATAATTAAATGTTATTATTTCAAAAGAGTTAAACGTCAGAGATGAAATATCTCATTTCAGTAGGCAAATTTCTTCGAAAAAGAGTCTACTGATGGTGGGGTTTACAAGCGCTTATCTTAATCAAAAATAAATACACTCAAGAGTAAAATAAAACATCTCCTGCGGCTCTCCTTTTACCAAAAACTATTATTACCCCTGTTCCCTTTTGGATAGCTGACACCGAACATCTTCGGGGGGAAAAATGTCCGTTGTGACCCCACTCATGGATGGGGAGAAAGTTACTCGCGAAAAATGTGTAAACATATCAAATTTCGGGATTTAACACATATTCCCGCCTCGAAACCATCAAGTTTCAACACAAAAGAAAGTTTACATTAACATACAGATTACATAATATATAAGAAAATAATAAAAGTTAAAAGAAATACCAAATCCACACCCATTAATAGTTATGAATATATATCATATTTTTTTCGTAACAAAAAAAAAGTTTCTTTAAATTTGATCCAAATGCCGCTCTTGAAATTTGCCACCCCCGGGCAGGGGTCCGGTTTGTCCGGCCCTAGAGCCACCCCTGGTATAAATTACAACGCAAAAGGAACATTTTTGAAAGTTTCATTCATCTTATAATTTTAAAAGTTCATATACATTTTAATACTATATGAATAAATATTTTAATGAGATTTTTTTTGGATGGGGGGAGGATCAATGAAGCTTTTCAAAAATATTTTATGGATTTGTACTCTTCTCCCATATTTCTCTGCATATAGCTTTGAAAAAACTACTTAAATTATTTTTAAAAAATGTTGTCATTAAATATGAAGACTTTATTAAAGAACTTTTGTTCATCTTATTTCAAAGAGAATAATGTGTAATATCTTGTTAAACTAAATAGTTTTCTGATGAAAAATGAATTGGAGTTAGAAAAGAGTTTTAAAAATTATCTTGAATAGATAAAAAAAAAAAACTGCTCCGAGAAACTACGAAACGAATCAGAAAGTATCAGTCATCAACTTACCAACAGTTTCGACGTTAAAATCTATATTTAAGCAAGAAAACTTCCAAAATATTTTGTTGCAAATCCATACAGAATACTCGGAAGTTTCTCACGCAGTTAAAGATTTTAATGCCACTTGGAATACTATATTTAAGTAACGCCATTTTTCTAAGCGTATGAGGCAACGAAAGAAAAATATAGAGACAAATTAAACGCATAATTTTAAAGGTGACTGCGGAAAACTTCAACAGAGCTAGTTTTTGACAGTTTGAATAAAAAAATGTAAGCACACAGGTAAACATCTCAATCACTAAATATAATGAAATAGAAGGTGACCTAATATTATTAATGAGTAATCTAAACTAGTTATGTTAAAATTTTTTATTAACAAAATTCTTACAATACTTTTGTTTGACTGACTTTGCATAATTTGGTGTAAACCTTTTTTTTTTATTCAGTACAAAAAAAAAAAAATCAGGGATATCTTATTTAATTTTTTAATTCTATTTTGTGATCTTTTTACTACTGAATCTTTATAATGTTGTCGAAATAAATATTTTCTTACGCGATGAAAAGAGATAAAAAAGAAATTATATGATACAATAGATTCTAACACATTTTTATCCTAATAGATGGCGACACTATGGCTTAAAAAGTAGGAACACAGTAAATGTGGAGCAGCGGATCTTAAAATTTCCGATCGCCGCGGCCTCCCTTTATGTATTAGTCAGACATCCCCCCCGAAAATTGAGCTCTTCTCCCTGACTCCCAATACATGGATGAATGATTCAAAGGTTTTTTAATAGTTCTAAGACTAAATCTGCTATTTATACGGACTTTTTTAACATTTCTTGTTTTTTCTTTAAGAAAACAGTATTACATAAAAATATTACAAAACACTAATTTGAAAAAAAAATATTGTAGGTGCAAATAAATACATAATACAGGCGCATTTTGATCAGAAAATCGAGATTCTTGATAGAAATCCATGTTCAACTAAATATTTTTATTGGGAACAATTTAGTTATCTAGTCTAGGATGACACATCTTTCAATTTTCTATAAGATTTTTCAGAGTCTATGAAAGATGGAAAACGTAACATTAATTAATAGACCATTGCGGACCCCGGAAACCGTAGTTTAAGAGCCACTGATATGGGGAATTGTGAATATTACTACATGTTTTAAATATTTAAGTGAAAAATATTTAATTTGAATATGGTGATTTGAAACATTTTATAAAAGTAATCGTTCCTTTTTGTATCAATTTCCAGTGCTGTTTCCCTGGTAGATTTCATAGCTATCATGTTGTGAATATGTCTTTCACAGGAAAATTTTGTCTGCAAATGATGAAAACTGTTTTACCCGAAGAAATGAAAAGAAAAGTAAGTATATTCCTGAAAGTGTTGCGGATTATTTGAATATTTTCCACATTTTACACACTGTTTACATTTTATCAATTCATCTGTTTAAATTTCCTGCAAACTTGAAAAAGAACGTTGCATTAATTTTTAGTGAGAATTTCAGTGCAAATTCTGGTTACACACAACATACACACTCACATACATATATACTGGAGGACCGCTCCTTTTAAAAATTATTGCATTCATTATATAAGTTTGGTTCTCAGAGAAAAAGGTATACATTGTACCATCAAAATTAATAGATAGGTTAAATAAAGTATTGTGATTTTTTTCAATTCCTTATTTAGCTCACACTCTTAATATATTTATTTATCTTGGTGGAATTTTTAATCGTTAATAAAATACATTTTAAAGCACTCAATTAAGTTGAAAATTTATATACATGATTATTTTGGATCACAATACTGTAATTTAATTATAATTAATAAAAATTAATTGAATAAATCTAATTATTCAAATAATTACAAATACAGCCACGTTGGCATCATTTTTAGCAACTTGTGTAAAAACTTGAAAAGTTTTTTTTTTTTTTTTACGTTTTAAAGCGCTCATTTGAGCTGAAATTTTCTATACACTATTGTTTGGGGGTAAAAATACGATAATTTAATTATAATTAATTAAATTTAATTGACTGAAACTACTTATTTAAGGAATTACAGATATAGCCACGTTGGTTTCATTTTAGCGACTTGGGTAAAAACTTTAAGAGATTTTTTTTCTCACGTTTCAAAGCATTCAGTTGAACTGAAATTTTATAGGCACGATTGTTTTGGATGCAATACAATACTTTAATAATAATTAATAAAATTAATTACCACTTAATGTTGTGAATCTGTCATATGTGTATACATATTTATATTAATTGTAACAATTTAATAAATAGTAGCTAAATAAAATTTTTCTTTGTTGATCTAAGTAGGAATTGACTTTAATTTTTTTGTTACATTACTTTTTTTTTTGTTACTTAATTATTTATTGTACTATTTTCCATTAATCTATAGTTGCAAGCATATTTAATTTTAGAATCAGTTTAATGAGACAAATGTGTATCTCATCACTCTTTTCTACAAGTTTTTTTTTTCAAAATCAGGAATGGAATTACTTGTTGAAATTCTCATCAAAGCTTGTAAGTTAATGTCACCCAATTTGTATCTATATTTACTTTTGTTGATTTTTATGCACACAAGAAAAACGTCGTTCACAAATACAGATAACATTTTGTAAGCATATTTTTTCATACACAGAAATTTTTCATCAAATATTTCTAAAAGGCGATTAGTCCGATTATTAAAGGAGATTAATGTCCTAGAATTAAACATTTCCTTCACACGGTGATCTAACTGTAATCCATAAGTTCAAGCTGCACCTCTTCCGGAGCTATTAATACACAAAGTGTGACACAAAAAAAGCGAGACTTAACTAATGAATCATTGTTTGTAGTACAGAATTAGTTCTCCGTGACATTATCACCTTCAAAGTGTGGGGACACCCTTGGGTTCCACCTTGGACACCAAGATTAATTTGAGGCAAAGAATCACTAAGAGCCATTTTGTATAGTAATAATATGTATTTATTATACCACATCAAATATCAAAAACTCTAATGACATAATATTTCTATGTTACGTCAAACAAAAGGGATTTACCTTTAATATTAAATTAAATTACGACTTATGAAATTAATCAATAATTACGTGCAAGATCAAATAAGGTCTACCGAAATCGGAGGTCCGAGAAATACTCGTAACTTGAATTATTAGCTTTCATTAACTTTAACTAATTTTATTAAACTAACGCTTATCTTAAGCGTAAATAAATTATAGTTACCACCTGGTATATCAGCTTTCCAGATTCTTTCGTATAATAACAGCAATAAGGCTTCACTAACGTAATCCAATGGAATCCTCTAAATTTGAGACTACTGCTGCTGGCTCAATAGCCTTCATACTTGCTAGCTTATAACGCTCTACTTGAAAATACCCTATCTATTTTGCATATCCCGTTCTTTTTTTGGAGTTGATTTGGAAATATATATATACGCGAATTTATAATCCCCCAAAAGACGCCTAAGAATATTAGTGGAAAGATTCCGTACAGATTCGTCACAAAAGTAGTTCCCTTCAGCATTCGGTGCTGTCATTGCTGGTAACAGTTCTGGGATGAGGGTTTTGGAACGCTCTTCAGGAAATTCTCCGTTTTTGTCTGAATCTCTTCAACTAAGGTAAAATGGGTTTCCTTTAAGCAAGATTTAATTGTGGGAAATAAAAAAATGTCGCATGATGCCAAATCAGGTGAATAAGGAGGATTCCCCATCACAGTAACATTTTGCTGATAAGAAACTGCTTAACAAATAGGGTCGTATGAGAGGGTGTATTATTTTGATGCAACAGCCAGCCATCACTCCACATCTCTGGCCTTTTTTTTTAAAAAAAAATTCACAGTCTTTTTAGTACTTTTATGTAGTAGTGTTGATTAATAGTCTAACCACTGATGGGAAGGGAAACCCATTCGTATCACGGATTTTTGCAATGTTTTGGTCTGTAATCGCTATCCTTGGGCACCCAGCATGTTCATCATCTTTCACTCGGTCCCTTCACCCTGAAAACCGCTTATGTCATTTAAACACATGTTCACAAGACAAAGTTTAATCTACACAAGCTTCGGGTATTTGAAATGTTTTCGTGGCTGATTTCTTAGGTTTCACAAAAAGCTTAATGTTTATTCGACGTTTTTCCGACAGAATGCAGTTGCGTATGTTCACTGAATGACGCAGTAATTCCAACGGACGTGGTCGGTTTTTAAAAAATATGAGCACATGGATAGAGGAGGTGCGTGGGATGACGTCACACAAACAGTTGGGGCCAACTCACCGCTTTTTTTTAAGTTACACAATTAGTCAGGTTTTTTTTTTTGGTATCACACCTTATATGATCTATAATCTTAGCAGAAACACTTTCAAGTACTTTCTGTTTTCCTAATAAAGGAATAAAGAAACTTTTTTGCATAGTAGTGGAAAATATAAGATTGTAATGACTTCAACAGATCTGGGTTGAACTATTTATTACAGTAAGAAAATCATCAAATAAATATTCCCTTACAATCTAACTGCAGGAAGGGTCCACAGATATAGAGTCTCTCTCGCGGTAATGACTCTATACTGCTAGCATAACTATATTAGTCAAAGGGATGCTTTCGAGAATTCGAAACGTCAAAAAAAGGGTCCATAATTCACTAGAGAGAGTCTTCGCTTTTCTCCACACAGAGTGTGCAAGCTCGCTGCCTTTATTTCCACCGTGTTCTTACTGACTCGAAAAATTTCTCGGTTCTGAATCCGCTTTTGATTGGATTCGTTCGTTAACTCCCAAATATCGCTGACTGAGAGGCCTCTTACGGATTCTCTCAAGTAAAAGTCTTCTTCCAAACTCTCTCGCTCTCCCTTTTTAAACCTCTCGTTTCTCATGGTCACTCACCGCCTATCCCTTTCATCTCTTCTGTCGACCCCTTAGAGCGGAGGGGGGACTGTCTGAGTGCATAGTGATCACCCTGTCCTGAAGATGCGCTGTCGTCCAAGATCCGTGAGAAACCGAAAGCACATTGTACAGGCGACTCTTTTAATCTCTCGGACTGTCCTGGGAAAAATGGTCAAACTTTTTGATCACTCATATTTGTGAAACTTTTTTCCCAGCAATTAGGGAAACTAATGGATCTTTCCCACGTTTGTCGGCATCCCTTCTTAGGAATTAGGTAAATAAGACTCGGTACACCACAAGAGGAATCTTTTGCCACATACTGGAAAGAAATCGTGGTTCAATCATGGATTTCATGGCAGTCTTGGCGGACCATAAAAAATTCCGCTGATCATATAGGGCACGAGGGCTACAATAGGTTCGCCCCTGATATATATTAAGTTGGCATTAAATCTGCGTCATAAACTAAGAAAAATTATTGCTCGAGGTAAATGACAAGCAGTAAGCAATAAGGAATCATTTGTATTACTTTTTTTTCAATAATAAATGTGGAAATGTTATAAGATTTTGCAATTGCATAATATTTTTGTCTGCGAAATTTCGCATTTTTATTTATATTTCAGATACATATACATTCTTCAAGAGAAGAACTACTGGAACACTTCCCAGCTGAAGTAGTGCCGCAAGAATATGGAGGTCAATTGGAAAGCTTTGATATGACTGGTTGGCTGAAGAGAGCTATGGAATCTGAAAAATTAGAAAACTTGTGTGGAAAATTTCCAGATTAGGACAAAATATATTAATTTTAGTACGAGTGTCATTATTATGAAAATGATACCGAAATTTTTTTAAGAAACGATTATTGTTAGAAGAAAATCTGATACATAAAAATTACTCTGGAGCATTTATCTTTTTAAAAACATTTATATATACTTTGCTTTGATCTATGAATCATTAAGTACGTTTTACTTATTTGAAATAGTGCAAATACTCTTTGTCATGACAACCGTAAAAATACGCATAGTTACAAAACCTTTCTTGATAAAATTTTTTTACTTAATAAATATTTGAATTTTCTGAAGTAATTAGTTGACTTTATTTATTCAACGTATTAATAATTGTACATATCCCTCGTTTTTCTATTTTAACGATCCCTCAAGATTCCTACAAGACCAAGGTTTGAATGCCTTAGTTTTTAACCGTAAGTTTTTGTTTTTGAGCAATCTTCCGCAAGGAGTTCAATTGTGTCACACTTTTTCCTATATATATGTTACGTTGTTACTGGTATTAATTAATAAAACTGGGTTTTGAAAGAATGATCTGTTTATTTTTAAACAAAAATTAAAAAAATGAGGAATAACAAACAACTAATGAACGAAGTTAAACATTTAAACGCCCGTCTTTGCCTGAATGGCTTTCATTATTTTAAAGATGTGTTACTGCTCTGCTGTTGTGCGTCTGTCTCTCTTGCGTTCTATATCTCTTCCTTTGCCTCTCCCGCCCGAGTCATTGCCCTTTTCTTCTCTTCGAAGCCACCTGGGAGGGGGATGCTAGGGGAGCTAGCAGTAGCGCGTTGCGTCACCTACTTTACATATATAAGAGGGTGAACAAAAAAATCTCATTAAAAAGCATGTTTAACCCTTTTGGACACCATTTATTTCACTTTTGATTTTTTTGCAAATTTTAATGTTTTTTACTAACAATTAAACTATATTGTTTAAGGAAATATATTTCATTTTGTCGAATTTTATGTTTACATTTAAATTTTAGGGGTGGGAAGAATAATTCCCAAGGAACCATTCACCGTCATAACGAAATTAAATTTAATGTTGATATTTTGCAATGAAAAGATGAGTAGCACGTTGCAATGTATAAGGGGACATCACATTCTGCACGTATTTAGCGGATCCTCTTTACTTGTCTCTTTCTGCTACATTTCCTTCATCGTCACTAGTTCGAAACCATCTTTGCTTTGGCTTATGCTTTCTTACACTGGCAAAGCGCACATTATCCGGAATTACACACTTCTTTGCTTGGAAGCTAGCAGGACGTCCTTTCCTTTTTCAATTCCAACTATTAGCTCACACTCTATATATTTATATTGGTGGAATTTTCAATCTTAAATAAAATACATTTTAAAGCTCTCCATTGTGCTGAAATTTTATATACATGATTATTTTGAATGACAATACAGTAATTTAACTATAATTAATAAACATTAATTGACTAAAACTAATTATTCAAGGAATTACAAATACAGTCACGTTGGCATCATATTTGTCGACTTATCGACCATTTTGGCGACTTTTGTCAAAACTTGAAAATGTTTATTTCTCACATTTTAAAACGCTCATTTGAGCTGAAATTTTCTATACACCATTATTTTGGGTAAAAATACGATAATTTAATTATAATTGATTGACTGAATCTAATTATTTAAAGAATAACAGATGCAGCCACGTTGGTTTCATATTTAGCTACTTGGGTTAAAACTTAAAAAGAATTTTTTTCTCACGTTTTATTACTGAGACAAAAAATAAAATGTTGATATACATGCTGAAAATCAACGAAAAAGCAAAATATCTCTAACATTTAAATTTAAAAAAAAAAACTATTGTTACATGCTTTACATGCAACACACAGCAAAATAATGGAAATTATTGGTAAATAGTTGAGGAAGGAGTAGCATTTTGAATGCAGTAATGTTTCGAAAAACACAAACTGAGAAAAACCACTTTAAAGTTTATAACTCTGAAAAAAAATATAATAAGCTTAAATAAACTGAAAATAGAACTTTAAGATATTAGTTATATATTTTTCTGGAAAATAATTACATTTTTGTATTTTTTTAACCCATACATTTTTATAAAAGATAAATTTTAAGAAGGTATTAATCGCCCACACAAGAAAATTCAAGAAAAATGTTAAAAAAGTTTTTTTTGTCTCGACAGAAAGTTTAGTTCTTTTCTTCACATAATATTGAAGTATTAGATTTGTATGAAAAACATATCAGGAATAAGAACAGTGAAATTATGAAATTATTAATATAAAATGCCTCAATTCAAAAATTTTACATGCACATATTTCACAAAGAAGAAAAATTACATTATTGCTTTGTCTCGAAAATATTCTGCTTTATATATTATATATTCTTTTTTATAGTTATTTTTCTTTATAAGATAGATTTTTTTTATCATAATGCTTCTTTTTTTAGCTTTTTCTCTAAAAAGAGGGCTTGGCTGAATTGCCTAATTTGTTTTCAAATGAAGTTTTCTTCAACTTCTAAGTTTCCGACTTGCACAAATGATATACTAATCGAAAGATAATAATGCAAAGAATATGATTAAATAAAAATTTAAAAAAACGATAGGTCCGTCATTGTTGGGGCACAAAGTCATTCTAATTCTATTCAATCGATCGAACAATAGATTGCAGAACAAAACTGTAGCGAGAATTAGTCTGCCATCATTAAAATAGTAAAATATTATAATGGGTTTTGCGCTTTCTACAGATGTATTTTGTAAGATCAATTGATGGATAGTAAAATTTTCCCAAGGCCCAATAAAGAGTTAAAAATAATTGCTGCTGATTCCTTTTTGCTAATAAATAAGCGACTTGTTCCTCGTCATCTTAGAGTAGTGCTTCTCAAACTTTCAATATTTTTGACCTAATATTCAATCATAATTTTCATCGTACCCCCCTCCATACAGTAACAATGTATTGAATTCAATAATACTATACTTTGACGCTAAAACTATTGATGCAACGCTACTTTTAATTTACTTTATTTTGCATTTTAACCCAGGTTCTGTAATTCACATTGCACCATGATTAAATTAATAAGTTAGTAATCGTAAATTGACTGCTCACAGCCATAAAAGTTAATTGAATATTTATTCTTATTTTAAAAGTTACAGATGTGATAATTATTACTTAGATTAACACTACTCATTCTACTTAAACAAAATGTTCAACTTATCGTTACACTGTGTACTGAAGGGAGAGATGATACAAGGCCAGAGGGGATTCCTTGGTCGGCGCTGGAGTCCACTTGGGAAAAAGAGAAATTAGATTTTTAGTTAATGGGTCAGTTTTTTGGTTCTCCCTCTGCTGAAATCGGGGTTGCAGGCCGTTTTTAAAGTCCGCCAAATCACACCCAAATTCATGCGTGGCTTCTCGTGGATTCTTTATCTTGTCCGCTCCTGCGCTTCTCTATTGGTCCAGAGACCAGCGCAGAGTTACAGCATTCCAAAATCTATGGGTATAATGAACTTTTTGAAAACGCGGGAAATCCCTTGACGCACCCCGCAATTTATGGGTCTAGTGACCCCCAGGCACGGGAACTTTCTAGCACACCCTTGCCGAAGGAATTTCACTGTATCCGGTGAGGGGGGAACTCAAACGAATTCCAAGAAACTGACTTATGAATTTAGAGGTCTGCTGAATTCGTTCTGGCCTCCCATCACTATAATATACGACTTTAACATCTTTAAGTGCCACCGGTGTATATATACTTCTCGCTCGGCCAGTTCGTTAGTTGACTCGGACGTGTATATTACATGTCTTTCCGAAATACGATCTTTTCTGTGAACTGCTATCCATAAAATTATTCCAAGGGTTTTAGAATGCAATAAAATGACCGTGGCAGAATATTTGCAAAGGATTTATTTATTTCAAAGAATTTGCTTATTTATTTCTCCCCCCACCAATATACCACATACGCTAGCCTACGTGTTAAACGGCTGCATTGAGGAGCGAATCGCGTAATTTTTAATCGTCATTTAAGGGATTCATTATGTAAACCATACATATTATCAAGATAAGTGTTACTTTTTGCATATAATTTGTACATGACAAGCCCATGGGATCACTGGTACTTATTAAACTTTTTCTTTGCTTATTATTGATGAATTAATTATAAAATATATCGCGCAGTGCTGATATATTTATAAGTATATTACGTCAGTGTAAATGTGTACTTTTTTTTATTATGTCAGAATGTATTTTTTTTCTTTCAGTATATTAATAATTTTTTTTAATTATTTGTTTGTTTTCGACTTTTCAATATGCTCACCCCCACTTGTACGTTTATCGGGCCTCTCTAAAGGGCACGCCCCATAGTTTGACAAACACTGTGTTAGAGGAGGAAAGTTTAACTGTGATAGATTAATTTATTTAAAAGATTGATTCTTCATGTTAAATTACAACCCTTTTATGTGATTGTAAGCAATTAAAAGCCTTATCATCAAATTTTTTATGATAACAACAAGAGACATCGCTATTAGAAAGCGTTTTCTTTTCTCTGTAACAATATTTAGATTAGTCACAATATGTTTCATACAATTATCAATTATATTTTGAAATTTGAAAATGTAGTTCAAGGATCTGAGTCCGTAAATGTTCTAAAATTTTTCATTGAGTTAGCTTTAAATATTGGAGAATTTAATTTGCTTTAGCATAAATGTTATGCAGACCATCATCACTCACAAACAAAATAAAAAAAAAATAAAACTAGCGTAAAATCCTTAAACCAGTAATTTTCAAACTTTCAATATTTGTGACCCAATTTTCAGTCATAATTTTCATCGCCATCCCCTTCATACTATAATGATGTATTGAATGCAATAATAATGTACTTTGACGTTAAAGCTTCAAACCGATTTTATTCAGAAACCGTAGAAATTATCAAGATAAGTATTAAATTTTGCATATTTTCTATGTAACAAGCCCATGGGAGTCACTAGTATTTATTAAACTTGTTGTTAACTTAGTATTGAGAGATTAATTCTCAAACACATTGTGAAGTACTGATACATTTATAAGTATGTTATATCACTCACTGTAAATGTGGATTTTATTCTTTTTATTAAGTCAGAATGTATTTTTTGTTTTCCTTCCTTTCAGTAAATATACAACTTATGTAACTTTCAGTAAATATCTAACTTATTTTTGATTTTTCGATATGTTCGCGCCCCCTTCGTACGATTATCATGCCCCCTAGGAGGCGCCCCCAGTTTGAGAAACATTGCCTTAAACTATGTGTGTTTTGTTGTTGTTATAAATTCATTTGCCTTATCATTTGGAAGTTATATACTTCGCAAAGTAACTGAAAGGGTATTTTATTGTCAAGTCTGTTACGGTTCAATGAGTTCATTTAATTTTATTCTAAGGGAACATAAATATTATCCGAATTTTGTTCATGTTATATTTACCGTTGCTTTGCCGTAATTATCAAAAATACAGTGAAATTTAACGCGAACTAATACAACAATCCCTACAAATTACTATGCATTTTCATGCATTTTTTTCTCTCAACACGAAACGAAAATCTCTTAACACAAAAAGATTTCCCTTCTGAGAATGAACAAAGTACGGCTGGAGCGAACTTGTCCTATTGTAATAACGGAATACTTCGCAGCAGTAGATGATGATAATGTGTTTACAGATCTAAATATGACAAGCAAAGACATTTTGGAGTTTGTTCAAAGCTCAAAAAATATTATTGAGGTAGATTTTTATGATGAAAAGGAAATGAATAATGCAGCTCTTGTTTCCACATCATCTGAAATGAGAAACATCAAGAAAAGTATGAGCAGTTAATTAAATACACATTCCAATGGTGAAATGAATAACAAAGTGGACGATATTGAGCAATTTGTCAACAATTTGATACTGAAAGAAATAATGCAAACAGATTATCAGATTATTTTCCCAAAACTCAATAAATGTTTTGTTTTTCAAAAAATTTGAAAACTTTGTGTTCATGAGAATGTTTTTGCTTTATTGATTTTTGTTAAATATGTGCATACATATATTTCTAGGTAAAAATAAAATCAACTCTAATAAGCTTAATGTGGTTAATATTTTTTTATTTTATTTATTTATTTATTGCAAAATCCTTTAAGACGAATTTCTCAGGCATCCGACTACGTTCTGAACCGTGATTTTGCAAAAGCGTATAAATGGATAATATTTAGGTAATTTAGTGTGACTTAGATTAGAAAATGTATACAAAATTATTTTAAGAATAGTAGTGCAATATAAAAAATTATTTAAGTACAATATTTTGACAAAAAATTAACATAGAATGACCCATTTTCAAAATATTCTCCCTTTTGTGAAAAATGCTTCTATTATAATAACATTTTGCCTGTATATAGCTCAGACCTCTGTACAGAGGCTCAACTAGAATTTTTGAAATATATAACTTAGAAGTGGGTTTATCCATGTTTTACGGTAACAAAGGGGAGAAATTTTAAGAACAAAACGCGGATAATTTTTTCAATTTTTAGTAACTCTGCGAATAATGTGAATTTTTCCAAATTCACAGTTGAGCCTCTGTACAGAGGTCTGAGCTATATTCAAAATGTTCTTAAAACAATTTTTTACATGCATTCTAATCTAAGTGACACTAAATATCATGAAAATTTTCCATTTATGCGCCTTTTTACAATCACGGTTCCGAACGTAGTCGGATACCTTAACATAAAAAAATATTTCAGTCCCTTCAGTTTCGTGTTAAGCGATTTTCACTGTTCATAAATTTAAGAAGGAACTTAAACACTAGACTGTTTTTTCAAAAATATCGAGTTTACTTTCATCGAGATTGGATGGAATATTATTATTTTTTAAATTTGAGCTTATGTCTGTAAAAACAGTAATGCCTGCGGAACTATTTATACTTCCACCGATATTACAGTTTTTACAGACAGAAACATTATCATTATCGGCAGAACTTTTAAGATAATGTTTGAAAAAATTTAATAATTTTTTCATCATTTATTACTTTTGTCTACAAATCTTTGAAATTTTTAACTATCATATATTATTTCTAAATTACAAGTCTGGCGTATCCTTGTGCTCCAGATTTTTGTGGTAAATAATGTTATTTCAGAATAAATCCCTAAATGTTTTCATTTTATTGATTTCTACTATATATGTCTATATTTGGTTTCTTGAAATAAGTAGTAATGTAACTGTAAATTTTTTTATCAGTTTATTCTAGAAAAGAATAATTGTAATCGTAATATTTGATATTTCATAAATTAATGCTTAATTTTTTTATAGTTTCGAATCATCACAGTTTTGTGTAAATACTTGCTACAATATAAAAATAAAGTTACATTAAATCTATACCATTATTTCTGAGCTCCAATAAACTGTTTATGATTTAATGATTCTTTAACTAGTTTTAAATCTAATAGAGAATTTTTTAACAGTACTTTTTAATTCACTTAACATTAGATCTACAACACCAATGAATTAGATAAAAAATCCTCGAGTTTAATTTTATTTTTCAAATTTAAATTTTCATGGAACCATTTTCGAGACAATCATTGTTGTTTTTATTAATAAGGGATGATCAAATGAAAGCAGTTCGAGGTGTGTATCTATGAGATGCGTAGGTCAGAAATGTGACCAGGGCCAGCTCTAGCAATTTTACCGCCTCGGACAAAAATGGAAAATGCCGCCCCTCTTTCTGAAGCAAAACATAATAAAAAAAAGTTAAATTGTTCACAAAGACACAACTATACCAGGTGCATGCATATCAAATGAGACGATTGCTAACAGATGTCGCCACGCATATATGTAAACAATGCGAAACCGTAACACGTGCTTTTTTTTATAGTTTGACCTTTGATACTCATGTTTAGTTTACATTTGGACGAGTTTCAGCTTGCATTCTATTTTTTACTGTGTTGAAAATGTCGAATTTTATTCCTTACGATCACGATTTGCGGACAACATTAATTTATTGTTACCATCTGAAGAACAATGCTGCCGAATCGCATCAAATGCTTATAGAAGCATACGGTAGCAAAACTCTGCGCCTTTCTCAGTGCTACAGGTGGTCTGAAAAGTTTCAAAATGGTTATTTCGATGCGAGAAACGAGGAGCGTGGCAGACCAGCAAAAAAATTTGAAGATGCTGAATTGCAAGCATTACTCGATGAAGATAATGACCAAACGCAAGAACATCTTGTAGAACAATTGAATGTTGACCAGAGCACTGTTTCCCGTCGTCTCAATGCAATGGGCAATATAATAAAGGTCGGTATATGTGTACCACATGAGCTAACAGACCGTCAACAGGAAAACAGTTTGCGAAATGTTGCTTGCCCGCTACAAACGCAAGTCATATCTCTATTGTGACTGGAGATGAAAAATGGATTTATTTTGAGAATTCCAAGCGTAATTGATCATATGTTGACTCCGGACAGCCGTCCAAATCGACCGCAAGATTGAATCGCTTCAACTGCTAGACAATGCTGTGTATTTTCTGGGATAACGTGGGACTAATCAATTATGTGAGCTTCGCAAATCCGGTGAAACCGTTAATACTGATTGCTACAAGCAATAATTACTTACTTTGAACGATGCTATACTCGAAAAACGCGAGCAATACAAGAAACGGCAGCACAAAGTGATTTTCCTTGATGACAACGCACCCTAGCCACAGTCCTAGCCGACCAAGGGCATCGTTAAGGTGTTCGTCTGGGAGCCCTTAGCGCATGCGGCTTATTCGCCAGACTCGGCTCCTTCCGATTACCATCTATTTGCATCATTGGAACACGCATTGGCGGACCAGCGCTTCAATTCTTACGAAAACGTCAAATCTTGGTTCGATGACTGGCTGGCCTCAAAAGACCGATAATTTTTTTGGCGTGGTATTCACAAATTGCCCTATAAATGGCGAAAATGTGTCGCTAGCGATGGATATTATTTCGAATCAAGAAATATTAACATTTTTTGCAAATTTATTGTGTTTTTTTTAAAACAGTCGTCTCATTTCATTTGCATACACCTGGTAAAACTAGAATATTTCTTGCGAACAAAAAAGGCAACATAACTACATTATATATATATATATATATATATATATATATATATATATATATATATATATATATATATATATATATAAAAGAAATATGTATTATTTATCAAAAACAAGAAATAATAGATAAAGAACATAACAAGAAATTACGTAATAAAAATATGAAAGCTGAACATGAAGAACAAAATTATAGAGAAATAAAAGAACTACAAAAAAGAAGAACCTAGCGAGTCAGAAAGCAATTTCGGACTTAGGACCGAGTTTGAAGGCGCCAACCTTCCCCCTTTGCAACTCGGTAGGAAAACCAAATAAAATAAACAAAGCTTCAGAGAAAGTATAACTCAGAGAGCATGATAAAACCAATCACTACTATTATGTAACAAACTCTCCCAAACTCTTAATGCAGAAAAATCACAAAATAATTATGTAAGAAAAGTAGAAAAAACTAGAACAATTACATAAGAAAAGTATCTTTCAAAAAATAATTTAACAAAATTTCTTTACCCACAAAGCTTTTACGAAGAGAAACAAGCATCTTGCCATTAATGAAAGTCAATTATTCACCAAGTTAAAAAATTCGAAAAAACATAAACACATCTTTTGAGCTGACTTTTAAACCAGCCAGCAAAGACAAGTATAGAATGACGACAATCAAATATGGTAAAATTTGAATTGGTTGATTGTCAAAAATGTAAATTTGCTAGGCTCTAATTTGGTTGGTTGTCAACAATGTGTAAGATGTTCAAGATGTGTGTGGAAAAAATGTAAACTGTGATATGAGTGTTATGATATAATCTTCACAGCAAGACCACTAACATGCTGACTTTGAAAACCTATTGTTGTGTGGTGGATTTGGAATTCGAAGTAGCAAGACGGTTAATGTATTTGTGATGAATATAAGATCTCAAGAAATTAAAAGTGTATTCATGATCTAAACAACATTGAAAAATTTTTTTTATATTATTGTATTTATCTATTTTGTGGGTAGTTAAGTTATCATTTCTAAATAAAAAATTCAAAATGATATTTCTGTAAATTGATATATGAAAATTACTGTTCCATACAGGAATTTTAATTATATGGAACTTAAACGAATCTCTTTTGTCAAAAATGTTACTGACTACATTATTGTTAATAAGATGCAAGTCTAAATCCAAGAATTCCACCCTATTAGAGTTGAAGTTAGTTTTAAGGAGCTTGAGATAATCAGGGTAGAACGTAATATTTGGTTTGTATTCACTATCTTTACCAAAAATTATTATATCATCTATATAACGATAAATTAAGTAAGAATCATTCAAAAAAATGTAAATATAGGTTCGCTAAACAATTACTAGCTGGACCACCCTGAGGTAATCCTTTGATCTGTTTATAAAGATTATGATCAAATATAATGAAATTTTCTTTTAAAATGAGGTTAACAAGAATATCAAATTTTTCTTTTTTCATTGAAGTATATAATTCATATTTATCATAAATTAACTGAAGAACCTTAATCTTATCGTCAATATCTATAGAATTAAAAAGGTCCTCGAAATCAAAACCATGCATAGAAAAAATCAACATATCCTTAGTAACTCTAGCAATCTCTAAGCTATTTTTAATAATTGCCGTGTTTTGTAAATTATCAATTAGATTTTGAAGAAGAGATTGCAAGATCTTCCCAGACTTCGTGATATATGTATTGTATCCATTAGTGATACTACGGAATTTTATAGGGCTTTTATGAAATTTTGGTGCTAAAAAAATACTTAGATATTTTAAAATATTATTTAGATGAATATATTCAGTCTTTTGTTCAAAGCTAAAAGACGATTATCATCTTCTCTATTATTGTGAATTGATTTTTGAAATGAATTATTATTTAAAATGTGGTTACTTAATATTTTACTGTAAAAATATTTACAAATTATGGCATAATTAGCAGAGACTTTATCAACATATGTAATAACGAAGTCATTTTGGATATTTACTATTGATGATTTAAGATCTTTATACATAATTTCATTTTCAACAGTAAAATCTAATTCCCGAATTTCTGTTGCCACATAAGATCTAAATTGATTGAATGCTTCAATCGGCATTCCGTATTTAATTGCCATTTTAAGGTAAAATTTATCTAAATCTTTTATGATTTGTTTCATAACATTAGATTTATTTTTGTGATCTTAAGTCTAAAACCGGTACCCTTTTCCATAAAATTTCTTAACAAATCATCTTTCACGATGCTAAGGTCTCCTGTGACAACGTGCTGATGATAATCATCAATATAGTCTCGATATAGATTGCATCTACATGATTCAGAACTTAGGAGCTCCGAGATTTGATTATAATTAAATATAAATCTACCAAATTTTTGTTGTATTTGAAAGCCTTTTTAATAATAATATTTTTAATAGGAAAAAGGATTGATATTTTTGAAATATACTAGAAAAATTAATTTTGTTAAAGGATTTATTCATAAATAATAATGTACAATATTCTGTAGAGTAATTTTCACTTGCATCTAATTTAATATTCATTTTTTGTACTAAATAGTTATTAAGGTCTCGAATCATATGCATACCATGAGAATCTCGAAATTTATATCTGCTTAAAATATCTGTCATAGTTTTAATTTCAGTTTTATTCAAGCCAAACATAAACGATTTAATTAAGTCTGTGTTGTAGTTATCATCAAATTTAGCAGCTAATTCTAACATAGAATTCTTGAGGGTTGACATGTCTCTAGTAACTCTTTTTCTGCGTTTAGCTTTTGAAATTCTCGCTAAACGAATATTATTACTATTATCAATAAATTTATTAAAATTCGGAAGATATAATGAATTCTCGGATTTTTTTGTTTAAAAGTTAATAAGGCACTTTCACCTTTCCATATAACATTCAAACCATAAGGATAATATGATCTAAATGAATCTATAAAAAGTTTTCGAACCATAATCTTTGTTTAATATTTGGCACTATTCTAAGTATATGTACAGTTATGTTATTGAATCCATGTTTATGAAAGTGTCCTATCTCAATCTTAGCCTGGTTTTTGTTGCAATCAAATTTCCTTGTATCAGACCTATGCTGGTTCAATCTAATATTGATAGTGTTAGAGGTCTGACCTATGTAAGCAAATTTACATATGTTGCATGTCATTTTGTAAACACAGTTAAAAGTCTTACAAAATATATAACCTGCATCCATATCCAACTGTTCCCCACTCATCATATATATATATATATATATATATATATATATATATATATATATATACAGTCCAGTCACATTAATGTGACCATCTGTCAAAAGCCAGAATAATCACCTTTCGCACAGAGCGGACTGCTGCGAGATGTGCAGGAAGAGAGTCACTTAGGTCCCTGAAGGTGTTCTCTGGGATGTTGAGCCATGCCGACTCTAATGCCGTGGCCAGCTGCGCTAGATTACGTGGTTGAGGATCCATGGCGCGAACAACTCGATTGAGATGGTCCCACAGATGCTCGGGTTTAAGTCAGGTGAGTTTGCTGGCCAGGGGAGGACGGTAAACTCATCCTGGTGCTCTTCGCACCACGCACGTACACTGGCAGCTGTATGGCACCTCGCATTGTCCTGCTGGAAGATGCCATCATCCTGAGGAAAAACAATGCACATGTAGGGGTGGACATGGTCCGCAAGGACAGATGCTTACTTGTATTGATCCATCGTGCCTTCCACAATGATCAGTGAACCCAGAGAATGCCAGGAAAACATTCCCCAGACCATAGTGCTCCCGCCTCCAGCTTGGACCGTTCCGGCAATGGTTGCAGGGTAGTTCCTTTCAGAGGTTTCACACCTTGTACGCCAACGTCCATCTGTCCGATGGAGCATAAAATGCGATTAATCTGAAATCGCTACCTGTCGCCACTCAGTGGACGTCCAGCTGCTGTACTGGCGTGCAAATTCTAGCCTTCTTCGTCGATGAACAGCAGTCAGCATAGGTGCACGAACCAGGCGTCTGCTTCGGAGGCCCAGACGCAGCAATGTTCACAGAATAGTAGTTTGGGAGACACTTTTGGTAGTCCCTTGGTTCATTTTGGTAGTCAGTTGCTCAACGGTAGCCCTTCTATCTGCCCGAACGCATCTCTGCAACCGTCGTTCGCCTCTGTCATCTATGGCCCGTGGTGCACCACATTTGCCACGTCGCTGATTTTGAACAGTCCCATTTTGCCATTCACGGTACACTTTTACCACGGAGGCACGCGAACAGTTCACAAACTCAGCCGTTTCGGAAATGCTTCCACCCTTGGCCCGAAAGCCAATGATCATGCCCTTTTGGACGTCGGATAAATCGCTTCGTTTCTGCATTACGCCAACGATTGAAATGTTTTCCGAAGCCCTCACACACCCTTTATATACGCTCAACTGCACTGTGCTGCCACCTGCCTTCTGTTATTTGTTATTTAACTCTGACGTGGAAAGTACGTGGTGGTCGCATTAATGTGACTGGACTGTGTATATATATCAGTGGCGCACACAAGGTTCCTGGGGGTCCGGACTCCACCAAAGCCCTTGATTTTTTTTCCGATTGATTATAACTCTAAGTATATAGTATGTAAAATTTAATTAAGTATTTGTTATTAATAAGTAATTTTATTAATTAATGCTATTTATTTATTCAAGAATTGTTTTTTAACTTTTTTTTGTTCCCGAAAATCGACAAAATCAAAAGGAGCATGATACATGAATGGTGAACTTTCAACCCAGGACCCCCCCCTTGAAAAATTCCTGTTTGTGCTACTGATATATACACACACACACACACACATATATATATATATATATATATATATATATATATATATATATAGTATAATAAAATAATAGTGAATAAGTACTAGAACCCGCAGTGCTAAAGAAGTAAGTAATTGGAATTCAGCAGACACAACAAATGTAGATACAAAAAAGTCATTGGACTAAACTGGAGACCTGTTATGATTTCTAAAGCTGTCGCTGAATTTCGCCAACGAATTAGGGTTAAGCAATGCTTTGTGGATCCAACCTTCCACGTTCAGCAGAAATTTTCGACATCATAGAAAAAAAAGTCAAGGTGAAATGTTAAGCCTAATACAACACGTGGATGAAGAATCTAATAAAATCGTAAAAATAAATTGAAAGACGAGAACAATAATGAACCTCTCAAGGAGAGGAATATTAAAAAAAAATTTATACAGAAAATATTGGGAAAAACTTATTTGTAAAATAAAATCCTGAACTTGAGAGTACAACCTACTTCGAGAGATCCTAACTGAAATGGAGTAAAAGATTGAAACGCCAACACAAGAAGGAAAAAAAACCGTGGTGCCATCTGGATAGCTTCTTTGCAATTAAACTAACCACAAAGATAAATAATTAAACAAAACATAAAAAGTTTTAAATAAAATAAAGAACAAAAAGTTCAGAATAGATAGTGTCAAATAGAAATATATTAAAGTAAATTTACTTGGATATATATATATATATATATATATATATATATATATATATATATATATATATATATATATATATATATATATATATATATATAAATTGCTTACAATAAAGAAAAAAAACAGTAAATCCTAAATTTCTTCTATATTTAGGTGCAATGCAGCCACAAATATAAAAGTAAATATAATCCAAAATATAAAATCTAATATTTAATTATATATATAAATATATATATATATATATATATACATATATAAACGAAAATATAAAAATATACAGATAGTTATAACCTAAGATAACTATAAATAGGAAGATAAAGGCACAGTAGTACAATGACAAACTCCTGGCCTTAGGAACCAGGATTGCAGGTTTAAACATGTTTTGGGGCTAGCCTTCCTTCACCTGTAGTCTTTCATACTACCTACCAAGAGGAAAGGAAAGAATTACATATGAGGAATTAAAATATTAAAAAAATCATTAAACTAATAAAATATGAACAAAAAATATAACCTACTATTATTCTCAGTGTAAATTTAATACAATGCTAACATAGATAATACCTATACGTAGGTCGGGAGTGCTACAACTAGTTATGTGTTTCCCGCCAAATACAAGGGAATGAAAACAGATCCGCATAAAATTAATTACGATAGGATATTAAGAAGTTTATATATATATATATATACTTTTAAAAAATCATAAAAATATATTCATATAAATATTAGTGTAAAATATAAATGATACGCAAAAATATATAAATAATATTAAAAATTTATTAAGCATGTGGCGCCATCTATTTAATAATTGTAAAATTATTTAGAAATAGTAGAATTATTTAAAAATTTTAGAATTATTTAAAAAACCTTTACAACAACATAATGACAGTAATACAAATTGTATCATTAAAAACCATTATAAATATAATTGCAAAGAAAGTTAGCAGGATATCTATGTTCAATACAGTGATTAAAAAATTTATTAAGATTTAAATAAATATTAGCTCTATCGCTAAATATCCTATTTATAGTTATCTTAGGTTATAACTATCTGCATATTTTTATATTTTCGTTTATATATGTGTCGGTATATATATATATATATTGGATTTTATGTTTTGGATTATATATATATATATATATATATATATATATATATATATATATATATATATATATATATATATATACAATATAAATATATATAATATATATAAATATATAATCCAATATAAATCCACCACACAACATTAGATCCACAAAGTCAGCTTGTTAGTGGTCCAGCTGTGAAGTATTTGTGTATTCCACACACAGAATACATTTTAATACACATTTAGACCAATATTTACACGACTACACTTTAAAATTATTTATGTCCAATTAAACATTTATGTCCAATCACACATTTATGACCAATCAAAGGCTGATGACCAATCAAGCAAGTTTTTTACATGTGTCTGGTTTGCATCTAACGCCAAGTGGTCAAACTCTAGTGTTAGATCATGAATCGTTTGGATTGACATGGCATTGGTAGATGTTATGAGCAAAATATGGATGTGGTAATTGATACATTAAATATGAAAAGTCGTTCTATAAGATATGGATTGATTTCTTGATAGGATACTCTTTGGTGAGTTTTTAATGAATTACGCTATTCATTTCTGAATATACTGTGTTTTTAATTTGAACATTCGGTTTTAAGAAATTTTTAATTTAAACTTTCGGATTTTTTAGTTTGAACTTTCGGATTTTTTTGTTTGAACTTCAGAATTTTTTGGTTTAAACGTTCGGATTTTTTAGTTTGAACTTTTGGATTTTGTAGTTTGAACATTTGAATTTTTTAGTTTGAACTTTCGGATTTTTTAGTTTGAACTTTCGGATTTTTAGTTTGAACTTTCGGATTTTTTGTTTGAACTTTCGCATTTTTTAGTTTGAACTTTCGAATTTTTTAGTTTGAACTTTCGAATTTTTTAGTTTGAACTTTCAGATTTTTTAGTTTGAACTTTCAGATTTTTTAGTTTTAACTTTCGGATTTTTTAGTTTGAACTTTTTGATTTTAGATATTTTTTAATTTGAACTTTAGGATCTGAAATATTTTTTAATTTGGACTTTCGGATCTCAAATATTTCTTAATTTGAACTTTCGGATCTCAAATATTTTTTATACATATACAAATATTTTTTCTACTTATACAACTATTTTAAAGATGGGTGCATCATCTTGAGTGTTTCATAGTTCACTTATATTATGCACTAAATTGTTTTTAAATTTTAATATTTTAATGTTGTAATATCTTTCAGAGTATGATGGCGAATAGTTTAATTTTTCAAGTATAATGGTTTAATTTTAACTTTTTAATTTTTCAAGTATAATGGTTTAATTTTAACTTTTTAATTTTTGAAATTTGGATATATTTCAATTAACTTACCAAGTTGCAATAGGGGGAAGGTTGGCGGCAACAAACTAGTTTAACCCCACTTATCGGTCCTAAGTCCGAGATTGCCCTTGGATATTTTATAATTTTTTATTTTAATTTATAATTTTTTAATTTTGTTTGAAAACGATGGAATTTTATCTTTTGTATTCGCCATTGATATTTTGAAATAGAATTTAGTATTATAAGATTCATATATTTAAATTTTTCAATTGATAATTGTGAGTGATTTTTATATATTTAAATATATATATATATATATATAATATTGTTACACTGGTATATATATATAGTATATGGAGCCAGACGCTATTTCTAAGCCACACCACTAACTCTTATACGAATGCCCACGAACGTTCTCAGTGTTTTAGCGCCTGCCAGTTGTTAGACGCACGACGATCCTGAACGAGAGACGACGCCATGTTGTAAAGAGGAGAGGCAACAACGATAACACTTCGAGATTGTTATAAGACGTTGAAGAACATTGAAGACGGAAGATGAAAATGTTAATGACGAACTGAACTGTATGTAAATAGTATGCAAATAGTTATGAGCAATTAAATTATAATTAATAATAGATGATGTGCCATCACTGACTAGCATCCATATATATATATATATATATATATATATATATATATATATATATATATATAAATTTAAGTCAAATACACAAAATAATTCGAAATAAGTGTTGCGTTATTAATTCAAGCGAGTAAAATGTAAGAGAAGGAATCACCCATTCCAGCATGCCAATTTCTTCTTAAAGGAACATACTGATGGGGATTACAAATATTTATTTTGACTTATAGTAACTACACTCATGACTAAAATAAAACATCTCCTGTGACTCTCTACTTACAAGAACACTGCTATTGCCTGTCCCCCTTTGGATAGCTGACACCGGACGTCGGATGGGGGAAAGGAATGTCCATAGTGACCCCACTTTGGGACGGGGAGAAAGTTATTAGTGAAAGACGTGTAAGCCTATCAAATTTCACGTTTGAACATATAATCCCGTATCAAACTTTTAAGTTTCAACGTAAATGAACACTGACATTAAAAAAACAAAGTAAAAAATAAGGAAGTAAGATACAGTAAATGAAATACCAAATTTTCGTACCCAATAGTATGTCAAAAAATGTTTTAAAAAATCGTAACAATTTTTTTTTCAAATTCAATCTAAATGCCTCTTTTAGAATTTTCCACCCCGGCAGGGGTCTGGTTTCTCTGGACCTAGAGCCTCCCCTGATGAGACAGATACCGGAATAGAAAAAAACAACAATATTTGATGATTGAAATGCATACAAAGTTTCTTAAAAGAAATCCCCCATTGTGTTTACACTGGCACCCAATTGCTTAGTAATGTTTCGAATTCCATCCGCTAAGAGCAATGTCGGTTGATCATGAACCTGTTAAACATTAACATTACATGTTGAAACTTTGCTGAAATAATTGAAATATTGAATTGAATAATTGAAAATAATTGTAATAATTGAAAATTCATCGATATTTATGAATCCTACCTTAAGTAACATTTAATAAAAACGAAACCACATTTTTTAAAAAAAATAATTAATGAAGTTGTGAAAAACTTTTCGAATAGTCTATCAATTTATTTGTTTGCAGATTAAAACCAATTTGATTGTAATTCTCAAAAAATATCAACAGTTTATAAATAAAATAGGACAAACTACATGACCTAAACTAGTCCATTATATAACTAAGCCTGTGTTTCTCAAATTGTGGGGCACTCCCCCTGGGGAGGCGCGATAATCCTGCGAGGGGGCGCATGCATATTGAAAATAAAAGGTTAAAAAAATTTGGGGGGGGGATGAAGTAAAACAAAAGGCTATCTGACATTAAAAATACACATTTACACTAATATAACTTATATATATCATCTAGTGATCATCAAAAATAAAAGATTCCACTTCAAACGCTCAATAGCTATCTTTGATCCAATAACCAAATAAAAAAAGACATTTTGTTTGCTTTGCTGTAATTCCACGATGAGAGATTTTTTTATTACGTTTCTTTTAACCCTTAAAATACTCCATTGATTACCATATATTTGACCTTCAAACTTCCTGGTATGTTTAACTCCATCTCTTTTTCTTTTCGAAAAGTTGTAAAAACTATTTTTCTGTTCCTTTTTTTCCATGTGAATGAGTTTCATGATATATGGATAACCATACTGAGCACTTTGAAGGATTATTTGACCAAGATGTATTTTTATGAGTATTCTGAAACATATAATGCATAATGAAAAAGGTTTTACACAATTATTTTTAGAACTGACATTAAATACACTTTTAACGTGGGAGTGGTCACATGAGGCGCAGAGTCAACCCAGACTAACGAAATCGGTAATTCTGGGAAAACTGTTTATTCGTTAACATTGACCTTGACAGTATCCTCCTATTAGACAAATTAATGGGAACTAAAATGAATTTCTCACAAATATGCCTTTTTTGAGAGTGGCAAACCCTTTTTTTACAATCAAGGTACTTGTTTTGATCGAGTTACCTGCGCGACCACTTTTGTTCAAAAATATTTTCTATCAACATGCTGTACTTTCCGCCATGAACAATTTTTTGGTTTTGATTGCTGTGTTGTACGACTTATTATGGTTTATAAATGTAAATGAGCAGAATATTAAAAAAATGGGTATCTGTGATCTCTATTGAAGGAAGTTGAAACTGATCAAGCAATTAAAGAACCTGCTGAAATAATACATATCAATCAAGGTAGCGAAAGTAAATATGAGAAAAGCGATAGACATGAAACGTTTGAGTTGAATTGAAATTTTCAAATACTGCCTAAATAAATCTATGAAGAAAACTATGAAGCCATATATGTAGCCCTTCGCCTTGTCAAACAGACACAAGGAAGAAGAAATTCAAAATGCTATTTGTAGATCATCAAACGACAGCAAAACTACGATAACGTGAACAAAATATGACAGTTTTGCTGGAAAATAACGTTCCAGTTTTGTTAACGAAAAATGTCTGTGATTTATGTCCTTTATTAAGGACACGCACATTTGGAATATTTTCTTTCGCACATTGGATTTTTCTCACATTATCAAAGAAAAAATGAAAAGTCCTTGAAAGTAGGCAAGTATATTTTTCTTTAATTAAATTATTCACTGGAATTGGGATTTTTATCGTGTATAGTAAAAATAATAAAATAAATTATATTTTAAAAGCAAACTAAAAAAACACGCTTTTATAGTGAATCGAACTAAAAGGTAAAAAGATATATATTACTTAAAAGTAACACATACAAAAAATTTAATAATATTGTTAATTTGTACTGTTTATAATTATGATCGTACTGTAGCTTTAGTGCCCGAAAGTGCATTATTATTGCATTCAATACATTATTATTGTTTGGGAGGGCGCAATAAAAATTATGATTGAGAATTGGGTCACCAGTAGTGAAATATTGAGAACCACTGGATTAAGCACATCTTTTCGCTTGTTAGGATTCTGGATACACACTCAGAGATTTAACATTTTTTAAAACAATATTTCTGTAAAATTGAACTTGATAGCAAACTGGAATCCTAGATTTTATTTATAAATATCAGCAGATTGAAGATAGTGTTAATAAAATTCATTTTTCTGTAATAAATCCCTGATTGCTATTTTAATTTATGTTAAAAAACAACAATTTTTGAAAAATATAAGAACTAAAAATTATCTTTGTTGGTTTAATAATTTTTATAATGGTCTAATATACTTTAACAGCGTTTTTAGCACTAAAAATAAGCTTCATATGGTTATTAGCATGTCAATTTCTTTTCAAAATTTTGATTTTCAATTTATTTGCGCCCAATTTAAATTCTATGTATTTTATTTCGTTGTAGGTATTATATATATATATATATATATATATATATATATATATATATATATATATATATATATATATATATATATATATTTAAACCAATAATTAGTTAAACTAACCACTAAAATAGTATTAGAGTAGCAAGAAATTAGAAAAAATAAAATCAAAATTTTTTTTGAATTTTTCTATTTTGCCCCTATTTGTTTCTGAAATTAAACTTGCCCATTTTAAGCCAAATGATGTAATACATACTTCTTTTAATACTTAAACGTAGGAAGATCTTATGCATTGAAGGTCATGATTTTAGCATTTTCATGACTTAGGAATTGCATGATTTTCTACCGGTGTGCAGTGCCCATTTGATTTTCGTTTCCAAGAATAACTTAGCATATAACTTTTGAACATTTGATTTTCGTTTCCAAGAATAACTTTGCATATAATTTTAGTCTGTTATCATCCTATGCATGAATATTTATGTTGATCTATCTTCACGAGACTCGTAAGTGCTTCGTATATAATCCGGATCGGGAATTTAATTCTATCATGCCACCACATCTGTCATACTGAATTATTAATGGAAACAGATTTTAAAGATAGCTTAGAATTTCAAATCATACTGTAGGGCAGAGGTCTTTAACCTTTAAAGGGGTTTTCAACCATGAGGGCAGAATTAATAAGTTTAAAATGATCCACGGGTGACATCAATAAATTTACAATGATTCGCGGATTTTTAGAAAATTTTATCTCAAATGGGCACACATCAGTGAAATGTTTTAAATATCGAAGAAAAATCTTTAAACTATTTTCAGCTCAATAAAACATCGATGGTAAGCTATAATAAAGAATAAAGGCAACCTCACTAAGCTCTGATAACTCACTGCTATCATCAGTATCTAATGTATATCGACCATTATTGCAGTATAATTCTTTTTGCGTTGTAAATATTTGAATTTTCGTTTTTGTATTGAATTAAGAACTAAACTACCTTTATAATGATGTAAAATACTTAGCATTTTGCGCAACGTAAAATTTTCTATAAGCATACAAACTTAAAAAACATAACAATTTTAAAAAAAAAGTGTCCACAATTTTGGCGACCACTGTAATTAATTTGTTATACCTAAACTAACTGACTGAAATTGTAAAAGTTTATCAACAATAAAATCTATATGTTCGTACTTTCGTCTTAATCATTATATTACTTTTAAATCTCGACTGCATAAACTTACATTTAAAAAAATGTGTTATTTACATAAAAATCCTCAAATAAGCCTATAAATAGCATTTTTTCAGTTTCCCATGTTTGTTTTTTGGAAAAGTTGGAAGGGGTACGCATAATTATATATATATATATATATATATATATATATATATATATATATATATATATATATATATATATATATATATATATATATATATATTATCAAGTAGTGGCACTCTTCCGAAAAAGGTTGGCCATGCCTGGTCTAGGTTTATTCTATCTGTCCTGAAGGTTTGAAGTCACTGTACTGTTACACCCTGTATACTAGTATATGATCGTGGTAGTATACCTATGGTACTCTTTAGTTTTAACCAAGGTATTAAGGAAAAAAATCATTGTTTTGCCAGAGGTATACTTTTTAATTAAAAATATATGTTTTTTTCAAGCACGCATGTTTGATCATTATAAAACTTTGCATACTCATCAAATAATTACAAATATTACAGTTTAACAATGTATCTGTTGTTTTCTTGTTGTTTTGAATAAAATTTACTGACTTCAAATGTGTGAGTAAACCTGTTTTTCTGATTTTTATTACATAGGTAAATTTTTCATTAGTGCTAGAACTTATAGTTCACGTTAAAGTTCCTTAAAGAGTCTTCAAAATATCCATAAAGAATTGTGCGTATGAATGTTTAGTTGAAATTTTCAGGTAATGTGTTCATAAAAATAGATTAATATGAGTATTATCCTCTGTAGGAGTATTTTGTGGACACTTATGCCTCAAAAGGTTTAGATGAGAATCAAATGCATGTGTAACTTATTTGTTAAAAAATTATAAGCGATTACAAATGACAAGTGTAAATAAAATGAAGTAAAAATATCTCAAATTTCAAGTTAAGCTCCTTCTGACATCTACTGCTGAAATTAACTATTCATTTTCAAATCTGAATCCTTCATACATTGTACACTATTTTCAACGAAAATTTTTAAGCCAATCATCGTGTGTTTTATTTGTATACGTAGATACGCCTAACTTATTGGTAAAAAAAAATTAATAAATCTTCTTTCTTTAAATATTTTACTCTAAAAAACGTTTCTTCTTTTTTAACAGTAATTGGACAAGTTTTTCCAGATTTCCCTTCAATATAACTAAATCAATTGGTTTTTTACAAATACGGTCAACTTTTTGCAGATAATTCGAAGTATATGTTCTGATCCCAGAAATAAATCTTGATATTTCGATTTAAAACAATAAACTTTCGTACACTAAATTATTCGTAGTAAACTACGTGACTGATGAAGCTGCATCACTGACAATTCGAATTTATCTTGTGTGTGTGTAACTTAAAAAAACTGTAGCACTTACTAACTTGTAGCGTTCTGCAGCAAACATGTTAGAACTTGTATGTTTTGTACTGCATTGTCCATGTGTGTCTCCTCACCACAGTATCATCTTATTACTCGAAGGGAAAGCCGTGTCTAATTTTAAAAAATTATAAGAACCATTCGTTTGGGAAGTCTTCCTGGAACAAGATATCACTTTTGCCGATTATATGCAGGCATACACAAACACCAGTATGGGGAAATCTATATAAGGCTGAAATAGTGGCTTTGGACCACAATAATGAAGAGTGGAATCGAAGGAGTTGACACAAATAACTTTGACAGAAGCACGCGTATCACTGAACAAACTATGGAACTTTTCCCTTCAGAATCATGCTGATGTGGACGTTTTTCAAACTTTTTTTTAAAAACAATCTATTGACAGAGTTAAATTGAATGCCATTAGAAAAAAGACATTTTTTTTTCGTCAAAATGACTAATTGTATACTATATGAATGCATAATTATTGTTTTGTAACACATAATTGTACTTGTCTAATATAGAACTTTAGCTTCTGTACACTATTTATACTGTACAATATTAATAATAATTTTAAATAATATTTATACTTTGTACATACACATGTATAATATTCTTAAGTAATTTTATACATACGTACAGTTTTTGTTGATTTATTAGATGAAGTTTCAAGTTAAGTTTGCTAGAAAATAAAATTCGTCTTTATGTGTATTATGGAATTTTTTTCTACCCTTCTTTTTACAATTCCAACTCTCGATAATTCAAAGCTTTTCATTCATCTTGGAAACTTCACATTATCGGGAGCCGCTCTATTGTACATTGAAATCAAACTTCTCACCTATACAACAGTGTTCTTCGGAAAATGAAAGTCGAATTTTCTATTTAAGCTATGATTCTCCAAAATAGAGCGTGTTGTAAGGACTAGGACAAGCAATCGGCACGAAAGCCACAACAACTAACTTCGACTTTCTACAGTTCATAATATTAGCTTCATTTAGAAGAAAAAGAAGCAGATAACCATCATAACTAAAACAGTTTATTCCACCATTTCACCAACTTCAACTGACTTCGTAACGTTTACGCGTCATACATCTGAAGGCTTCTTTTTGAGGATAGGATAACAGCGGTCCTATGCACACGTGCACCCCTAAATATTCTGGGGTCCTGTCTTCTGACATAGCTTCGACAACCTTTCACCATGAGAAAAACTCCGAGTGTAATTCGAGGTGACTGAAAAAAACCACCCCATACCAAGACCCTGGAGTGGAAAGGGGAGTCCGTAGAAAAACACCAAGGAGAACGGTGATGTTAGCCTCCTCCCTCCCAAACATCATATTCTGAACTCTAATGAAATAACCAATATTCTGAATAACGTCGACGTACATGTATTTATTGTAATTAATAGCTGTGGCACCTCTATCCCTTAAAGACCCAACCCGCACGATCATTCGGGTTAGATATTCTTATACAGTGGGGGATCGGTTAACGAACAGATCGGTTGATGAACACTTTCACGAAATATTTTTGTGTTCGAATAACGAACACATATTCGGATAACGAACACTTTCAAGAAAGATTTTTTGTGTTTGGACAACGAACACATATTCAGAGGTGATCAGGGATACACCCTTGAAATTATGGATGAAATTTTGACAACTGCTAGAGATCTGGAAATGAAGGTGAACGAGAGGATGACATAGAAGTGCTCAAAATGGGACATGAAGATGAACTAACGAAAGAAGAACTCCAAGAAATTTTGAATGAAGAACACCAAGAAACACAGCGAAATGTGTCTCCTTCTGAACAAGAGGAAGACGAAAGAGGACCAATGCCGACATCTGCCATTAAAGATCTTTTGAAAAAGTGGGAAGATGTCAGATCAATGGTCTTAGAATGGCACCCATACCAAGCTGATGTCAGTAGGTTTGAGGATCTTTACAACAATAATGCTATTAATTACTTCCGGAAATTCCTGAAAAAGAGAGAAAAGCAATCGACATTGGACATGTTCTTTAATGCCCTATAAGCAAAAAAATGAAAAGGACTGATTAATATGCGATACTATATGTATGTATTATTTTTTTAAAAACCTTACTAAGAAATTATGCATTGTTTAAAATTTAATTTTTAGGGTCTCCAGAACAAATTAATCGATTTCACATAGAAGTCTATAGTGAATCGATGATTGGTTAACGAACAATTCGGATAGCGAACATAGGCTTGGAACGGATTATGTTCGTTAACCGATCACCCACTGTATGTTTTTGCTTCTGGGATGGTCATATGTAAGAAAATCACGAATCTAACAATTGAAGGGTTTGCAGAATGTGAAAAGTGTTACTTGTTATCAACAGACGGTGGTTGTAATCCATACTTTAATATCAGCTGGCAAATCTAACTTTGTTTTCAAATACAACAAAAACGCCTCTTCATTTTATCCGTCGTGAAAAGGTAATTATCAATATATTTCTAATTGCTTGGAATTGCTTGTATTTCTAATTGTATTAATGTTTAAATCATTGTAAAATAGAAAAAAAATTAACTATGCTCAATTAATGTGGCTTGTAGGACTCGGGATTTCGTTACCCGCACGATCGTGTGGGTTGGGCGTTACTTGAGTCAATGCCGCTGTAAAGATAAGTACTTAGCATACGAATTTTCTTTTCTGTTTGAATAATTTTGATGAAAGCCTACATAAAAAATGAAATATACAGAAATATAATTAATAGCAAATTTTCTTGGGGGTCACCATGGATGAGTCCCTTTTTTATTTCTCTCACTCTTTTAATGGCAATTAATTTTCTTTTTCATACATTGGTTGAGGAGTATGACATTTTTATACTCTCCACTGATATCTGCATCCATATCTCTTCTCCACCCCCTTCCACCCCTAAAAAATCTGGTTTTTCCGGTGGTAGTTAGCATGGTGCGGTTTATATATATATATATTTCTAAATAATAAAATTTTCTGATACATTTTACTATTTTTCCTGGAATACTGTCTTAACTTTTAACCAAAAACTTTTTCAGGTGTCTGAAAGGAGAGAAATTCTCACAGGAGAAGTTTTTCAAATGATGAATAAATCAGATTGAACTTAGATCAGAACTTAGTGATCTTTCGGATGAGGACAATGCTACGAACAAAACACATGAATCGAGTGTACTGGAACGAAAATCAAGTTCAGATGAGAGCGATAAAGAAACACATGAGAATATTTGAAATAGAAAAACAATTTTGGATAGTTCTTTACCATAAAAGTCTCTTGAACACGTTCATTACATTGATTTAGCTGTTGCAAATTCTTAGTTTCTGAGCGAATAAGGTACAATATCAAATAAAATTTCTCTTGAAATCAAAATGGATCACTTAAAATTTAAGTTAGAGATAGTTGAAGCGTTATCAGCCTCTCCACCTACTAAAAAAATCATTTTAAATGATGATGAAAATAATAGTGTTGTAATTCCACTCGCAAAAAGTTCGAAGCGTTACAATCCACCTGCTATACATGTCATGAATTTTATCCTGGCTATTCCAGGATAAAAGGCTTGACATGTATAGCCCTTTTTGATGTGTTGATGACATTTCAGGGACTCGCAAGTGCAGATTTGAAAACTACGAAAGCAGTTTGAAAACATATTGTGAAAATTGCAATGGTTAATTATATTTGTCAAAAACAAAACAAAAGATTTTATAGTAAATAAATAATGAATTAATAAAATAGTTAATTATACACCAATAAATTTCTTATTTGTAACAATTTTAGTTGAATTAAGATATTGTTTCCTCTATCAACTTAGAGCTAAAAATGTATAACTGGTAAAATTTCATAGGTGACCTGTTTCTATCAAACTCGCTCGATCATGCGGGTACCATCGGGGGGCAGAATTTTTTTATTATTTTTTTCAATATCATTGGGGTCCATATAGTATTAATAACCAGAAGAATTTAATATTTGAAGATAAAAAAATTAGGTTCTTAAAGGGTTATGTTGATAATTTTGAACAAATTGCCAGAACTGTATCTGAGCCCATGATACTGTTTGACTTGGTCCCGTCATGGATCCGACATCATAATTATCATTAATCGCTATGCCATAAATAAACCAAGTATTTAAATTCCTAACTCTCTCATTACCATTAATTTTCGCAAAAGTCACATAACTCCAAATAAAACTTGTAACTTTAGTCAGACATAAGTGCTTCACCGCTCGCATAACGGATTACGAAGTGTCATCAGATGGCTAAGCCGACACGAACATTTGCCAAAGTACTTAACTGAATCAACAGGCGCAAAGCAAATAATTCACACCAGAGCAAGCACTACGCGCATGTGGCATCATTGGCCACCTTCTATTAAAGTTACCTCAGCTCTAGATATGCACATTTTCTTCCAATAGTCTTCGCTCAAAGACCTCCAGGTGTCACCATATCTTGCAAAATTCATTTTAGCTTACTTCAAATTTTAAAAGAATAACTTGCTATTTTATAAATTGATGCAAACTCAGTAGTAAGTTAGTTGATGTTTTGAGCAGTCCAATATAATCAACATTTGAAAGTTTAAGCCAGAAAAACTTCTCAAAATAATGTATGACTCAAGTCAGGATCCTGTATCACAGACAAACCAGCTACTCCCTTTCGAGATGGGGTACCTACCAAAGGAATTCCAAGAAAAAGCTGTCTCAGAAATTAATGAAACTTTAGAGAACAAAATACGAGGACTTGAAGAACTTAGAGAAATGGTGAAACGTGAGTTTTATTCATAAACATAATCATAATTTTTAAGTTATATTCATCATAAGTGATATTCATAAACAGCCCCATTTATCATCATTATACTCATACACATCTTCATTTATCCACTTTGAAAAGAATATGTTTATATTCATTCACATCAAATTAGTATATATATGACCGATAAAGTGTATAATTCATTTATTTCATAGAATAACTAGGTATTTCATGAAATAACTGGACAAGTCAGTTAAAGTATATAGCAGATGAAAACGTTCATACTTTACTCAGTTATTCTACGAAAACCCTAATGATAGACTGTTAAAGTGAAAAATATACAGTTTCAAAGTTATTTTATAAATTAATTGATCATAAATAGCTAAAATCTCTCGAATATTTTTCCCTATAGTGGATGATTAATTAATAAATAATAAGGAAAAGCAGAAAATATAATTTATTATTGCTCATATTGCTAAAATTAGTTATACAGAAAGGAAAAACTATATGTTTGCAGAAATAAAAAAAAATACATGCTGTGAAAAAATACTGTTGCTTCATAAAAATCTTGTGTAAACTTTTTCAAACAAAATTGTAAGGCAATATTAATTTATAAAAATAAATTTCCTAAAATAACTTTATTTTACTTTTTGTTATTTATTAGAGGAAGGATTGCTATGAGAGAGAGATGGGACTTTGAATTATGGAACAAAATTGACTAAAATCAACTACAGCCAGTTCAAAGAACTTTTGAGTGCCGTATTTTATATTTTAGCGATCAAGTGATCGTTATTTTACAGAACACCTAGTTTAATTGTAGAATTTAATGATTTTATACACTTTAACCCACTTTTCTTGTTATTTCATGAAATACCTAGTTATTCTATGAAATAACAGATTTCACACTTTAACGTTAACCTACATATATTATTCAATGAAAATTCTTAATACATTTGTATAGTGTTTTTACTTTTTTAGTTTTCAAGGTCAAACTTTTAAAATAGTCGGATTGTATTGATTATCGAAAAATTTAATAAATCTTAATGTGTGTGGTAAATATTTATAATTTGCGTTTAATATAGTAAAAGAAAACTTAGTATGTTCCTACAGGTTACTGGTTTTGTTGGATATAGAGCAACAAAAACAATTATCCCCTTATCCTTTTAATGTATATCAAAGAACTTCATCTTCTGAAGAAAGATCTTGAAAGTTTCTTAGTAACGGTTGCATGTTCCAAAAGTTCTCTGAAGGCGATGTTATTGCATGCGGATATCTTCAGTATATTCCCCAATTTATTTATTTGAGAAGTATATTTGTCACAAATGAGAGAAGATAAAGTGTTCCAAATCGCTATTTTCCTTGCAGTACAGTTCTGCTTTAGCCTGTACCTTTGGCAAAGAAAGGAAAATAAATTATGTCAAATTGTGCCAACTGCTACTTTTTTCTGTATTGGACTTCTATTCAATACGAGGATAATAATTCGCAAAGTTGGCGATAGATAAAGGTGGGGGTTAAAATTGGATCTGACATCAAACTCTTAACGATGAAATTTGTGAGTTTGAGTTTGAATTTATTCATATGTTATTTTTCTTATCAAAATTATGGCAGAAAATAAAGAGTTAACGAATTGCTCACGATCTAGGAAGTCAATATAATTTTTAATAAATAATTTTTTTCTTTATTCATTTAGTTTTAGATATTTTTGTACTATATGAATTTAAAAAAACAAACAAATACTACGAAATTTTAACTGTCAGATGTCAATGTTCATCTAAAAATTGTTCGTGTGTAAATTTTAGATTTAATACATTTTTTCGGATGTTTTTATACGATGTTTCTTTCACAAATATATTTTGAATTTATTAGATATTGTTAGTAAAAAAATAAAATAACTATTTTTTTTCGCATTCTAGTTCCTTACTTTGGTTGCGGAAAGAGATGTAGATATAGAACATTTGATAATAAAATTTTAAATTTTAAATTTATTTATCATAATGATAAAAATTATAACTTAAAGTTTTACACAAACTAATTATGCAGTAGCATTGAAGATTTAATTTATTGGAATATTTTTACATAAAGTTACAAATATTTTTCAACTTACCTGATATTGTCAAAAAATAAATAAAATCTGTACATTCGGTTTTCATTCTTGTTTATTACTTTACTTATACAATAACATGTACTCATAAAACTCTTGATGATTCAATTTTAAATGTAGGATTTATTTATTATGAAGTTAAAAATGGTTATTTCAATGTTAATGTTTAAATTATGTGTAAAATTTTTATTCATTGGAAAACTTTTATGTATTGTTACGCGCAGATTCTACAATGACAGCCATCTTTGTGGACACATGAACACTATTCGAAAAACAAGACTTGAATAGATTCTCAATTCCTGTCCGCCTGCTTCTACGAAAGTCAAGCAAGAGATAAAGCTAAAAGCAGTGCTTCTCAAACGTTCTATATCATTTTTAATCAAAATTTTCATCACTCCCTCCCCGCCTCCATAAAGTTACAATGTATGAATTCAATCATAATATACTTTGGCGTAAAGCTGCAATACGACTTTAGTGGCTGCGGTAGCCGAGTGGTATAGGTATCGGACCGTGGCTTGCTTTGTCACGGGTTCGAGCCCAGTACCACTAAAGACCCGCCGTGTAGGGCAGCGATGCACGTTAAATCTGTCGAGAGCTGAAACGTCCTCCCGTTGGTGTGGTGTGGTAGTTAGGAGAGGGGGGTGCCAGCTCAGGTGTCGGCCACGTCACTTGACCATGGTTCAAAATTACGTGGTCCGTCGCCAAAAGCCCTCGTGTAGCTGAACAGTGCGACGTTAATATTCAATCAATCAAGCAATACGACTTTAATTATAAACTGTAGAAATTATCAACATAAGTATTAAATTTTGTATATAATTTTATGACATGCCCATAGGTACAATGTTAACTTATTAAACTTGTTCTTAATTAAGTACTGTTAAATTAATTATAAAACACTTTGTGCAGTACTGATAAGTTCAATATTGCAGTACTGATAATATATTCGTGTATTTTATCAGTTGAAATGTATATTTTATTTTTTATTATGTCACAATGTACTTTGTTTTGCTTCCTTTCAGTAAATTAATATATTTTTTAAAATAATCTTTAGTTTTCGATATACTCGCACCCCCTACCCCGCCCCTTTGTGGGAATATCACGCTTCTTTAGGGGGCGCGTCCCACAGTTCAGAATGATATTTTATATATTCTATACATTATATATAACTGTGTGTGTGGTTATATAGTAAGAAAATTTAAGTTTTAGTCTATTTATGAATGACTAGATTTGTTATATGACTGTAAAATTATGCTGAAAATTTCTCTTGTATATGCATATATAAATGTACTGTACCGATGAGATGGTATTATTCAATGATTTATAGTCAGGGTAGTAAAAAAGGTTCTTCATATTGATCACATCATCGTTCATTTAATTGTAGCATAGGGAAAGTAATTTTCGAGCACGTGCTTCACTCAAGAGCAAAAATATACAAGAGAGGATTATTTAAATTCCCTCTTTTAGTTTGTAAGGAAATACAAGAAAAAACACACTAATGAAATATTGTCACGTGTTCAAGTAAAGGGAAATATAAGTTATTTTTAGAAATTACATCAGAGTGTATTAGGGAATAGTTTCAACTGGTTTGTAAAGCACGCGCAAGCCATTATACTATGATATTACTTGGAATTGTCAATCAATCAGTTAAAAATTCAAGGTCTTATCTTTTTAAAAGGAAATTACTAATAAATCTATCAAAATATAGTTTTTAATTCTTTAGTGACAGTGCATCTCAAAGTTTCAATATTCGCGACCCAATATTCAATCAAAATTTTCATCGCCCCCCTCCCTCGTACAATAACAATGTATTGAATTCAATAATACTGTACTTCGACACTAAAACTACAAAATACGACCTTAACCTCTTAAGTTCCACTGGCGTATATAAACTTCTCGCTCAGTCAAAGTATTAATTTCCCCGGGCGTATATATACGTCTTTCCGAAGTACGATCTATTATCTGCAACGCTATCCGTATAATTATTTCGAAGGCTTTAGAATTATATAAAATGACCTTGACAATGTTTGCGAAGGATTTACTTATTTCAGATTATTTGCCCTTCTTTATTCTTGACCCTCCCCCCTCCCGATACACCGCATACGCTGTCCTACGTGGAAAACGAATTTCGTAAATTTTAATCGGCAGTTAATGGTTTAATAAGCCGTTCCGATTCTCAAGATAAGTGTTAATATTCTTGTACATAATTTATATATGACAATCCCATGGGGGGGGGATCACTGGAAATTATTAAACTTGCTCTTAACTTAGTATTGTTAAATTAATTATAAAATACATTGTGTAGAACAATCCATTTATAAGCGTAGTATATCAATGTAATGTGCATTTTATTTTTTATTATGTCAGAATATATTTTGTTTGTTTACTTTCAGTAAATTAATAATTTTTTTAAATAATCTTTTGTTTTCGATTTTTCTATATGCTCGCACCCCCCTCGTAGAGTTGCCACCCCCAAGGGGGGCGTGCTCCACAATTTGAGAAACACTGCCTTACTGCAGGATGAAATGAGACGCATTTCGTAATAGGGTATTCGGATTTAAGAATTAGATGTTAAAAATTATGTATAATGATATTCAACTTTTGTGCGTAAATATTAATTTTAGTAAGTACACATTTATAATATATATATATATATATATATATATATATATATATATATATATATATATATATATATATAATTATAAAACTTTAGCATTGCATAATTTGTCGTGGCGAGTTGTTGATTTAAACAATGACGACCCAAAGGTAGGGCGTGGCCGGTGGTGTGGTTTTCTGTGTTACGTGGAGCTTGGTCGAGTACTGTATTGGTGAAGAGTCACTCATGTAAATCATTACTCCAATTTATTCACATCTGGAAACACATAACGATCAAGTAGGAACGGCATTTCACATAAAATGAAGCAAACATCATGGAACAAACACAGAACGTGCTGCAGCCGGCTGATTATATAATGAAGGCAAGCAGACAAAAGAGAGCGATTACACAATATTTTTGTTTTTATACCAGCAGTGCAAGGGCGTGATTATTACGTAATAGTAGTTAAGTTTGGATATAGAATGAACAGGACAGGGATTTCGGACTAGCCGATTACGATTAAGATTACAATGTTAATTTTAAACCAAAGATTTAAAAGTCATTTTAAATATTAGTACAAAGAGTTAATAAAAAGGATACTTGAGGGAATTATTATATATATATATATATATATATGCATGTATGTATAAACAGTATATATTCATACAACATTATGAAATACTCAGCGAAGCGGGTGGGTAATGGCTAGTATATATATATATACATACATAATAAGGATTATAAATTATACAACAATATTTATGATAAAAGAAATGCTTTTCAATTTAACATTCTTAAAGTGCCTCAGTGGAATTCCAATATACCCCAATTTCTATACAGATAAATATTATTTTTAACAATAATAATCTCAATAATATATTAGTAATAAATTGAATATCGTTTTAAATCATAATAATTTTATTAGTCATTGTATTCAACATGGATACTCTATTAATTTTCTTTAGAGTTGCATTTCTAATGGGCTTAGGTTAAATGGCAAAATATGGTAATATTTGCATTAGGTTAATTTCTTTTCTATTTTTCATCTCAAATATAATTAATTTCTCTCAATAATTTTAACTATGCAGTTATTCAATTATCTACATACAGTCTCCAGATGGCGCTACATGTTTAATAAAATTAAATATATTTAATTTTATATTAGATTTGCTATAAATGTGGTTCCGGGTCCTCCTTATCCTATAATTTTTTTATCAATATTTGAGGTTTTTAAATGTGTATATAGTCAAACTTACTTTTACATTTGATCTTTTCCTTACTAATTTTTATTTTTATGTGGTACTACTCTTAGTTCGTTTTATATTTTCGAGAAATATTACAATGGTGATGCGTTGGCGTGGTAACCTTACTTATCTTAACAATATTTCATAAAAATATTTTGTAATTTATTAATTTTTCTGTTATTTTTATTTACTTAGCATTAGTGTATTTTATTTTTTTAATAATTACATATTTTATAGTATTTCCTTTTTTCCCTATTACCCAGTAGTCTAGCCAAATTTCAGGTGAATATTCGCTGGCCAAAATACATTGCATAAACGTGCGATCTTGTTTTCTAAGGCCAAGAGTTTGCGATTGTGCTACTGTGGCGAAAATTTCTTACTGTTTTGTCTAGTTATATTTAGGATTATAACTATTTGCATGTATTATAACGCGGATTATGTATACAAGATAATTCACTACCAGACAAACAAACTTGCAGGGTGTGTAGAGGGTACAGAGATGATTCGGAATCATATGGGAATGCAGAGTCTCAAATGCCATACTAGCGAGCTATGGGGCAAAGAAACAGAGAAAAAAACAGAAACAACAACACATAAATGGGACAGAAAGCGTTTTATTGAAATATTGTACTAAAAAATGTACTCAAAATTAAGACCAGAAATCGTCTGTCAAACATGACTGAGGCGGTGCACACAAATTTCCTTACCTTCCGAAAGAATCCAGTCTCGTTACGCTTCCTCACGACAGCTACAGATATTCAAGCGTTGAGAACATCAAGTGAAGAAACGGGAGTTTTGTACACCGAAAACAACCAATTAACACGTAAAAGAATGAGTCTTAACATTCTGTTCTCACTTGCGAAGATCACGTGATGTGGAACACACCTATTCGAGTAATGTTCCTGGTTCAACCACCGAGCGTGGCCGCGGTAGACTAGTGATCAAGATCAAGGGATCGTGGCTGGTGTGTCCTGAGTTCGAGCTTAGTTCCGCTGAAGACCCACCGTGTGGGGAGGCGATGCACGTTAAATCTGCCGAAGCTCTAACGTCCTCCGGTTGGTGTGGTGGTAAAGTTAGGAGAGAGGGGTGCCAGCTCAGGTGTCTTTCTCGACACTTGACCATGGTTAAAGATTGCGAGCACTGTCATCAAAAGCCCTCGAAAAGATGAATAGTGTGGCGTTAATATTCATTCACTCACTTACTCAAACACCGAGCGACGTGCCGTTACAGTCCACATCTCCTGATACTACCAGTGTGTAGGCAGTTCCACGTTTGAATACGAGTTCATCTACTACTTCGGGAAACAGATCACAAATGACGACTTGGTGTTACGATATCTTGCATTCAGCGCCATCTACCGCAAGACTGCCTGAAGGAATCTTGCTGAAAGTCAGAAAACCCATGCAAAATCGCTGTCAGACTTGCCAGAGGATTTCTGATCGTAATTTCGAACAGCTTTTGTAGTGCAACCGTTTAATAAAATGCTTTCTGTTCCATTAATGTGTTTTTGTTTCTACTCTCTTTGTACTATAGCTCACAACTACTGCATTTGCGACCCTACATTTCTATGGATGTATATATATATATATATATATATATATATATATATATATATATATATATATATATATATATATGTATATATATATATACTTATATATATACTTTTATATGCTCATAATTTCATTATCTAGTTGATGAATCACTAACTGGAATCGAACTGGATGAGGAATTTTTGGTAGTATTCTTGCGATATGCGAAGTATGATATAAAAGAAGCATTCTCTCGACTTAAAAATTTAATGAAGCTGAAGACAGATCACATGTACATGTTTTCTGGACAACTTTTTGATATCATTGTGAAAACTGCTACAGACAAGATATTGACATATCTGCCTCATCGATGTCCAGATGGATGTGGCATTATTTACCTCAATTTGGGTAAGAAACGCAATTTATTATTCTTTATTATTCAATACTCAAAATAATGAACGTTACTTGTAGAAGGATATTGACACACACACAAACGGGAACCAAAAGGGAGGAATCACATAACTTTTGTTCGGCAATTAAAGAATTCATTGTAAACTGTACAAATTATTAAGATAAGTTTTAAAACAATCCCAAAAGATCGCTGGTAATTATCAAACTTTTGTTCTTAACTTATTATTGTTTAATTAACTATAAAAATACATACTCTGATACATGTATAAGAGTATTGTATCAGTGTAAATGTGTATTTTATTTTTTATTTTGTCAGAATGCATTTTGTTTGTTACTTACAGTAAATTAATAAATTTTTAAAATAATCTTTTGTTTCCGACTTTTTAATATACTCGCGCCTCCCTTGTAGGGTTATCATGCCCCCTAGGGAGGGGCGCCCCACAGTTTGAGAAACGTTGCGTTAAACACGTCATCCGTATGCAAAACCCTGAGGTTTTCCTAGAGAAATTTTTGAAGCTTACCAAACGGTTTGACAAATGTCTCAATGTACTTGGTACTTAACTGGAAAAATAAAGTTATGTCTTATCTTTAATATCTCATTCAATGTTTCGATTTTGATACACAACTCTGACCACAGTCGACAGGGGAAACTTATTTTCCGAATCAGCATCTTACAACCTCTATAAACGCAAATATGAAGCAAATGTTTAAGTGATTTTCCCCAAAAGAAATATATTACTTTTAATTTGATTTTTTTAAAAATAAAATTCAAGTATTTCCTGCAGACAACTGGATACCTGAAGATTTCCCAACTGTAGAAGTAAAAAGAATGGCTCCCATTGTTTTGTTACAAGGTGTTCGTGAACCAATGAACCAAGTAAATGGATTCAAGGTCATAATAGATGCTAAAAGCAACCCATGGAGGCACCTTCGACACTGTACCTTTGAAAATTTATACCTGATGTATCATGGATCACAGGTAATTTTTCGATTTTTTTAATTTTAGATTTCACAAATTTAAAAACGAAATAAGTTATTGGAAAAAATGTATGGAAGAAATGTATGGGTTTTTTAATCGGTCTTTTTCGTGTTTTGTTCATCTTCACCAATAGATCGAAAATTCACAGCAAACTTAATATATATATATATATATATATATATATATATATATATATATATATATATATATATATATATACAAGTAAAGTATATATATATATATATACTTTATTCGAATATTTAAAGCCCGTTCAATAATTACGCATCTAAGTTTAGATCCTTACCATAAGCTCACGGCGTTCAGCATCTCATCTTTCTTTCCTCCTTCCTTTTTCCTCCACACGATTACTCTCTCTCTCTAAACCTCTATTATATATCTACTAAATAATCTGAATATCAAGGTTTCTTCTTTAGAGGGCTGGCTGTGAATAACTCAATGATGGCCTCAAAGATTCTTTAAGAGTATTAGTAGGAAAAACTCGGTAAAGCCCCGTCACAAAGTTAAATGGCGAAAATGTTGCCAATATTTTGGTTTACATTAGTGATGACCATTAAGACATTGCGAGGAAGTAAAAGCATTGATTTTGAAAAAGTACGATCCATCTCCTTTTGTCTGCTAGGAGAATTTTAAGAAAATTAAACGGCTCTTAAGGTATAAGTTTTCTTAGCTTTAAATAGTATAACGGTGCTTACGTATTATCGCAACGGTTTTACGGACATAATATAAAATTAAGTCTATATTTGCAAACTCAGCACGTACGACATACGGGAAATCATTGTTGCCAACTTGGACAGTAATCTTGAAAGTTGACATTGTTGCGATAGTACGTATAAATATCAAATAAACCTACATATTATATAAATATAATCTACATAAGTAATTCACATATAAATACTTTTAAATAATTAGACTAGCCGACATTTTAAATCGTATATATACTCATACATAAATATATCAGAATGCATAATCATTTAAACATTGCCCTTTACAGAAAATGGATGAAATAAACAAATTCAACGATAAACGGGCGCGAAAAAGAGAACTACTTAACGCTCGCATGCGAAAATGTCGTAAAAGTAAACATAGTACATCTGAACAATTGGATTCTCTTGCCTATAATAAATCAGAAGTTTCCACCTGTATCGTGGGGATCATATATATATATATATATATATATATATATATATATATATATATATATATATATATATAAGCTTACACCCAATTTAATTAAAACTGACGCTATTTGAGAGTCACTTAGAGCTCATGTTAAGAACTGTAATGACACATTTTGTTTATTCTAGAAGAGGTAGATACAACGAATTAAAACTTTGCTAAGCAGATAACTGTTGGATCTTATCATATGTTTTAAATTTTGAATATATTGAGAGTTAAAATATATACATAATTTGAATTTCGTTATTTTAAAATGTTATTAAAATTATCATTCATTTCTGTATCAATTTCCAGTGCTGTTTCCCAGGTAGATTTCATAGCTATCATGTCGTGAACATGGCTTTTACAGGGAAATTCTGTTATCAAATGATGAAGCCTTTTTTACCAGAAGAACTAAGAAGAAAGGTAAATATATGTTTAAAAGTGTTGTGGATTATCTGAATATATTTTGTCGTTTAAAGAACTGAGAAGAAAGGTAAGTATATGCCTAAAAGCGTTGTGGATTATCTGAATATATTTTGCCATTTAAAGAACTGAGAAGAAAGGTAAGTATATGTCTAAAAACGTTGTGATTTATATGAATATATTTTGTCATTTTACATTTTCTCTCATTTTGTCGATTAAATAATTTGTAACCCTGATTAAAGATTACAAAACTGCATATATTATGACAGAAGAATATGATTAAGTTTGATCCGCGGCACAATATATATATATATATATATATATATATATATATATATATATATATATATATATATATATATATATATATATATATATATATATATATATATATATATATATATATATATATACATATATATATATATATATATATATATATATATATATATATATATATATATATATATATATATATATATATATATAATAACAATTACTATTATTTAAATACACCTCAGTGGGAATGTAATATACATATATCAATATTCAAAAATATTACTTTAAATAACTTTGAATATAGCAAATTTTAGGATAAAAAAATTCAGAAAAAATATTAGATATATATAATAATCACACATGCAAAACACTACATAAATCAAAATTATCCTATTAATTAATATTAATATTTCTAATAATATTAATACCCAAACCACTAAAATTACCCAAATAATTAATCTTATAAGGAAATTCTAAATTCTATCGATTTAATTCTTGTACACTCATGTCCATAAATTAACAATAATGCCAGTTTCACCAAATAAAGGTTCAGAAACCAAACAAACGTGACTTATTCATAAAGCCCATTTATTAAAAAAAATAAACAGCAGAAAATATGGTTTATGTATGGTAACATTCATAAAACTACAATTCCTCACCCTGAAGCAATTATAAAAAAATACTCCCTTTACAAAAACTTAATGTGATATTAAGTTTTTAATGGTATGAGGTTTAATACTTTATATGTTTCCCCTGCAATGAAATACCGTGCGTAGGATGCCTAGACATGCTGAATATCAAATTATTGAGCTGAACTTGGGGAAAGATTACCCCACTCAGCTAGCAATGCTTTCCGAAGTTCCAGTACGAAGCACCCGAAGTATGATGGCGGTGGTAGACAGGCTGTAACTTGTTGACCAATGTATCAACATGCTCAATCGAATTAAAGTCAAATGAGAATGCTAGTCATTCTATATAGATAATATCCTCAGATTGAAGACATTCGTTTACAATGTTTGCTGGGTGAAAACGGGAATTGAAATGCAAATTCTGCGCTCATAATTCGAGGATTGGGGCATAAGTCATGACAACTATTTTTTTCTTGTAGATATGTGAACGGATCACAAACGTATATGTGTCGTGTGAAAGTTCTGCAGACATAGTGTGTATGCAGAACAACACATGTCTCTGTGATAGCTGGTAGTAGTGCAAAGAGGGCTGTGAAATTAGTCAGTTGGTGAGTGTCGTGTGAAATGGAAATTACCCCTGTTGAGCAGCGCGTTTACATCAAAATAGTCGTTCTCCGAGGGAGAAATGCGATGGAATGTCATAGTGAATTAGTGGAAGCCCTTGGGAAAAATGCCCTACCATACCGTACAGTAGCACGGTGGGTAGGAAAGTTTCAACAAGGAGGTCTGCCAACCAGTCATTAGCAACGTGGTGCGGCAAATGCTGACGCTGATGGTATTCAGCACCTCCCACATCTTTGTGGTGACAATAGCATGGGACTACATTGAGGGTCTTTAGGTCCAGGTTTGTCATGTCAACTTTATGTGTACTGTGTTGTCATTCTTTTGCACAGTGAAGGTCATATTGTCCTGTATACTAAGGTAATTAATTAGTGTGTTACGATATTTCAGTGCTATTCATTGTCCACACATGTAGTTATCACCTTGTCCTTTCGTCTGTATATGTCACATTTTCCAATCGGACTGGTATCTTTAAGGAAAAAAATAGTTGCCATGATTTTTGCCCCAACTCTCGCACTCCAGAACAACTGAATATATTGTTTCAGAATGTTCTCCCAAAAAATTCTATCTGTCATGGTTCCAATTTGATCATGCAGATCTGTTCTGGAGACCAGCATAATTTTCCCTCAAACGAAAAATCTAGCTCCATCATAATGTTGCCGTTTAATGATGTTGTTTTGGTGCTAAAGGCATACCTGGCGTTCTCCATATGAAAGTCAGACTGCAAGCAAATCCTGGAAACATCGTACAAGCCCAACGTGACGATATCCAGACATTACACGTATTCTACTTCAGGTTAACCACTGGCGATAGTGAATTACTGAAAGAAATACATCTGAGAAGCTTGTTAGGATATAGATCTATATGTTCCAAACGTCTGTTCACGGTTTGCCTTCAAACTGTCGTATACATCGCTGCACACAACTGAAGAGACTGGTCGGATGCTGTGCACCCTCTGCTTCTTTTGGCAGTTGCTGCCAAATACCGGTCTTCATTCGGTGTTGTAACTCAGGAGTGACCTGTACTTTAATATTTACTGATATTTCCGTCCTTTTGGAATCGTTACCAATGCCTAGAGTTGACACTTGGAGCAATTCCAAGTTCTTCAGATAATACCATCTGCGTATGCTCACATTCCAGGCAATCGATATTCTACCACTTAAGAAACCCATTCACATGAATTCTCTGTTTCATAACTTATGGTTCATTTATGGTTTCATATATGGTTTATTAAAAAGCTTTTCAAACATTTGAGAACAATTTTATTCCTTTTTCTTAGCCATCATTTCTTACATACCTTTCTTATTACACTCTCGTCATTCTGGTGACATACTATCAGCGTCATTTGGAGGCTTCCTGTAATTTGCAAATCATTCTTAAAGATTGTGAAAATTCTACAGATGAAGTTTTTGCTTTATAGTTTGATATATATGCGATACTAAATTATCTTTAATTTATGGATATGAGTGTGGTATGTCGATTGATATTTAGTTATTAATTAAGATTTAATAGTAAATACTCATAGTTACAAGGATTATCTGCATTCATTTTCCTACATATTCAACTCATAGATCAAAATAGTAACTTTTAAAAAGTAATATATTCCAATATTTTTTTTATTTGTAACTTAGTGTTATAGTAGAGTCCAGAGGTACTCAACCTTTCTTTCCTCCTGGCCAAAATCATGCAACAATTATTTCACACTGGTCGCAACATGAAGATTAATGAAAGGGGAGGCACTGTAAGATCAAGGACATTTAAAATGCGGAAAATTGATAAAAATATTAAAACTCATAATTATGGATTTTATTTTAAAACTTTATTTTAAACTTTATCAAATTCAACCCACAAAAAATAGGTTGTATGCATTTTTTACCCAATTATGGGATAATTTTTATTTCCTTTCATCAATGATCTCAGACCCCTTGATTGCATCCTACTGTCATAAAACCAAAGGTGCTGTGTACTTTGATAATTCAATTTTTTCTTTTGACAAACCATCACTAATTTTTATTTCAAATATTAATTTATCAAGTGCTGGATGGTAGCAAATGACTTTTATTGAATTCCAGATAGAAAGCAGCAACATTCGTTTAAAATTAATCCAGACTTGCTTGTACATTTTTGTTTCAAATTTATTCAAATAAATTTTGATTTTACTAAAAAAAATACCGGAATAAATAACTGTATTTATCAAAGGGTTTATCAAAAGTGCTTTAGAAACACTCTAATCATTTCTATAATGTATCATATGCTAATCCTTAAATATAGTTCATATTTTTTTATCAATATGTATAATATATGTATATATATATATTGTAGGATGCTTTTGTTACTTCTGCAATTTGTGACATTACCACCGCCAAAATTTTTGTTGCTGTTTCAAAGATATTTTTAAGAAAGCCAATTTTTTTATCTCGTTTTGAAAGAGATCCTGAAAAATAGAACCATTGAAAGATTTGTGTTTATAGGGTATAGTGACGAGCAAAATTATATGATTTAAATATAACATTTTAATGACAAATCAAACACTAATTGCAATTCCTACAAAACTATTATGAAGGAAAATAGGTTTAAAAAACCTATAAAAGCCCGCCAAAATATAAGCAGACATTTAAAATGTCAAAGATCAAAATGGAAAACTATTATGTTTTACAGATCTGTCACTGAATTAGGACATTGAGATAGGGTTCAGCTAGATTTATAGGATCCTACCTTCTCCCTCCCGCAGAATATTCCAACATAGTAGCTTATTGCAAAATTGAAGACAAAACTTAATGAAAAAAGAATAATGAAGCCAAGTCTAAAATAGCACGTGTAAGTGAAAGGGCAATTTATAAAAAATAAACTGAATTGAATGACTATTGTAATATTGTACTATGTTATATTTAATATACACTCATGTCCATAAATTAAGTATAATGAAGTTCAGGCAAAATAAATTTGACTTATGTGTAAAGTCTATTTTTAAACAAAAGGTAAAGAGCAAAAAATATGCTATATGTTTGACATAATTAATAAAAATTGCGATTTTTACTCCCTGGAGCAAATTTCAAAACGGAACCTATTTACAAAAAACAGTATAACATGGTTAATACGGAGTATGTCTCCCGGACGATGCAATATAGGTCTTACAACGCCTAGGCATGCTGAGTATCAAATTATCAATTTGATTTTGGGGAATATTACACCACTCATTAGAAATGCCCTCCGAAGTTCCGGTAGACAGGTTTGAGGGGGTTGACGGGCTGCAATTCGTCGGCCAAGCATATCCCACACATGCTCTATTGGATTCAAGTCCAGTGAGTATGCTGGAGAATCAATATGGGTGATATCCTCCGATTGAAGGCATTTGTCTACAATGTTTGGAAGGTGAGTATGGGCGTTGTCATCCATAAACAGAAATTCAGCACCCATGGCGCCCCGAAACAAACGTACATGTTGTTCCAGAATGACATCCCGATAGATGTGGCCTATCATCGTTACACACTGAACATGCAGGTCAGTTCTGGAACCAAGAATAATTCCTCCCCAAACGATCCATCGTGCACCACCGTAACGGTTTCGTTCAATGGTGTTCTCTTGGTGGTAACGGGTACCTGGCGCTCTACATATTAAAGTCCGGCGAGAATCAGACTGTAAACTAAACCTGGACTCGTCGTAAAACATCACACAAGACCACTGTTGTGGTGTCCACATTGCATGCTCTATACTCCAGGTTAATCGCAGGCAACAGTGAGTTGCGGTAAGGGGAACACATCTGACAGCCCGACGAGCATATAGAACAATGTGCCCTAAGCGTCTGTACACGGTCTGCTGTGAAACTGTCTTATCGGTAGCTGAAGAGAGCTGACGAGACAGGTCTGATGCTGTACTCCGTCTGTTTCTTTTGGCAGTAACTGCCAAATATATACCGGTCCTCATTCGGCGTTGTAACTCGTGGGCGACGTGTGCTGTAACATCTACTCACATTACCATCATCTTGGAACCGTTGCCAAAGCCTGGAGATGGTACTCTGGGGATTCTAAGTTCCTCGGATACTTCCAGCTGAGTACGTCCACCTTCCAGTCGTCCTATAATTCTACCACGTAAAAAATCATCCAAATGCTTCCTTTGCTCCATAACTATGCGGTTATTGCACTGAAAGGCTTTTAAAGCGCTTGTGAACAATTTTATTTCCTTGCCATCATTCCTTATACACCCCTCTCTTACACTCTCGTCATTGTGACGAACTATCCGCGCCATCTGGTGGTTTGCTGTAATTTGAATATTCTTCTTCAAGATGTGTGTGATAATTCTACAGGTGAATTTTTTATTTTAGTGTTCAATTTCTGTGTGGTTCTGAATTATCCTTAATTTATGGACATGAGTATATATATATATATATATATATATATATATATATATATATATATATATATATATATATATATATATATATATATATATATATATATATATATATATATATATATAATTCAGATTGATCTGGATCATAGTGTAAAGAAAATTATTACTCTTTAAAAAAATGAAAGACAATAAGAAGGTAATGCATAGAAATTTTTTTCATTAAATGCAATAAAAATGTTTTAAAATTTGACATGGTAAAAAATATATTCTTTCATACATAACGTCATATTTTTTATTTATATTTTAGTTGTACATACATTCTTCAACAGAAGAATTATTGAAATACTTCCCATTTGAAGTGCTACCGCGAGAATACGGAGGCCTGGTGGACAACATTGACATGACTGGCTGGTTGAAAAGAGCTATGGAACCTGAAAAATTAGAAAAGATGTGTGGAAAATTTCCAGATTGAGGCTTAAAAGGAGTAGATTTTAGCAAGACAGCTAATAGAAAGAAAATACTGTAACTAGTTAAGAAACGAAAATTAATTTACAAAAAAACCTAGTACTAAATCATTGAAGTATTCATTTATATAAAAATATTTGTATTTTTATTTTTATGCACAGAATACATTCTACGTATTTAAAGTGCTGCACATGATGTTAGTGATGATAAAATGATGTTCTTGAGAATTCATTTTAATAAAACCTTTTTTTTTTGTTAAAAAGCTTCTATTAATAAAAATTTGAATTCTTTCAAATTGTTGTTAATTTTATTTGTTAACAAGTAACATGTAAACATTTTTTCTTAAAGTCAATTTCTACTTAGGTCAACAAAGAAAATTTTTATTTTAGTTAATTAAATTTAAGTAATGAATTAATATTTGAAAAAACTGTGTTAATATAACAAGTGTAATCCACTACAAGTTTATAAAATATATTTCAACTTGAGTGGATAAATAAAGAAAAGTAAGTATTTGTAGCCAAGAAAAAATTCTTTCTAGTTAGAAAGACCTACTGGTGCCATCTGTTTCAGCTAGTTCTAACTTCATCAGAAATAACGCAGAATAAATTTCAAATTAAGAAATAAAATTTAATTAATTAATCAATACTTGAAAAAACTGTATTAACATCAAGTGTCGTCCGCTACAAGTTTTAAAAAAATGAATTTGAATATCAGTTGATGAACAACAAAAAATTAGTATTTGTAGCGGAGAAAAAAATTCGTTAGAAAATCCTACTGGCTCCATCTGCTGCAGTCAGTTCTAACTTCATCAGAAAAAATGCAGAATAAATTTAAAATTAAGAAATAAAATTTAATTAATGAAGTAATATTTGGAAAAAACTATATTAACATCAAGTGTCATCCGCTACAAGTTTGAAAAAAATGTGTTTGAACTTCAGTGGATGAATGAAATGTATTTTATTAACGATTGAATATTTGTGAACATATAAACTGTTTACACGTACAAGTATACTATGTATGCTGTGAATTATATTTTAAATTACTTTAAAAGTCAGGAAAAAGATATACACGAAAATAAATCAATTTAAATGCTTATGCTTAGGAAATAGAGAGCATTCTTTTAACAACAGCGTTGTGTGCAATTGTATTCTCAATAAAGTGAGTGATGTGAGACAGTAGTGTGTGCGAGTGAAGGGATATTGACGATGCATTTTGGCGCTTTGATGAGAGCTTTTGGCAACGAACCTCGTAAATCGTAACCATGCTCAAGTGACGAGGACGACACCTGAGCTGGCACCCTTCTCTCCTAACTTCACACCAACGGGAGGACATTCAAGCCCCGACTGATGTAACGTCCATCAGCCCTTGTACACTGCGGGTCTTCAGCGGTACTTGTCTCGAACTCTTGCCAAGCCGGCCACGCGTCCGTGACCTTGACCACTAGGCAACCATTACCACAAGACAAGAGAGAAAAAGAAGAGCTTATGTGAAATTCCGAAAGTAAAGTTTGTGTAGTTGTTATGAGATGTGAGGTAGTTTAGTTTTAGTAGTTGTGCAAAATAAAGAAGTTATTTGCAGTCAGTGGAAGTTAGGTTTAGATAATGATAACAACAGTGCGAAATGATAATTTTTCATTTAAGCAGCAAATTCAAATCTGCTAATTGTATCTTACTAAAATCTTACTAAATTGTATTGTATTGTAAACTACTATTTTGTTCGCAAAATAGAAATATAAACTTGTATTTAATGAACAATATTTATTTTGTGTAATAATTCTTTCAGTTACGGAAAGATGCAAAAATTAAATGTAATGGTCATGCAAATGCAGATATACTGAATACCTAATATTACAAAGAATTCGTGTTTCTTATCTCACCCGATAGAAAATAATGTCTAGTAGAGATCTAGGAAATTCATTGTGGCAAAGAAGCTATGTTACGTGAGTTGTTTGACCGCAGCTTTGAGCACCATGCAGGTGTAAATATGTTTTGGTTCCCTTCTAGCCCAATTTCGAGAGAGACCTCGAGTGTTTCGGGGTCACCCACTCTTTTTCCCCTACCAGCACCTTCTTAAGTAAACTTTTGGCTCGTCAGTGCCTCAGTGTACCACAGGCTATACATTTACAAACATCCATATCCTCCCTGGGATTAAAACCTGCACCCATTGGCATGGCGTCACTGATCTCTGTCCCATTTGGGTGGCACTTAGAGTTTGTAAAATTATCTAATCAATAAGAACCTTATGTCTATGTAACTTATGAAACATTTTTCCATACAATATTTTTTTTAAAAGAAAGCATATTAGCAAATACAACTGCTGTTGAAAAGAAATAAAAAACAAATCTGCGTTAGGAAACACTAACATAAATCAAACACTAGTATTGTTGCGTGAAATTATCCACGAACAGTAATGAATAAAGCAGCAAAAATGTTATGTTGTTAATTAAAAATATTAAAAACTTTTTTACGGATGCAATGTGAAATAAAACAACTTTTCTGGATTTCAAGCCATAATGAAAATAATTATAAGAGTAATTTCTGTTAAATTTCAAATATTATCGAAATTTTTAGAAAAAGGAAAAAATCCAGTCTTCTGAAACGTTGGAACTCATAAATATAAATTGAATTTATACATTAATTTTTGTTTAATATTATTCATATAAATGACTTTTTCAAACAAAATTCGACTTCAGAAACTAATTTTATTTTTAAGAATTGACTAGATTTGGAAAACTTAAATATTTTTCCATTTCAAACACATGATTATATAAGTCAGTTGTGTCATTTTTTTTTTTCTCAACTTTTTTTCAGTACAATTTCAAAAGTACATGTAATTTGCAAATTTCTTTTAAATATTAAGTATATACTTTCAACTATCAATTCATTTCTGTAACAACAATAGCAGCAGTATGATAGTGTCATTATTTTCCTGAAGTTTTGTAATTGTTTAAGAGATAGAGTTGAAATTCAAGTTAAACATCTCGAAATAAGTGCTCCCCTGAAATTTTTACACAAAGATCAAGAGCACATATGATTTACATGTATTGTGCCTTCTTCCTTCTTTCACAACAGTATACGTAATTTCTCGTTTCTTAAATACATATTTAGGATAATTTCAGAGAGGATGTAATAAAAGTCCATTATCTCTAATTCTCTTTGAGTTACAAAATAAGAATAGGTTTTCAAGGTCAGAAATAAGAGGAACTTTCTTAAAATTCAAAGAATATGTTGTCAAGGATTTTCAAAAGAACTTGTGTTTTGCAATAAGTATTTATTTTAAATTAGATTAATTTGAGAAAAGGCTTGTAAAATGAATAAATGGTTAGTTTTTAAACTTTGTAAAGTTTCACCAAGATGGATTTAAAAAAATAAAAATAGTGAATAAAGATTAAAAAGAGGGGGGAAATGAATGAACAGTTTGTCAATAAAATTTGTCATTGAAAAATGTGCATATCATCAGAAAAAACATATTTTAACTGGCTAAATATATTGTTATTTAGTAAATTATTATAGAGCATCATAATAATGAATTTTTAAATTCTCAAAATAACAAAGCTAAACAAAAGAAATGACGAAAGTATTTTATAAAATTGTTAGGTATTTTTCTATATTAGATTACAGTTATGTCACATAAAGGTATTTATATGTTTTTACATGTTAAGGATCAAGATCTATACTTTAAGTTTTTCTACATAAATAAATATTATTACAGTAACTTTTAATAATTTTAAGAACTTTTTTTATTTACCATTATTCACACAATTTAGTAGCGATAAAAAGAACCGAAGAACAATCTAACCGTCATTTATAAGCAATTTATTAAAGTGTGCACAGCCTTTAGAAATTAACATAGAAATAATTTTTTTTAATGGAATGCATTTTCACACTATTCGTGGGCCTTGAGAATATTATAACCCATCTACATAATCTTATAAAATAGACCTATGGGAAGCGCAAAAACTATTGTAATATTTTGACCTTGCTATCATAAGGACGGAAAGAGTAATTCTCGCTACAGTTTTATTCTGTCATTTATTGTTCGATCGATTGAATAGAATTAGCCATTCCGCTTTTTTTTGAGAGTTAGAAATCGTTGTGTGAGATTTGTTCTTCTATGACATTTGTTTCTATGCGACATTTGTGTTCCATGACGAGATTATACTGCAAATGTGAGTATGAAACTGTTTTTATTGTAACAACTCTTTCTTATTTCGTTTATTTCAGTATATTTTGTGCGGTAACTATCTAGACTAATGCATAATGATTGAAATGTGAAAGTGCTATTGCATCTTGTAAAAGTAAGGTGGAATTTGTATACTATTTGGAAAAATAAGTTATTTAGTTCCTAAATAATATATTTAAAAGAAAACTTTGTGTTTTTATTGTAACTCTATTTATACAGAAGAAACAAAACTAACGGAAGATGTGAAACTCACAGGTCGCCATGGTAACTACTTCACTTCTCTTAAGCTTACAAAAAAAATCTACTTGCAAATGGTCTGTTTTTGTGGGGTCTGTGAGGCAACAAAGGAAGGATCTGAAGGTTGCAGGATACTGAAATGCTGAATGTAATGCTGAAAGGTAATGATAAACTAGCAAGAGGAGATCAATGTTCTTAACTGAAAAAGGTGATTTGTTAATAAAGTGGAAGGATAATAAGGCTGTTACCTTCTTACTACTGCACATAATAGAGCGATTATGACACCTGGAAATAGGACAAAAAAGAGATGGCACTAAAGAAGACCTAGTACAAAATCTGTCCTTATATATAACGATGCCATGGGAGGAGTCGATCACTTAGTTAAAAAAAAAAGAAATATATCAAAGTCCTATCAAATGGTGGCATCGTACCTTTTATTTTCTTATTGACATTGTCAACGTACATTGTTTCATACTGTGGCAAGTGAACAAAAGAAGCAGAAATTTATGCCAGTGAAAACGCCGTATAGCATTAGCTCGTAAGCTAATTGGAGGATACTTCTCAAGAAAAAGAAAAGGATGTCCGTCCAGCTTCCAAGCAAAGAAGTGTGTACTTCCGAATGATATGCGCTTAACCAGTGTGGAAAATTATATGCCAAAGATGGTTTCCAACTATAGGCGATGTAGGAAATGTCACACAAAGGAGAAAGAAAAGAGTACCCTTCTACATGTGTGCCGAGTGGGATGTCACCTTGTGCATTGTGACATACGTCTTTCCTTAGCAAATAATCACCATTAAGGTATCCGACTACGTTCGGAACCGTGATTTTAAAAACGCGCATAAATAGATAATTTTCATGATATTTATTTAGTGTCACTCAGATTAGAATACATGCAAAAATTGTTTTAAGGACATTTTGACAAAAGAAATGTATTTAAATATAATATTTTGGCCAAAAATTAACTTAGGATAATCTTTTCTCCAAATGTTCTCCTTTTGAGAACACTGGTTCTATTATAATAATATTTTGCCTGCATATAGCTCAGACCTCTGTACAGAGGCTTAACTAGAACTTTTGAAAAATTCACATTATTTTCAGAGTTACCACCAATTGAAATAATTATTCGCGTTTTTTTCTTAAAATTACTTCCCTCTGTTGTCGTAAAATATGAATAAACCCAGTCCTAAGTTATATGTTTCAAAAACTCTAGTTGAGTCTCTGAACAGACGTCTGAGCTATATACAGGTAAAATATTATTCTAATAGAAGCATTTTTCCCAAAAGGAACACACATTTTACATTTGGAAAGAAATTATTCGAGGTTAATTTTTTGCCAAAATATTGTATTTAAAAAAAAATTGTTTTTTGTCAAAATGTCCTTAAAACAATTTTATGCATATATTCCAATCTAAGTGACACTAAATATGAAAATTATCCATTTATGCGCTTCTGAAAATCACGGTTCCGAACGTAGTCGGAAACCTTAAATTTAATTTTCTTTTTGACGGGGAATGGTTCTTTGGGAAGTGATTCTTCCTACCCCTAAATTTTAAACGTAAACATAAAATTCGGCAAAGTAAAATAATTTCCATAAATGCTACTGTTTAATTGTTAATAAAACCTAAACAACTGCGAGAAATTCAAAAGAGAAATAAATCACCCACGAAAGGATTAAATTAGAAACTGGTCATACGGCTGTATTAAAACATTTGTGTGTAATAAAAAATTTAAAAAAATAGACTCATTTGTGCCGTACAAAATGACAACCGCAAATCATCGACCGGAAGAGCAAGTGCTCATCTTTGTAACTTCAGAATCAACGATTGTTGTTTCTATACCAGATCATCACTTGCGATGAAAAGTTGATTTTGCATGATAATCGAAAACGATCAAGCAAATGGGTGGTTAAGATCACACACTTCTAAGTCAAAATTTCATTGAAATAAGATTATGGTTACACCATATGGTGGAATGCCAAAGGAGACATCCATTATTTCTTCTTACAAACAGGTCCGTAAAAATGGAGTTCTATGAATGCCATGCACGAGAAAAGTATGAAAAAATAACCAGCATTGCTCAATCGAAACGGTGAGGCGTAGCATATTACTGTGTGATAACACAAAACTCCCTAAAGCTTCAATCACTGTCGACAAATTAACTTCTCTGCAATATGGGAAGTCTTCCATATATTCACCAGATATTTCACCAACCATTTATTACCTTTTTAGTAATTATGAATTATTTTTAAGGGAAAAAAAACAATAAACAAAATGATGTCATAAAACACTGAATTTCTTATTAACTCTAAAAATGAAGGGATTTTTTCAAAAAATCGTATAGGACTTGCCGAATGATTTGCGTAAATACCAATAGAAATTATTTCGATTGAATATAATTAAAAATGCGAAACATTGCACTTTATGTTTTTTTTTTTTTTTAGTGAAAGGCCGTTTCATAGTTTTTTTCCCAACCTAATATATTTTGATATCTTTTAAAAAAGATTATGTTATGTATTTCAGTTTTTTTGGAACATATTGTATATTTTCTTTTGCTTATTTCAAAGAAGAAAAGAAAACGCAGAAAGTAGGATTGGGACATATAGTATTCAAGGTAACAAATGAATGGAAAAAATGTGTCAGCTTCAGATAGAATAACTCGGAGCAAAGCTATTGGTGTCTTACTTTAGTGTAACTTAATTGGAAAATATTCCATACATTTTACTCGTTTGGCAACATGTTTGAAAATTACAGAGAATTTTTTCACCAATTAGGATTGTAAGCAAATTTTGAATTTTTGGTAAATTTAAAAAAAGAACGCTTTTGGCCCATACACGGATCGGCTTACTTTCCGAAATGAGCGGTAATAATTTAAATATTATTTTGATACATTATCTATGTTTTAAAAGCTTTCGAATCACTAATTTCTTACATTTTGGTAGTTCTGTCCAATTTAGTCTGTCCTTTTAAGAATAGAAAATACATAAAATCAGGTAATGGACAGATAAGACAATATTTTCTTCTTCTTTCTTCTTATTTATGTGATTAATTTGCAAAATAAAAATACGTCCAATAATTTAAGTATTATTGAAAGTTGTTTTTCCTAGGTTTGTTATTTCCTAATGAGAAAGAATGTTAAATTAGTCTAACATGTGAATGAACTAACTACACTGCTGGACAATTGCTAAGGACGGATCACAAATTGCTATGTAGCATAACATTAAGCAAGACATGAGGCCTAGTAGGATAAAATATAGTTGCCACACTGTTCAGACATTAGAATAAAGAATATTTATTGTTCTGGAAAGTACAAAAGCTGTGAAACATCTGAAAGAAAAAAAAATGTTCATTTGATCTGCGTATGAAGAAATGGAACAGTGCATCTAAAAGTCAGCAGGCACCTTAAAGAAAGGTATCAGTACGGGATATGTCCACCGTGGAGTGTGATGCAACATTCCACACGTCATACCATACTTTGCACAACATTATCCAGCAGCTGTTGAGGCAATTTATCCCATTCCTCTGTGAGTGCACGGATGAGGGTGTTCTTGTTTGTTGGAGGATAGTTTCGACCAGCAACTTGCCTCTCCAAAGCATCCCACACATTTTCAATGGGGTTTAGGTCTGGAGAACGTGCTGGCCATACGAGACGTTGAATACCCTCGCTGTCTAGACAATCCTGAACAGCGAGTGTTCGATGACATGTTGCGTTGTCGTCCATAAAAACAAATTTATCACCGACAGCACCACGGAAAAGACGAACATGAGGAAGTAGAACTTCACCAATGTATCGTTGGCCCGTCATAGTCCCATTCGCAACCACATGTAGGCGCGTGCGGCCTCTGATCATGATGCCGGCTCACACCATGATACTGCATGTCGGATATCGGTCCTTTTCCTGGATATTTTCTGGACGATAAGCAGTACCACTCTCGCGCCTGATCAGTTGGCGTCTACAATCCGATGACAGACTGAACCTACTCTCATCTGAGAATAGTACGCATGCCCAGTCCTGTTCAGTCCAATTGTGATGTTCACGACACCATTGCAAACGGGCAGTACGGTGCTGTCTGGTCAATGGGACACACACAACAGGTCTGCGTGTGTATAGTCCTCCTCTCCTGAAACGTCTGGCAACAGTTTTTCGGGAGATCTGCTTTCCTGAGGCAGCAAGAAACTGATTTGCCACCTGCTGAGCTGTGGTGCGCCTGTTCCTTTTTGCTGATAGGACGATATATCTGTCTTCTGCAGGCGTCGTACTTCTAACACGACCTCCCCCGTGCCGTCTACTACACATTCCAGTAGTTTTAAATGACTTCCACAGCCGTGAAACAACGCTGTGAGTGATGTCGAACTCCCTGGCAACATCTGTTATTTTTCGCCCTTCTTCGACCTTTCCAATAATTCGGCCACGCATAAAATCATCTATGTGATGTCGGGAAGACATGCCAAAAATTTTAAGTTCGCCTATTAAATCTTACCTGTAAAACTTTGACTTGAAACAACAACTGTCCACACGCGTCAAAACCTTTAAAGCTCTTATGAACGCTATCACGTGATGAACAGACGTGGAAAACAAATTTGCATACTCATACTTCTTCTTACTAATATCCTGCACTTATTCTAATTTTCCACATTTTGCTTCCTTTAATTTTGTGGTTGCTATTGATGGTAGTGTTATCCGTCCTTAGCAATTGTCCAGCAGTGTATTATCCTCATTGAATTTTGTAAAATTTTGTTTGTTTTTACTCCATGTATAGTGATTCTAAGCAAATTCTATTAAATAATTTTTTTACATCTACTCATCTCGCCATTGCAGAACTTGATTCACTCTCACGTTTACATTTTGTACGAAATCTCCCTGAATTGCTTGAATAAGTTTTCATTAGAAAAGTTACTTAAAATTTGAATACAAATTAATTTGTTCAAATTTCGGAAATTGAATTGCCATAATTTCTAAGCGTTGAGGAAAAGTTCCGTAAATTCGAGATGATCCAAACAGAATTGTTAGTCATACATCCTAAATAAATCATTAAAATGAAGTTTATTTTCTATTTCATGCACTTTAAGACAACAATACTTGTGTCATGCTCTGTTTATTGTTCCTTTTTGAAATAGATACTTTTACTCTGGAGGCTCTTCCTGTTCGTTACTAATAAAAAAAATGCTGTAGAGGATACTTTGAATCTAAAATAAATTAAAACGTACAGTTTATACATAAAGGTAGCAATTATAAAACCATCTGCATAGTTTTATCCATACTTTTTAGTATTTATTTAAAGTAATATATCCATCGTTTTCTTTGAATAACATATTTTTAAATATTTGGCTAAATATGCTAAATTGCTGTAAATCAAACTCAGTGCTTCTCACACTTTCAATATTTGTGTCCCTATTTTCAATGATTATTTTCACCGTGCCGCTCCCCATACATTAAAGGCAACAATGATGTTATTTGGCGATAAAGCTACAATACAAATATAATTGTGTAAACCGTACAAATTATCAAGTTAAAAATTAAATTTTGTGCACGTTACTTTTAAGTAATAGATATTTTACGTAAATTATTTTAAGCTTAACGTTACTTTTCCCGTTTACGTTAAAAGGTGTATTATATGAGAGTTAAATGCGTATTTTATTTTTTTAAATGTCTGAATGTATTTTGTGGTTTGCTCCCTTTCAGTAAATTAATAACTTTTACTAATAGTATTTTATTTTCGATTTTTCAATAAGCACGCCCCTTCCACGGGAAGGTTATCGTAACCCCCTAGTTGATCGTAAGTATCACGGTAAGTATCGTAACCCCCTGTGTGTCGCCCCACAGTTTTAGAATCGCTGATCTAATCCATAGCTGAAAAATAAATATAATTATATCAAGTCAAGGCGCAAACGGACTCGACTGACTACCTCTTTTCGATTGAACGAGTAATGATAGCGTATGATGGTAGATCTTAGCCAGATGTACCTACGCTTTTTTGTCTACTAGACCCCTTACCATTTTTACAGTTTCGGTTAGACCCCTACTTTTCTTATATTGAATTTTTCAAATTCATAAACTTAACTTGGCGTTTCTCAAACTGTGGGACGACCCCCCTAGGGGGCGTGACAATTTTACGGAAGTGGCGCGAGTATGTTGAAATGTCGAAAACAATATTATTATTAAAAAAAATTAATTATTTACTGAAAATAAGTAAAATACATTTCGGTACAGTAAAAAAAATTACACTTTTACACTGGCATAATACACTTATAAATATATCAGTACTGCACAATGAATTTTACAATTTATTTAACAATACTAAGTTAAGAACAAATTTAAAAATTACCAGAGATCCCATGGGCTTGACAAATTAACACGTGTCTTGATAATTTGTACGGTTTAAAATTTATTACTTTACTGTAAATTTTAAGTTATGCGGTTCACTCCCCAATGCCAGTGTTTTCAACGTAGGCGCACGTATGTGATGTACTGGGGGGATTCCCAATAAGCAAGTTCTCTGAAATAAGTAAATCCTTCGAAACGCTGTCAATGTACTTTTAATGTATTCAGAAGTCCTCGGAATTTTTTTGATGGATAGCAGTGCACAGAAAAGATCTTACTTCAGAAAGACGTATATATTCGTACGGGGCAATTAACGCTTTGAATAAGTGAGACATTTATGTATGCCGGGGGTACTTAAGAGGTTAAAGACGTATTGTAGCTTTTGCTTCAAATTATGGTACCATTGAATTCAATACATTGTTATTGTATGGAAATTTCGCTCGGATTTTCGCTTTTAAGGGAAAATAAATTGCGTCCGCAATTCGATTTCGAACAAGAAGCACTCTTTCTCGCTCGGAACGTTCGTGTTTCGGTCCGTTTTCTTCCCGGGACCTTTTTTCCCGGGAGAATCGGTAAGAAAATTTAAAAAAAATTCCGTCCGATTTTCCCAAGTCCCCACACCTTAAACCTCCCTCAAAAATGCGAAATTAAAGTCGGAATCCTCCGAAAATGACGTCATTCAACACCCGTCGTCGGTCGAAAGATTCCCCGCATCTTGCGTACTGTTTGGCAAGGACTACAAGTACGCCCGATCCGGGAATTCCAAGTTACAGGTAAGAGGGGAATCCCCGGATCCACAACTCACCTGAAACACAGTTTTTTCGACGTAACTCGCGAACCATCGGTCCCACCTCGATAAAATAAAACATTTTCGGAAAGGTCTCGTCGAGCCGGCTCAGAAAATGTATAAACGTTCAGTGCATAGATCAGGATCGTGAGTATAAAAGGACCAAAGTTATTTCAAAAAATAACCGTTTCGAAAACCATTTTTTTTCAAAGCATAAAAAACAAACTTATCGCGCCACTGAATATTATAATACATCAAAATGTGCAAAATCGAAAGACTTCGGTGCAAAGATTTTGATCGTGAGTAGAAAAGAAAGTTATTTAAAAAATACCGTCGGAAAAGATGCCAAAATATTTTTCTTTTCAACTCATAAAAAACAAACTTATCACGCCACTGAATATTATAATATATCAAAATGTGTAGAATTAAACGACCTTTCGATTGGTGTACGATTCGTATTTTTAGGTGCATTATTAAGAGAGTTATAAAATAAAAACTCCGCCCGACGCGCCGGACACGAACTTTCGAACCTCCACAAGGAAAATTCTGATTGAATATTGGGTCGCAAATCTTGAAAGTTTGATAAGCACTGACTTAACTATCTTTTTGACAGCTGGTACAGAGCTACGTACTTTATACAATTTAAATTTCTAGCTGTAATGAAGACTCAAGAAAACTTACTTAACTTAAAAAAATAAACTTTATAAAAGCATAAGATTACACGTTTAAAACTTAAGAAACACACGATTTAATTAATTGAATTAAAAGTTAATTAATACATAAAATTACTCGTATAAAACTTAAGAAACACACGATTTAATTAATTGAATTAAAAGTTAATTAATACATAAAATTAATGAGAAACAAACAAATGCTTTTAAAGGGAGGGATTAATCCGGGGCTTCGATAACAAACGTTGTACATTTGATATCAATCTTGTCAGTTATAACCCTAAATGTCCTCGCTTAGTATAAACTGACCAGTCTCCCCCCTCCCCTCTCTTATTGTTTTGGAGATTAGCAACAGCGACGAGACTCCTTTTCAGTAGAAAAGCATTTGAAATCTTTCTCAAGGTGTTCCATAATTCTGGATAAATAACAGTTATATCTTTTTAAAATCAGAACTGTTGCCATCCATTTGTAAACTTAACTTTAAGATCTCCGTTAGTTCCTATTCTGATAAGTTCCTTTTGTAATTTGACATTTAGTGAGGTTTTTTCATTGTGACCTAAATATTTTATTTCCTACTATGGTATTACCATAGCCAAAGCATTCTCAAACCTAGATTCAAAATCTGAACACAAAGGGCATTTAAACTTTGAAAGTAAGTTAAAACGTCATTTTCCTGGCAGATTATCTGTGTTCAATTCAGAAACTAGGAAATTTCGCCACGACAATATTACACTCTTTTAGCTTAATTCTGCAATCCTGATAAAGGACGTGCTCAGGTGCCTCCCTCTAGGGAGGAAACTGGGCGTCAAAATTACCTGTGGCGATTGGTATCCACCTATGGGGCACCGCATTAAAAAGGTGATACCAGATTCCGGGGGATGTACTAGGTCTACAATGGTTAATGACCAATTCTCAACCCATTACAAATAAAAAAAGCTTAATTCTGGCAGAAAACGCTGAAGTGATGGTCCTTGTTTTATTAAAACTTATACTCCTACCTTGTAACTTCAAATATACCTCATTAATTTTAGTAAATAAATCTGTTAAATAAGTAAATTCTGGTTTTCATTCGATTAAATTTTCTTTTAAAATTAAAATTATGATCTGGTTTAAAGACAGCCACTATCGTAGAAACCTCAACCAACCAATTTATACCTCATGGACCCCCAAACAATTTTCTCTTACATGGACCCCTTGTAAGTCATCATAGACCCCTGGGGGTCGATAGAGACTACTTCATGAATGATAGGCCTAGGCCTAGACAGCGATGACGATCATCGCATAATAATGCAGTCATGTAATTATTGCCAGGCGGCATATAGTTGGAAATTCCCAACTTGTCGGAGAACATGTTAGTAAATAAAATTTGACCATTTAAATTATTCGGATCATGACCTTATTGAGGCTGAGTTGAGAACGAGACGAGGGGTTCTTCCTCTAAGCCAAGGCCTTAAACCGGGGCTCAGTTGGAGCGTGACTTAAAACGTCCCCGTATCTACCTCAGAAAAAAAGCCCAATCTAAAAAATAAATAACACTCACAAAGCTTACGTCAAGTATCATTTGCATGTTCATAACGCCGCTACTAGCGTCATTTTTATGCGTCTAGAGCGAAGAATATTTCATATGAAAAGAAAAACACGTACTATAATAATTACAGAGTAACACGTTGTTTTTAATCCGAAGTTGACACTAAGTTATGAACTACAATATGGTAATATTTCATACAGCTAATTAAATTATTATGTCTGTGAGAATTTACTGAATATATGATTTTGCAAATTAACTGTAACAATATAAAAAGTATTTGAATTCTTAAAAATTTTCAAAATAATTATGAAATGAAATATCAATTATTTTCATTTATGTGTTTTTTAAAATCAATGCCTTTTGATGCGTGTAACATTATGGGAAAGTTTACACACAACTACGAATAACACCGCCCATTTTTAACACGCTTTTATAGGTTTCACTTGTATGTAACGGAATCTTTGAACTCGGTTTGTACCCACTTTAAAAGTTCAGATTAATTCGAAATTTTGCACACTTGTCAAGGACCGATGACAATACAATAATTTCCTAATTTTATTCCACTGTCCTGATCAGGATAATTAGGAATATGATTTATAGATTTGGCTACTAATTCCGTATACCATTTCCAGGTTTGGCGACTAATTCCAGATTTAACGATAAAAGATTAAGGTGCAATCCTAAAGGCGCAAATAGGCTTGTGGTTAATATAAGTAAAACAAAAAGTGTTCTTTATATAATAAAGGGTAGGGTAGGTGCGTCAGCATTATCTTACCCTCATTTCAGTCCAGTTTTTCTGAAAATGGAAATAAAATAAATTATGTTTTAAAATAACTAAAAAACACGCTTTTATAGTGTGTGAGTGAATCGAACTAAAAAGCAAAAAATTATTCCTAATACAAGAATGAAATGATTAACGAGAAAATTAATATCATTGGAGTAAAAGCGTGGGGTACTCTATATTAATTGTTATAATTTCTTACAGTTCTTTTCCGAAATGCTGAGTCAGTCTAAAAGTGTAGTACAAAGCACCCCAGGCTTTTACCCCAATGACATTATATATATATATATATATATATATATATATATATATATATATATATATATATATATATATATAATTTTCTCATTAATCATTTTATTCTTATATTAGGAATTATTTTTTACTTTTTAGTTCGATTCACTATAAAAGCGCGTTTTTTAGTTTTTTTAAACTATAATTTTTAATTGAAACTAAATCAGACTTTCTAAAGATTCGTGAAAGATAAAAACTGAAAAGCCACTAAATAATATGTATGTAATTTGAAAGTACTCATCTTGATAAATAAAACATTATAAATTTCATTCTTTGCTTTTTTAATATTCTTATCACTGCTACCCAAGTTGTGTGATAAAACGTAATTTAATTATATACGAATCACATGACTTTATTCCAAAATGCAAAGCACTTTACGACACATAGTAATAAAACTTTTCACATATGATTTCAGTCTCGAATCCGGTATAGTGGGTAGTATCAATGTCTGCTGTGCCGTAGAGCCTGGGTTTGAATACCGGATAAGTCATGGATGTTTGCAAATTTATAGTTCCTGTGTGGCATAGAGACAATCTAAATATCCTTTGAAGCTCAAGTTCTCTAGTGAGGTTGGTGAAAAGCCCCTGATCACCTCCAGGAAGTTCTCCCTCAAAGATATGGTTCTCAAGTATGGTGCTCAAAGCTACGGTTAACGACAAGCGTAGAACTAGCCCTGTGCTGCGATAAATTTCATGAGCAATGAATTTTATCGTAGAGTTAATGAATTCAATTAACAAGATACCTTAATTTTAATGATATAAGTTATTGAAATATTAGTAGGCACAAGATAAATCAACTTCTCTACTAATTTCGTTTAGTTATTTTTTTTTCGGTTTGAGTGAGTGAGTGAAAATATTAACTTCACATTATACAGCTACTCGAGGGTCATTGTGGCAACGAACCTCGTTATTTTGAACCAGGGTCAAGTGACGAGGACAACACCTGATCTTGTACCCCTCTCTCCTAATTTCCCCACTACACCAACAGGTGGACATTTAAGCTCTTGACATATTTAACGTCATCGTCTCCCCTACAAGGCATGTCTTCTGCAGTACTAGGCCCGAACTCATGACACCCCGGCCGCGAGTCCGTTACCCTGACTACTAGACTACTGTGTCCATTGTTATTGGCTTCAATGCTTCCTTTAGAAAGAGAGACGAAGCCTGGTTTGCAGAATAACCGATAGGGGGTAGTTTCGAGTTTACTAGCGATAAATGTCGTAGAGTGAGTGCAATAACGATTAAATATTTTTTAGGTGAACGTCCTAACTTTGGGGAGAATGTATAAAATAGAACAATAGTTCAGGTGTTGGCGTAAATGTCGTCATCTAACCTAAGTCAGACATTTCAAAACATTTAACTTTCAGTGATCGTTTTAAGCCGTCAGAGACACGCTGCGAACAATGAACAAACAAAAGAATTTAACAGAGGATTAACATAAAGATATATGTGGTATTTTTAGGAATATTTTTTTATCTCACATCTAAATATATTTCGAGATTAGAAATCTTTTTCCAGAAAAAATTTTTTTTCGGCCAAGATATTTTTCTCCAGTGGTAATTTAGGCTTAAAATTTTCAAAAACATCTGAATGAAACAAAAGTTTTGCCCCTTTAAGATGCTGATGGGGAATGTTTTTGCACTGTAATGAAGTAATTGTTTTATCATGAGTTAATGAAGTAATAGAAATATTACCAGAATTTAATAAGGATAAATAAATTTAAAGCATTAAAAGCGCGTCAGTTAATTATATCGTAAAATCCGGCGTATAATGCACACCCATACTTTGAAACTGCATTTTTTTTAATTTTTAGGTATATTCGCCGTATAACGCGCACCCCCTTTTTTACGAAGAAATCTGAAACATGAGTACGCATTGCTCTTACGATTTGAAGTCATTTATACGAGGTATTATTCCAAATTTTTGAAGAAAATAGTATACTTCTAGAACTACAGGGTGTTTTTTTTAGAGGTATAGAACTTTAAATTGCAATAAAACAACAAAGTATTATTCGATTGACATGAATTTTTTTTATTCGAAAGATAATTTTGTGGCATTACATGTTAAATATGATTTCTGGCATAGGACTGCCACGGCTGGCTCGGATGTAGTCCAATCTGGACGTCCAATTTTCGATGACTTTTACCAACAATTGTGACCGTATATCGGCAATAACACGGCGGATGTTGTCTTCCAAATGGTCAAGCGTTTGTGGCTTATCCGCATAGACCAATGACTTTACATAGCCCCACAGAAAATAGTCTAGCGGTGTTAAATCACAAGATTTTGGAGGCCATTTCGCAGGTCCAAAACGTGAAATTAGGCGGTCACCAAACGTGTCTTTCAATAAATCGATTGTGGCACGAGCTGTGTGACATGTTGCGCCGTCTTGTTGGAACCACAGCTCCTGGACATCATGATTGTTCAATTCAGGAATGAAAAAGTTAGTAATCATGGCTCTATACCGATCACCATTGACTGTAACGTTGTGGCCTTCATCGTTTTTGAAGAAGTACTGACCAATGATTACACCAGCCCATAAAGTGAACCAAACAGTCAGTTTACTGGATGTAACGGTGTTTCGACATACACTTGTGGATTAGCTTCACTCCAAATGCGGCAGTTTTGTTTGTTGACGTAGCCATTCAACCAGAAGTGCGCTTCATCGCTAAACAAAATTCGCTTATTTAAATCGGAACAACGGCAATCTCGTTTTGGGCCCATTCGACGAATCTACGCCTTGCTTGATGATCGTTTTGATGAATTGCCAAACCAAACTGAGAATAAAGCACTTGGCAGCTGTTAAATCGGTCGCCATCTTGGAAATAATGCCAACTTAAACTTCAATACCTGGAAAAAAAACACTCTGTATATCTCTTTTAATTCATAAAGCAAGTCATTTCTTTTAAATAAACAGTATTTCGATACAAATAGAAGAAAATATTTTATGTTCATATTTTTTGTTATTTTTAAAGATTTCGTTTTTATACCCGGCGTATACCGCGCACCCTTAAATTTCCATCTTATTTTTTGTGTTAAAAGTGCGCGTTATACACCGGATTTTAAGGTATTTAAAAATTTTAATTGTTCTTTAAACCCTTATTTATCGGAGTGGAGATAGAGAGAGAGAGAGAGTGAGGGGTACTAATAAATACCCCTCACTTTAAAATTACATACGAATACTCTGACGATACTTGTCAGGAATATTTTTTGAAGTCCACTCTTCCAAGATATATGGCAGCATGGGTTCTATGATGAGTATTTCAGCGGGGAATGCGAATAGTTTCATAGCAGGAATTGCATTTTCAGCGGACGGCGTTTTCATTGGATTGCGAAGATTGTCATTTTTGTTCCGAAAAAATAGTTAGTTAAAAGCTAAATGTCTTATTTTTCTGTATGTTAATGAAAATCTTAGAAAACGATTTTACTATTTATTTTAAGTAAACGGTGTATATAATTAATTTTACAGTTGAATATCTTTAGTTAATTAATTAGCTCTAACGCATTAAATTTCCCAAAGTTCAGTATTTTGTTTATCTATATTCCTTAACTTTCAATGTAGTTATTAAAAAAATATTGCTTGAAAAAAAGCTGCAGTAAATCATAATGTTTAAAAAAGGGTTAGAAAGGATTAAAAGTTAGCCGCAATATGCTTTAGGGGAACATTTTAGTTTCAATCACCTTGAAATGATAAGAAAATTATCTGATTAAAGAAAGTAAAACGAGGGACATTCTAAAGTATGCTTTGTCTTTTTTTTAAAGAAAAGATAGTACACCAGATGAAACATACAATCGTCATAAGAAACGACATCTTTTTTAATTCCTACTATTAGCTCACATTCTCTAATTACTAATTATTTATTTATCTTGGTGGAATTTTCAAGCGTTAAGAGAATACATTTTAGAGCGCTCAATTGAGCTGAAATTTTATATGCATGATTATTTTGGCTGACAATACAATAATTTAATTATAATTAGTAAAAATTAATTGATTAAAACAAATTATTTAAAGAATTACAAATACAGCCACATTGGTATAATTTCTGGCGACTTAACGATCCTTTTGGCGACTTGTTTCAAAACTTGAAAAGGTTTTTTCTCATGTTTTAAAATATTCAGTTCAACTGAAATTTTATATATACGATTGTTTCTGATGACAATACGATACTTTAATGATAATTAATAAAAATTAATTACGATTGAATGTTGTGATTCTGTCATATGTATATACATATTTATTTTAAGTGTAATTATTTAGTAAAAAAAGTAGCTATAAAATTTTTCTTTGTTGATCTAAGTAGGAATTGACTTAAAAAATCTCTTATTTTTTATATTACTTGTTTGATTAAATGGAAGACGTATCAGTATAAAACAGCGTTTCTCAAACTGTGGGATGCATCCCCTTAGGAAGACGTGTTAATTCTACGGGGAGGGGGGGACAAGCATTTCAAAAGTAAAAGATTGTTTTAAAATATTATAAATTTACTGTAAGGAAACAAAATAAAATACATTTTTAGGTAATAAAAAATAAAATACACATTTACACTGATACAATTCACTTATAAATTCCTCACTATTGCACAATTTCATAATTAATTTAAACAATACTAAGTTAAGAATAAGTTTAATAATTACCACAGTGGCGTAACGGACAGCATCAGGGCCCTCTTTAAACTAAGGCTTTTGGCCTCAAGCCGTGCTCGGTGTCAGTCAGGCTTTGGGCCCCCGAGAATCATGCATCTCCCCGATGCGGGGGTGTACGTTACGCTGTTCGGTGACACCTGGATGTGCCATATATAAAATTGTATGCAAAATTTTAAACTTTTCATGACTATTTGTAAGGTTTATAATTAAAATCGTATTGTGTAGTGAGTGAGTGAGTGTGGGGTTTAGTGGCGCAAGGGCCAACTTTGGCCAAGCTGCGCCACTCGTATTGTGTAGATTTAGCGTCAAAGTACTTTATTGTAGAATTCAATACACTGTAATTATATGGAGAAAGGGAAGGGGAATGATGAAAATTATGATCAAAAATTGGTTCGCAAGTAGTGAAAGTTTGCGAAGCACTGATAAATGTAAAAAGACGATTTCTCAGAGAGCAATCAAAGAGAGAGAGAGAGTAGCGGCTGACCAGCGTGCCTGAGGAGATTATTCAAACACCAATCACAATGGTAGACAATTGTGATCTGGCAACGTGGTCCCCAATGAAAGTGCGTGCTGTTATATGATATGAATGGCCACGTGAGAGTAGTGCGTTAATCATCCATGAACACCTATAAACCGTGTAGGGTCTGCATGTCTCGTCAAGTGAGTGAGAACGAATGTTATTGTAACATCGCATTATAGAGCTGCATGAGGTCTATTGGGGACGGACAACATAATTTTGAACCTTGTTTCGAGAGCTGAGGACGACACCTGAGCTGGCACCCCCTCTCCTAACTTCCACATCATACCAACGGGAGGACGTTTGAGCCTCGATTTATTTAACGTGGGTTGGACCTCCCTCCACGGCGGGTCTTCAGTGGTAAAAAGCCTGAATTCCTGACATGTCTGCCAAGAGTTCGTGACTTTAACCACACTAGGCTACCGCAGTTACACAGGATGTTTGGTCAAATGGTTGGTCTCTCGTGTTGCTCGTTCAGTGACTGAAAGCTCATTGTGGATGATGAAAAGGGAAGTAAGCGTCTTTCCACATTCATGAATGAAAATAATATTACCAACACAGGACATGATGTTAGCAGACAGGCGCATAGCGGTGTCTAAGTGGTATCTACAAAGTAATATTGGTGCTTGCTCCATTTGTGTTTATTTACTCCATCGTTCCTCAAACTGTGGAGGAGCGTGCCCCCTAGGGGTGTGTGATAATTCAACGGGGAGGGAAAGCATATTGAAATGTCGCGAAAACAAAAGATTACTTAAAAAAATAATTGTTTTCTTAAAATAAACAAACACACACAGAATACATTCTGACATAATAAGATATAAATACACATTTACACTTATATAGTACACTTATACGTAAGTGTATCAGTACTGCACAATGTATTTGATAGTTAATTTAACAATACTAAGTTAAGAATAAGTTTTTAATAGTCACCTTTGACCCCATAGGCTTTTCATATATAAAACTACAAAAATTAACACTTACCTTGATAATTTATACGGTTTATAATGAAGCCCTTAACTGCCGATTAAAAAATACATCATTCGCTCCCTAATGTCACCCTTTTCTGCCTATGGGATGAATTAGGGAGAGGGGAGAAGAAAAGGAATATATAAATAAGAAATTCCTATGAAGTAAGTAAATACTTTGCAAACACTAACGAGGTGTTTTTATTGCATTCCAAGGCCTTCGGAATAATATTATGAATAGTAGTGCACAGAAAATAACACACTTCGGAAAGACGTATATATAAGTCCGGGGCAATTAATGCTTTGGCTAAATGAGACGTTTATATACGCCGGTGGCACTTAAGAGGTTAAAGTTGTACTGTAGCTTTAATGTCAAAGTTTAGTTTTATTGAATTCAATACATTGTTATTGTATGGAGGGCGCGATGAAAGTTAGGATTAAATATTGGGTCGCAAATATTGTAAGTGAGAAGCACTGGGTAAATCAAAAGCAGGGCTTCAAACAGTAATTTTTCATTCCGGTTCAACAAATTATGTTGGTTTAGTTCCACTTTTTGTTCCGCCCAAAAATAATGGTTTTCGGTTCTTTTTTCTAAATGAATAATTTCATTTTATATTTATTTTTATTTGTACTAAAAATATAATTCTATCATAAACAAAAATGTAATTGTATCATAAACAAAAATGTAATTGTATCGTAAACAAAAATGCAATTCTATCAAAATTTAGAAGATTTTATTCTTTTGTTAAATGGTACACTATGCAAATTGATATAAATAACCAGCATGTACGATACAAGGGGTGAGCAGAGAACGGCGAGCATTGACATTGTTATCCGTTATCAAAATCACATTTGGCAACTAGGTTCATGATTATGTCGATTATGTGTACTCTCGTCACTTGACGCTTGTCACTTACATCGTGTACTTGGCTTTGTAATAATTATATAAAAAATATTTTTGTCTATTTGTGTAATACATGAAAACTGCCGAGATAAACCGATATTTTTTTCGGATTAGTTCCGGTTTTCGTTCCAACCAAATTAAAGGTTTTTCCGGCTTTCGGTTCAGTTCAGTTCCGGTTCGAAGCCTTGCTGAAAAGTGTCCAAAAGATGGGTGCCGAGAAACCTGATTGTAAGAGTGCAAGAAGGGTATCAGTGTCAATCGCGTGCGCGTGAGAGGGAAATGCCTTCCGGTTCAGAATCTTCCCAGGCTATGAGATATAGCTGCACAACTTTACCCCAGAAACCATGGACACTTCAATAATGTAGAAGCCTCCCAGTTCACCAGCGAGATAGGAAAAAATTCCAAAAAAATGTGCTGAGATAGAGAATGCTGTGTCAACCCCTCACACAATTCCTTGCATATTAAGGCACTGGGTTTTAGCAAAATTATCATTTTTAACTGAATGCAGGCAACAAAAAAAGTCTCAATGTCGGTAATGACTGCGTCAAAACATTGTGCAAGATGTATAGTTAATAGTTAAATTATGTACTTTTTGACAATATAGTTTCGGTGCAAAAAATTTACACAACTTACTCTTTTAGTATGCCCCTCGTTCACTATCCTTCAATGAAAATTTACAAGTACCATCCATCCAGTATAGTAGATAATGACGCTGACTGCTGTGCTATTGGGTCTGGGTCCTAATCCGTGTCAAAAAGACACAAGCAAGAAATAGTCCAACGTGCTATTTGTCGAAGAAACCAATAAAGCTGCAATAACTTGAATATAAAATATGACAATTTTGCCTGTTTAATGTTAGCGAAAAGTGTCTGTGATTTGTGTCTTTTATGAAAGTCACGCACATTTGAAACTTCTTGGTTCAGTTTGATTAATATTTTTCATCAAATTATCAAAGAAAAAGTGAAAAGTCCTTAAAAGTAGGTAAGCATACTCTGTCCTACTTAAATTATTTACTGGAATGATGAGATTTTTGTCGTGTAGAATAAAAATAATTATAAAAAAGAGATTGGGGGGACAACCACGTGCGCGCTTTCTCCTATGTTAAAAAATAATTTTGGTCTAAGGAGAAATGAAGAATCAATAGAAATGTGTGTGGGTATGCAAGGACAACGCAATCCACGATTCAGCTCAAACTAACTGAAAGTCGATCCTTTACTCACGGTACTAATCTGAATGTTACATTTTCTATTCCCACCACCTGGATGATTAAGAAGACAGAATTAATTGTACGACAAGAAAATTCAGATTACTTTAGTTCTGAGCACATGTGTATAAATAACTTCGGGAAGGTATTACTAAAAAATAAACCACTGTAACAAAGTGAAATCATATCACCTGAGAAAATAAAAATAAGAACAAACTCACACGTTCAACTCTTTTATTAACCAATCTAATGTCAAAAAGGTATGGTAATAAAAATAAAAATATTTCAGTTTCACATATAATTTTTTTCGGATAACACACGTGATGCTCCAAAGTAGTGGTCCGCGTGAAAATGTCCATGGTTCCCAGAAAAATTTGGAATATACTTACTCACATCACGTTAAGTTACGTTTTATGGGAAGAAGTCAAATTATTTTTCGACAGGAACAAAATAATCCGAAATTATGCAAAAGTTCTTGTCCAACAACGTATAGCTAACAAAGCTTGCATACCGGACAGATATTTTCCTCTGTTAAATGAATTAAACATATCCTTGCAAGGATAACTTAAGGACATGTTCACACTACGAAGTAAAATGGATGCGTTTCAAAAGGAAATATTACTGTGGAAAACGCGGTTTGTTGAAGACGATCTGCAAATGTTTTCTAATTTTGATGAATACATGAAGGAAAAAGATATTAACCAGAAGTAGTAACTCTAGTTAAAAAGTACTTGGAATCATTTACAGAATCGTTTGCTCGTTATTACCCATAAAATTCAGACATAGTAATATGTGGATAATAGATCCGTTTGCAGCGAAAATTCAGGATAATAATTTAAGCATGCGTTTAAAAGACAGCCTCGTCAATTTATCATCCGACGAAACTCTCAAATTTAAATTTCATTCATCCTTATCAAGATCTCAGTTTTGGTTTTCCATAAAAAGTGAATACCCTTTTTTTCGTAAACAGGCGATGAAAATTCTGATTCAATTCTCCGCAACTTATTTATATGAAAAAGCCTTTTCATCTATCACAGCCATCAAAGCACGGTACCGATCACAACTTGAAATGAATGCAGTTCTCCGTTTTGCAACAACACAACATTCGATCCAAAAATATCCATAATATTATTTCAAGTAAGCATCCATCACACTAAGAATGTGTTATGCTAAAAGTATGATATACTTAAACCATTTTTAATTGTTTTGTTTTTACAGTTTTTGTTTAGTTTGTTTATTTTTATTATGGTTTTTCAATAAAGCTTTCATAATTTGGCTACAATTAATAGTTTCATTTTATTAACTAGTACATTTAATGTGTTCTTTAATAAATTTTTTTATAAATATATTTTTCACTTAAAAAATCCTATTAGTGTGTTCCGCGTGATTTAAATTATGACTTTAATGGTCCATGAGGTAAAACAGTTTGGCGACCGTTGCTCTAGGAAACTACGAATAGGGTTCAGGCTTTTCAGCGTCCTTATTTCTGCTCAAAATATTAAATTTAACACTTAATAATTGCTAAAATGATAAAAAAGTAAAAAAATAATATATTAGAGATTGTCCAAGTTTATTCCGATTGGTTTCATAGTTAATAAAAAACTGGTGTCCAAAATTAAGATTAAAGAACATAAAAAGTGTAGTATATTCAAATTCATACATGTAAAAATCCAGTGAACTACTACTTTCTGTTGTAAGGCATGATATAACCAAGAAAATTGCATAGACGTTTGATGTAGACTAACATGCGAATGAGAGCAAAACTGATCAAAATGTGACTTTATACTTTATTGGCCGTCTAATATTGGCCATCTTGATCAGCTATGCAAGTGTCACAACATAATCTCTTTCCTTTAATAAGGCTATTGAACAACGATTGTGGCAATAATTTCCAATCTTCCAAGAGTCAGTTTTAACGCGTGAAAGAACCTTCTAAGGTAGGGTGTTGCCGACGTGCAATGGCTCTTCCTAAAACATCCCACAAATACTTTATCAAATTAATGTAGAGAGCAGGGGTTGGCAGCCTGTGGCAACAAGTGCAACTTGGCATTACTTTACAAATTTGTCAAATTTTGAATGAATGGAAGTTGATAAATTTGTAATTGACCGTATTTGACAAACAACTTCAGAGGTAAGGACATTTACTACATTATGAAAAAATCTGAAAGGTTATTTAGATCTAAATTTATAGCTATTTTGCAAATTATTGAATGTTATTGTTGAAGTCCTTTAAGGTATCCAACTACGTTCGGAACCGTGCTTTTGCAAAAGCGTATAAATGGATAATATTTATGATATTTAGTGTCCCTTAGATTAGAAAATGTATACATTGTTTTAAGAATATTATTACAATAAAATATTATTTAAGTACAATATTACGACAAAAAATGAACATAGAATGACCTATTTTCAAAATATTCTCCTTTTATGAAAAGTGCTTCTATTATGATACTATTTTGCTTGTATATAGCTCAGACCTCTGTACAGAGGCTCAACTAGAATTTTTGAAATATGTATCTTAGAAGTGGATTTACCCATGTTTTATGACAACAGAGGGAATAATTTTTAAGAAAAAAACACCGATAACGTTTTCAATTGGTCGTAACTCTAAAAATAATGTGAATTTTTCAAAAATCATAGTTGAGCCTCTGTACAGAGGTCTGAGCTATTATAATACATGCATTTTTCACTAAAGGAGAATATTTTGAAAATGGGTCATTCTATGTTCATTTTTGTCAAAATATTGTATTTAAATATTTTTTTATTGAAATACTATTCTTAAAACAATTTTATATACATTTTCTAATCTAAATGATACTAAATATCATAAATATTAACCATTTATATGCTTTTGCAAAATCACGGTTCCGAACGTAGTCAGATACCTTAATTGTTTGAAGGGAGAAAATTGCATGTATCTTTTCGCTTTTGGTTTCTACTTGTCTGAATAAAAACTCTTTCCTTACATAAAAAATATTTTGAATCCGCAAAAGAAAAAAAACTGTTTAAAAACTGAATGCTCAGAATTGTGTCAAACTGACAGTCACAAATCATACCCTGAATTTTGCGATATGAAAGTAAAGCGATGTTAGTACTATATATATATATAAGCTCGCATTAAACGTTTTTTTTACTTTTTTAACTATAAGGAAGGAAAATACTTATGTTTTATGTTGTCTATTTCTTATTTTAATAAATATGTTTAAAAATATACAATATATGTACAAAATAATTTTTTTAAATTTTTCTTGAAGAAGTAGTTCAATACCATTCTGTTTATTTTTATGTTAGGAAATATCTTTAAATGATCAAAAATTAATACATGATAAAATCGTAAATCTATATTATTGCCCTCTATTATCTAACTGCATGCATTATTGCGGTAATTTAATTGTTTTAAAACTGTATCAACTGTGTGACACGCTGAATTATATTGGTAGATTGGTTTGGCACAACATAGCTAAAAGGTTGTCGACCCCCGATCTAGAGACTTCACTGGATGCACCATATGGCGAATACTTTCTTCCAGATCATCGTCAATAAGTGCAGCTCTTTACGGGCGTGCAGAGCTTAACTCATTGACGATGATCTGGAAGAAACATATTTGTTCCATTTTTAAGAGCCGTGAGAGACATATTTGTTCATTGAAACAAATATGTCTCTCACGGCTCCTCAAAAAGGTCAATCGTACAGTTCGAGAATTCCATTCTTAGAGAGTTCTGCTGTCAATGTACCAGCTGAAAAGATATGGATTGATGCTCACATATTCATCAATATCCCTCTCTATACAAAGATGCAAGTTCCACTAAGACGATCGATTTCTCTGGTGTTTGCTGAAGGATAGAGTTTACCAGGATCTCTCCAAATATAACTTGTGTCGATAATCACTTTGTGTGCTGAATCGTTATTGGTCGCTGAAAAAAACACTGCGTTAATCTTGCTCGATTCAAAAGTGGTGACTTAAAGATAGAAGAACTCCCTTGTGAAACTGCGTAAGTGGAACACACACCACTGATTTCTGGGCGTGAAGTTAAGGTATACTCGGTTTATCTCAATACCATACATTCATATGCTGCAGGGAGATTTTGATATGGTTATCTAGCATTTATACCTCTATGGCACCGTGCACTTAAAGTCATATAGCGATCCTCCGCATGTGTTCTGATTCTTGAGCGACCTAGTGTAGTTTTCCTAGTGATCGTATCCGATGTCTGGAACTGTTTCATACGTGACACTTGTAACCACCACACGACTTCCGTCTGTAACTGTTCAGCTTCTAGCCTATCAACAGCTCTGCGTCGCAATTTACTGTTCGAACAATTCCATGTAGTCCTTTTAACTAAAATATGTGCGGTTGGACTTATTTTCTTTAAAAACCGGAAACTTATGCACAAATTTAGTAATTTCAGAAAATTTCCAATTTTCAATTTCAAACTCTACCTCTGATTGTGTTTTAGAAAAACGACCTCCTTCACCACTATTAAACAGACACTAGACACAATAATTAAAATCCTTTCATTATATGAAATTATTTTTAACTGCATAGTGGTATCTATTTTCTATTTATTGCAAACCTGTATTTGCACCTTTAATTGTGTTAACCAATGTAATTTAAAATGGATAAAAAAGAAGACATGATCACAGACATTATTCTAAAAACAAGTGCAATGTTGAACAATAACTATTCTGAACCAGAAAGAATTCATGTTCTTACAGATGGCTCTTAAATAAATGGTGTTGCATGTACATGTGTTTGCACAGTATACCCCAATGAAGTCAGCATTTTTCATACTTTGATGCGGGAGTACATGCAGTTTTTCTTTTTTGGTTGCGTCCAATTTGAAATCTAGAATTGGGTCTTTTACAAGGGCCGGTCATTCTTAATGATTCTTGATAGGTCTTAGAGACGATACATCTTCAGCATTGCTCTAAGCCTCATCTTGAAATGAAAATAAAACAATATCATGGAACTGAATATTAACGGTAAAATTGTAGAATTCCAGAGAATACCATACCATTTAGATATTGAAGGAATGAAAAATCAGAACTAAAAAACGTACAAAGTTATTCGTTAAAAGGTGTCCAGTTCCTATGGATTCCCTTAGAAGTATACGAGCAAATATTACTTTGGCATGCAACACATAATTATCAATTAAATGGAAGTTTAGACTCTGGAAGAATATTTAGGAGATTCGAATGAGTTCAATCAAAAGCCACGTAAAAACTAATTTCAGGTTAAAAACAGAGCATGATAGCCTGTCCGAACACCTCAACAGAATAAGCAGACTGACGAACATAGCCCATGCCTTATCATAAACACCACTTCCTCATCTGCTCTGACCTTGACCTTAAGTTAGAGATAGAGGTGATGTTGGCCTGCTTTAATCAGACTCCCGTTCTGATTGCAAGATTAATTTCCCCTTAAACTTAGTTTTTCGGTTTTTACTATTTTAATTGCGTAATTTTTGCATACAGTGAAATACGTTTAATGCTAAAACGCTAAACTATTTCATGCGCTGAATTTTTGACAAAAAATGAAGCACTAGAGGGAAAAAATTACAATTATTTTAGATAGGCCTCACAAAGCTATAGTTGTTAAACAAAAGCTGGTACATATTAATGATATTAAACACTTTTTTCAAATAAAGGGTGTCCAAAGTTTTAAAAGTAGGTGGTACATATTTGTACCACCACGTTTCAAACAGTATGATAGATCTGGAAACATGATTTTTTTCTTCCCTAGGCACAATGGAAGCTTTAGCTAGTTATTTTATAGTTGGAAAAGAAATCGGTACAATTCTTCATCATATAATGTTATTCATCTTGTACATAAAAATATTTTCAGATTTTCCTAATTTAATGCTGTGAGCTAATTTTAATTAAGACCTAATTTACCTAATGTTAGTTTTAATTTTAAATATTCTATTCTGTACATTTTTTTATTTTACCTAGTTTTTATTTAGTTAACAAAAATAAGAAGTGTATTAGTTGTATTTATTTTTTCCTGAACACGAGCTATAGCTCATTCAGAACATTTGTATAACTGTGTGTGTGTGTGTGTACTATTATTTAAAAATATTATTATTTTAAAAGACTCAATAAACTCGACTATTATTGCAAAAAAATAAGCGGAATACATTTTGCATTTGTAAAGAAGATGACCTTCAACAGCGTGATGGTACATTTTTTGGATTATCATATTTCCATACTAGCAATACATATGTGAGGTACTAATTATTGTAATATTGACTTATTTGGTTACATAATATATGAACTTACCCGATTTGTATCAAATATCACAATAATCACTTTCATTTACACTTAAACATAGTCACTTCCAAAAAATACCACTCAACATACTTACAGCTGATCAAAGAATGAATAACTGCATAAACCCATTGCACACAATTAGCTTCTGACATCTGTTGGAAACTTGAATAACTACTAGAAGTTGACCTCTGTGAGATTCAGAGAATGTACTATCTAGCATCAATTTCTGAGGCATTCAAACAAGTGGTACGTTTTACGTACCACCACACAATAAACGAATAAGAATTGGTGGTACAACATATAAACCACCAAGCATAAAAGAGTCAAGGTGAAATATCGGTTAACACGAAATAATACAATGGTCCCGGCAAACTACAATGTATTTCCATGCTTTTTTCCCTCTTAACACGAAATGAAAATCGCTTAAAACAAAAATATTTCGCTTCTGGGAATGAACACTTAATGAAATGTTTGAAAATTGAATTGTCTGTATTATTAGACACTCCTACTGTGTCATTGGAATCCCGTGATTCTGGGGGCAACGCAGAGGTAGCAAAATTTACGCAACCCGCAATTTCTGCGGGTATGCATTTTTCCTGACTATTTAGCTGTGGAACCCGTGCTGTTCTTGTTTATTTTTTCATTTATGTCTGTATATTCATATTTGTATGGTCTAATTTTATATTTTAAAATAAAATCTCTCTTAAAATTTTTTTTTGTATATTTTAACTCTAAAATTTAGATTTAATATGTAGATTTAAAATATGTGATAAAAAAAATTCGCAATTTTGGAACCTACTTAGATAAAATAACTACGCAGCGAGAGAGTTAAGAGGATTGAAGATCAGTTGAATATTTTTTATGGATCACTAAGATAAAGAACAGATGTTTATATATGCAGAACTTAGTCATACGAATTAGCTAAGCTTTATCGTGATCGACTGTTAAAATATAAAAAATGAAGTGTGAGTGATTATATTGACAGAACTTTAATATAGCAAAAAGGTTTGATTTCAAACAGGTGAAAACATGATAAAAAATCTATTATCTGTGTATTCAAACATAAGCTGCTTCATGTATTTGCCAAAAGTGCTTTTTATTCTGTAACAATTTACACAAAATTCGAAACCTCTATATAAGCCGAAGAGAAAAATGAAGAGAATTTCCTGTAATTTTCAAATATGTTGCCATCTTATTGAAAATGTTGTCAATTGCAGTTGGAGTATCTATCATTCAATTGAATTGTTGCAAAGAAAAACGCTAACGACAATAGTTTTACTTAAGGCGTAGACCTATATGAAAAACTAACACATTGTTTTCAATTAGTTTGTTATCTTGTACAATAGCTACGCTATCTATACTTTCTGTTCCATCTTTTTTCTGTTTTGTTCGGAAAAGTAGAGAGAAGAGAAGTTCGTACACGACACATGCTCATCGACCTGAACTTCATGAATTGGAGACAAACTCACCGCTTGATGTTCATTTTCATTTAGAACTCCCAATGAGTTTTGGAGAATATTATGAGCTATTCGGAAACTCCGATTATGGGATTGAAATTCAAAGATTTATGTAATTTTTTTTCTTCCTTCAAAAGTAAAGTTTATCGGCACCGGAGGCTAAGAGGTAGCGTGCCCACTTCGAAACCCCAATATTAGGTTTACACCCTAGCTGGAGTCCATAGAATTCCTTTATGCAAAAAATGCAGGCATACATACCATATAATTATGTGGCATGTAAAAGAATCCTTGAAAATCAATTTGGCTCTGGTACTCTCGAAAAAATTAAGAAAAGTTAGAAACCTCTCTCTCTCTCTCTACCGACAATGTTAAATTGGCAGTTTTGATTGAACCTTTTCTCAAATCTGTTATATGTATATGCTTGAAGTTTTTCATACAATTAAAGTACACCTTTCTCATTATACTGAAATGAGCATTTTAGCTAATTTTGAATTTTTTAATAATTTATGAAATATTTTATCAAACTTTACAAAATTAGATCCATTTTTCTCATAAAAAAAAATTTGTAAAAAATACATTTATGAGTTTTTTACACAAAAGTCACTTCAGTATATATTAGACATCATTATAAAGGTATCATAAAAAATTTACATATCTGGGTATAGTAGTTCCTCAGAAAAGGAACGTTGAACAACAAAATTTTCGTTTTGAGATAAATTGATTTTAATGTATTCAGTGAGGCTTCTAATTGGCTTGGAAATAAAAAAAATAAAAAGATCAATTTACAATAAACGATGCATGTTTTGGTTTATATCAGACGTTCAACTTTTAAGCAAAAATGAAGCACTTTATTCACATGTTTCGCCATTCAAATGGGAGTGGCCCAAGGGGTCACAGGGGTGTTAAATTTCTCTAGGGGTCTGAAAATATAAACAATTTTCAAACAGGTATAATTTCTGTAAATTTAATTTAAATAATTCGAATCTTTTACACATTACTTATAAAGGAATGGGGCTTCAGAAAAGTACAAAATGTTTAAAATATAATCATAATTTTAAAAACTATAAGCATATGAAAACAAGAAATTTTCTATAAGAAATATTTATTAAGTTTTACGTCGCGCATGCTATTTTCTAAAAGAGTAGGTTTAATTACTAGCTATAAGTTGATTTATAAAGGCAAATGTATTCTTAATACTTTGTAGCTACTTTTATATAAATAGAACAATAACTTACATATTTTAATAAATAAAAAAAATACATTTTTAAAAAAATATTTAAATAATTGCAATATTTTACAAATATTTTGAAATACAAAAGATATATAATACTAAAATTAGGTAGGGTTTAAAGAGTATGATGCATTGTATAATTCTATAAGGTTTTATACATCAGAGGCTAATATTTTATAAAATAGCGTGCGCAAAGCAAAAAATACTTAATATTTATTATAGAATTTTCATATGCTTATGACTTTTAAAATTATTATTATATTTTAAACATTTTATACTTTTCTGAAGCCCCATTCTATTTTAAATAACACGTAAAAGATTCGAATCATTTAATTTAAATTTAAAAGAATTATACCCGTTTGTAAATCGTTTATATTTTCAGACCTCCAGTGAAATTTAACACCCCTGAGACCCCTTAACTATTATTTAAAAATAGGTTTTAAGGGCTTCATAATACCCTAGATGTTAAAGTGAGGTATTTTTAGAAGAGTTAAAATCTAAACAATTTAAAAATGTAAAAATCTCAAATTGTCAAAAAAATCAGATTTTAACTTTTCAACACCCCTTAAATCACGGTAAAATTAAGCATTCGACAAGTGTTCGAATTAAATTAATTCAAGCATTCAAATTTGGTAACGAAAGCCACCACTAGATGGCGCCCCACTGAAATAGATCTCACATTTAAGGACTTACCGTGTCTGCAAAAGCTTGGTTGCTAAGATGTAGCCCATTGGGGGAAAAATCAATTTTTTAAAAAAAACAAACAAAAGATTACAAAATATCATTGAGCATGGCTATTAAAAACAAAAGAAATGCAATTATTCTTTAAATTACATTCATATAAACTGATCCGCGTGTAAGCCGACTACTTCTCATTTCCTTTAAAAATATTCCAAAAATTCTCAGCTTTTACATGGAAATGTATGTTATTTTAATTTTGAGTGGTTTACTTTGAAGTACTTTACATGTTCTTTAAGTAATTTTAAGTAAATAGTAACAGAAATTCGTAAATTTTTTACTTTAATAATCAAAGTTTTAAAGTGGAAGTATATAGTTACAACTGAATCTGAAAATTAATAATTTCGAGAAACATTTTTCGGATCAAAAACTGATTTTCACGCATATAAAATATACTACAAGCAAATCGGATCAACCTTGTACTTTCAGATATTTTTCGATAACTTAGGCTTCGACTATAGATGTAGACTGTTTATATTTACCTATCTCGTACTTAAAGCATTTAAAGAAAATTATGTTACCATATTTGCATATTTTTTAAGTTCTTAAATATATTTATACAAATTTATAATTTCAAAATTACTGCCGACATTTCATTACTTTTAAAATCAGGCCATATTCAGTTAAATCATGTTCACATAACAATACCACTTACAAAACCAAATCATGTTGAAAGTTTTAAATTACATCCCAGTGAATATAAAACAAAATTAACCATTTCAGAATATGAAAAAAGTTGCAAATTATAAAGACAAAAGGTAAAATGTGAGTCAAGACTGTGCTATATTTCCTTTCCACTAAAGCATTTGGCAGTGAAAAAGGAACTTTGAAGGGTTTATTTGTCTGAACAAGGTAAAATATCACAGTTAAATTAAGGTATTGAAATTTCTTTTGAGAGCTGATAAAAGAGCACTCTCTGAAATTATAATCCACTTCAGAGCTTAGTTTTCAATACTTAAAAACTTCGTCTTAAGCAATCATAGAATTTTACCAATGAAAAGAAATTTTCCTGTTAATAAATAACCTTCAATTTTTTCCTATTGTTTTAAAAGGAAATATTTGAGGGACTCTCAGTGAAATTCTATGATTTATCAACACACAGAAAATAAGTGTCTAATGCGTGACAAAATAAAAAAATGCTGCATTATTTTATTTAAGTTAATATTTTCAGTTTTAAAGTAAACCTGAGATAGCTTTAATTCATGAAGTGTATTAAAACATTAAAATTAGTTTTAGTATATATAATGTAACCATTACAATATATATATATATATATATATATATATATATATATATGTGTATGTGTGTGTGCGTGCATTTTCCGCCAGACCACAAACATAAGACAATTATTTCATGTGGGCTGCAACATGAGGATTAATTGGGGGACACTGATATTAAATGCGGAAAATTATCAAAATATTAAAACTCCTGTTTTGGTTTTAAAAAAAAGTTTTTAATTATCAAACTAAACACAAACACATAAAAAGTTTTTTTTTTAATTATCAAATCAATGAAAATTCATTCTGCTGTCAAACATTTGAAATTTGATAATTTGATTTTTTTTTTGTAAAACTTCACTTATTTTACCTTCTTGTGTTATATTAAATTTTAAATAAAGCAAATTTGAAATTGCGTACTCCAGATATTAAACTCATTCAGTTTTTTTCATATTGCTTTGATACAGAATTTTTCGTAGAAATTATTTTCGTAAATAATAAAGTAAGTATCCCAATTATTCATATATCTAACAGGAATTGATCTGTAACTGCACTTTTTAAATCCAACCACTTAAAAATACTTAAAATGTGTATAAATCCCTTTTTGAGTTTAGCATATTTGTACATGTAAATATACATGATTGCATTATTATATAGAAATATTCTGTATAAGAAAAAAATCATTGCAAAAGCTATGCTATGCTAAAAAAGAATCATGGGCAAGATGAGTGGGCTTGGACACGTTTGATGCCTTTAGTAGTTAAGAAATAATATAATTGACACGCAATACTCAACCATCAGAAACGTCAGTGATAAAAAAAATCCCTACTCATGAAAGAGAGGTTACAATGAAACCCCTGTGTGACGTCAATAGATAAAAGATTTAAGAAAATGTTGTTCACCTCAAAGTTCAAAAACCTGAAGATATATCGAAGGACTTAAGAGCAACACAAATGACTCTTAACCAATAACAAAAATCTACTTTATTATTATTATTTTAAAAAGTGGTATTATAGAGCCTTAGATTATTTTACAAACCTTTTGAACTTCAAAAACATTGAAGTAAACCTGAATAGCCTTAATTAAAGGCAATAATCTGAAATATTGATCGACTGTTCAATTTCTGTATCGCTTAATGCTACGCTTCTGGAATTGTGAAGTGGTGGGCCTCTCTGGGGGTCGTGATAACATTACGTGGGGAGCGTGAACATATTGGAAAGTCGGAGAAATAAAAAAATTATAATCTTATACTTATATTTTTTTAAATATTAATTTACTGATAGGAAGTCAAAACACACACACATTCTGAACTATGAAAAGTAGCATAATACTTATCCTATTAATTAAAAGCAATTTCAAATATTTATTAATTAAAATAATATATACAGAGTATAATACTCATATTGATAATTTGCACGGTTTATAAATAAGGATATATTACAGCGTTCGCATCAAGGTGCATTATTATTGTATTCTATTCATTATCATTGTATGGGAGGGGGCGCAATGAAAATTATGACTGAAAATTTGGTGGCCAACATTGAAAGTTTGAGAAGCACGGGCTTATGGGTAATGCGATTAAATTAAACTTGTTAGTTATTTTTATGACATGTGTCGAATACATCTAAATGTCCGTTAGTCATATGTCTTTTTCTATATATGTATATAAAAATTTATGATCCTGTAATAAGTTTATTTATACATAAGTTACAGTTAGTAAAAATAGGTCGTAAAAAATGGAATTTAACGGTAGAGGAGTACCAAGAACGACTTGTCAAAGAGTATCCCCCACCCCATCTTTCAGCAATTTCTCAAAAAATTTTCTTACGTCATAGATCGCGATGTTATAGATTTCAGCAATAATTTCCAGATGCGTCCACAGGGTCGCAGAGGCACCAAATTTGCTCAGCAAAAATGATGTCAAACTGTTTTGCCGGTATTTTACCAAGTTTCCTTTGAAACGTCATTATAATGTGTTATACGGCGTTGCTTGCGAATATTACAATTTTCGTGAATAGAATGACACTCATGGATAAAAAAATTAGCGCAAGAAATAATTGTGGGATCGTAACGAAACTTGGCATGAAGGTGCATGTCGGGGAGATATGCAAAAGATTAGAAATGCAGCGTGATTGCGCATTGCGTATAGCCAGTTGAGGGCGTTAAACGTCGTTCTCCGTGGAGTATAAAACAAGTAACCAAAGCTTGCTTGAGTGTACTGAATCGTTTACAAAGTAAGAGCTGAGGTATACATGCCATTACGCCGTTGTTGAAGACATTATTAGCAGCTGTCACAGTTTGAGAGTGGGAGAATCATCGGCAGGATGGAAGCTGGGTGGTCAGCTAGGCTACGCTCGTCAATTAGGCCACTCTGATTGTGTTGTGAGGAGGTGTTGGGACCAGTAGTTCCGATAGATATCATTTACACGAACACCAGGCTCAGGTCGCCCTCGACAGACCGGTCGTCGAGAAAAACGCCACATCGTAAGAAATGCACGCGTATAGCCAACTGCTTCATCGGCCGCCATCCAGGCACAAGTACCACCTTCTTTAGGGGCCCCTGTGTCCTCTCAAACCACACAAGGCACCTAGCTGAAGGACATTTGGGATAACGGTGCCCATTACGTGTGCTGCCTTTGACGCCCACCCATCGACGCCTCCGTTAGCAGTGATGCCACGCACGAGGAAATTGGATTGCAGCGGAATAGAACCAGGTCGCTTTCAGCGACGAATCCAGATGCAATCTCAGTAGTGATGACAATCTTGTTTGTTTGTGGAGACCCCATGGTAAACGCCTCAATCCTGCTTTTGCTTTACAGCGACTCACCACTCCCACAGCTGGTGTCACGGTATGGGGTGCCATTGTCTTCAATACACACTCACCACTAGTATTGATCAGTGGCACCATGACAGCCCAGTGACATGCGCATGTCATCCTACAACCACATGTGTTGCCACTCATGCAATGGCTCCCATGAGCCATTTTTCAACAAGACAATACTCGGCTTCAGACGGCAACGATGTCACAAGACTATCTCCGCACTGTTACTACCTTTACTTGGCCTGCCCGATCCTCAGATTTGTCGCATATCGAGCATATCTGGGATCATTTGGGATGGTGAGTTGGGCATCCCAGGAGTTTGAACGAACTAGAGACAAGGTTGCAGCAAATATGGAACGAAATGTCTCATGATATCATACAGAACTTATATGCATCAATGCCCGATCGTATCGCTCGCGCTAGAAGGGGCTCAACAGGGTATTAAATTCTCCGTTCTTTTACCTGTTTCTCTGAAATAAATTATCCTTTTTATTTGATTTCCTAATCATTTACTTATATCAAATTAGTCATTTCGTATGTAAATTTTCGTTCTTGGTGCGTTAATTTTTTTCCCCATGAGAATATAATGATATATAAAATAGAATAATATTCATGTAAATTACACATAATATTCATGTAAATTACAGCTGTACAATATGTGAAAGGATTTCGAAAATAACTGCATAACTTGTACAGTGGGGTTAGTCCGTCGTCAGGTAGACAGTGTGATACCTCCCCCTCCCCGATATTCTGATTTTAATATTTCTTACAAAAAATTTTACATGTAACAGTAGATTTCTGTTTAATTACGATTTTTGTTTTGCTTGTAAATCGCAGCCTTAGGAATTATTACTCATTTTGCTTGTAATATATTTTCAGCTTTAAATTCGTTTTCGACTATTTTTTTATTTCCCCTTAATACTGGAGAAAGATGAGAAAAACGCTGATAATTAAGGAGCAAATTGAATTTCATTTTTAATGAACTAAAATTTCATTGTTTCTAGAATAAAGTTAAAACTTTTTACAAGAATTAGAATATCATTGTTTTTATTGTTTCTAAAAATTCATTTCTGAGAAAAATTTAACTTTCTAAAGTATTATTTACTGTTTTATGGCATGTTTTTTTAGAAAAATACAGTATATTTTTGTATATAAATGTATTTTAAGCTTATATGTTAATTTTTTATAATTTATACCAAAATTTTAGCATATGATTTAACACTAGTACTTCCCTGATTTCGATTATCCTTAAACGTCCACCGGTTTCGTTTCAACATCTGGATGTGTAAAATATATAAAATAATTGTAATAACTAAATAATGCAGGACTACTGTTCAGTAGGGTTTAGTTTTAAAATTTTTAACATTATTTCATGTAATTACTATACTGTATGGCCCTTTACATCACAAAAATCTGACGTTATCATTGTAACTTGTCAGTGCTAATTAATTGGACGATTAATACTTTGATAAAATAATAGATAAAAACAATGTTAAATGCACTTGAGCAGGAGATTTATAAATTTTGGGCTTTAAGTAAGAATTATATGAATTTGAAACATTTTATTAATAATCATAATTTAAAAACAACACCGTCGTAATATTAACCTTAAATACATATTTTTAAGTATTGTTGTACTACTTTTAACACAATATTTCCCAGTAAATATCATTTTTGTACAAGAAATCCAATAGGAAACTTACTCAGTAGTCAAAGGGTTGAAAAGTACAAAAAATTTCGGTACTTCTACATTTCGTTGGAGCAAAGCTCGCCAAACATGCTTTACTGGCGACAACACACAATATATATGTAAAAAAAATGCTAATAAATGTTAGTTCGCATTGGGGAGGGGGGGTCATCCATTTTTGATGTAGTATGAAAAAGACGTAACTGTTAAGAAAAGACTGAGTTTTGTTTTTGAAAATGTGGTGGAAAAAGGTTACCAGTGGAATATTCCGTTTGCCGTCGGTTGTATCATTTTTGGAGACATTATTGCTTGCACCGGCGAAACGGAAAAGTGCCAAAATTTCAAACTGCTGAATTTTAATTAAAAAGTACTTAATTAAATATCAATTGTAATTGTATATAGTAAATTAAATATAGAAGTTTTTCAGTAAATTACAAAACATCCTTCTTAACTAAAAATTTAAATGGGTTAATTTTCAACTACAGTACCAGCACATTTTGATAAAAAAATCGGTCAATAAATGCAGTTACATTTATATTGCGTATAAAATTTATTCTCCATTTTTAAAGGAAGATTATTTAACTCAATGCACGTGAAATTTAACTAGCCAAAATTCACAATGTTCGATTATAATTACATGATGATATCTTAAAGAACAATAACAAGTAACTTTTCTAATGGGAATAATTACAATCCAAATCAGTACAATCATCAAGCTTCATGTACCTCAAATGTAATATTAATATTCTTACTAACAGGGAATCTGAGTGTTATATAAAAACATTACAGAAATGAAAGTGAATTCAAAATGTTAAAAAAAAATATGCTAATAAAATTGAGATTCAGGCTATTGTTAAAAATTCTATTGTTCTGAATAAATCTGTTTAATGATATAAAATGATTCATGAAATGAAAGCTTTTTATTTCAAATGAAAGTAATACGGTAATTTTAATATAAATGAATGCTTAATCAACTTTATTGATTTGTTCTAAATTAGCATTACACTACATGTTCAGACTAGTCCATTAGCAATGAGACTCGTAACTATGAATCATGAGTATTTTTTTTCTTTGGTGAAAGAATAAATAATTAGAGAAACTTCCTTTCCTTGTACATATATACTAACCATTACAATGTATTTCAATATTGTTATAAAACTATACGTTTATTTTTAGTTTAATATTATCTAAGTAATATCATTCAGCTTTTTATTGCTAGAAAAACATTCTAATAGCTCCCTCCACTTGATTAAAAAAAGTGTAGACTTGAACTTTTAAAACCAAAAATATTAATCATTTACGACCCTGCAGCCTTGATTTCTAAATTAATTTCCTCAAATCTCATCTTTAGTGCACTTGTACTTAACAAAAAATAAATGCTTGTCAATTTCCAAGTCTGTAAGTCTGTCTAGTTATTCAAATCCTTACTTTTTTTATCATTATATCCTCCTTGACCCTCTTTGAAGTCGATTTCAGCAAAATTCGTTCTTATAGAGGATTTCTACTCAACAAAAGAAACTTGTTTACCAAATTTCAAATTCGTAAATCTACTAATTCAAAAGGGGAAATTTTTATCTTAACCCCCTTAATACATTGTTACTCTATTTCTCAAAACATGTTAACGGTTCTCTACTGAATGTAACAAACATGCATGCAAAATTTCATGCCTGCAGGTCTAATAGGATATTTTTCATCTAGGGCGACTACAATCATCTTGGTAGTCGGTTTCCTCAATACCCATTCTTAACGGATCTCTGCGAAACAAAAAAGAACACGCTTGCCAAATTTCAAATCTGTAGACTTAATAGTTTGAGAAGTCTTGTGATGAGGACGTGAGTAAGTCGCTTTTCACCTATATATATTATATTATATATATATATATATATATATATATATATATATATATATATATGTATGTATGTGTGTGTGTGTGTACGGGTGTATGTATGAATGAGTATATACATGTATAGCTCACATTAAAACAGTTAAGGGAAAATAAGTTCTATACATTATTTCCAAAAATTATAGGAGATTAAGCATATATTTCATACGTTAATTTTATTTTAGTAATGCAGTTTACAGGTAAAGAAATCCGAACTCTTATGCCTAAAAATGTGAATTTTGCCAAAAACAGTTGACAATTTTTTTTTTTGATAATGACCAGTTTATTGTATAAGTCATGTTAGTAAGTCTTTATAAAAATACCAAGTTTATTCTTTTCCAAGACTTCATCATTCCATTCATTTGAACCAAAATTAACTCACCAGTATTTTAGTAAAAGCTGATACGCCCGTGTGTCCGCGACTACTACACTTTTAAGTTGTCATACGATTTTGTTAAAAATACATTTAAGCGTCTTAATCGAAATGTGTGTCCATTTAACGTTTTTAAATGCACAAACGGGGATAGCGATTGTTCAAAAAGTTTTAAAAATAATTAACTGAAATTTTTTGTGTATGTTCTGTATAATAATAGAAGAGTTTTATCCATCAGATTTATCGATCACTGTTTTATTACAAAATTTCTAGTTTTGAACAAAAAAACTACCAGTATGTGAATATAATCACTGGTTTGTTTTTTTTAAATCAAGCAGTTTATATAATAATAGAAGAGTTTTATCCATCAGATTTATCGATCACTGTTTTATTACAAAATTTCTAAGATAAAGAGCTCCAGTTTATGTAAATATTAAAACATCTTTTATCCTGAAGGTCATTTCAAGAATGCAAAAATGCAAAGCAGCACATCAAAATTGAAACTTTTTCATAAAATTTTATACAGAATAGACCCCATTTATGTAATCTTTGTAAATGTTTACCAATTTTTCCCCATTTTTATTAATTATAATTTCATTTTCTCTTCTTAATTTGAGCGTATTTTTCTTAAAATGTACTAAATAAATCTAAAAACCTCAGCAAAAAAAAATACCCATATCTCCATTTTTTAAAGTTGTCGCCAGTAGTCGGATACCTTAACTAATAAAAGGACATGTTACATTTGAAATTACATGAATTACTGTGTTACACAAGGGTTATAATTATATATTAGATACTCTCCGGACGTTTAAAAGAAACACATCACTGAAACATAATGTGTAACATAAGTGATGTTCAGTATTAATAATTTTATTTTACATAATTATGGGGATTAAAATGTAGGGTTGTAAATGGTATTTCCTCCAAAAAATCTATTCAATTCAAAATAAAACTATTTTTTTTTATTTTCATACATAGACCCTATTAGAATCGAGTATATATATATATATATATATATATATATATATATATATATATATATATATATATATATATATATATATATATATATATTAAAGCGTGAGATCCATTATTTTTTCATAGAATAACTAGGTATTTCATGAAGTAACTAGAATAGTCAGTTAAAGTATATAAACTTATTGAATTCTACGATTTAACTAGCTATTCCATAAAATAATGATTGGTAAAGTATGAAATACGGCACTCTAAAATTCTTTGAACCAATTCTAGCTGCTTGTAGTCAGAGATGGCCGAATAAAGCAATTGTACTATATATCTCAGTTTATTATATGTAAGCAATATTTAATTTCCATTGAAGAAGTTCCTCATACAACACAACACTTTGATCTGTTGCAATAGCTCGAAGTTGCGGCACTGGACAAGGATTTATAAAGTGCTCGTGTAAAAAAAATGTGTAATAGCAAAAAGTGTGCTAGTTTCAAAAATAATATACAATGCAGTTCAAAGTTACATCACAATTCTCCTTACTCTAATAAATAATGAAACTTTCAATAAAAGTATTTCATCCAATTTAAATTAACATTCTCTAACATTTTTGTTTGAAAAAGTTTACACAATGTTTTTAAGAAGCAACTGTTTTTCTTCCCTTTCGATAATATTTAAATATAACTACTTCTGCAACACACACTCTTTTTTCCTTTCTGGTTAACTAATGTGAACAGTAAGAGCAATTAATTTATAAAATAACTTTAAAATTGATTATTTTTCACTTTAACGGTAAATCATTAGTTATTCCATACAATAACTAGGGTAAAGTATGAAAATTCTCATCTATTATATATCTGACTTGTGTAGTTCTTTTATGAAATACCTAGTTGTTCTATGAAATTATTGGATTATACACTTTAAGGGAAACGCGCATTTTTAAACAATATTCTCAGCAATCACTTTGAAATAATTGCTTATGGTTTCTAGAAAAAGCTATTATAACGAATCTCTGTGTTTACTCCCCAAATCATATTTCAGCAATGATTGCGATAAAAGGAAATAAGTATTTTCTGCTCAGTGGTTCATTAATTATTTATTTCACCTGTTTCAAACTAGTTTGTGTTCTTTAGTCAATGTTCAAACTTATAAATTTCTAAATGAATTATTCGATTGCATCGCTAATTATATGCGTCCTTGACTACATGTGTTACGATGTTTTAAATCTCGTTTTGTTTTTATTGAACGAAGCATTTATCATTGGGTGATTCAAGTTCATTTTAATAATGAGTAAAAAGTAGCAAATATTATGTTTTTAACTAATTTTTTTTAACATGTATCGTAAGGATTTTCTGGTATGTGCGTATCTATTGCGATTTACTTTCTAGACAAAATAAAAGAAAAGCTCAAAATATTAAAGAGATTTTTTTAGAAATACATAAAATCGTTATTTTTGCAATGCAATAAAAATCCATATTTTATAACTTTTATATATTAGCCGTTGTTTGTCCACTTTACAGGATATGTAATGTTTTTTGAATTACAGTTATTTTAAGGCCTAGCATTAACCTTTCCATTGTATTGAAAAACATTCTCATAGCCCCTGCATCTTGATTTTAAAACGACAAAACTTGAATTTCTGAAAAGGAAATAAACTTATTTCTATACCCCTACAGCACTCTTGGGAATTTAGTTCCACAAACCTGTTCTTAGTGGATCGCTGCTTAACAAAAACATGTTTGCCAAATTTCACACACACAAGACTGTATGTAAATTATTTAATTCATAAATGCGATTTTTTTTATCTATATAATGCCAACATAACCCCCAACAATTCTACTTAGCAGTCTATTTTCATAAAACCTTCTCATATTCGGATCTCTTCTCACCACCAATAAAAAAACATGCTTGCCAAATTTCAAGCCTGTAGGTCTAATTGTTCAAAAACATGATTTTTTTTACCTATAACACATCCTAGCCTCTTCAACAACCCTTGTAAGATGACTTCCACAAAATCCGTTCTTAGAGGATCCCTACTAAACAAAAAGAAATAAGTTTGCCAAATTTCAAGTCTAATGGTTCAAAAACGGGGCTTCTTTTACATATAATGCCCCAGAAAATCTCTTTGGGAGTCGATTTCTACATAATTTTTTTCTTAACGGACCTCTTTTCTATAAGAGATATATGCATGTCCCATTTTAAATTTTTAGATCTAATAGTTCGAAAACGGGAATTTTTGCCTATAACGCCTCCCCCTTTGGAGTCGATTTTCTCAAAACCCGTTCTTTGCGGATCTTTACTCAAAAATAAGAACCATGCCTGCCATTATTTACGTCGGTAAATCTAGTGTTTCTGGAGATATCTTTAATGATAAGTGAATAACTTTTCTTCAAAATATATACTGATAGATATCACTAATCAAACAAGAATCAATATTATGTAAACACTACTATTAATTAAAAGCTTTTTCATAAAACATTTTTCTTAAAAACTTTACTGAGGAACATATAACTTACTATTTTTTTATCTTCAAACTAATGCGTAGAAAGAAAAATATTCTTCAATTTTATAAAAATTTACAAAAAATACATATAAATTATCTTACGAATCTCATGAAAATTTTACTTTCTTTTGTTTTGTTTTTTTTAAACTATACACTTAAAAGAAAAAAAAGTAATTTACATAATTCTTCAATATAAAGTGCACACACCTTATGCAGTAATAACTTTCAAATATCCATAAGTATAAAAGCCATAATCTGCATTGAATGAAAGATTATTGTTTCAGATAATAGATACAATTGTTTCTCATAACTATTGTTTTTTATATAATTTTACTTTAAACTCACTGATTCAACGTTTTTTTTTTTAATTTGATTCCTCTGTATTCCAAAGCAAGTGCTCGGAGTAATTCATATAATAACCATTTGTTTTCATGTAAATTCGTTCGATGATTAAATCTTAATGTAGTGCTATGCTTTCTTCTTTGATTTACATAAAAACCAATCATAATCCATTTTTTCCCTGCAACTTAATAATTTAAAATTTATCATGGCAATTTACGGCATATTCCGTCGTTTTACACGCACTTTTAACGTCAAAAGTATCAAAGTATTTGACGCAATAGAAAAAAAAGGCTTAGAATTCAAAATTAGGAAAATCTAGTGATTCTTTTCATGAGATAAATCGATTTAAAGTTTTTATTTGCTGCAGGGATTTGTATGAAAATACATATAAAAGTGCTCATAGTTAAATTGGCCTCCGGTGGCTTAGAGGTAGAGTGCCCCGGCTGGAGTCGATGGATTTGCTGAATGCGAAAATAGAAGACACACATGCCATATAATTTTGTGCCGTGTAAAAGAATCCTTGAAAATCAATTTGGCTCTGGTACACTCGACAAAATTAAGGGGAGCTGGAAAAATCTCTCTCTCCATCTATAACGAGAATGTTGAATTGGCAGTTTTCAATGTACATTTTCTCAAAATCTGTTATATGTACATGCTTGAAGTTTTTCATACAATTAAAGTACACCTTTATCATTATACTGAAATGAGCTTTTAGCTAATTTTGAATTTATTAATAATTTATGAAATATTTTATCAAACTTTTTGAGAAATTTGATCCATTGTTCACATAAAAAATAAATTTTTGAGTTTTTTTACAAAATGCTCACTTCAGTATATATTAGACATCATTATAAATGTATCATAAAAAATTTACATACCTGGGGATAGTAGTTTCTCAGAAAAGGAACATCGAACATCAAACTTTTCATTTTGAGATAAATTGATTTTAATATATTCAGTGAGGCTTCTAATCGGCTTGGAAATAAAAAAAAAAATAAAAGGCTCAATTTACAATAAAAGATGCATGTTTTGGTTTACATCAGACGTTCAACTTTTAAGCAAAAAAGAAAGAACTTTATTTACATTTTTCGCCATTCAAATGGGCGTGGCCCAGTTTTAACTATTATTTAAAAATAGGTTTTAAGGGCTTCATAATACCCTAGACGTTAAAGTGAGGTATTTTTAGAAATGTTAAAATCCATACAATTTGAAAATGCAAAAATCTCAAATTGTCAAAAAAATCAGATTTTAACTTTCCAACATTCCTTAAATCACGACAAAATTAAGCATTCCACAAGTGTTCGAATTAAATTAATTCAAGCGCTCAAATTTGGTAGGGAGAGCTGCCACTAGATGGTGCCACCATTGAAATGGATCTCACATTCGGTCTTACTTGTTTATGGTCTTGCTTGGTCATGTCTTACTTGCAAAGGCTTAGTTGCTAATATGCATCCCATTAGAAAAAAAAGGCTTTGGAATTTCTTTTACCTGGAGCTCTCAAATTTTATGAAGTAATGGAAAAGTAGACAAAAATTCATTTAAACTAATAAATTTGATTCGATTTTTTAACTGATTTTTCTAGTTCATTCGTACAGTGAGAGTAAAGACTACTCTCAATAGAATTCTATGATAAAAGACATATTAAATATGCTGTCAATAAATTTAATCTGAATTGTATCATTTCTTTAACATACTTTTTATTTAAAAAAAAACAATTTCTGCACATTCGAATATATTAAAATCAGCTTCAACTAACTTTAGATAAACAAGGAAGTAACAAGTACTAATGCATTTGAATTCGGATGAAAACGTAGCTTCTCGAAATACACGAATTGTGGCTAAGGAATTGCGTGACAAATCATTTTGGACACAATTATTTGTTCTTACAGACACGCAAACTCAGAATATTGAGCCACAAAAGAAATTTCGAAAGTGTGGTCATTTGTTCTTGTGATAGGATCAGTCATTGTCTTGAGAAAATAAGGATAATATGTCAAGGTTCATGTTCTCCGGAACGATCTGCAACAAATTAAAATAAAGCGTCATAACGAACAAATTTTACGCATCACAGCGGTGTTTAAGGCTGTAATGAATTCATATTGTACAAAAATCTACGCATGGTTAAAGGTAACAATAGCATTAGAGGAGAGTTCAAGAATTGGGGTGATTCGCTCTTTTTCCTCCAGCGCTGTTACTGAATATCTCATGTCAAGTAATGACCTTCAATATTTTCTAATAGCCCTTTGTGGTCCTGAAAATGAAGGTTCTTAGCTTCCTTAAAACACCCTTAATTCATTTCGAAGTTTTTTTCCTCGTTTTAAATAGACCATGTCCAAAAATACATGGTAGATGTTTCAAAATATACTTTCTTTCAAAACCTTTCTCATTTTTGCAAACCAGATTTTCTAATTGTAAGCTATTGCAAATAAAATTAACTGTTTTTTTAAACAAAAAATTGCAATATTAGGGTAATTTTGAAAAAAAAAATTATCTCTTAATTTGATAAAATTATATATTGGGTTTTGGATTTATGGACAGTTAGAAAATTCATTATTACTTACAATAATTATTTTTTAATCAGTAAGCATATCTGATTTTGCAATAATGTACGTATAATTTTTTTGTGGAATTTATAAAGGGTGTTTTTTTAGAGGTATAGAACTTTAAATTGCAATAAAACAACGATGTATTATTCGATTGACATGATTTTTTTTATTCGAAAGATAATCTTGTGGCATTACATTTTAAATATGATTTCTGGCATATGACTGCCACGGCTGGCTCGGATGTAGTCCAATCTGGACGTCCAATTTTCAATGACTTTTAACAACATTTGTGGCCGTATATCGGCAATAACACGGCTAATGTTGTCTTCCAAATGGTCAAGCGTTTGTGGCTTATCCGCATAGACCAATGATTTTACATAGCCCCACAGAAAATAGTCTAGCGGTGTTAAATCACAAGATCTTGGAGGCCAATTCACAGGTCCAAAACGTGAAATTAGGCGGTCACCAAACGTGTCTTTCAATAAATCGATTGTGGCACGAGCTGTGTGACATGTTGCGCCGTCTTGTTAAAACCACAGCTCCTGGACATCATGATTGCTTAATTCAGGAATGAAAAAGTTAGTAATCATGGCTCTATACCGATCACCATTGACTGTAACGTTGTGGCCTTCATCGTTTTTGAAGAAGTACGGACCAATGATTCCACCAGCCCATAAAGCGCACCAAACAGTCAGTTTTTCTGGATGTAACGGTGTTTCGACATACACTTGTGGATTAGCTTCACTCCAAATGCGGCAGTTTTGTTTGTTGACGTAGCCATTCAACCAGAAGTGCGCTTCATCGCTAAACAAAATTCGCTTAGGAAAATCGGGAACAACGGCAATCTCGTTTTGGGCCCATTCGACGAATCTACGCCTTGCTTGATGATCGTTTTGATGAATTGCCAAACCAAACTGAGAATAAATCACTTGACAGCTGTTAAATCGGTCGCCATCTTGGAAAGTATTGCCAACTTGAACTTCTATACCTGGAAAAAAAAACACTCTTTATTAAAAATTGCAATTTCTTTCTTCGAAGTAGCAAAATGGAAATTTTCTCTTCAAAGATATGAAATAGTCTACATACCAAAAGGAATTTCTGTATAAGTTTACACCCACACACTGTGATGATTTCTTCCCGAGCAGTTAATCTACAAGATGAGCTTTTTTTTTTAAAAAAAAATATCACTATTTTTAAAGGAAAAAATCTAAAGTGTTTGTTTGATTATTCTATGAAAAATATACCTACAGTAAAATCCGTCGTGTAACGCGCACTTGTACTTTTTAGATGCAATTTTTAATTTTTAGGTATATTCGCCGTATAACGCACACCCCCGGTTTTACAAAGGGACCTGAATTATATGTGCTCAATGCTCTTATGATTTGTAGTCATTTGTGCAAAGTATTATTCCAAGCTTTAGAAAATAATGGTGTACTTCTAGAACTGCAACCCTTTAAGTTCATAAGGAATGTCATTTCTTTCAAATAAACAGTATTTGATCTATGTAGATGTCTAATTTTTTTCCTATGTTCATCTCTCTTTTTTTTCAAAGTGCTCATTTTCACACCCGTCGTATAACACGCATCCGTAAATTTCAATCTTATTTTTTGAGTTCAAACTGCGCGTTATACGCCGCATTTTACGGTACTTCAAATTTAAAAGAAATATTTTTAACAGACAAATCTGCAGAGAAAACGAGAAAGTGAATCCGAGGACAAAACCCGCGACACTCGGTTTAGTGGCAGCATTACACAACCTCATAGACAAAAGTGAGTTATGTAACGTGGTTACGGACACTGGCGTCACAGATTCTGTCCACGGTTAAGCACCCCCACTTTGGTGACCTAGGCTGAATCAAGAAAAAACTCAACTTTCTGATCTGTTGTGGTGCTGTCTACCCAAAACAAGAGCTATCAAAGTCGTCAGATCCACTTAACGCAACAACCAATGCGGTCAGACCCACTTGACGCAGCAACCGAAATCGTCAGACTCACTTGACGCAACACCACCAATTAACAGCGACAACTCACATGCTCGCCATAACAAAAACCGTTCGCCTATCCAACGACTCATTGGTTGAACAGTACTAAGAGTACTGTGGTAGTACCTTCATAAGCCAGTAACTGCCTTCAGACAGGGGGGATCTTTTTAGTCTATTGATTTTGTTATGAGGCTACGGATCCGAGCGTCGCGGGTTCTGTTCCCGGATTCACCTCCACAGAAAACATTTACATGCATTTTAAATCAAGGAGAATATCTTGAATTAAATAAAATTATTTTGCATTTTTTTTACGAATTATATTGTATCTCATAATCAGACTGCAAGTGATTCTGTGTGCCTCTTACTTACAATTTACTTAATATTAGAACATTTTGTAAAGATATATTTACTTCAATCGAAAGACTCAAATCAAGCGCTCACAAAAGAAGAATTATTTGGAGACTGCATACTCATGGATCGCTGTTAAAAATGTGAAATATTCGGAAGGAAAACCAATTTTTTCCAGTAATGACAAATGAATTATTAGTTTTCTTACGTTAAGCAATATTGAGTAACAAATAATTTTCATTATACATAACAAATTATAATATTTCTGCTTTAATGTTTTGAAGAAAAATCCATAGAAATTAAATATTCGAACACAAAATTTTATTTGTGATTTTTCTTTTTAATTTAATCTTATTTTCTTTTATTATAATTTACTGTCAAATCCGGAATATACGTTCACCTATACTTTCAAGCAGAAATTTTTAAGTATATTCGTCGTATCACATGCACCTCTTATGTTTTGAAGTCATTTATTCGAGGTATTATTCTTAGCTTTAGAAAAAAAATAGTATACTATTTTTAATAGTATTCTATTTAGAATAGTATACAATAAATAGTATACAATAATGTACAATAAATAGTGTACAATAATATACAATAAATAGTATACAATAATGTACAATAAATAGTATACAATAATGTACAATAAATAGTATAGAATAATATACAACAAATAGTATAGAATAAATAGTATACAATAAATAGTATACAATAGTATACTATTAAAAATAGAATACAATATTATATAAGGGGTGTCATTTCTTTTAAATAAACAGCATTTCAATCCATGTAAAAGTCTAATTCTTTTAATGCTCATCTCTTTTCTTCTTTTTCTTTTTTTTTTCTCTCTTTTTTTTAAGGCTAACATTTTTATACCCGGCGTATTACGTCCAAAGCAAATTTCGATTTTATTTTTTGTTCTAAAAAATCTCCAGATTTGTCATAATACTCTGGCTCTATTTTTAACTGCTATTAAACCCAAATTTGCTTAAGGGGACTTGGCACCCTTTGAGCAAACTTCTTTATTTACGTATTTAAAAATTATATTTTAACATTTTATACAATTTTTCTATTCAAGAAAATGTTACCAGATGAAAATTTTCATATATTATTCACACAATTTTAAAAATTTAAATTTTTTGAAGAAAATTGGGAAAATTGTAAATTCCTACTCCTTTTGTAAAAATTAATTTTTTGACCTGAAATTTTTTTATAATATTCTTATGGATGTTCTTAACAACTTTAGGGATCGATTTTAGAATAATTTCATTCGTTTTCGAGAAAAAAATAAAATGTTGATATACAGGCTAAAAATCAACGAAAAGCCAACATGTCTTGCATTTTATTTTTTAAAAAAAAAATATTCAGTTTATAGCAAAACGGATCCCTAATTTTATTACATGCTTTATTTTTAACACGCAGGAAAAATATTGAAGTGATTGGTAAAGAATTGTCGAAGGAGTAGCATTTTGAATGCACTAAGATTTCGAAAAGCAAAACTGAGAAAAAACCACTTTAAAGTTTATAATTCTGAAAAAATAATTATTATAAGCTTAATTAAACTTAAAATACCACTTTTAAGATATTACTTATACGTTTTTCTTTAAAATAATTGCATTTTCGTATGTTTTTAACCCACACATTTTTATAAATGATCAACTTTTAGAGAGTACTAATTGCACAAGAAAACTCAAGAAAAACTTTAAAAATTTTTTTTCTGTCACGACAGAAATTTTAGCTGTTTTTCTTCTTATAATATTAAAGTATTACATTTGTATGAAAAATATATCAGGAATAAGAACTGAAATTATAAAATTATTAACATAAAATGCCTTAATTTAAAAATTTTACATGCACACATTTCACAAGGAAGAAAAATTACATTATTGTATTGCCTCGGAAATATTCTGCTTTTAATACTACACATTCTTTTTGATAGTTATTATTTCTATTTATAAAATAGATTTTTTTTATCATAACGCATTTTTTAGCTTTTTTTTCTAAAAAGGGGGTGTGGCTGAATTGCCTAATTTGTTTTCAAATGAAGTTTTATTCAACTTCTAACTTTCCGACATGCACAAGTGATATATCAATCGAAAGATAATAATGCAAAGAATAAGATTAAATGAAAATAAAAAAAAACGATATGTTTGTGATTTTTAGGGTAAGTGATTTATTCGAGTTTTTATATAATGTGCACATAATTTAAATTTTCGCGAAGAAAATTACTTCTTCAGTAAATTATATGTCTACTTAATAATAATAGTAATAATTTCATTGATTTAATAAAAATCAAACAAAAAAGTATTAGTTTCAGAAAGAAACTATCGATGAAAGGAATAAAAATAATAAAAGAAAAATATCTTAACATAAAAAATATTGTGGGGGAAATGCCAGTTCAGGTTTCTGAAAGAACATAGTATATTAGTCAATATCAAGCAAACTTCTATGAACAGGTGTTCCCTAAGTGCGCCTCATTTGGACATGTGATTCCTATTAACCTTCAAATTTTTTTTTGTATTACGAAACCTCTTTGACGCTTTTACTCGCGCTTTCTGTAGTTTTTTTTTTTTTTTTAATTATTCTACAAAAATGAAAACTGTTGACGTCATAGACGCTGTTCTAGAATCACTAGGGGTTCAAAGACACATGTAGTTAGCTCCTTAGGTGACATTAGATTTAAATTCGAAAAACTGTTGATTACCTGCTAGACAACCAGCTATTTGTTCATCTCATGTGAATATATATGGCACGTGTAAATATATTTGTCCTTCAAAAAATTTATAAGTCCGATATCTACGGCTTCTTAGAATGAAAATAACTGCGTATATGTATATCTGTGGATCTTGTAAAACAACCTATCAAGTACTTAATCTGTTGCATATGAAATTTTGTGGTTCTAAAGATATGATTTTTTTGTTTCTAAATAAAGGTTGATATTCAACAAAATTGAAAATATTTTTCCGGGATTTACCTCAAACTTTACTAATTAGATGTAATCGGACTTGTAATTTTCAAATATACATGATCACCTGTTACATTAAAATTTTTTAAACAATAGTGAAAAACGTTTCGCAATATCCTCACTTCAATGTTGTTTTGTGAATATAAAAAGCTCTAATATTTTTTAATCAGTGGAGGTATTGGTAAAATTAATCATATCATTACACAAAAAATAAAATAAAAAAAAAATTTATTAGAATTCTAGAAATATATATATATATATATATATATATATATATATATATATATATATATATATATATATATATATATAAAGAAATATGTATTATATATCAAAATAAGAAATAATATCAAACAAAATCTCATTGCTGAAAAAAACCTGGAATTATTGAAGATTAGAAGAAGAAGGTCGACTGCGTTTTTGTTCTTGTTCAGGTTTTTTATTTTTATTATGCTATTTCTTGTTATGTTCTTTATCTTTATTTCAAAATAATACGTATAAACTAAAATAATTTGTTTGACATTTAAAATCGCCATTTAAGGCCACTTGAATTATAATATTCATATTTGATTTAAGAATATTATTACAAAAAAAATTTGTTAAATGCAGTTTTTTTGGCAAAAAATGTAGAATAAATATTTTCAAAACATTCTCCTTTTTAGAAAATGTTTTCTATAATAATAACAATTTCCCTATATATTACTAAGACTTCTATACAGAGTCTGAACTGGGACTTCTGAAAAATTCACATTTTTTTTCAGTTACGATCAATTCAAGTGATAAGCGATATTTTTGGGGAAAATGCCTCTATTCTGATGTATCAAAATGTGAATAAATCCACTTCTAAGCAGTATATTTCAAAATCTCCAGTTCAGGCTCTGTGTACAGAATTCTTAGCTAAATATAAACAAAATATTATTATTATAAAAGAATTATCCATCAGAAAAGGAATTTTGAAAATGTGTCAGTTTTCTTCATTTTTTGTCGAAAAATTGCATTCAAATATTTTTTTGGTATTATTATTTAAGAAATTTCTATGTATATTCTAACTCAAGTGACACTTAACTCCTTAAGACGTCCATTTTTTTTTTTGCCCAAAATGTTCCAAAATAGGCACTTTTTTATAGCATATAGCTAAGCACAATAGTTAACAAAATGCGGAAATGGAAAAATCTTATTTTAATTATCCCTTTTAAAGTTTTCCCATTAGTTTTATATTTTATAATTGTTAAACACAAAAATCCCTAAAATGTTTGTTTTTTTACAAGTACAATCTGCATTCTATGAAGGATTTTTCATGTATCTTAAAAGAATTTTTCTTATACTTATATAACAAAAAAAATCATGTTCATGCTTCTTTTTCAAACGGTTGAGGATTTTGGTTGTGTGCATATATATATGTGCGTAACACAAAATTGTACAGTAGAAATTTGACACACAGTTTGAGTCATGGTGTACGAGTAATACTGAGTCTTACGTTGCAATGGAGAGAGAGATAATATCGGTTTTTTTGGATTATCTTTCCATTTTCATTTCTTCTCAAGCAACACATTGCACATTACATCGACAATACCTGTTCTTTCCAAGAATATTTCCAATAATCTAAATTCCTGCCTTCAATGATAAATTCCCGCCTTCACCACAAAGAAAATCTCGTATGAAAAGTATTTCAGTACCGTGGACAAACTTCATCTTTTAAAAACGCTAGAGCTAAAAATCTCATAATAAAAATGAAAAGTATGAGCAAATCAAAGCTATAAAAAAGAAAATATCAGTTCCCGTAGAGCGTACGGGCCAACCGGTGGTGGCCACCTTTCTTTAGTCTGTACGAGTGCGGACAAACCAATTAAAGCAGGGGTACTCAACCTTGTTTCTGCTGGGCCGCATATATATATGTCAGCTATTTCGCGCGGGCCGCATACATATGTTAGTTGTTTCACGCTGGCCGCAACATGAGGATAAGTGGAGGAGGGGGAGGGAAAATGCTTTCAGACCAAGATAACATTGGAAATTTAAAATGTGGAAAAATGATCAAAATATTATAACCTTTGTTTTGCTCTTTTTTTATATATATTTTTTACTTTTGTCACTAACACTAAATTAGAAGCATTTAAGAAACACTCCTTCGCAATTTCTGCATCAGTAAAGGGGTTTCATATGATTACTAATAATATAACACACTTCATAGTATGTCTTTGTTACCGCTGTGATATTACCACTGACAAAACACTGTGTTGTTGTTGCTAACATTATTCAAGAAAGCCTATTTATCACCTCTTGAAAGAGATCTTCGAGGAAAAGTGTCATCGAATGATTCCTGTTTATTGGTATTTTTTAACTACGGCACTTTCGTGACAAATCAAACAAGTACTGATCCATGTTTGCTTTTCGCTACAAAATAGTCAACTTCACCAATCGTCTTGAAATGATACATTTTCTTCGAATATTTTCCGCTTGCAAGATATAAAAGGTAGTTAAAAATCAGTTCCACCTATAAAATTGTCTCTACTCCACTGTTGTCTGTTATCAGAAACCATTACCATTCAAAGTAGAAAAATAATATCAATTCGTATCCGTATGACACCGACAGCAAAAAGCAAAATTGATATACTTGATTTCTTGAAAGAGAATTTCCCACCAAATTTTCAAAACAATGTTCTTAAATAGGTAAATTTCTCAGAGCAATAGGTCAAGGCTGGGACACTTAAAAGGCTCTAAGGGCCGCAGATTGAGTGTCACTGAGTTAAAGGGTTAATATTTAAAAAAATATTCATTTATATATATATATACGCATTTGCCAAATCACAGCACCGAACGCAATCGGACACTTTAAATGTAGTTCTACAGCTATTAGAAGACCAATTTCATCTAAAATTCAAGTTATTTAAGTAAGCACATGTGCGAGTGATAAATATGCCACAGATTCCAGATTTCTGTTGAGAAGTTTTATTTATATATGGTCTTTACAACTTTTTGGAAATGTTTCAAAAATATTAATAATTCTAGGAGAACGATTCCCCAATTTTATCAAGTTTTTAAAAATATATCCTTGAAATAAACTGCTTCAGGAAGCTTTTAAGAAGAAATATAATGGTAAAGGGAGCACTCATCCGAAATATTTCTGATACTCATCCACATTTACGATAATACAGTCTATAGTAGAGCTCCATAATTATATTATTACCTTTTTAATTTCAAAAATGCTTAAGGTGACATAACACCTTTAAAACTCAATTTTTGGTCAAAGTATCGATTTTTGTTTTTGGTCATATATTAAAATTCAATCTTTTATCTTTACAAATCTGTTTAAGTTTTGTTTCTATCTAAGGTATCCGACAACTTGTGACAACTTTTTTTTAAAATAATGGATATATGGAGATTTTTTTTTGTGGTTTTTAGATTTACTTAGCTCATTTTAAGAAAGAAGACTAAAATTAAGAATTGAAAATTAAATTATTACTCCTAAACTGGAAAAAAATGGGTACAAATTGACAAAATATTGCATAAACGGGGCCCACTCGGTACAAATAGTAAATGAACAAATTCTCGATTTTTCAATTTTGATGTATTACTTTGCTATTCCTTTTTGAAGTGGCCTTCAGGATAAGAGATATTTTAATTTTTACAAAAACTAGAGCACTTTATCTTAGCTGCTATATGAAGTTGCTTTAAAAAGCAGTGTTTGTATTCACATAAAGATCTGTAAAATTTGTAATAAAACAGTAATTGATAAATCTGAAAGTTAAAATAATTCTGCTGTTATACAGAACATACACACAAAATTTCTTCGAATTATTTAAAAAACTTTTTGAGAAATCGCTGTCCCCATTTGAGTTTTTCGGAAAAAACACATTTCGAGTAAAACGCATTTTAAAGTTTCACACCTTATGTAAAGTTATGGCATCTGATTTTACTAAAACACCTGTGGTTTTTGTTCTAGTGAATGGAAAATAAAAACCTTGGTATTTTTATGAAGCTAATAAGATGGCCTATAAATTAAAATCATAAAAAAAATTTGTCCTATTTTTAAAAAAAATCATGATTTTAGGGTAGTCGGATACCTTAATTAGAAGCCGAGTTACAGCTTTTTTAATAATACTTGATCATGAATTTCTATGACAAGAAATGGTTTTCTGCTAACCGGAAGTGGCCCGAGTTGTTTGTTTACGTTTCTCTTTCATGGTGTATGACATGAAATATTATAGTTAATATGCAAATATTTAGTCAGAAATTAAAATAGAACATTTCAAAATAATACCCCTAAATAAACCCCCTATAAAATACCCCTTTGACATTAAAAAAGTACACTAACGAAACTTTTCTTGGGTGTTTTTCTAATTTTAGAGACCCATAAGATCATAAATATGTATTTAAAGGCAAAATTCAGGTTAATTCAAGAAATATTTTTCAAAGGTCGTATAAACATTTAAATAAATGCAGAATCCGTGAATCGATTCGTAACGCAGACCACAAAACAAAGAAACCCAAAAAAAATTTTAGAGCACTTAAAAAGAAAAAAATAGTGTTTTAGAAGTTAAAGAGGGAAACAATTATAAATTTGGTGCATTTTAATAAGAAAGTAAGTATTTTTCATGTAATCAGATTAGTTTAATGTTATTTTTGTCGTTCTCTCAAAATGAGTTTTTTTTGCATTTTTTCTTACCGCAAAACGCAATATCTCAAAAAGTTATGCTTGAATGAAATAAAAATTTGATACGTATGTTTTTAAATACTTATACAAGGAATAGACCATTCTGAAGATTTTATGTTTGGTAGAATTTTTTTTATATATAGCAGTAAAGTGAAAATTACAATAGCTTTTAAAGAAAATTTCAACATTAAGAAGCTCGAAACACAATAACTTCCCATGTAATGGTTATATTAACAAAATAAGAATCTATTCCCTAGATAAGGTTGTATGCTGTATTATTTAATTTACAAAGTGCCAATATACTTATTTTCTTTTCAGCTATCATGTTTTGCGTAAAGTCTTATTTTCGCTTATTTTCTTTATAAAATACCCTTTGACAGTAAAAATGTACACTAACAAAACTTTTCTTGGGTGTTTTTCTAATTTTAGAGACCCATAAGACCATTATATATGCATTTACAGGTAAAATTCAGGTTAATTCAAAAAGTTTTCTTCGAAGGTGTTCTGTTACCTTAAGTAAACTACAAAATGGGATACTTAAACGTAATAAATAGGGTTATTTAATTGATTTACTTGAGTTATATCCGCATAAACTATGTACATTGGGTAACACACTCGAGTACTACCAAAAGGCGATGATCGTGAGTTCATGGCAGGCGTTTTCGAGTTGTGGGTATGAAACCCAATGCCAGTGAAGGCCCGCCGTACAAAGAGGCTAAAAGGAATTAATTTTTTGAAGTTTAAAGTCCACCGGTTGGCTTGGTGTGGAAGTTAGGGGAAGGGATTCACGTACTTGTCTTTACATGGTTTTAATTTAGAGGTCCATCCCAATATAGCTCTTATGATACTTGAGATTGTGATGTAAACTAAAATCAAATTAAATTCAACGACTTCGTAAGCAACTTCTGGCAAACCTCTGCTCCAAAATTTCAAATCATTTTATTTAAATCGCAGTCAAATGACAAGAACGGACGTCAAGTGGAACCTGCCTCTTTTTCCATCCCCACCATAACATGAAATGTGTTGGAGTCAGTTTCATTTGTAAGGAAGTCATCATTTTCTGCAGAAATGGCAACGATTCGAGAGAAAACCTAATGCGTGTTTTGTTTTCACGAATCAGCGTCCATTAATTTCAGTGTAAATTTCAACATTGTTATCAATGTAAATCTCCTGCTGAAAAATCAATAAAAACAGTGGTAAAAAGTGTTAAAAGAAAAAAAAACAGCGTAACAGAAAACACGTTAACCATTTAACGGGCACACAGCTAAAATACAATTTTCTATGATAAAGTACTTAATAAATGTATTGTTCTCTTCCTCTATAAACGTTATTTAATCACAAAAACATATCTGATAGAGGGTTTTTTTCTGGGTGGTGGCTAGACGTTATAGCCACTGCGCACTTAAGATATTTAACTTACTTTTCAGGACAGAAAAAATTAATCCTATCTCAATAAACTTTTTATGAAAAATTAACATTTATGCTGATAAGTATGTGAAGGTCTCCTAGGACCTCACTTTTAGAACGAGAATAAATAGGAGTCATGTAAGAACCAGTAGCCATTTTTATAAACAACTTTCTTTATTTGGTTATCTTATCCAAATAGAATCAAAGACTTATTAACAAAATTTAAATAGTCTTATGAGGTTTTAAAGATAATATCCTTTAAATTAACTTAATTAATGATCTCATTAATTAAACATTAAATAACGATCACGCAGATATTACCACGATAAGAGATCCCAGAATTATATTTAATAATGTTCTTATTGAACATTTAACTTTAATCTCACTCCTAAAACTTAAATGAGACTTTAAACACAAATCAATAGTTACCACTCGGAATCTCAATTCTTCAGCTTAAATATCTCTAACAAGAAATCTTCAATTTAAATCCACGATAACTTTCTGCTTCAATCTCTATCTCCTACTGCTCTAACTTTACTATTTCGTTTGACTTAAATATTTTATCTAATCTGCATAACAAGGAATCCTGTCCGCTTTTTTGGAGTTGATTGGAAATAGGTAGGGAATTAAATTTCCCTAAAAAGGTCGACTCAGAATGTTAGTGATAAAGTTCCGTATAGATTCGTCACAAGTATTTCAATAACAATTAAATACAAAGTATAAGTGCAATTAAATAATAATAAAATAATTGTACATCATAGAATACTTAGAATATACATTAAAATTGGTATACATCCACATTTTATATTTTATTTAATTTTAGCATAAAAAGTTAGAAATAAGGTAATATTTTTGAGCATTTAAATTAGTTATTTCACAAATTTGATGAGCTTTTTCCTGTGAAACTTTATAATATGCAAACGTTTTCTCCGATCAGAAAAGCTATAATGAATTTTCGAACCCGAGAATCTTGTACTACATAAGTTTGTTTATATTTCCGACCACCAACATTCTCACATGATTCTAAGTGATCTCTCTCTAGTGGAGGAAAAGCAAAAATTTCTAGATCATTTTTCTGTTCTATGTGGACAGTGGATAGATCCTCTATCCACATATAAAAGCTTTCCAAAAACCTAAGTAAAACCTTTTTTTAATTGCAAATTAGCTCAATTTATTCAGATGAGAAAAAAGTATTTTTAAGACATGTCGAATTTTTTTTCAAAGATCATACATTTTATTTATAGTGATCAAAATAAAATTTGTAGATTTACACCTAGAAAAACTGTTTTTACCTATCATCCCTCAGAGGACATGAAATGCAAAAATAGGTATCGTGCGGCTATCCGAATTAATTTTTTTTCCGTTTTAGCTTCAATTAACGCATATACTAAACATCCAACACCCGCTTGGAGAAAAATATTTGAATATGTTGCTAGACGATTAGCCACTGCGCGCTAAAGGATTAAAGAACACTTGACGGAAACTGAAATAGGCATTCTTCGAACTATCAAGAGAACACGCGCAGATGTCTACTGAGGTAAATGATCTTACAAAAAGTCACAATAGTACTTACAATGTAGTTGAACAAACATATGTTTAAATACAATAGTTTGAGTGAAATAAATATTTATAATCTGGGCACGACTTTTGGCTCATCCCATATATTTTACAGAAGATTTCCTAACCTTAATTATATTTTTATTCCAGGTTATCTTTAAGGTTTCGAAAGAATTTACTGAATTATCTTCCAAAGTTATTAAAGTATCAATTCTTTATGTGTTAAGGCAATTTATTAAAAAATAATTTTTAAATAACAATATTTAAGTCTAAATAAAAGTAAATTTAAAAAATATATATCTTTTTAATTCATTTAATAAAAAATATGTAGGAAACAAAATAAGATTGTCGCTTACAAAAAGTTTTTTCCGAGAAGTATATAATAGAAAATGTTTTTCTTTACTTTTATTTTCTAATAGTTTTTAAATTATTAATACCTTATTTTTGTATTTTGGATTGAATCTTGTAAGCAATCAAGCTCTGATAGAGAGAGAAGTATCATTCAATAATCCTAATAAAATATTTCATAAAGTGAGTGACTACGTTCGGAACCGTGTAAATGAATATTTTTTTGATATTTAGTGTCAGTTGAATTAAAATATACATATACATAATTGCTACAAGAAAAAATATTTAAATACTATATTTTTGGCAAAAAATGAAGAAAGAATGGCATATTTTCAAAATATTCTTCGTTTAAAAAATGTTTCTATAGCAATAATATTTTGTCTATACATAGCTAGGACTTCTAAGCCGGAGCTAAAAATTTCATACTATTCCTCTACTCTGATATAATAAAATATAAATAAATCCACTTCTAAATTATTTATTGAAAAATTTTTATTTCTACCCTGGTATAGAAGTCATAGATATATTTAAGCAAAATATTATGATTGTAGAAGCCTTTTTCATTAAAGGAAAATGTACTGAAAATGTGCCATTCTCTCTTTATTTATTGAAAAAAATTGCACTGAAATATATTTTACTTGTAATAATATTCTTATGACAGTTTTATACGTATATTTTGATTCAACTGGCACTTTATATCCTACGAATTATCCAATTATACGCATTTTCAAAATTATGGTTTTGAGCATAGTCAAAGCCATAATTCGTAGCCTTAACATCTCTTTTCAAACATCTTACCTTAAGACATTCAATAGATCTAGCAAACCCCCTCAGTAATTTCTTTTAAAATTTTCGTATTTTTAAGAAAAAAATACAAAAATGAATAGTATCATATATTTTCAAAACAATTAGGATATCGTCATTTTAGGATAATGGTACATCAGTAAATATATATATATATATAGTAATGATACATATAGCAATGATACATTACTTTACACTGATACATTTTTAAGGTATTTTACATAATTCTTGAAAAAATTCGCGATTTTCTTAGAAGTGCTGAGTGTTAATGCTATTCTACTAACTTTTTGCAATTGTCTCAAATATAAGCAATAAAATTCTTTAATATCGAAATTTATTTTTATATGGGAAATAATCACATGCACAAAATATAAAGGAGGGGCCGAAATTCATGGTACAAACTTTAAGGGTAGATACAGGGCTTTTATTGCATAGGAATGTATGGGCGCAAGTGACAAGCAGGAGGGAAAAAAAAGAGAAATTGAGTTATCAGTTGGTTACGTTGCCGGTAGGGCGCAGTAGATGTCTAACCACCGTTCAACATAATGCATCTCAGTAGAGGAAAGCACCATTCGCAATTATGCTAACGTCTACGGTGGAAGACTTTACGTATGACGAAAAAGCAGACATGCATTACATATACAGCGTGCAAATGGTAATGGCAAATCTGCTTTTTACGAATGTATCACGTGCAGTCTCCTGATCGACGAATGACAGATCACAGAATTTTTCAGTGATGTGCATGTACACTTACTGAATACCACGTTTGGGGTGGGATGGATTGGATGGGATAGACCATTCCCTTTGCCTCCCCGATCTCCCGATTTATCGAGCCTTGATTACTTTTTTTTGGGACATCTAAAGAATATTGTTTATGCGACTCTATTTGACTCAGATGAAGTTTTCGTTGCTCAAATATCCAAGTTGTTGCAAGAGTGCGTGAAATATCTGGCATCCTTGAACATGTTCGCCAGTTGCTCCACCGGCCCTGTCAAGATGTATCCTCCTTGGTCGACGCAATTTTGAACAGTTATTGCAAACATTACACTTGTCACAAAAGCTTTCATTAAACACTTTGGCATTCCATTCGTCTCTTAATTTTTGTGCTTGGGCCTCACCGCGTCATTAGCACCCACACATTCCTATACAATAAATTATTTTTACAATGTCCTGTTCCTTCTCTTAAAGTTTGTACCATGAATTTAGAACCACCCTTTATATCTTAAATCAATTTTTTCGCATAAAATTCTTCTTTATTACATATAGTGAATGGTATAAATACCAATGAATTACACAAAAATTAAATATAAATATAAATCATTAGCTGAAATTAATCTATGAACGCGCACGCGCAAAAAAAAGTACTTTCCCACATTTTTGTTAAAAGTTTCAATGCATGCTCCAAAAGAGTTCAGGCACATCAAATGATCCGTTGAAAAGTTACAAAAGAGAAAAAAAATATTTTAGTCATCAGTGTTTCACTAAGTCCAATATTCCGTCTCAGTAAGGTTATCTAAAACTGAGGTTTACTGATTAGCAGGAAACGGAATTGTACGCTTACTAAGTGATCCATAAAAAACATATAAAATTAAGGTCAAACGTTAATTTTACAACAGATTAAAAATACACTACAATAATTAATTAAGGTAAGTATATGAATTAATTATTAAAATTTTATTTTTTATTCATAATTTGTTTAATAAGATAATCAATAACTTATTACAAAATTTTTATTCGATTAAAAAGCAATTAATGAAAAATTTTATTTCAGCGTTATGAAATATAGCATAATTAATTTTTTTCTGCCATGTTGCCAAGAATAAAATTATCATTTTTTTTGGAACTACTTATTGTTATAAAATAAGTTAATATGTCAGCTGCATAGTTGTTGATGAGGTCAAATTACCTTACAATATTCGCCCTTTAAGGTATCCGACTACGTTCGGAACCGTGATTTTTAAAAAGCGCATAAATGGATAGCTTTCATGATATTTAGTGTCACTTAGATTAGAATATATGCATAAAATTGTTTTGAGGACATTTTGTCAAAAAAAAATTCTTGAAATACAATATTTTGGCAAAAAATTAACTTCGAATAACCTTTTTTCAAAATGTTCTCCTTTTGTGAAAAATGCTTCCATTGTAATAATATTTTGCCTGTATATAGCTCAGACCTCTGTACAGAGGCTCAACTATGATTTTTTAAAAAAAATTCACATTATTTTCAGAGTTACAACCAATTGAAATAATTATCGGCGTTTTTTCCTTAAAATTGCGCCTCTCTGTTGTCGTAAAATATGGATAAACACACTTCTAAGCTACATTTTTCAAAAAATTCTAGCTGATCCTCTGTAGAGAGATCTGAGCTATATACAGGCAAAATATTATTAAAATAGAAGCATTTTTCACAAAAAAAGAATATTTTTAAAATGGGCCATTCTATGTTCTTTTTTTCGTCAAAAAATTATACTTAAATAATTTTTTACTGTAATACTATTCTTAAAACAATTTTATATACATTTTCTAATGTAAGTGACACTAAATATCATAGATTTTATCCATTTATACGCTTTTGCAAAATCACGGTCCCGAACGTAGTCGGATACCTTAAAATGCAGCAAAATTTTGCAATCTCCTACATTTCTATTTATCTTTGAATTTAAAAACTTTTGAGAATACATCAAGTTTTGGTAGGTCTTGTTCAAAAACTGTTTAGACCATATTTACTCGAATCTGAGCCATTTTTTTTCCTAAGTTAATGCTACTGAAAATCAAGTGTGGCTTATAATCGAAGGGGAAAAAATCCTTGGAAGAGGCAATGAGAACAATTACGGCTTCATGTACGTATTTAACAGTTTTCAATAATAGTAAATTAACTAATTTCTCTCACTTCTTATTAGTCTCATTTTAAATTTATTTTAATTTCGTAAAATTGGATATCGATAAATCATTTTTCACAAAATCCTGTTGAGAGTTTGGGGTGTGGCCTAGAATCAATGGCGGCTTAGACTTAAAAAAATAGGGTATTTTATATGCTATAACAGCTTTTGGAAATAGAGAAATTTTATATAATTTGTTACTAGTTTCCTCCTTTTGATAAAATGTATTGTCAAATTTCACATAGTGCAAAACATAGTGCTAAAATCTTCATAAGTTTATTAGTTGATATCCCCTTCATGACAATAGAAAACATTAATTTGATTTCCGTTAAATTTATATCACACTGTGAAATAACGTGAGGGATACTGGTGGAATGCTCAAAAGAACCGAGCTCACCCGAAAGAGGTTTAGAGCTACAAAACGTTCCCCCGGGATACTACCACCTTGGCGTTCAGTGAGGGATACTGGCGATGATTCTCGTAATTAAAAACCACGGCTAAGAGACGTGAACGATACCTGATCTGGTTCATCCCTCTCCAAACTTCCACTCATCAAGCCAACAAGAAAACCTTAATTATAAAGCCGTAAAAAATGTTTCTTTCCATTATTATTCCTTACTTTCTTCTTTCCTTTCTCAGTGACTCAACAGCCCGTGGGGGAAGTGCTTGGACTTCTCAAGATTCCTGCCAGTGTTCTCCAATTCTTAGTTCTCAAAACTAGGAGATCTTTTTCTAGACCATCAATCCATTTAAGATTTGACTTGCCCTTTCTTCGTGTGCAAATTGGTTGAGCATTGAAGACATTTTATTGGTGCGGTCTTTGTTCATTCTAACAACTTGACCTTCCCATTTAATTCGTTGTATTTTGATGAATTTAACAATGTCAGATTCATTCTATGATTGATAGAGTTAGAAATCTGATCACCTTCGCCACGTTCCATTTTCCTGAGTTCCTCCAAAAATAAATCTTAAAATCTTCCTATCGTAGATACTTATCATGTTCTCATCTGTTTGATTCCATTATTATTAGTAACAAAAATATCCCTGCGATATATCATAGAATTTTGAAGTCACAAAAACGTTAATTCAAATACATGCACGTATTGGTTTCATTATTACCTTCAGAAGTAGTTTTCCGAACGTAAAAATGCTATATAAGTGTAAGGCAGTGTTTCTCAAACTGTGGGGCGCTCCCCCTAGGGGCGCGAGCATAACAAAAATTCGAGAATAAAAGGTTATTTTTTAAAAATTATAAAAAATTACTTAAAGGAAGCAAAACAAAGTACATTCTGACATAATAAAAATACACGTTGCACTTTAATTGTTATCTGTTCCAATTTAAAAATTAGAAAAGAAAAGCAACATAATACTTTTCTTATTACTTAAAAGTATATATATAATTTACTTAAAATATCTAGTACTTAAAAATAACGTGATTTAAAAAACCTATTACTTGAAAGAAATATATATAAAATTTAATATTTATCTTGATAATTTGAGTGGTTTTTTAATTAAGATCATATCGTAATTTTAGCGTTAAAGTACATTATTATTGCAGTCAATACATTGTTATAGTATGGGGGCGGGTGCGATGAAAATTATGATTGAAAATTGGTTCGCCAGTATTCAAAGTTTGAGAAGCACTGGTGTGGGGGATTTAATATTTGGTAGTACTTCTACTTTACATCTGCTTCAAGAAATTCCCTCAAATTTTTGTGCATGTTAAGATTCACATTGCATAGTATGATTTATTTTCCTTACATGTTGTTATTTCTGACCAGCGTGATGTCGCAAAAATTATGTACTTTATACCAGTGGTCACACTTTTTCGATACACGGAACCTTTAGAACTATAAGGTGTTTTCGTGGAACCCCTTCCACATACACACACTTTGAAGAATATTTTGTTTTGAATGACACTAAAGTGTTTTTAGCTGTGTGAGAAATCCTGTTTAAGAGCTGTTTGTGTTTAAATTTAGATTTCGTAACTGTTGACATATCGATAAATTATTCCATCTCTGTCATTTTTTCTCCAGAGATAAAAAAACGGTGCATTTTCCCATGAGAAAACTATTTAGTTTTCAAAAACATTGTACTAACGATAGAAAATTATTTCGTGGAACCTGGGATAGAAAATAATCTAATAAGCAGTACATATACATACTGTATATATACTATACTGTTCTAATATACCTGTATATATACTATAGTGTTCTAATATACCTGTATATATACTATATATATATATATACATATAACGTTTGAATATTTTTTACTACATTATGACAAAAGCCAAGAGAGTATTACAAAATAAAATTATGTATAAATAAAAATAAATTCAGTTTCAATGATCGGGATGAGTTTTAGATGATTCAGATATTTATGTTTTTTTTTAATTTATATAGAACGTAAATCCATTTTACATACACATTTAGAAATTTCCTTTCTTTAACTGTGACACGAGAAGCCCCTGCGTATTCCTCGCAGAACCCCAGGGCTCCGTGGAATATAGTTTAAAGACCACTGCTCTACACTATGATCAGAACAGAATACTTAACATAGAACACGTACGAGTAACACTCTATGTTATGTCTGCATTGTTTTGAAACTAAACTTTGAAACAGACATTGTTTTAAAACAAACTAAGAACACTCCTCTTAATTTTAAAGCCTTAAACTAACATATGAGATACGGTGTATATATATGAATGGCTTACGTACAAAAACTTTATATATTTCCGTTGGCCATGTTAGCTTAGGGAGCAAGGTAACAAACTTGTAATAATTTTTTCACGCCATGAGTCCCGAGTCTTGGTGCAACTGGAGGGGCCAGTGCATATTAAACCTATCGAGCTTCAAAGTTCTTATGTTGGTGTGGTGTGGAAGTTTGATGAGGTGATTGCAAACTCGGATGTCGTCTTCGCCACTTGATCGTGGTTCAAAATTACAAGGTTCATGCGTAGTAGCTCTCACGTTGTTTAAGTGTGAAGTAAAAATTAAAATTAAATACAATCAAATTGTATGTGTCTATCGCCTGCGTCGAATTACATTTTAATGTAAATTCCTACTTTTTAAAACGTACTGAATGTGTAAATTTCTCTGAATACGTGTAATATTTAAAATTGTTTTGTATTTTTTTAATGTTATATATTTTATATATTCATCTTTATTTTGTGTATTAATATACTTTTACATATTTCTAAATTTCCTTCTTATTTTTTATATTATATACTTCAATATACTTCTAATTTTTATCCTTGTATTTTTTTTTTTTTTTACATTTTCTGTATAATTCTTTAAATTTTCTAATTTATCTCTTGAATTATGTTTGATTTGTTTTCTTTTGTTTTAAAGTTAACATTTTTTCTTTTAAACAATTGCTATGAAATAATTTTGGAGCAATTTTGGTCTTTCAGTATATATAGAGAGATACACTCATGGAAAAAAAAGTTAACACACCAAGAAGGAGTAGTCAAAATGAAACGCGAAATTTTACATACGTAATGACTACTTTGTTATAAGTAAATGATTAGAAAATAAAAAAAGGACAATTTATTTCAGAGAAAAAGGCAAAGAACAGAGGATTTAATACCCTGTTGAGCCCCTTCTAGCGCGAGCGATACGGTGAGGCATATAAGTTCTGTATGATATCATGAGACATTTCGTTCCATATTTGCTGCAACCTTGTCTCTAGTTCGTACAAACTCCTGGGATACCCAACTCACCATCCCAAATGATCCCAGATATGCTCGATATGTGACAAATCTGGGGATCGGGCAGGCCAAGTAAGGGCAGTAACAGTGCGGAGACAGTCTTGTGACATCCTTGCCGTCTGAAGCCGAGCATTGTCTTGTTGAAAAATGGCTCCTGGGAGCCATTGCATGTGGGAGTGGCAACACATGTGGTTGTTGGATGTCATGGGCATGTCACTGGGCTGTGTCATGGTGCCACTGATCAATACTAGTGGTGAGCGTGTATTGTAGGCGATGGCACCCCATACCATTACACCAGCTGTGGGAGTGGTGAGTCGCTGTAAATCAAAAGCAGGATTGAGGCGTTTACCATGGGGTCTCCCCACACAAACAAGATTGTCATCACTACTGAGATTGCATCTGGATTCGTCGCTGAAAGCGACCTGGTTCTATTCCGCTGCAATCCAATTTCCTCGTGCGTGGCATCACTGCTAACGGAGGCGTCGATGGGTGGGCGTCAAGGGCAGCACACGTAATAGGTGCCGTTATCCCAAATGTCCTTCATCCAGGCGCCTTGTATGGTTCGAGAGGACACAGGGGCCCCTAGAGAAGGTGCTACTTGTGCCTGGATGGAGACCGATGAAGCAGTTGGCTGTACGCGTGCATTTCTTACGATGTAGCGGTTTTCTCGAAGACCGGTCTGTCGAAGGCATCCTGATCCCGGTCTTCGTGTAAATGACATCTCTCGGATCCACTGGTCCCAAGACTTCCTCACAACACATTCAGAGCGGCCTAACTTACGAGCTAATCACCTAACTGACAACCCAGCTTCCATCATGCCGATGATTGTCTCCCTCTAAAACTTCAACAGCTATTGTCTTCGAAAACGACGTAATGGCATGTCTACCTCAGCTCTTACTTTGTGAACCATTCCTCACACTCAAACAATCTTTGGTTACCTGTTTTATACTCCACTTAAAACGACGTTAAATGGCATCTACCGTCTATATGTAGTGCGCAATCAAGCTGCATTTCTAATCATTTGCATATCTCCCCGACATGCACCTTCATGCCAAGTTTCTTTACGATCCTGCAATTATTTCTTGGTGCGTTATTTTTTTGTTAATGAATGTATGCATATATATATATATATATATATATATATATATATATATATATATATATATATATATATATATATGCATATATATATGTATATATATACATATATACATATATATATGCATATATATGTATATATATATATATATATATATATATATATATATATATATATATATATATATATATATATATAACTTACTTTTCCTTGTTTGTTATTTATTGGTCTAATTCCTTTACCCTTTTCTTTCCTCTGGTATTTCAATCACCCTCCCTTTATTTATTGCTGGTAAACCTAATTTTCATCAGTTCCCTATCGATCTGTACGCGATATCGTTGATTTGATGCAATTGTGTCGCAATCTTTACAAAAAGAGAAAAACTAGATGAATATGTCGATAAACAGCACTTTTCTGAGTTTACCCATAAAAACTAAATAACACAATGTGATAGAGGTAATTGAAATAATTTTTTTTGGTGTCAATCTAAGTGTTTTTTAAAGGAGAAAAAATTTCATTATACTTTCTTTATTCAAAAAAGTATAAGTTTGTGTTCATAACATGTTAATGCTGCAATATAAAATGTTGTATATGATTTAACTTATTCAAGTAAATCTAATGTGGGAGAACTGTGTGTGTTTAATTTTTTGCTTTCGAAAGATAACTTTATTAGCTTTATTTCTTCGCATTTTATTTTGTGTTATAAAAGTGCACCTTAAAATCTTAACGTTTCAGTTTTGATTTACATTTCCACTCTTTTGTATATTATTTGGTAAAATTTTCATAAGTATGTTTTAACACCGTGAATAATTAAAAATATTCAATCAATGAACAAAACTGAAGATAAAACTTAAATATAGAAAAGTATTTTTACCAAAGAGATATTTGAATTTTTCTTGGGCAACATATAGTTTTCTATAAAAAAAACTTCCTTGTTCAACTTCTAATATTATGATTACTTATGAAGCGTTATGATGTTATGACTGATTAATTTGTAATGCTCTAATGGAAATTTATAGTAGCTCCAATATGATTCAATATATATTCAAAGTTAAATTTAAATTAATATACATTACTTCTAAATTTTTTTTCTTGCAATTTATATACATTTTGGATAAAATTCCATAAGAGAAAATTTTAATTATACGCTAGGTATTATTATCATTTTTATGTTTTTAGTATTAACATTATTAATTTTAATATTAATTTATTGATCTTTATGTTTTAATATTAATTTTAACATTAATTGTTATCTTATACAAATGAAAACAAACACATATGATTTTTTTTTTCTTTTTTGAAAAGAATATTAAATTTTCTCGCAGAAAAAGCAACAATTTTTAAAAAAAATGCACAAATAATTATAAATTTGGGATCACATCGAACAAAATTTGGACTTAAGAGTTGCAATGAATTCTAGAAGAAGAGAGGAAACCTCGCAATATCGAAGGAATATAAAATTTTTAAAAGGTTTTATATTATTGCCACATGACTTTTCAGAATACTTTTCCATTTTCACTCCTTTCAAATTGCCTAAAACCAGTTCGACTTCTTCTCTAAATAGCTTCCGAGAATCGAACTTTTGGTCTGACCGCAAGTGTACCCAAAGGGTATTGTGCAATCTTTTCAAGGTCAAGATACAACATTGTGGTTGGAAACTTCAATACTGTGTGATATTAAGCAGTTAAATACCTAAAATTACTCGTAACTACAAATCAAGGTCTCTGTTGTTGCATGTTATTAAAATACAAAAATAGAAACATTTGCATTGGGAAAATCCCAAAATTATATGGTACACATTTTTTAATTTAAAATATTTCTCTGGACTCTGCTTCTAAAATACTTTTAATTGTAATTATATATTACCTTCTGCTAAATAAAACTTTAACACATTATAATAGTTTTTAATGAGGAGAGTAAAGCACATTAAGAATAATTAGGTCGAGGAAAAATTGTATTTTTCAAGCATAATTGATGTTTGAATTTCTAACTTAGTGCTATATTTAAAATCAATTTAAATTTTAGATTATTTTACATTGTTAAAAAAGTGCATTTTTATGTTATAAAATAAATTTTATTTAACCTCATAGGAATCAATAGAAGTATTTTCAAAATTCTTTATTTTAAAAATAATAATATTCATGATTCAATTCAATACATTATTATATATTAATACCGATTGTTTTTATACAATTTAAAGCAGAAAAATATTCTTATTAAAACCGAAGAGAGATTCTAGAGAAAATATATGTCATTACGTAAACTGTATACAATGTTATTATTCTCTTAGAAATTCTTAATCTTTTTGTTTAATTTTAACCACAGAAAATTATAAAAAAATAAGTATGAAAAAAGAATAATGAATCATTTGATCAATTTTAATTCAAAGTCTTACACAGACTGCAAAGCTAAGAGCTACAAAGCCTTAATAACCTACATAATTCGATTTTAAATTTTCATCTAAATTCCCTTTTTCAAAGTTTTAAAAATCATGGAATTTTTTTTGTGGTTTTTTTAATTCAATTTTTAATTTTAATGATAGAAATGAATTAACTATGAGATAAAACTGAATTAAAACATGTTAATTTTAAATGGTGAATAATTCTTGCTGACAGAAAAAAGCTTGTTAAAGCATGAAAGACAAATTTAAGGTAAATTAAACTAAGGAGAGATTAAAATTACATTTGATTAACTCTCTTTATTACTCATTTACGATAACAAATTCATAAAAAATTTAAGTATAAGAACAATTAGATTAAGAAAAAAATCATGTCAGGCCACCTTAAGTTTGTTATTGGTGTAAATATCACTTCGTACTAACCAAAGTAAAAATTAATTTTTGTGTAAATAGCACGTTTCGATTTTAATTAAAAATGGATGAATATACGACAGTTAAAAGTGAAAAAGAATTTTTTTTATCTACGTAGAAGTATACATACGGAACTATTTTCTTTTTAAATTAGATTTAAAAGAATTCAACTCTGTGTATTTTTTCATATAATTATGAAATAATTATGTGAAAAAATACACGAAAAAATAACTATACAGGGATCCGAACATAAATTTTTTTTTAATATTAAATGAGTAAATAGACGTAAGATATAACTATATAAATAATTAAAATAATTACCTCTGAGATGAAGGCTGTCATAATTGATATATACATCAAAATTTAATGTATATTAATTATCAATGATTCTAAAATTTTGTAAATATGAATAATAGCAACCACAGTTTATTCCACAGACGTCTTTTATTAATTTAATCACTCAAATAATCAAAAAGATATCTAGAAAGAATGGAACTATTTAAAAAAAATACAAAAATTAAATATATGTTGAGTTCTACTAGCGTCGATTACTAATTGCAATCATTTTCTTCTACACAACCAAAAAATTTAGAATAATTACAAAAAATGCCAACTTGACCCACATAACTTTAACAACAAACGATTACAGTTCAGTAAATAAGTTAATCGAATAAATTAGAGTTACACTATTAATTGAATTATAGCAGACGATAATAATATGGAAGAGAATTTTCATTCTAAAAGAGAGATATCTATAACTGTTGTATAATTTAAAAATTCAGTTAAAAGTTAGATCAAAATAAATAAAAGAAATTTAAATATGACTAAATATGTATTACAATACGAAAACAGTAAATTTAAATAAATATATATCGATATATTTCCAAAATTAATCATTAAGTTAAACAACGTTAAAGGAATTCATTACAATTCATAAATTGCAGGAATATGTGAAGTAGAAACTTTATAAATATGTACACAAATATAAACCATTTATTATCGTTTTATTTTGTATAGAGTGTATCGTGCTGTTTAATAGATTTAATATAAGCGTTTCATTACTAATACAGATCAATTGATTGCACAATATTTGTAATTCATTCATCATAACCATTAACTGACAAAAAAATTTTCCAAATCAATCTACAAAAAAACTGCCATATAATCATTTTTTCTTCTTATAAATTGTAAAATAACTCAATCTTTTCACTTCCTGTTAATTTTAGAGTGCCTCCCAACCGATTTAACTTATGCCTAACTAAATTTTGAGACTGTATTTCTAGTGATGAGCACAATTATAAGCATCTGATCCTTTTCTGTTCAAAAATGAAAAGAAATGAAGTCAAATAGCGTTCTATTTAAAATAAACTATCTTTTAAATGTTTTTCAGTTTGTTTCCAGTAAATATATATTCACACTATTTTGCAACTACACTAATTTGATTTTGTTACTTTGGCTTTGTAATTCTTTCTTCCTTTTAGTTTATATATTTGTTTGTTATGTTTATTTTTTAAGCCCCAAATGATATAGATTTTCCTAAAAAATTTTAAAAAAATTAAGTTTAAAAAAAAAGAATTCTCGAGAAAAGTAAGGTTATTCTACTTTTGCTTAGAAAGTAATGCTTGTTGTATTTCTCATCTTACTTTCTAACATGTATTTTCGATTATTTCATATAAACTGTTCCATCACTTCTTTATATTTTGGGATCATATATTTTGCTTTCGTTTTATGGTTATTTTTTTAAAAAATGCTATAATGCTAGCTTGAAAGTTTTTTTTTTCCTTTGTCATCTTGTTTTAGCCTAAAACAAAATTTCATTTCACCTTATGTGAATATACATTATTTGCATGATAACTCCTTTAAAAAAATCTACTTTCTTCCTTTTAGTCAACTTATAATTAATACCATGAAAAATTTGATAAAAAAGAAAGTATAACAACAAAATATAAATATGTGCTTATTATTTTTACTGATTCATAAATTAGTTTCGCATCTTGTCATGATAAATCTTAATTTTTTTTAACTATCATTTTGATTAATTAATCCTTTACCTTCAAAATTTAAAAAAATTCTTAAAATTTTATTATGTTTAAAGTGAATAAATGATAAGAAGTAGTACTAAATATCTACGGTGCATCTCTAACTAAAAATATTACTAATTGAAATAAAATTACTGAGAGTTCTTCTTATCTGTTATACATTAAATGTGAATATTGTTTTAAAATTCTTTGACGTACTTTTTTTATTGATTTCAAAAGAACCTGTCATTAAGAAAAGTTTAACATACACTGTTTGCCACATAAAATGCAGCTCCCTAAAGGAGGCATGCAAACTATGTGGAATTTATATTATGCGTTGGAAGGAATGAAATATGCAAATCATTAGTATTAAAGCAGAGATGTGTATCATGGGCGACCGTAGAGTCACCCGCAAGCGCTATATAAAGGGATGACAGAATGACAATGTAAAATGCAAGAGGATTTTTTTTTGTGCGTAAGCCTCGTGAAAGACATCGAGCGTCTTTTTAGCAAGTTTCTGAATTAGACCGATGAAGAATAGTAGGCTATGAACAACGAACCGATGAGGTCGATCGCACCCACCTCGTTTCACCACCACCCGTGATGACAGGCGGATTGTGCGCAGGGTAGAGATGAATCGTGTAGCTACATCGCTAACCATAGCACAACAGATTTAGACTCTTAGCATCATTCGATGTCCACTCGTACCATTTGACGCTGTTTGCAGCAGAGTGGAATGTCTTTAAAGCGTTACCCTTGACTGAAAACCAAAAGCGTTTGCGCCGACAATGGGGCGATGAATGGCGGACACGGACAACGCAATGAAACGACATTGTGTTTACTGACTAATCTCGCTTCTTCTTGCAACATCAGGATGGTCGGATTCGAGTTTGGAGACTCCGGGTTGAGAGGCTGCTGAACTGGCCTAAGCCTGTGTATTTTCCCGATCTATCATCAATCTAAAACGTATGATGCTTCTTGCACAACAACTGTGGCCTGGGATGCACCACCCTGTGCTACACTAGATCAACTTTGGCAATATGTGGATGACATATAGACTGTTCTACCTCAAAGATACATCGAAAGCCTTCTTAATTAATTACCAAGGCGTGTGGCAGCGGTTATAGCAAACAATGACGACTACACTAACTACTGATTTTGTCATCATCCTCACCTCACAAAAAAAGTTAATTTTAGTAATTTGTGATCTTTATATAACACGTTATTTGCCAAATAAATTTCGCTGTGATATCTCTGACACTTCTTAGCGTTGTATTTTGTGTGGCCAGTAGTGTAATATATTTTCTTAATTGATAAATTTTTTATATTCAAGTATTTTATTGAACAATTAGATGTGATGATGGAAATATTCTGAAAGTTATAAGGAAAAAAACTATTTATGAGTAATCAAATAATTCACAATAATCCGATTTATTACTTGGTGCAGTTTTAAATTTGTGATTTAAATATATATATATATATATATATATATATTAAATATATATATATATAATTATCATGATATAAATTAATTGTTACGAAATAAATTAATTTCTAAGATGATTAATTTTAGAAGTCTCTGGAATAAATATTTTGTTTTGCTTCTGGATTCGTTTTCAATTTTCTTTTTAAAAGGGAAATATTTGTGTATAAAAATCTAAATCAAAGGTGCATTTCGTTCTTTCTTTCAGGGTCATGAAGTGTAAAAAATTTATAACAAAATATTCTGATTTTACTTAAGCTTGTTATGCGTATATTTTTAAAAAAAACTTCAAAAGGAAAAAAATTGAAAATTTCTTAGAAAAATTCTTTATTTATATTTATGTAAGCAAGAGAGAATGTAATGTTAATACTAGTTTACAATAATGAGTTCTTAAATTAGAAAAAATAATCAACAATTGTTCCGTTTTGAACATAGAAATCAGCTATAGAATACGGAAAAAATTAGTATCAAATTATATGGATATCTAAATGTTTATACACACTAGCCATTATCCACGCGCTACGCTTGATATTTCATAATTCTGTATGCATATATATTGTTTTTGTTTTTGGCATTTAAGTGCGCTTTCGACTGTACTCAAAAACAGTTTTAGAGACATCGTACCTTAATTTAAAAAGGACTGAACTTTAATTTCTGAAATAGAAGTAGATTTATCTGCTATGTCTCCGTTACCGCCCCTCGGAAATAGGTTTCGATAAAACCCGTTTTCAGCGCATCTTTGCTCAACACAGGAACACGCTCACCTAATTTAAAAGTTTGAAACTCTTATAGCTAAATATATAACACCTACATGAATGTATAATGCCTTCATATATAATGCGAGTGGCGTAACGTACATCCCCGAAACCCCCGCATCGCGAGGGGGAAAGAAATCGAAAGGAACAAAAACCTGACTTTGCAGGGGGCCTTAATATTCTCCTTCACGCTATTGTATAATGCCTATTATATATAACGCCTTCATAACACCTTCTCCCGCCTTCTTGGGAGACAGTTTTCATAAAACCCGTTCTCAGCGGATCTCTGCTCAACAAAAGAAACATGATTGCCAAATTTAATATCTGAAAGCTTAAGGTATCCGACTAGGTTCGTAGATAAATTTTTCAAAAATTGATTTTCTGAATAATTTTATTGTTTTAAAGAACATAAATAGGCTTAACAAGTCATAACTATTAAATAACTAACATGTATCGCCCTTTTTTTTAAAAAAAAATTATTTTTAGGAAAATTTAGCAAAATTTAAGTTAAGAAAAACGTGATAAATAAAAATAAATTGCACATTATGCAATTTTAGCGTCATTGATATACTTCTTGATCCTTCTGAAGTGTTACAAACCGCAGGATAAAAAATAGTATAAGAAATAAATATTTTATTAGCATTTAAAGTTGATGGTCATGATTTTTCATCAAAATTACTGCATGTTCTAAGCTAAAAATGGCTGTAAAATGTGATTAAATGCAGCTGTCTTAAAACCCGCGGTTTGTTACACTCTGAAGGGCCCATAGCATTTATTCTATAAATTTCATTGCATTTGATTGGATTATTTAGAAGATATCCCGTTTTTCGTGCACAAATTATCATAAAAAGTTAATTCTTCAAAAAACGAATTAAAAAATATTTTTATTAATTAGAATAAAGTAAATGCTATAAAAAGAACTTAAAAAGCTCTCTAGTTTTATTCCTTTTTCCCCAATAATTAATTTCTTTTTTCCCTAATGACCCAAACAACACCAAACATCAAACACCTAAAAAGCACTTTTTCAACCTAGTCGGATACCTTAATTGTTTGAAAACAGGATTTTTTTTATCCATAACGCCTGTATAATCCTTCTTAAGAATCGATTTCTATTAGGAAGAAAACCACTCTTTGTACGTCTTTATATAAAAGAAATATGCCGGTCAATTATTAAGTCTGTATGCCTAATAGTTCCGGAAATCTCGTTATTAGTGTGTGTGGGAAAGAATCGCTTTTCTACAATATATATATATATATATATATATATATATATATATATATATATATATATATATGTACACGTATGAAGAGCATTTTTTATATCTCTATGTCCCCTTTTTTAACATTAGCAAAAAAATAATTAAGCACTCAAGCGAAAAATTCGCGATATAACAGTGTTTCTCGAACTTTCAATATTCACGAAACAATTTTGAACTATAATTTTGATCTCCCCCTCCCCCTCCATACAATAACATTGTTTTGAATTCAATAATAATATACTTTGACGCTAAAGCTACAACACGACTTTAAATATAAACCGTACAAATTATCAATAGAAATACTAAATTTTGTTTATAATACTGCAGTGACAAGCCCATGGAGTCACTGGTAATTATTAAACCTGTTCTTAAATTAATATTGTTGAACTAATTATCAAATACATTGTACGGTACTAATACATTTATAAGTGTAAATGTTTTTATTTTTTATAACGTCAGGATGTATTTTGTTTTGCTTCCTTTCACTAAATTAATTTCAAATCTTTTGTTTTCAATTTTTCGATATGCTCACGGCCCAAACTAGGGTTATCACGGTCCCCTGACTAGGGAATGCAATATAATATTAGATGAGAAAAGAAAGTGTTACATTGTAGCAATACAAAACGCATTGATTGTCGAGTTATCAGAAGAATTATGGAAATAGATTTTGTTGCGTAAACCGCTAAAAGAAGTTTCCTAACTCTGGAAGGAGTTAAAAGTGATATATTAAATGAAGTCCATGATCTCAACAGAAAACTTTTCACATGTCATGCATGTTGAATTCTAATTGGTTTTTAATACATATTATTTTTGCTGGTCACGTAACATCTGTTTCTGAAAGTTTTATTACACATATTTCCGCGAAAGAGAATTTTTTCAAATGGACCCATCTGAAAAGAAAAATCTTTCGCACTTTTTTTATGTTATGAAATATTTATTAGTTAAAACATATTTATTCGAATCTAAACCACATCCCTAATTTTCAACAAGATTTTGAGGAAAATTAAAAACAGTGTAAAATGGTTTATCGATATCCAGTTAACGAAAATAAATATTTAAAATAAGAACAAATAAGAACTGAATAAAATTAATTATTTTACCCCTACTGCAAATTTTTAAATACATACACCAAACTGTAATTGTTCTAATTGTCCCATCCTACGAATATTTTTTTTCTTCGATTCTAAGCCGAACCCGATTTTCAGTAGAGTTAACATTTGAAAAGGTGCTGCTTAGATTCAAGTAAATACGGTACATTCAAAAGAAAATTCTAACAAGTTATTTTAGATGTATGGACCTAAGAAGGATTCATTGGAAAAAGATTTAAGAACAAGCCGTTTTCCAGAATACGTTCTTTCAAAGAAAATATTCTTAAAGTCATCACACCTAGATATATTATCAAATCTGAAGTATAACATACTGGAAAAATTAGTAAATATAAATGCTTTTAATGGTTGTGTATTTTTTTCCTTTTTATTATTACTGTTGTTGTTGTTGTTGACTAATTCCTCCTGTCTAGCCGCAGGCTAGACCAGGTCCATGAGCCCAAGAGTCCTCAGGAAATCGTACACCAAAAGAGGACTGGAATAGATGTCCTCCCTTTCAAGTCCTGCACAAAACAAAAGATGATCTGGAGTTGCCTGTACCAAATTGCATTTAGTACAATTCTCGTAAATTTTCTGGCCTAAGTTAAAGGAAAGGCCTCTAATGTGTCCACTTGCAAGCCTACTAATAGTTGTTTGGACGACTCTATCCGCCTTGATGGAAAGGGCACCACCTGGGGCCTGCCTATTATACCAGGGGTGAGTCGGAGGAGTCTTCCATAGTTCTTGAATCAAAGATTTCGTTTTAGAAAAAATTTCCGAGAAAGTCAAAGTTCTTCTCGACATTAAAATTGGCAAGGGCAAGAGGTACGCCTGTCGTTGGCCTTGAGCACCATACAGGTGACAGAGCTTAACTTAATTTTCGTTCTCAAAAGGAATTCTGTTTCCTCCGCGGAAGTTAAAATCAAAATTGAAATATTCTGTGAGGAGAAAAAGAAAAAAAAATGTTTAAATGCTTTGATCTGAATTATAGTTGTACCCCTTAACCTACAAGACATTAATTACCTTAAAACTCCTTTCCTTTCGGTGTAAAGAACGAGACTCTAATTTTGCCAGCATCGAACAAAACGTGTTAAATGATATGTAAAGAGATTATCTAACAATTTTTTTAGACTAAATACTTGATAATTGAGCTTTTCAAAATATATGCAGGCGTATAACACTTTTTTGTTATATTTCTTCCTTATATTTTTCGTATAGACTATTTTTGAGTTTGCATATAGAAAATAAAAAAAAATTCAGAATTTCAAAATTTTTCTAACATTATTATTACGAGCTTGCATTAGAATGTTGTAAGTTATAGTTTTTTTAATCAAGTATCAAAATCGAGAAATTCTCTACGCAAAGTTTTTTCCAACTTTTACATTACCGTATTTTTTTAATGTGGGACATAAGCTTGAATATCATTGGATACGTATAAGCAGCTCCTTATACCTCTCTTCTACCGTACAGAACTCGAGCCCGGCCTGTCACGGGTTCGAGTTCTGGTGTCACTGGTGCCATGTAAAAGGGGCCGATGCACCTTAAACTCTTGCGAGGCTCAATGTCCTCCCGTTGGTGTGGTAGTTACGAGAGGAGGGGGCCAGTTCAGGTGTCGTCCTCATCACTTGACAGAGGTTCAAAATTATGAGGTTCGACGCTAATAATCCTCCTGTTACTTTATAGTGCAAATTCAATATAGTTCTCGTGGCCGCGGTAGCCGAGTGGTACAGGTATTGGATCATGGCTTGCCTTGTGACAAATTCGAGCCCAGTACCACTAAAGACCCGCCGTGTAGAGCAGCGATGCACCTTAAATCTGTCAAGAGCTGAAACTTCCTCCCGTTTGTGTGGCGTGGTAGTTAGGAGAGGGGATTTCCAGCTCAGGTGTCGTCCACGTCACTTGATCATGGTTCAAAATTACGAGGTCCGTCGCCAAAAGCCTTCGTGTAGCTGAACAGTGCGACGTTAATATTCAATCAATTAATCAATATAGTTCTTCCTCACGCACTCCACTGTACAGAGGTAATTGATTTTTTATTTTGTAATAAAACCAAATGAATTTTTGCTATTTCAGGATATAAAGGTAAAAATTTCAGAAGTGTTTCACTAAGATTTTTGATGAAATCATTTTTTTTGACGGCCCCAGTGATCTCTATAATTAGATTCTTAATTTGAGTTGTATGTTCGAATTTGATTCAACCAAATACCTCGAACACCAGAAAGATAACGGGTTCAGTTATGGGTTCAGTATTTGTAATGTATTTAAATCTCAAAATACTTAAGGTATCCTACTACGTTCGGAACCGTAATTTTCAAAAGCGCATAAATGAATAATTTTCATGATATTTAGTGTCACTTGGATTAGAATATATGCATACAATTGTTTTAAGGACATTTTGACAATTTTTTTTTATTTAAATACAATATTTTGGCAAAAATTAACTTAGAATAATCTTTTTTCCAAATGTTCTCTTTTTGTGAACAATGCTTCCATTAGAATAATATTTTGCCTGTATATAGCCCAGACCTCTGTTCAGAGGTTCAACTAGAATTTTTGAAATATATAACTTAGAAGTGGGTTTATTCATATTTTACGACTGCAGATGGGAGTAATTTTAAGAAAAAAACGCGAATAATTATTTCAATGGGTGGTAACTCTGAAAATAATGTGAATTTTTCAAAAATTCTAATTGAGCCTCTGTAGAGTGGTCTGAGCTATATACAGGCAAAAAATTATTATCATGGAACCATTTTTCACAAAAGGAGATCATTTGGAGAAAAAAATATTATTCTAAGTTAATTTTTTGCCAAAATATTATATTTAAATAATTTTTTTGTCAAAATGTCCTTAAAAATATTTTATGAATGTATTATAATCTGAGTGACACTAAAAATCATGAAAATTATCCATTTATACGCTTTTTTAAAATCACGGTTCCGAACGTAGTCGGATACCTTAAAGAGTGATATACTGACGATACTATCTATCTACAATTAAGTACCACTTTAGTAACAAACAACAAATTTATTTACAATTTTTGACCCCTCACACCTTAATAACTATATCTCACACTTTATGCATTAACAAAGTCTCACACCTCATAACACCTCAAAAAGTCTACTCAAACTGTCTCTAATGCTCCTTTCTCTCTCTCTCGTCATACATACAACTAACTCCCCCGCACTCCAAGAGATACTCTTACACAACAGCGAAATGGTGCTATCTATTACCTTAGCAAGTGAAGTTAAAAAAGTAACTACTTATTATGCTTTCTTATAACATACCAGTGATTAAGAGCTTATTATTTTGAATAATATTTATGGTGAAATGTTTTATATTATTAAAGGCATAAACTTCGCTTTTCTTTTAACTTACTACACTTTTTGGAAATTGTGTAAGGAAATAATTTGGTTTTGTTAATAATATAAATTTGGGAAGCAATGAAACGTTTTTTATCCACACACACACAAGATTTAATTAACGAAAGCTTATTTACTTTTGTACAGTTTAATAAGAGTATTTTCGATTATTTATTTAGAAATTGCTTAAAAGTTAATATTTTAAAGAAAAAAGATCACTTAGGTTCATCACATGAATATTTTTTTAATATACGCACATAATTCAGGAAATAAGAAACACAATTATATGAAAAGACCGTGTAACGTATGTACGGAAAATATCATTTGTACAATTTTTTTTGTGCAATGAAAATTTTCAATACAATATTCAAGAATATTTGAATACTTGACGAATTTACACACCGTAACGAAATTTCTGCTTATTTTTTTAAATAAATATAAATAAAAGGATGGAAATATGCTCGTTTTTTTTATTTAGGATTGATTTTTATTCGCAAATATTCCTGTATGAACTTACAAAACTTAAAATGACCTCTAAGATTTTTTTACTGCAACAATGGTCTCCAAAGTATGCAAAACACAAAGGTTTATGGGAAAATGGTTTGTGTAATAATAACAATTATCCAACAGAAGACGACACGGTCAGCTATTTTCAAACGGGGAACTTTTTTAATGTTTCACTTTTCCTTTCCATCTCTCCCACAGTAAAGAAATTTTTCTTTTAAAAAAAAGTTATTATTTGGCGCATGCGCATTGAAGCGTGATGATTCGGACGGGTCGATATGAGTTTACCTCAACCCCTCCAAGCTGTAGAAAGCGCCCACTGATTGCTAATTTCCATTTCGAAAAACCGCCTGTTATATTCAGCTATTAGTTCAATATAAGCATTTCAATCGCATTTACTTTTCAAATTGACGTCATCACAAATAAAAAAAATTCAACCTGTGTTTAACGTTGCTAATCAAAAAAAGGGGGGAAATTATTACTACTTCTTTTGTTCCAGAGCCATCAAAGGTCGTTTTACTCTTGGAGCGTTTCAGAAAACACGTGAGAGAGTTTTGGTTGGAGAAACTGGTTTTGGGGAAGTCCTAGGTGACGTCGGAAACTGTAGGAAATAATAAACAAACCTTAACAACAAAAAGATCTCGTCCGGATGTTGGAGCTAGGATAAAGGATCACTTTCCATCATTCTCTCTCACGAGCGCGCGTGAGCGGTTCCTGACTTGTTGGTTTTGAAAAGAAAAGTTTATAATTTCTTTCAGCATTTCTTAAGTCTTGAGAGCTCAGCTGGGACTAAAGAGTGAGTTTTGCAATATTTCCTTTAATATTTTTACAATAAACATTAAATTTATCAACATTTTTAAAACGGAATTCAATATTTTTGTCCTTTTAAGAATATTTGATTACCATTTGTATAGTTTTCTGTGAACAAGATTTTTCATATATTTTGATGGAGATAAAATTTCATCTCTAATATTTTTCTAATAATTTATAGTGTGATACTTCAGTCTTTTCGTGACTAGTTAAACATTTTTTAATATCTCTCCAATTCATCACCTTGTATATTTATATTTTATTTTATAAAATTGACATCAACTTCAGATCGAAAACAGTATTTTAGACATAAAAGGCAAAAGATTATTTTGTTATTTTCTTTTTTTTGTATTAAACATGTAATTGTCTTATTTATTTTCAAATGTATCTAGTTCCTTAAATTATAATTATTGTGAATTGTGTATTTGAGGGAAGATTATTAATTCTTTCCATTTATGAGTATTATTTTACAATAAGATTTTTTTTATTTCTCTTTTTTTTTCTTCAAGCAAAATATTATTCCTCTCATTTAGGGCAGAACTACTAATCTTTTGAAGCTATTGGTGCTTCCATATCTCTCATCCATCATTATAAAAATTTCTCTCTTTTTTGACAATTTAAAAAAAATACTGTTATATAATATTTAAAAAGTTTGTAAATATATTGCTAATGAATTTTTATTGTAATTAAACTCAAAACTATAAAATTGGGAAAAGAACTGACAGATTTCTAAAAAACTAAAAATTAAAGCAATAAAAAAGTAGAAACTAGTATTACATAATAGAAAACATCAAAAACATTTTCTGAAGCCAAAATTATCGATACATTTAATTTAGTTTTGTCTATATAATCAACCCTCATTTTTTTAATTTTTTCTAATTTATTCAAATTGAGTGGTATAACTGCATCTCTAACGTTTTTAATCAAAGTAAATAAGGAAACTATCAAAATCAATTCTCAATAAAGATATTGAAAACAGAACATAGATAGCATTTAGTATAAGTATTTTTCCAAATATTTTCGTTCGACTCCAGAAAGTTTGGCGATAATGTCTCATTTGGGGAAAAATTACCTGCATTTAACAATGTAAACATTGGCACGGTATTTTGACATGTCTTTCTTACTTTTTAAATTACAGCACAAATGTATCATATTTTCCTGCATTATCCTTAAATAATTGAGCTATTTCTTAGAGAAAATGTTAATTTCTTAAAATTTGTAACATTTTTGTACAAAGGCTCATTGGTCAATTCATTCGCACACATGTATGTATCATCTAAAAATGTCCATGTGCTAAATAATAAATTAACTAATATTCATGTATCTTTTCGGCGTCTTTTTTTATGATTTATAAATAGTATTTCAGTCAAAAGAAAATATTTTTATTTAAGATTGAACCCTACGCATATCATATGTTTATAAGCAAAGTATATCTCATATAAAATGATCATGCAATTTGTTATATGTTTACGTGCGTGTGTATTTGTCAGGGAGAAAAAATGATAAATCCAAATAGAAAGTATATAATAATAAAAAAAAATTACTAAATAATAAAAAATTAACTCAATATTTTATATGAAATTAATTTTTACCTAATGCAATTATTCCAATTTGAAATTAAAAGCGTGATAAACACACTTGGAATGCAAAATTACTCTGCTATTTTTAATACAACTGAAAATAAATCCAAATGATTATGTCTCTTGTAAGAAATATTTTTACTTTTTAATTATGAATTTATTAATTACTAGGCATTCTTTATGTGTTTATGCATTAATACCTTATAGAAAGGAAACCTTATGCAAAAGATACGCCTTATCGCTTTAAACCATAGCCAAATAAAATTATCATACTTTGAACAGTTTTTGCAGAAATTCGTGTTTGAAGTCAATAGTTTCAATATCAGAATTTTCTGTTAAATGTAAATATGTAGTTTAAACTGTCCTTAATTATTTTGAAATAAAAGATTCAAACTGTGGAGTGTCCTTATGATTATTAAAATTTAGAATATTGAAAATAGTCTTTTATTAGACTTAATTTGTGTAAATAGAGCATAAATTTACGAAAGATGTGCTATATTTTTATCCTATTTTCCAATTGGAATTCTCTTTGCACTGTGTCTCATATAACCCATTAATAAAGCCTAAGCTGTTTTAAACTTAAAAGAAGTTTATCCACTGAAGAAGTAATTAAAGATATTCAATTTCCATTAAATTAATCAGAGCACTGCGAACCATAATAAATAAATAATGTGCATTTAAATTGCTCACGCACTTAATCATTTTAAGAAAAAAGCATCTTTTAAACTAATGCTTTTTGTACTTCATGCATAAATAGAGTTTCGTTTCTTCCTATATTTAATTTATGAAAGGAAGTGTTTACATTGGAATGAAAAAACAACCGATAGTTTCGTGAAGTGTTATTTTATGCCTGAAGGGGATGGTTCATGAATATCAGCAAAAGGAAAATTTAAAATGTCAAATTGTGTTGTGGTCAAAAGTGTTTACTTATGACTCTTATTGAAATATTTCATTTTATTACATTCAGATTTTAATTATGTCTTTCCTTAAAGTCAATATAGATTTCAAGATAGTTCCTATCACTTTTATATTTGTGTTAAATTGATAAAAAAATTATAAATGATAGAGAAAAAAAATGCTTCCATGATATTTTCTGTTATTTATGATCCGTTTAAATTTTCCCAAAAGAAATTTTTTTATTAAGTAGAAAGAAATATATATAGAGAGTGAAGAATCTGTGAAAATTAATTTTCTGTTATAATAAGCAAAAAAGTTGAAATTGTACGAAAATTATTTATAAAAAATATTCGTAAAGCATTCTATAAAAGAATTAGAAGGAAAAACTAAAAGAAAACATGAAAGATAAAATTAATCAAAAGTAAAACTAATTAAAAAAATTTTAAAATATTTGTAGAATTTATCTTGTATTCTTTTTTAGTAGTGTTTATTTACTTTTACTTTAAAACTAAATTTATGATTAATTTTTCCTTCCATTCTTTTCTTTTAAAAACTTGTATCGAATGTTTTATGAATATCTTAATAAATTTTGAGTCTTATTATGTTATTTAAATTGATATTTTGCTTTAGTTAAAGATTTCAGATATGAACTACCGTCAGTGTGTGTGTGAGTGTGTGTAATTTTAAAATTTGTAACTACTAAATATAAAAAAATACTTATACTGTGAAACCAAGTAAACCCAAATCTTTTTATTTATATATTTATTCTCTAAAAATAAAAAAAATTTGTGAAGGTTATACTATTTAATTTTACCAGACACTAAACGCCTATAAAGTAAAAATTGTAATTTTATTTTCATACAGCGTGCGAATGAAATTTAATTACTACTTGTGCAAACTACATTTATGATAATATATATAACTAGGAGCATTTTTTCAGCAATTTTTATGCTGATTTTTATTTTGATTTCATAAAACTAAACTTTGTGTGGTTGTACGTGATTTGATTCCTTAAAAAAAATTTTAGTGTAAATAAAGAAAACTTACATGATTTAAAAAAATTCATAAATATTTCTTCCGGACTTCTTCCACTTCAGTTTTTCACTTCAAAGGACTGGTTGACGAATGAGTAGTTTTGGTATCAGATTTTAATTGCCCATTTTGGGCAAATCAAAATTTTTTTCATTAACGTAACTTCAACGAAGGCCTTTCAAAACTTAAGGTATCCGACTACTTTCGGAACTGTTATTTTGCAAAAGTGTATAAATGGATAATATTTAAGATATTTAGTGTCACTTAGATGGGAAAACGCATATAGAATTGTTTTAAGATTATTATTACAATAAAAAAATTATTTAAGTACAATATTTTGACAAAAAATGAACGTAGAATGACCAATTTTTAAAACATTCTCCTTTCATCAAAAATGCTTCTATTATACTAATATTATGCTTGTATATTGCTCAGACCTTTATAAAGAGACTGAACAAGAATTTTTTTAAATATACAACGTAGAAGTGGATTTATCCATATTTTACTAAATCAGAAAGGATAAATTTTACGAAAAGGAACGCCGATAATTATTTGAATAGGTAGTAACTCTGAAAATAATGTGAATTTTTCAAAACTCCTTGTTAAGACTTTCTGGAGAAGTCTTTACTTTATATAAGCAAAATACTATTTTTATAAAAGCATTTTTTATAAAAGGAGAACGTTTTGAATAAAAATTATTCTAAGATATTTTTTGCCAAAATATTGTATTTAAATATTTATTTTTGTCCCAATGCCCTTAAAACCATTTTAAACATGTATTCTAATCTAAGTGACACTAAATGTCATGAAAATTATCCATTTATGCACTTTTTTAAAATTACTGTTCCGAACGTAGTCATATACCTTAAATCTGTTACACTTGAGTTACAAATAGTTATGAGAACTATATAGCTTTATGAAAGTAAACTGCACGCTAAACTCATCATTACAGAGGCAAATTATACTTCACGACGCATCCATCTGCATAATGTCTCGTTTCCGCGGCCTTAAAAAGAATGATTTATAATTTAAGTAATTGGGATACATAATTCCAATAGAAGATAGTGGGTTGATATAATAAGTTGTATATAATCATAATTTATAAATTTCCTCACTCAAATATTTGTTGTTTTGTCAAGTAAAAAAAATGAGCTTCTCCGTTCTTGTTTCCATAAAAAAAAGCAAAAGATTTCAATTTCATGGGAAAGATCACGTCTGGATAAAAAAGAAAAGAAAAAATATGTTACTGTTATTATTTATTTTTTTGGGTAAAATTTTGTGTGAACTTATTCGTACCCTTTCATTACTGAATGCGGAAGATATGTGTTTCTAGTTTTTCTTGATTAATTTTTGAAACACTTTGCGTGTGTAACACTTTCTGTGGTTAATTTATTTTTCCTTTTTTTTTTAATCTCAAGGCATTTTTCGTAACTACACGTTACATCTCATTGCGGTTAATCTAACAAATTTACCTAATCCGTGGTTTGTTTTCAACGAAACGTTTTATTTCAAATCCCCTAAAACATTTTAAATATTAAATATTTTAAAATTCAATGTTTGAAAGAATAAACAGATTTAAAATTTGCAAGTTAATTTCTGCAAGTGGTTTTGGAGAACTATATTTTACACTTCTTGATTTTAAGTCCTGCTATTTAGAAGAGTGTTTAATAGTCTACCCTATAAAACTTTCCAAATTTTTCATTTGATTACAACAATTAGAACTTCACATTCGATGGGAATTTCAAAATTGTGTATAAGGGTCTTAAAAAAATATTGTAATTGGATTCTCCAAATATTGTAAGATTGTCTCCAGATTCATAAAGAGGTCTGCGGTAGCCCAATGGTCAAGGTATTGGATCATGACAGGCATGTCATGAGTTCGAGCCCAGTACCACTAAAGACCCGCCGTGTAGGGCAGCGATTCACGTTGAATCTGTCGAGAGCTGAAACGTCCTCCCACTGGTGTGATAGTTAGGAGAGGGGGGTGCCAGCTCAGGTGTCGTCCACGTCACTTGGCCATGGTTCAAAATTGCGTGGTCCGTCGCTAAAAGCCCTCGTGTAGCTGAATAGTGTGACTTTAATATTCACTCACTCACTCCAGATTCATAAAAATAATTTAGAGAAAAAGCATAATCCTTATCCAAATATATTTAATGTTATTTTTCCCTTTTAGAGTGGTTTAGGATTATTAAACCTCTTTTTGCAACTTTTTTCCTTCTGGATGATTTAGATTCCCTCCGTAAGCTGAAAAGAAAAATATAAACATTACATTAATCGGAACACAGTTTGCTAATGAGTATAATTAAATGTTTTCATTTATTCTGAGCAATCTTTCCCAATCTGATCAATGCTAAATATTCCACTGTCATTATTTATGTTAAAGAATTAAGGTTTGATCAAATCTAATTTAGGAGTATAAAATTTATGGATATGAGTCAGTGTAGAGCCTTAAACGGTTTAGTTCTAACAAAAGGAATTATAATATATATATATATATATATATATATATATATATATATATATATATATATATATATATATGTGTGTGTGTGTGTGTGTGTGTGTGTGTGTGTGTGTGTATTTTAATGTTACAAAATAAAAACATTTTTAAATTCGTAAAAGAGTATTTAATAAATCACTGGAAAACTTAACTTTTTTTATTGTTTCTTTGCAAAAACAGATTAAAAAATCATCGAAAAATTAATAATAAGGCTATTTTAATAATATTTACCTTGAGTTTTATCACAAATTCTTAGTCTATTTCCGAATTAATATCTAAAATCAAATTTTAGGGTGTTTTAATATGCATTTAATGTACTTCCCTATAACTATAGATCTTGATTAAAAAGTTTTGTGTTAGACTAGAATCATTTTTTACAGTCAGAACAACCTATGAAAATAATATATATATAAATTTTTGATATATTCTAACATAAACTAACTAAATGGTTCTCAAGTATTTTAATAATCCTTTTTAAATAAAATTTCATATTTCTTTGACTTTTTCTGTCATGATGTACTCATGAATTTCAGCTATGGCTAGTTCTTAGCTCTCGTGCGAAGACTTTAATCCAGGGGTCAATGAACCCCTTGAGGTCAGCAAAGGCATTCCATGCAGACAATGAGTGTCGAACAAAAGCAATCCGTTCATGATCTTAATTGTGGTTTTTTCTTACTTTATAATGTTTTTATTTCTATGTAAACATAAGCTATTTAGTAAAATAGTTTGGTTTTGTCTGTCATTAAGAATATCGTCATTACAGCAAGTGATTCTCGTATTTAGGATAACTTATAAAACTCCTTACACAGATATGCGTTTAACAATTTAAGTTTTATTTTTTTTATAAATGTATTAACGAGAGAGAGAGAAAGATTCAAGGATTATATAACATTAGTTATTTATTACTACTTAAAATACCAAAAAGGAAAAAAAATCTTAATTTTTTTATTGAGATAATTGTTTTTAAATATAATTATCCCTTTCTTTATTTTTTTATACTTGCACGTGGCGCACACTAGGGGGTCACAAATCTAAGCACCCCATAGCCCTTGATTTTTTCTTTTTGATAGATGATATTGCTATGGATACGGTATGTAAAATTTAATTATTTAATTGTTGTTAACAATTTATTTTATTTATTAATGTTAATTATTAATTCAATAATTTATTTTTGTAATTTTTTTTTGTTCTCAAAATCGACAAAATCAAAGAATACGTTTGGCGACGTATTGAGGTATGATGCAAAAATGGTGAACTTTTGACCCTGGACCCCCCCCTCCTACCTTCTCCTGAAAACTTTTTGTGTGTGCCAGTGATGCCACTATATATATAAATAAAGGAATTGGTCGGTAAATAGGAAAATATTCCGAAATGAGAGATATCTATGCTCTTCATCTAGATTGCAAAAAAGATCCATTGAACAAAATAATAATAATAATAATTGAATAAATAAATGAAATAAATAAAAATTCGTGCTTTAAAGTGAATAACTTTAACCAATTTCCACGTTTTGTAAAATAGGAATCGAGATATACGATAAAAATCTTGAACACACCAATTTACTTTTCAGTATGTGATTCTAATGATTGATTTGTATTAATACTATTTCTATCCAATGTTTATCTTTAGTTTATTTGACTCTTTCGAATAATAAGTTTCGTTAAAGTCAAATTTCAAGGGACATATAATGAGAATAATCTAAGGAGGAAATAGAATCAAATACTATACAATTGTATTGTTTCATGGTGCAACTTGAACAAATTCTTTTATACTCATACATGCTGACCTGCGTTATACCAATTTGCTGCCTTCCAGACTCACTCAATGATAAGTGATGCTCAATTAATTTGTCTAAATACAATCTTAGTTTTAACTGAAAGCTGATAACTTTTTTCTTAAGTAAACGCTATTTCCCAATATAACTGAAGCGAATTTCAATATATATCTTTGTTAGTAGTAAAATTGCTCTTCGTTTTCAGATTCTACAACGATACTTAATTAGATTATTTAATTTTAGTTCATTATATATATATATATATATATATATATTATATTTTTTGTATTTTTTAATCTTGATATATTACATATTTCTACAATTTTAATTGGATTTTTTATTATTGTTTTTTATCATGTTGAAGTAAATCATACGAAAGCTGTACTATGAAAAGTTATCCATGTAAACTGCTACACCATGTAATGCATATTACGTAATGTATATCACATGCAATGTATACTATATAAATTTCGCGCCCCAAAACTGATCGATTTAAACCTTCTCTAATAAATATTAGAGAAATTACAGTAATACTTTTTTTTTAAAAAAACTCGTTTTTTCCTTTTTTTACAACAAGAAAATGTTCCCATACAAGGATACAAGGTTGAATTCAAGGTGCATTTGTCTTTGAAATAGTGTACCTTAAAATCTCAAAAGTAAATCCCTTTTCAAAAAAAAACTATTTTTTAGTCAAAATTTACGCAGCAAACTTATTTTTTAAAAAAATTAGTTCTTCTAAATTAAAAGCAAATTAAGAAATGAGAATTTATACATTCTGAAAAATAAAAGAAGTATTATACATGAAATGATTAATCAAAATTTATAATTTTAAATGAGAAAAAAAAGGCATTCAAACTGAAAACAAAAAAATATTGAAAACATAGAAAGGGAAACACTGGTTTTGATATAAGTATAGTTATTTCAAGTAGTAAAATAAAATCATCTGATTTGCATTCGATTATAATAACAGCTATTCTCAATGGATTCTGCAATGAGAAATGTTTTGAAGCTTATTTTGTTATTCTATTTGATATTCAAATGTATTACTTCTACGTGAGGAGGTAATTATCGACCTAGAAAACAAAATATTATTACATATATCAGATAACAGGGTACGAATTTAATTTATAAGAATTAATAACAGGAAAACAAAAAATTAATCGCATAAAACTAGTTTTTAGCCGCGTTGTAAACGCGACGATTAACATTAAAGATATTAATCGTTGCAAGATAGTGAACAATTAACTATTCTATTCATTTGATTCCTTTGATATTAATCTTTTATTAAATTTGAGATACATTTAATGGAAAAATACATCTTAAAAATTTGCAATAAATAACACTTTTTTGAATTTATATGTTTAAATAAATATTTAAACTATTATATTTAATATGATAAAAATGTGCTCGTAAAAAGAAAAAATTGTTTTATATCTTAGACAGATTACCTGAGAAAAGCTATGTTGTAAGAAAATTTTCACTCAGTATTGAAGCAATATAAGCAGGTTATTTAAAACTGATCAATATTTAGAATTGGAAAGTGTACGGTCTTTATATTAATTTTAAATTTAAATTGAAACTTTTTAAAGGTTTGACCAAAAAATCAATATTTTCTTATGAATTTTTTTTAAAATTGTGACAAAATTTAATACTGTATATTCCGGCACTGCAGGTTAAATAAGTCGATGATCGAATTTTTTCTCGTTGATGTGATGTGGAAATTAGGAGAGGAGGTTCAAGCTCAGGTGTTTTCCTCGTCACTTGACCATGGTTCAAAATTAAGAAGTCCGTCGCCAAAAGCCCTCGAGTAGCTGAATAGTGCGACACTAATATACAATCTCTCGAAAAAGAATGGTTCAGAGTATAGAGCGAATGTAGCTAAAAAGCAAAAAATGCATTTTGAAAGTATAGGTATACGTTACACTCCGGAATATATGTAGTTATTTTTAACTCGAAATTAATCATAAAAACTTTCAAACAAAACTACTCGAAAAAAATTAATATAATCTTTCAGTGATAAATATAGTTGGAGCTAAATTTAATTTACTGGAATATATATAGATACATAAATTGATTTATGAGGGATGGTAAAAAGAAAAGTTTACAAGCTTCAGCATTTAAAAACTATATATTGTCGAGAAATTTGGTTTCCCCAGAGGGGAGACAAATGGCGCTAACTGTCATATCGGAGCTATTTGATCATTCGAAAAATTTGAATGAGATGGGTGGGAACTGTGGAAGAAAAGATCTCAGTTTAATTGAAAAAGGGTTACAAATTTTAGAAAATATAGACTGTAACGAAGAGCGTATATTTTCAACAAAATGAGTAACAATAATATCAGCATGCCACGAGAAAAGTTTGCGTAGCTACTGTGTAATAAAGATACATTTCAATTTATAAATAAACGTAATGCGCTATAGTAATTAGAGCGACTATTTTAAAAAGTATGATGCGCAACGTAAAACTTAATTAATATTTCTTACATAAATGTTTCCTATTTTCATATGCTTATAAGTCTTTTTAATTATTATTATATTTTAAACATTGTACACTTTTTGAAGCCTCATTCCTTTATTAATAAAGTGAAAAAATTCGAATTATTTCATTTTAATTCCAAAAAGTTATAGCTATTCGAAAATTGTTTATATTTTCAGCACCCGGGACGAAGTTAACACTCCTGAGACCCTATCAATCCCACCAATCGCGCCAGTTTGCGGTATTACTGTAATAAGAACACATGTTTTCCCCATTGCACCTAATAAAGTAACAGCAAAAATAGTTATATTAAACGGATAAATGGAAACCTCAAAAACAGAATTCTCAAAAACAAGGCTGTTGTGACATATCGAATTATCAGAGAATATGGTGACAATGTTAATTACTAGATAATGATAATATTTCATTTAGATAACTTTTTCCCTTTATTTAACATGTATAAAAGGCTGTTTACTACGTCTCAATAATAAAGCACGTCAATAGAAAGATCAATAGACAATAGAAAGATCAAAGGCATGAAATCAAATTAACTTTTTTGAAGATGCATTCTCTCACGAAAAACATAAATAAAAAGAATTATTCACGTGAACTAGCCTGTCTCGCATATTATATTACTTTTTTATTTTGTTTTTAAAAACAAAAATATAGTCTGCTGGAATGAGAACTCCTTTTGGTGGAACAGGAAACGCAGGTATAAATCGTCCTACTTATTTAAGTACCAGTTATTTTAAAAGGTTTTATTCACTGTTGATGTGGAAACCACAGCACCGCAGTTGATTTAGAACACGATGAAAAAAATTGAAAACTGTCTTTAATGATTTTTGGTAAATATATGAAAATGTATTCGTGGTTATATTAAATGAAATTATGTCAGTAAATTATTATACAACATATTTTTTAATTATAATTGTGTAAATAACAAAAATTCTGTTCCTTAAAGTAAATATTTAAGAATAAGATAGTAAGGAATCTATTCTTTTCAAACTGCTCATCGTAAAAGTTTAAAATTGCTCATAACATTAAAGAACTACATTTGTAAATAGTTTCTGGGGAGTTTTCTCGCATTTTTTAAATACAGTCGAACTTCTATTTAATGAAGTCACTAAACCCAGAAGAAAAGTTTATTATTTAAAAAAAATTTTAAATAGAGATTCATTTTTTAATAAAACCACGTAAATCAATATTTTAAATTCATAAACACTATATAATCTTAAAAAAGTAATTATTCGCACTTTTTTGCAAATTAATATATATATTTATTCAATTCCTACAATTAGTTCACAATCTCCATATATATATATCTTGTTCACACAAATTTTCAATCTTTAATTAAATACAATTTAATGCTTTCAATTGAGCTGAAATTTTATATACACGATTATTTTGAATAACAATACGGTAATTTAATTATAGTTAATAAATTTAATTGATTAAAACTAGTTATTCAAAGAATTACAGATACACCTACGTTGGCATCAGTTTTGGTGACTTAGCGTCCATTTTGGCGACTTGTGTCAAAACTTTAACAGGTTTTTCTTTCTAAAGCGCTCATTTGAGCTGAAATTTTTTATACATGATTATTTTGGGTGACAATACGACAATTTAGTTATAATTAATTAATTGACTGAAACTAATTATTTAAAGAATTACAGATATAGTCACGTTGGCTTCATTTTTAGCGACTTGAGCCAAAACTTTAAAAGATGTTTTTTCGTTTTACAGCATTCAGTTGAACTGAAATTTTATGCACATGATTGTTTTGGAAGACAATACGATACTTAAATGATAATTAATAATAATTAATTGTCACCTAATATTGTAATTCTGTCAGATGTATATACATATTTATATTAATAGTGATTATTTGATAAAAAGCAATTGAAATAAAAATTTTCTTTGTTAAACTAAGTAAAAATTGACTTTTGAAATGTTTTTTTATATTACTTGTTTTATAAATCTTACCCATCAAAAAGAAATCGGCAAGGAAAATAAAGTAAAAAATACTGTGTCGAAAAAAAATGCATTGAATTTTTATTATAAAAAATAATTTTATATTAAAATAAATAAATTTTAATGACATTGTCTAATTGTAAGCCTACAAGTAATTTCAAAAGCACATTATTTTATAACTATTAATTTTAAACGTACGATTCTTTATAACAAGTAATTTTGAGCATACATTACTACATGAGTCCTTAAATTTAATTGCTGATAAAATCTGTTAATTTTATTTGAGTTTTTTATTTGAAAATTATGTCAATTTTATTACTCTGGGTGAGTTAGGCACCTGGTAAAACCAGTTTAAGACCATTGATAAGCATAAAATGTGTTAAAGGAGAAAATAATTTTAACTGTCTGGAAATATTTTTAAAAAAGGGAGGGGAAAAATATAATTATAAGAGAAAAAGTTCATTAAATACAAAATGCGCTTCGCTATAAGAGGTTAATAATGGAATGTTCTTGGTTCCAGGGAAAAGTTTGCAAAATAGAGGCTCATAAAATGGAGGTCCGACTGTATATTGATTTTGCTTACGATAATCAAATCTAATCCTTCAAATTTACCTTTTTATGTTTTGTAGTTTTTATTGTTTTATGACATAATAAAAGATATCAAAGACAATAATTCATTAAAAATTAAAAATTTTATTTTTTAAAAAAATGTTTAGAAAACTGAGTTATTTTCAACAGCACTTAAAATTCAGGTACAGATATTTTAAATAGCGTGCTCATTTTGTAAAAACTATGTTAGGAAAAAACAAAAAAAATTTAAAAAATTCAAATTATTTTTTTTCCTTTGGTGAATGGAAAATTATTCCACTAAGAAGAAATTGCGATTATGAAAGCAGCTCAACAATAAGTTATAATAGGGTAGTTTTCACGCGCGCGCGCGAGAATAATAAAAACAATTTTTTTTCAAAATGGGGTGACATTCTGTAAATTGACATTTGATATAAATCTTTCACAATAGTATCTTACATTTTAAATTATTATTCTTAATGATTTCTGACTATTCCTAATTGTTCTTTTTAAGACATTAATGACATATAAATATGCATATTTATTTTTCATAACTTCTATTCTTTAAACTTTTAAATAGTGAATTGTTTTCATAGAATTGATTACTAGCCTTAATAGTTATTGGAACGCGTGAATGAGTTATTTCAAATTATCAAATTATATATAAGAAAAAAAACTAATATCAAAGAAAACGTAGAGTGACAAAAAGTATATTAAAAGTGCATTTTTTATCTGCTATATATAAATTAAATACTAATTATATGTTACAAACTAAGTACATTTTGATTAATTTCTTGAAGAATTCAAACATTGCATGAAACCGTTTACTGTATTAATCTCGAATATTATTAAGAGTTAAAATAAATATATATAATTCAAACTGCAAAATTGGAATTCAAGCATTATGTGATAGGCTTCAGATGAAATATGTTTATAATTATACGCTTTTTGAAAGTATGAAACGTGCTTTAAAAGTTAAACAATCGTCTTACTTTTTTATACATTTTTCTACAGTTACTTTTTGTATTTTTTCCTTAATGTATTTCAAGCTAACTAGTTTCAGCTTTTTTTTTATTGCACGATAGTTGTAATTTCCGATATTAGGTGAACACTGCGCTGAAAAATGTTAATGTGATTTTAGATTTTTAATCTACTTAAGGCATTGCTTCTCAAATTTAAATATTTGTGACTTAATTTTCAATCGTAATTATTGTCACGTGATGTACTTTGACGTTAAGGCAACAGTATACACTAACTATAAACCGTACAAATTATCAAGATACTGTTAAGTAATGAATATTTAAATAAAGTTACTTTTAAATAATAGGATAAGAGTATTATATGCTGCTTTTCCTTTCTAGTTTTTAAACTGGAACAGATTGCAAAAATATGCGACACGTATTTTATTTTTTGTTATGTCAGAATCTATTAGGTTTTGCTTCCTTTTAGTATATAAAGTAATATTTTTTTAAAAAATAATCTTTAATTTATGACATGCTCGCGTTCTCCACATAGTATAGTTATCAAGTCTCCTCCCGGGGAGGGGGGCATGTCCCACAATTTGAGAATCAATGAGTTAAGAAAACTGAGGAGATTTGGGAATTGCAATTGTTCCTATCAATTCAGATTTCTTTTAAAAATTCATAAATTTAAAGCTTTTAGTAAAAGTTTTTGATAGTGAAATTGATCAAACAATTGATTTTATCAAGTCTTTAAATAGCACTAAAATTATCGTTGTTGCTTTTGCATCTTAATAAGTCTAATCTTATTGCAAAAGGTAGTAAGAGTACATGGTTATTTTTTTATTACATGTACCTGTTTTTTGCTTCTTTTTTTTTTTGGCTACTCTTTCTCTGTATACCTGAATATAAAAAGATTTTCGTGGAAAGTCACACACACCCGAGAGAAATACACCACACAGTAAATAGAATATAAATTATTTTAATGTTCTTTGGACGGCCCGGTACCATTTGATCCATGGATCGGTACTGGTCTGCGGTCCAGGGGTTGGGAACCATTAATCTACAGTTTAAAGATAAAGGGGAAATTAAAGTAAAAAACTATTTTTATATGCTCGTTACTTCACTTCAAGGAGAATGACGTTCAAGTTTTTGAATTTTTTTATGGTAAAAAAAATCAAAATAACTTTCACTAAAAGGAATCGCTTGCACACTTGTCACTAATAATTACTTTTGTTTTTTTTATATCGTAGAAAAATAATTGTTAGAGTCCAAAATCATTTAACAATAATTACGCCTTTTCCGTTTTTTTCCGAAAATTCAATCTCTTCGCGACACAATTAAATTTTGAAATTTTTTCAAAATTATTTTTCTTTTTATTTCCATACCATATAACATCCTTTTCGTACAGACAATTTCTTATTTATAATAATTACTTTTCCCTTATGTAACGGCAATGGGAACCCTGATACACATAAACACACGCACACACATACCGGGTGGGCAAAAAGTCCGTAAAAATTTTAAAAATTCATAAAATCCGGAGAAATGAACGAAAAAAGAAACTGTTTGCAGGATCAACATTAGTATGTCACGGGATTTTTTTTAAGCTAGAAAAAAAATAATTCGAAAATCATCCGGTAGGTGGCGCTGATGTACGCAAATCAAAGAAACAATGCATACATAATGAACAGAAAACTTTCACAACTTCATTACACCACATGACCACCACCACAGGGGAGAAGACATTCCAGGCGAGTGACAAATCCAGCAACGGTAGAGTGCAACACGTCCGGATGCATGGAGGATACTTCTCAGCGGATCGCATCTTTCAGTTCCGACAGACTTGATGGACCGGATAGATACACGCGAGATTTCAAATATCCCCACAACCAGAAGTCTGCCGGTGTTAAATCTGGAGACCGAGGAGGCCATGAGTACCTGCAGCGCCTGCTAGATTCTGTCTTCCCCGAACGTCTGTATCAGGAATGCCTTAACCGGGTTAGCAGTGTGACTGGTTGCTCCATCCTGCATGAACATGACATTCGCAATCTGACCTCTTTGAATTAAACATGGCACGACAGTCTCCCGCCGAAGCGTTAGATAACGCTGAGCATTTACCGTTTCCGTTATCCATCCATTTACTGGGCACTGCGTTTCAAAGAAGAAGGGTCCTATGATAAATGAACCCGTGAAACCACACCATGCTGTCCCTTTTGGGGAATGCAATGGCTTCTGTGTGTACTCACGTGGATTAGAGGTCGCCCAAATGGGACAGTTATGGTTGTTAACGTCACCATGAAGCGAAAAATGAGCTTCATATGTCCACAAGATGTTAAAAACCCAGGGGGGATCCTGTTCCATTTTAGAGAAGGCCCACTTCGCAAATGCTTCCTTCTGTGCGGTATCTGCTGGCAAAAGCTCATGGCACGATTGCAATTTGTATGGGTACAGCTGGAGGATTCAACGAAGAATATTGCGGACAGATGATGGTGGTAAGCCCAATCGTCTGGCAGCTTCACGAGCACTGTTGGTCCCTGAAGCTGCTTCGGACGCAATCGCTTCCATTTCGACAGCAATGCAGGGTGCACGTGCTTCTTTCAAGCATGTTCGTCCGGCTCGTGCTCCATCCTCCAACTTTCTAGTTTCCTCAAAACGTTTAACAAACTTTAAGAGACCTGTAGGTGTTAAAGAGCCTTTTCCACTCTTCACATTTTTCTGAACTCGAAATTTACGCAAGGCAATGGTCGCTGATTCCTCGTTCATGTAAAATAACTTCACCAACAAAGCTTTATCCGGCGCACTGAGCATCCTTATTCACATTCACTGTATGTAATGAAGAAATGAATGTGGATTCAATGAGAGCAAAGGTTTATATAGCCGTCTAATTTGCATATTTACACCACAGGCGCTTGTAACAGCGCCACCTACTGGATGATTTTCGAACTATTTTTTTTCTAGCTTAAAAAAATCCCGTGACATACTAATGCTGATCCTGCAAACAGTTTTTTTTTCGTTCATTTCTCCGGATTTTATGAATTTTTAAAGTTTTTACGGACTTTTTGCCCACCCGGTACATCTAAATATCATGTACTTTTCCCATGCCCTCTTAGCACTCAGTAACATCAAAGCCACCCATTAGGAAATCTTACTTTGTTTCGTAGAAGTTTTGTAATTTCTTTTTACGAAACATATTTCAACAAATCCCTTTATTCTCGTAACTCTACTATCTCTGGAATGCCTTTCATGTATTGCATCCATTATTCTTCACCTCGCGTGATCATCAGGTATATCACCTATTAAGCAGTCAAACCACGAAGTTTTTGATTCAAAACTTTAAGGGTAAGCCAATTATCTATATGCAGCTCGAATTCGTTACATTGTAATCAATAATCATAGAGTAATTAAAGTGTTTGTGTTAGTGTGCCAATTCCAGTCTATGGAATAAATAGAACATTCTAGATAGCCACCTGATCCATGAAATAATGAGTGTAAATTAGGTAATAGCTGTAAAAGAATTATAGAATGCAATGTAAGAAAATAAATAGTACATTTTATTTTTAATCTTAAAAGACATCTAAGACTTCAGAATATAGCTCCAGTTTTTACATAAAATCATATTCGCATTACATAAGAATAAATGATAAATTGAAAGAACTGCGAATTGCCTTCCACTTCATTCCAATAAACATGCTAACAATAAATAGAATAATAATAAGATCTTAGGTCATTCGGTGTAAATTACATTAATGAGGAAATTTAAATTTATGTGCCGTAAGATATTGATAATTTTAATTGTATAAGCAAAATTTGTTTCGTTTTAAAGAGGAGCACTACTAATATATTACTAATGGTAATTTTTTTTTGTTAATGTGTCTTTGAATTTTATTATTCTTTTAGACTATAATAATTAATTATGTGAAAAGTATTAAATTTGGAAGTATAATGCTAAAAAGTCATCTATGAAGACAAACACTTTATACCAATATATAAAATGGACCAGAATTAAATTATTTAAAATGTTTCACCACGATTTAGAGCATACATTTCCTGAAAATAAAAGCATAAAAAAAGCAACGAGATGAAAATATAAATAATATTTAACATTTCTTGAGCTGATAAAGCATTACAATATCCCATCTAATGAAATTCTGTGCAAATTATTTATCCAATAACAAAGTTCTGTTTCATATTTAACTACTTCTAATCCTCTTTTGAAAGAGAATAACACAAGAGTTATATCAATTACACTTGCTTCTCTCATCTACGGATGCTTAACCACAAGAAATACTTAGTTATTGTACAGTTTTCTTGTAACTGGAAAAAAATATCCAAATTAAAACTGTTTTGCATTTAATATCTACTAATGCAGTTGAAATGATAAATACTATTATTGTATGTTAGATTATCATTTATCAAAGCAAAGAATTCATACTAATTACCACGTCTTATAACTATTATAGAGTTCTATTATTTACAAAAAATAGAATAAATTAAAAGCTGCGTTATAGTATTTACTTGTAAACATACATAACAGAACAGTGCAAGCTTCTTTAGAACCTTAATTTTAAAATTTATATTAAAGTATCCAAACACGTCGAAATGACCCAATTTGGTCAAAACACAAATTTATGTTTTGTATTTTACTGTATATTTCTATTTTTTGGTATTACAATGCATACTTTGTTTTGCTTCGACGCTACCTAGAGGTCAAGTTGCAATCGATTTTATAAAATTAGAAAACTGGAATTGTGTATTTAATCCACCAGGAGTGGACATTTTAAAATTGTTCCAAATTTATCATGACGAATCTGATAACTCAAAATATTTTAAACGTATTTCTATAAAACTTTTTTAACCTGATATTTATATTATTTTCTAGAGAATATAGTAAAACATTTATTGTACAAATATTTTTTGAATTATGGCCTGTTACTTAAATAATGGTCTCATAAAGAACGTCCCATTTCCTATAATCTTTACTCAATAAGCTCTAATTTTTTTTTAAATTTTAATAAAACATTAAGATTTTAGTACATTTTTTAGATAAATGCATCTTATTTGTTTTAGTAATACTTTTATTGCTATAAGTTTATTACTTCATTTCCTCATTGCTTTGAAGTCTTTCAAAAATATTGCTAAAATTTCACTTATGACAGTGGCTTTTGTAAAATTCAGATATTTTTTTAAAAAATATCATTAGTTAAATAGCAGTAGTTATATTGGTATTGATTCGTAAAAAAAGGATTTATAATGTTTTAGTAAGCTGTTATTTTTTTAAAAAATATTCATAACGTGTTCAGATACCTTAAATAAATCTCTCATAAGATTGACCATTTCATAGAAGTAACTTTTAAAAATGTGATATGCATATATATATATATATATATATATATATATATATATATATATATATATATATATCTTGTTATATTTCTATTTCCAGCTTTGCTTTATTAGATTTATGGAAATTTAGTATATGATTGTGTGTGTGGTGGGGATTTATATAAAAAAGAAAAAGAGAGAGAGACAGAGCAGAGAAGGCTAATTTAAATACTAAAATTTCTCCGCACACGCACCGTGATTTGGTAGAATTTAATTCTATGCACACGCAGATGAAATCGATTAATATTTATGATAAACATTTCTGTAAAATATTCAGCGAAACATCATTAAACAAGATTAAAACACTGCCAAACCAAAACAAATGACATTGCAACTTCCTAGAAGTGCCTTAATCTTCAAGTTTAGTCATGATGCGATAAGAGAGAAAGAAAATGAATGATTTACCTCGTTTTGAGGCATTTCCTCAAGTTTTCATGTCACTTTTGTCTTTTTATGAGGAAGTACGCATTCTTTACACCCCAGTCCTTTCTTCCATTTCCGGCTACCTGGAAATTCTTGACAACTATACCGAATCTTATTTTTTTATTTCTACTAAAAACAAAAATGATTCTACGGCACCCCTAGGCGAAATTTCTCATGCGGAAAATGAGCGTGATTAGATTTTTTAGAAGTGGTTAGAAATTTCTGACAAATGGCAATTTTCACTTTTTTTTTCAAGAGCAAATCGTAACTTAGGGGTGATAACAGCAGTTGAAAGGAAACTGATAATATATATATATATATATGTATAATTGGTTTCCATTTTTTTCTTTTTTGAAGGAGAGTTCGGTTATAATGATTAAAGTGTGCGAGCTCCTTTCTTTTAAGTTGGCAATTACTTAAGATTGTTGCCTTGCGAAATATATTTTATTGTTCGAAAAGATCATATGTGTTCCAATCAGTTAACAGGTTTTATCCAAAAAAATTTCAATTTTCAATCTAAATGCAAAAAAAAAAAAATGCACTAGTGACTATAGAAGTAAGAATAATTTAATGATAATTACATGCCATATTTACAATTGGTATTTTTTTCGTTTTGAAAAAATAAGTGTGTGTGTGTGTGTGTGTGTGTGTGTGTGTGTGTGTGTGTGTGTGTGTGTGTGTGTGTGTGTGTGTGTGTGTGTGTGTGTGTGTGTGTGTGTGTGTGTGTGTGTGTGTGTGTGTGTGTGTGTGTGTGTGTGTGTGTGTGTGTGTGTGTGTGTGTGTGTGTGTGTGTGTGTGTGTGTGTGTGTGTGTGTGTGTGTGTGTGTGTGTGTGTAATATAAAAAAAAAAATTATAAGTCAATTCCTACTTAGATCAGCTAAGAAAAATTTTATTTTAGTTACCTTTTATTAAATAGTTACAATTAATATAAATATATATATATACATAGGACAGAATCACAGCATTAAGTGGTAATTATTTTTTATTAACTATCATTAAAGTATCGTATTGTCATCCAAAACAATCCTGTACATAAATTTCAGTGCCACTGAATACTTTAACACGTGAGAAAAAAACCTTTTGACACAAGTCGCCAAAAATGATGCCAACGTGGTTGTATTTATAATTCTTTAAATAATTTTTTTAATCAATTAATTTTTTTAATTATTATTATACTATTGTATTACCATCCAATATAAACCTGTATATAAAATTTCAGCTCAATTGAGCGCATTAAAATTTATTTTATTAACGATTAAAAATCCCACCAAGATAAATAAATGAATACATAAATAAATATATAGAGATTGTGAGCTAATAGTAGAAATTGCAAAAACTAGAAAAACATTCCAACTATTTACGCTCAAACTTAAATTTTGTATTTTTATTGAAAAATACCAATTATTTAGTAGTACAGAATTTTATATTAAAAAAAGTTACATTTAAATCTACTTTCTTTATAGTTTTTTACAAGATAGATACTTTTTATTATGAAAAATAAAATTTTAATTACTAATTTTATTAAAACAATATAAGAATATTTAAATAATGTTACATTCTTAATTTGAATTTGGCTCTTATTTTTTGACTGAGTTTAAAATAATTGTTCTCAATTTTTATTTCAAAATAAAGCCCGATGAATTTTCGGTTCCATTTTTTTAAATAATTTTTCTTTTTTTTAAAAAAATTATTGTTATATTACTCAGAGTAGGTGAGTGAGCTACTCGAGTGTTTTTGAAGACGGACCTCGTAGTTTTGAACCAAGGTCAAGTGATGAGGACGACAGGTGAGCTAGCCCCCCGCTCACCTAACTACCACACCACATAAACAGGAGGACGTTTGAGCTATCGACAGACTTAACGTGCAACGCTCCCCTACACGACGGGTCTTCAGCGGCACTGGGCTCGAACTCATGACACGTCTGCCATGAGTCCGACACCTTGACAACAAGGCTACAGCGGCCACATTATTACTCTGAAAGGAACGTCCTAATTTGTTTCCTTAAAATAATATAGCTATTCATCTTCTGTAATATTTTTAACTTTTATTATGAAATGCGTGCGTTTTTTATAAATACGTTTTTAAAAAAATAGTGTAAGCGAGTGTTTATTAACGTCGTGCTGCAGGAAATATTGTGGTGATGGACCTCGCAATTCTGAAACTTGGTCAAGTGACGAGGACGTCACTTGGACGTGGCCCAGCTTCAAACTATCACACGAAGAGGAGGACTTTGGGCCTATACAGATTTAATATGCGACATACCCTCTACATGACGGATCTTCATTGGTACTAGAGCTCGAACTGAAAACACGTTGACCAAGAGCTCGGACCATGACCCCGAGGCTGAGAAGACTGCTTTAAAACTAAGAATTAATTGAAATATGACTTAATTCTCATTTATTCAAGCTATAATATAGAGAAAAAAAGTGTTTTAAGGTTTTAAATTTTATATCTGCTCTATCTTTGTTTTTTCATATTAACTGCTGTTCTATTAAAATATTTCTCTCAGAGCTTCACATTTAAAAAAATTTTAAAGAAAAAGACTTAAATGCATCTAACGAGTTTCTTCATGAGTTATATAATTATTATTTTTTAAAGATTTATAAATCTCATATTTTTGCTTACAAAATAATATTTGCTAATTTCTGAAAAGGGGGGGGGTGCTTAAAATATTTCTACAGTTATTTATTTCAATATCTATATTATTTTAGAAATATTGTAAATAATTAAGTTAAAACCAAACAAAAAATTCTATTAATATTTAACCAAACACGTAAACAAAAAATATATATTTGGTGTAATTATGATCTCCTTACCAGTTATTAGAAAAACTGATTATATTTTTATTAAAAAAATTTGTGAGAAAGAACAAGGCTATCAATAGTTTCTGAAAAAAAACTACATTCATAAAATATTTAATAAAGGGTGTTTTTTTTAGAGGTATATAACTTTAAATTGCAATAAAACAACGATGTATTATTCGATTGACATGAATTTTTTTTATTCGAAAGATAATCTTGTGGCATTACATTTTAAATATGATTTCTGACATAGGACTGCCACGGCTGGCTCGGATGTAGTCCAATCTGGACGTCCAATTTTCTATGACTTTTTCCAACATTTCTGGCTGTATATCGGCAATAACACGGCGAATGTTGTCTTCCAGCGTTTGTGGCTTATCCGCATAGACCAATGACTTTACATAGCCTCACAAAAAATAGTCTAGCGGTGTTAAATCACAAGATCTTGGAGGCCAATTCACAGGTCCAAAACGTGAAATTAGGCGGTCACCAAACGTGTCTTTCAATAATTCGATTGTGGCACGAGCTGTGTAACATGTTGCGCCGTCTTGTTGGAACCACGGCTCCTGGACATCATGATTGTTCAATTCAGGATTCAAAAGGTTAGTAATCATGGCTCTATACCGATCACCATTAACTGTAACGTTGTGGCCTTCATCGTTTTTGAAGGATTCCACCAGCCCATAAAGCGCACCAAACAGTCAATTTTACTGGATGTAATGGTGTTTCGACATACACTTGTGGATTAGCTTCACTCCAAATGCGGCAGTTTTGTTTGTTGACGTAGCCATTCAACCAGAAGTGCGCTTCATCGCTAAACAAAATTCGCTTATGAAAATCGGGAACAACGGCAATCTCGTTTTGGGCCCATTCGACGAATCTACGTCTTGCTTGATGATCGTTTTGATGAATTGCCAAACCAAACTGAGAATAAATCACTTGACAGCTGTTAAATAGGTCGCCATCTTGGAAAGTAATGCCAACTTAAACTTCTATACCTGGAAAAAAAACACTCTTTATAAACTTGTATTTAATCGACCGAAATTAAACCTCGTGTCCACAACCGTAGAATTTAACCAAACTTAATAATGTTAGCCAATTTATTACAAATGCAAAAATTTGCTTTTAACGTGTTATTTGTTGAAGCATAGCATAAAAGACAATTAACTTAATATCCAGCATAATGACGTTTGGAAGCCTAAATGAAAAATCGTTTCGTACAATTGTCTTGTGAATAAAATCTGCAACACCTTCTGTTGGTTACAGTTACAGGGAAATATAAGCAACTTATTAGGTCTTTGAAAGTTACATTTTTTTCATTTATTATTGATGCTATTCCTAATTATTATATATTATTACTCTGACAGAATATGGATAATATTATTACTAAAACATTATTAGTTTTATTTTTGAAGGTAAACTTAGGCTATTTTTATCCAAGATACTGCACCCACGTATAAGTTTTCAAACATGGACGTAGTAGTGAAGCAATTAACATCTTCCTTAGGGAAATGACCTATTTTGTATCGATCAAAATATAAATAAACGTCTTTTCATCTTCCTACCTTTCAAAAAACATTTTTTAATATCATTCTTTCTGTATCTTTCAGAAGTAGAAGTATCAATAAACTACCTACAAACATTTCTTTTCAAGCATATTTTATTAAGCAATGATTTGAAAATAATCATAATTAAGATATTTCTGATATCATTTAACTATCAATCACAGAATTCATAAACCTAAATATTTGATGCTTAAAATTAAGGAAAGCTTTTTCTTTGTACTGGTTGTTTTTAGAGATAACATTTCAAAAGCTGTGAGTGAATAGGAAAAAGTAAAAATGTAATTATTTTTATCCCTTAACGCACTTATTTTGGGTGAAAATGGCAAAAAAATCATTTTTTTTTACTAAGAAAAACACATTTTAGAGTTTTGTTTTGAACAAAAATAGAAAATCAATCAAAATTTTTATTTTAATTTTGGATTTCGATCCGAATTTAACATTATATAGAGCCGAATATTACATTTTTACTCGTTCATCGGCTTTTACTGTCTTTCTTTTCAACCTGCTGCTTTGAAAATAACATATTTGATTCAATAATCACATTTTTATATATTTTTCAACAAAAATAGTAATAATAGTAGTATTAATTTTTAAAAATTATTCAAAATTTCCTTTTGGTGATATATTTGGAAGCAAGGTAAAGCACATAGCCCAACATCGCAAATACTACATATATAACGACTATTTTATTTTCCTTTGCTATCTCATTTAGCACAATGCAGCGTAGTGTAGAGATACACAACGTGCGACCCGAGGGCCACATGCAGCCCACCGAGATTTTTAAGTGGCCCGGTCATGATCCAATGCTCTGAGAAATTATTTTACTTAAGTCAATGCATTAAAAATTTAGTGGGAAATTCTTTGACAAGAAATCAAATGTATCAATTTTGCTTTTTTGTTGGAGATGTACAGCTGAGAATTGATATTCTTTTTTCTATTTGTAACGATTACGGTTAGTGATAACAGGCAACAGTGGATTAACGACAATTTTATGGATAGAACTAATTTTGAACAATCCTTCATACCTTAAAAATACTCGAATGATTTGGAGGTTGACGGTTGTGCAGTGAAAAACAAAAAATGGATCAATACTAGTTTGAATTGTCACGAAAGTGCAGTATTTAAAAAAATACCAATAAACAGGAATTATTTAATGACATTTTTCTTCTTTCAAGAGATGATAAATAGGCTCTATTGAATATTCTTTATTACAGCAAAAGAAAGTGTTTCGTCAATGGTAATGTCACAGTATTAACAAAGAAGTTTGTTATGTTTTTGGTAATCATACGAAACCGTTTACTGATGCAAAAATTGTGAAGGAGGGCTTCTTAAATTCTTTTAATTTAGTGTTAGTGGCAAAAATAAAAAATGAAAAAATAATTAAAAAAGCAAAAAAAAGAGTTAAAATATTTTGATCAATTTTTCATCTCTTAAATTTCCAGTGTTATCTTGGTCTTAAACCTTTCTACCCCCCCTTTTTAATCTCACGTTGCGGCCCGCGTGAAGGGGCTGACATACACTGGTGTGCAAAAATTAAGGACGAAGTCGAGAAATTAGCATATCAGCTGAACGAAGAGGCAGAGCGGACAGAAAGACCAATCAGGAGATTAAGTAAGGTGATGTACGGTAGCACATGCGCAGATATGCAGGTAGACGTAATGGGGGAGTGTCCGAGTAGTATAAAGCATGTTGTCGGTGTAAGATCAGTATTTCTGGCTAAGAGATTGCACGCCGTATAGCAGTTAAAATCACACCGAGTTGCTGCCTCAGCGAGAAATGGCGAATAATCAATCTGTTAGACGACATCTGGATGCTTATACCCGAAGTCGAATCATTGGGAGGTTGGAGGAAGGCCGCAGTGTGACAAGTGTGGCTGCAGAGTTCGGAATGGCTCACAGCATCGTTTCACGACTTTGGAGACAATTTCAAACTACAGGAACAGCTATCCGGGGGTTCAGTAGTGGTCGTCCACGAGGAACCACACCCGCAGATGACCGGTACATTGTCTTACAGGTCAGAAGAAACAGGCGGCAGACAGCGGGAGAAATCGCTAGACACACGACACAGGCGACTGGACGACCGATATCGCGTTTTACCGTGGCCAGAAGACTGCACCGTGGTGGTCTGTTTGCACGACGCCTTGTACGGTGTGTACCTTTAACGCCTGCCCATCGGAGAAGGCGTTCTCTGTGGTGCCGGGAACACCGGAATTGGAGAGACAATGAATGGGGACGAGTACTCTTTACAGATGACAGCAGATTCAGTTTGAGAAGCATACTCATCTGGAGAGAGAGGGGTAGCCGCAATCATCCCTCGAACATTATTAAAAGGGACAGGTATGGAGGTCGCGGTGTTCTCGTTTGGGGAGGCATCATGCTTGGTAGTCGTACAGACCTTCACATCTTCGACGCAGGTTCAATCAACGAGACCCGTTATTGTAACGAGATTCTTCTTCCATATGTGCGTCTTTTTAGAGGCGCTATGGGTCTGCAGTTCCTTTTCATGGACGACAATGCACCATGTCATCGCACAATAGCTGCCGAACAGCTCTTAGAGAGTGAGGATATTGAACGTATGGATCGGCCGGCATGATCTCCGGATCTCAATCCCATCGAGCATGTATGGGATTTTCTAGGCAGACGCTTGGCAGCTCGTACCTTACCACTAGTAACGATTCGGGAGCTTCGATTGGCGCTGCAAGACGAATGGGCAGCAATGCGTCAACAACACATTGACACCCTCATTCTCAGCATGGGCACAAGCTGTGAAACCTGCCTAGCAGTCAGGGAAGATCATATCCCCTACTAAAGACCGGATGTTTCTTGCTGGACACCCATCACAGGGATGTTTCGGCCTTCAGTCGCATTGCGCTCCATGCTACTTTTTCAATAAAGCTTCTTTTTATCCCTCTGATTTCTCTTTTAGTAAGTGTTGCTTACATTACACATGTCCTTACGTATTGGTGATCTTACGGTATTAAATGTGTTGATTTGGAAAGCTTTTGTACAAAGTTATATTGAAAAAATCGTCTCGTCCTTAATTTTTGCACACCAGTGTATGTATGCGTCCCGCATAAAATGGCTGGCGTATGTATGCGGCACAGAAAAAAAAGGTTGAGTACCCCTCGTGTAGTGCCTTGTGGGAGCTTCTTTTTTTCTTCTTGATGTTGATGGAACAAAACTGGGAAAATATGACGTTCCCCGTTAATCGTAGAGTTCTAGAAGATTTAGTTTGCCAGTTTTTTTTTATATTTGTATCACTATAACTTTATATATATATATATATATATATATATATATATATATATATATATATATATATATATATATATATATATATATATATATATATATATATATATATATTTCTTCTAATTTGTGTTTCAAATATATAAATTTCTTTTTCCCTTTAATTTTTTATACAGAATATATGCGTTTCAATGCTGATATCTAGCAAATATGAAAGGATACTTTTTTATAATATTCCTCTAAAGTTGCTTTATCCTTTATTTTAAATTATGAAAACACGAAGACGAATTGCGGTCAGTCTCACGAGTGTAGTCGGCAATCGCTTATATTCGAGTCTGAAAATTACAGCAACATAAAATACAACTCCACTCGAATTATCTCGATTGCATACAGTTTTGCTAGTTTAATACGATCGAACTAACTCGATCACGCGCTTTGAGGGTACTAATATTATTTATTAAGAATTTCAGTTGCCAAAACTTCAGAATCATTCCAGTCCACTTATGCATCAGAAAAGATTTTTCAGACGAAAAAAAAAGGAAGGTGTTTAACACTCTGGATTGCTGAAAGGGATCATTTTGACTGCTTTTTAATCTGAATTAAAAAAAACAATGATGCATATAAAAACACAATTTCTGAGACTTTTTTTAAAATTTTTATTTTCCAAGTAAAGTAAAAAATTTTTATTGTTAATATTTACTAATAACTTGTTAATATAAAAAAATATTAAAAATAAATATTAAACAAATTTATTTACACATTCGTTATTCTTTCACAATGCAGTCAATTTGACTGCTTTTGAGCTATATAGGTTATACTAAGTTTCAGTTTTTCTAGTGTTAAGAACAAAACTTTGAAAAAAAAAACAATTACATGTACCTCAAATACACATCCGATTACAAACTTTCGATGGAAATTGGCACTTGTCAACTTCTTTAAAGTCAAGGATCTCTAGTGGCTTCTCGAAAATGCTAATATCAATGTTACAAAAAAACGGTTATGTTGTTGACCTTGAATGAGTTGTCAATGTTTTTGTACCATGCTTTATTTCCATCAAGTCAAGAAGCCGTACGCTGAATATTTTTATACCTTATTTTATCCATTTTCATTACTGTTATTATCGTGACAAGAATATAAATGAATCTAACTAGACGAGTTCTTTTCTTATCAATAAATTGTAGCATCAAAACAGTTTACATGACAATGATTATAGCAAAATTATTCGATTCTATAGCATATTATTTAATCTTGATACTGTTATTTAATACTTTAAATATTTTCGTTCAATTTTGTATGTAAGGTAGTTCTCAAATAATCTCAGACAATATTTAAATTGTTCATGCTTGAATAATCGTGGCATGAATGTTTATCGACATTTAAATCAAGTTGATAAAGTGCAACCTGGAAATAATATTCTGTTACAGTCTGTTAACAAACATCTTAACCTTTTTTAAATTACAACGGCTTCTATCTATTTTTTGGAGAGATCAACACTCATATTACTGCAAAAGTTTTACAAATGATTTAAATCTAGTGATATCGAGTAATAATTTGTTAGTTTACAGGATTTATTTTAATAAAGTTTATAAATTTTTCTCTCTTTGTATATATGTTACGATAATTTATAAAATTACAATCTTTTTATACTTGTTTACGCTTACTACAAATTTTGTTAACTATTTCTGAAGTAAAAATATAAAACAAGTTATTTTTATCTAAAATTAATTAAATAACTTTTTCCACTAAAGAAAATTAAAATAATTCCATGTTGGCTGTTTTCGCTAGTAATTTTCAATTAAAAAAAGTTATCGTCTGTTTTTATTAATTCTGAATAACATTGACAATGACAGTAAAAAAGTTAAAATGGACTTTTTTCAATAGACATTTTAATTAGAAAGAAAAATTAATGCGAACAAAAAAAACATTTAAAAAAATGATTTTCCAAATTTTTTTTTCATAGTGATTATCATTTGTAACTTTATAATATTTTATTTCTTTACTGACGATGGAAGTACATTATATAGCACAATAATGTTATTTTTCAATCAATTATATTTTGTTTGTTGATAAACAGTTCATCGCATAGAAGCAAAAAATTAATTCCATTTATTCGAATATGCATGCTATATTGTATCAAAAATAGATATATTCTTGTGAAATAATTATCAATGGGATCTCATTCAATTAAAGTAATACAAGAAAATTGGAAAGACTTCCTTTCTCCCACATTTGTTTGATAAATCTCAGAAAAAAATTCATCTGAAATAATCAGATAAAGTAAATTAATTAAACACCACTTTTTCTTGCTTGCTCATTATCGCTTTTATTATGTGCTAAATCAATAAACCGTGGGTCACGATCTGCTATTAGCTCTTGGGAACATTTTGGTAGATTGCGTTCATGATAATATTATTAAAAATAAGTACTGAAACTCAGATAAGCTCACAGATGAATATTTTTATAACTGTATTCGAATGGTAATCATTATCAACTCTCATGACATAAAAATTAGTTCCACATTTCTTATTTATCCTATTAAGTCTGATAAAAAAATTTTGTTATTACATTTGTTATTTATTACTTACTACACTTCAATTTCTTGCTTATGTATAATCCAATATTGGTTTCTTTTTCAATTCCAACTATTAGCTCACAATCTCTATATATTTATTTGTTTATTTATTTATCTTGGTGGAATTTTCAATCATTAATAAAATACATATTAAAGAGCTCAACTGGGCTGGAATTTTATGCACATGATTGTTTTGGATGACAAAACCATAATTTAATTATAATTAATAAAAATTGATTGATTAAAACTAACTTTTTAATTAATTACAAATACACCTATGTTGGCATCATTTTTGGCGACTTGTGTCAAAACTTGAAAAGGATTTTTCTCACGTTTTAAAGCATTCAGTTGAACTGAAATTTTACATAAACGATTGTTTTGGATGACAATACGATACTTTAATAATATCTAATAAAAACAAATTACCACTTATTGCTGCGATTCTGTTCTATATATATATATATATATATATATATATATATATATATATATATATATATATATATATATAATATTAATATTAATTTAATTGTAACTATTTAATAAAAAAGTAGCTAAAATAAAAATTTTCTTTGTTGATTTAAGTAGGAATTGACTTAAAGTTTTTTATACTACTTGTTTTAAAACAATTCAATTAAAACTAATTTCCTATATGCTAGTAATGTAAGCTTAAGGTATTCGACTAGGTCTAAAAGTGCTTTTTAGGTGTTTGTTGTTTGGTGTTGTTTGGGTCATTAGGGAAAAAAGGAATTAATTATTGAGTAAGAAGGACTAATACATAAAACTAGAGAGTTTTTAAGTTCTTTTTATAACATTTACTTTATCTAACTAATAAAAATATTTTTTAATTCGTTTTTTGAAGAATGAACTTTTCATGATAATTTGTGCACTAAAAACGGGAATCAGATGGAATGAAACTTATGACATGTATGATATGAGCCCTTCAGAGTGTAACAAATCGCAGTTTTTAAGACGGCTACATTTAATAACATTTTACAGCCATTTTTAGATTAGCACATGCAGTAATTTTGGCGAAAAATCATGATTATCAAATTTAAATGCTAATAAAATATTTATTTCTTAATATATTTTTTATCCTGCAGTTTGTGACACTTCAAAGAGATCAAGAAGTATATCTCTCTCTCAATGACGTTAAAATTTCATAATAGGCAATTTATTTTTATTTATCACGTTTTTCTTTGCTTAAAAAATTTGGCTAAATTTTCCTAAAAATATTTTTTTTCAAAAAAATAGGTGATACATGTTAGTTATTTAATAGTTATGACTTTTTAAGCATATCTACGTTCTTTAAAACAGTAAAATTATTCAGAAAATGAATTTTAGAAAATTTTATCTCCGAACCTAGTTGGATACCTTAAAGGCAATTAACAAATGTAAATTTTTAAAAAATGCGTAGTTGCTTAGGCTAGCAGCTAATAGTAGGATTTAAAAACAATAGCTCAGAAGTTACATAAATTTGGCGACCACTGTGCTAGAAGAATGTCTTATTTTTATAATACGTTAACATATATATTATATTTCTAAGAAATTTTTCCCGTATTTTTAAAGAATAGCCTTTGCATTTTGAGTTTTTCTTTCTTTTTTTGTATTCTTTTTACAATTTTGTATTCGTTTCTATTTCTGTAGGATCATTTGCTGCAGATCTGAGTTTTCAATACCAGGAATACAGAAATAATTTAAAATGCCTACAGACAGCCCATCTCCTGTAGTGATACCAGAAAAGTTTTCAGTGGATGCTAGTGATTCACAGAAAAACGCTAAATTACCAAATAAAGAAAAGCAATGTGATGACAGATCAGATTACCTCTCTTACGATTTGGGGTACTTGACGGAAGAAATCAAGCAAATGGCGGAAAGGGAGCTGGGAGAAACAGATGAACGTAAGGAAGCTGCTCTTAAGAAATTCAGGAAATTAATTGCAGGTAAGAATCTTGGAAATCAATAAAAAGTAATATTATCAAGTAAATTAGATTCTACATATTTCCACACATCAAAAATAAATTAATGAAATATTTCCATGAGCATTGATTAAAAAAATATTTTACCAAAGTTCTTCAAATGAAATAAACCCGCAAAAATTGCTTAACATTTTTCAACTAAAATTATAGTAATAACGAATACAGTATACACGATCAGATTATGAGGTTTACGAATGCGTTAGTACTCCAACTAACCACTTTTAACCTCAACTTATTTAATTTTTACAGGCAAAGTTTTGCAAGGAGCAATTTTAGTCACATAAGGGCTATTTTATTGAAAAAATAATAATTTCGAATAAAAAATTTTTAAAAAGGTTTCATTTGTATAATAAAATTTATTGTTGGTGAAAGGAAACGTGATTTGTAACATAAAAACAGAAGTGAAAAATGAATTGAAAAGGCTAAAATGTACGTGTACGCTTTATTTTGAACTATGTAATTAAATCAGCCTAGAAATTAATTACAGAACTAGCTATTGGTTAAAGATGTTAACTTGAGTTTTAAGTTATATAGGGTGCCTAGCCTGATACATTTACCTAATTTTTTTACTTCAATACAAACACGAGCTTAGAAACCCAATTTTTTAAGGTGCAGCAGCTTGTTATTCTTCTAGGCAATCTTTAATGAATTTGGATTCATGGAGGTTTTGAATTCCTAATCAACCAACAGTGAAAATTACAACCTCACGCACACATCACCAGATTATTATTGTCATCTCAATAAAATAAATTAAGTTCACTTACTTAAGAGTATAGCATTAAACTAGTTAGGGTATCCGACTACTTGCGACAACTTTTTTTTTTTTGAAAAATATAGATGGTGGATTGTTTTGTGATTTTTCGATTTATTTAGTATATTTCATGGAAAAAAATCCTAAAATTGAAAACAGAAAAAAAAATTTTTATTATTAAAATGGGCAAAAACTGGTAAAAATGTACAAAAAATTACATTAACGAGCCCCACACTGTAAAAAGTTTTATGAGCAAATTCTCAATTTAGATGAGTCACTTTGATATTCATTTTTGAAATGACCTCCAGGATAAGAGATGTTTTAATTATTACAAAAACTAGAGCACTTTATCTTAGTGATTACATGAAATTTCTTAAATAAGCAGTGGCTATATTCACATAAAGGACTGTAAATTGTGGAATAAAAAAGTGGTTGATAAATCTGAATGTCAAACCACTTCTACTGTTATACAGAACATACACAACAAATTTCAGCAAATTATATTCAAAACCTTTGAGCAATCACTGTCCGGCGTTTGAGCTTTTCGAAAGAAAAAACACATTCCGAGTAAAACGCATTTTAAAGTTTGGTATCTTGAGTAAAGTTAAGGCATCTGCTTTTACTAAAACACTTGTATTTTTTGTTCTAGTGAATGGAAAATAAAACACTTGGTACTTTTATTAAGCTAATAAGATGGTCTTTAAAATAAAATCATAAAGTATTGTCAATTTTTGAAAAGAATCATGATTTTAGGATAATCGGATACCTTAAATGTTCTATAAATACAGCAAAGCAATATAACATTAAAAGATAAAATAGCATTGAAATTGTTTTGCCAAGCATGATAACTAGTGTTGAAACCATAAGCCACAAAGACATTTTTCGGCATAAAGCCATGATATTGTATAGAGGGGCTTTTGTGATTCATATGATAATATCAGAACATGTCATTGAAGGTGCCGTAAGGGCACACGAAATGCGCTGAGTCATGCATGCACAATGCATTGCAATTTAAAAAAGAAGGAAAGGCGCATTTATAAACATTCACTTCATGTGAAAGTGAGATTGTACGTGCAAAAGTTACAAGGAACCATCAAGATACTTTTAGACAAGTTAGAATGATCGGAAAACTTAAAAGGGGCTGTAGTTTGATAAGTGTTATTCAAGATTCTGTAATCGATGAAAGTGTTGTATCATAATCTTGTAAAGCCTTCTACAATACACTTGTAAAATTTGATAATGGTGGCCAACTAAAAGAAGTGATGACCAATGTATCATCACGCAAGCAAAAAGAGCCTGAAACCTAGCAGAGATTAAAACATTGCTGCTCAGATGCTTTTTACGTCAATCAGAATTCAGATGTTCCGATTTATTGTTGCTAGATGCCTTTATAAAAGCGGCTTGTTTTCCCGCCATTCTGTACACTATGTTCCATTGATTGCAGCGCATCGATGACGCTGCTTTTTTTTCGTGGTGCACCGAACATTAATACTGTACTCCTCATTAATATAGTCCCATCCTCATACCAATGAGAGTCATTTTAGTTTTATAAACGATTATTGGCAATTGTTGATATAGATACAGGTGTGGATACATTTTCATCCCACTACTTTCAGTGAGAGAGAAGTTGAGGTGCTTTCGGTGGACTTGTGTGGGAAGGTATTATGGAGAACGGACAAATAGACCATATTCTCGACAGAAGTTCACTCACCAGAGATCCTTGATGAAGTTGTCCTCCAAACGTGCGTCTGTTCCAAGATACATTTGGTCAAGTCTTTATTTTTATAGAGGACGATGCATAACCACACGTCTCTTGCTGCTCAGAAGTTTCTAGAAGGCATCCTTCTTCGTAAAGATATGTGTAGAATGGATCTCTGCCAGGGTACTCCGCTATTTTAAATTTCATTGAATAAATGGGAGAAGATTTGATAAGAAGCCTTGAGAAGAATTATTATTTTCTCCGTAGAATAACAAACAACTGGCACAGATACTCATTGAGGAATGAGATCTCTAACCTTCAAAGCTATTGGATAATCTGGAGTTGAATATTAACACTGACTGTCCCATGTAAACATTACAGTTAGTCATATCCCTTACAAAAGAACTTCGGTTTATTGTTTTCCATCTTGTCCAGACAGCGTTACGTTCCGTGCTAACGCCTTTCTGTCAATAAAAGCTTTTTTTCCCCTTCGTTCCATGCCGAATGCCTCCTATTCACTTTTTTGATCCTGCGTTTTCTTCATTCTTAAAATATTAAAATATATCTCTGTAGAATGAATTTCATGTCTCTCAGTTAACTTTTTGCCGGAATGTAACGAAATGGGAAAAGATGTTTAAGTTTTGCGTATTAGTGTGTTGTCAAAATATAACATATATAAATATATAAATATCTTATTGGTTGTTTTAATGATAAGAAATTAAATTAATAGTACATCAGTAAAAAATTTTCATAGATGTTTCATATTTTATTACCAAATAAATTCACTAAAATCTTATTTCTTCTTTTTCATATTGAATTCATCTCAAGAGTTGAAAACTTGAATCAAACTTTTATTTGACAAAGAAAACTTTTTAATTGAGATTAAAATGTAAGATATTAAATCATGTAGAAAAAAATGTATGTAGAAAACTACGTGTAGAAAAAATGTATGTAGAAAACTACATGTGTAGAAAAAAATATATGTAGAAAACTATATGTGTAGAAATAAATATGAGTAGAAAAATACATGTAGAAAAAAAATATATTCTGAAACTATTTGCTGCGAATAATATAATATGAAAGATAATTACACAAATTATATATTACTTGCTTAATTTGGATCTTAATTAAATGAATCTTTTCAATAAATATTGATATTGATTTTATGAGGCAATGAAAATATCATTAAGTTTACATGTAAAAGTTAGAATAATTTTAAATCAGATTCTTTAATGTCCACTTAACAAAGTAAGTTTGAGAGCTGATCACCAGTGACTTATTTTATTTAATGTGATACTATGCATTGATATTATTTAGATTATAATTAATGCTAATACTATGCTAATGTTTTGTTTATAATTTAAGTTAACAGAAATAACCATTAGCTTATAATTTAACTTAATAATAGTGGTTTATTTCAGAAATTAAACAAATCTGTATAAATAAAATTTCCTTGGGAAAAAAACCTCCGACTATATTTTTTGCCAACTTACTAATAAACTCAATATTTTAAATGCAGTCTCAAATAAGTGGAAAATGTAGGAAATATTTTACTGTAGAAGAAGAAAACCCATTATTCTTAGATTCAACAATATATGTCATGGGAAGAGCTATGGTACATTAATTTCTCTACTGATGTTCTATGTGCATGATGATTCCGTGATGGCTACTTTGCATGACCGAAAGCTATCTGTCAAGTTGACTTTTCAGTTCCGGGTTTAAATATAACTGAAGTGAATGTAATTTCTAGAGTGTTCTTTGTTTGAGTCTACGTTTTGCTAAAGTTTCACGAATTTTCTGAAGTACTTTAAATTACATGTTTTGTTTATTTTAATTATTAGCAAATATTCCTTAAATACTAAAGACTGTGTCAGAAATTGGTATTTATTTTGTTAAATTTTTTGAAATATTCTAAAATAGAATATTTTTCTATTATTTCGTTTTCAAATTGCTTCTTAAAAAATATATTTTTAAAAAAAATATTTGATAAAAATATTTATTTTGTCATATATTACTTATTTCATATTGCTTGCATGAGTGTTTATTAACGTCACCCGATAAAGCACTATTGGGGGTGGAACTGGTAATCTAGAACCACGGTCAAGTTGCGGGGGTGACAACTGAGCTGTCACCTCTCTCTCAGATCTTCCACACCAACGAGGGGACTTCGAGACTTGAGAGATTTAATGGGCATCAGCATTTAAACACGACAGTCCTTCAGTGGCACTAGGGCTTGGACTCGACAGCTCCAACCTCGAGTCCACTACCATAACCACTCACCGCTACCATTTCGTTTTGTTCGAAACATTATTCTAGTATTGAATTTACCATATTAATTGAAACTTTATTCTAGTTTTGAATTTGCCATATTATTTGAAAGATTATTCTAGTATAGAATTTCCCATATTGTGTATGAAACATTATTTTAGTATTGAATTTACCATATGGTTTAAAACAATATTCTGGTATTGAATTTACCATATCATTTGAAAAATTATTCTGGTATTGAATTTACCATATTGTTTGAAATCTTTTTCTAGTATTGGATTTACCATATTGTTTGAAACATTATTCTGGTATTGAATTTACCACATGGTTTGAAACATTTTTATATCGAATTTACACCGTATGGTTTGAAACATTATTGTATTAAATTTACCGTATGGTTTGAAACATTATTCTGGTATCGAATTTACCATATTGTTTGAAACATTGTTCTAGTATTGAATTTACCATATTGTTCGAGAAACATTATTTAAGTATTGAACTTACCATATTATTTGAAACATTATTCTAGTATTGAATTTACCATATGGTTTAAAACAATTATACTGCTTAAATTTTTTTAAAGTTTAAATGTTTATTAAGATTAATTTTCTCTAGTGTAATTATATACCTTTCTGGAATAATTTAAAGGATAGAGTATATAATATAAATCTATTGTCACAGAGAGAGAAGGAATTTTTAATTATAATTTTAATGACGCAATAACACAATACTAGCCCCTTGTTTAAATTCATTAATTAAAATTAAATTACATTCTGGGTATGTATTTTTTCAAAAAAGGAATTCAGCCATAAAAAATGGTTCAGATTTATCTTAAAAATGACCTAAAGAAAAAAAAAACGAATTTTCCCCTAAGGTATTAAATTAAAAAAATATTTTCAATTATTAATGAGAAAATTACTGTATTAGTGTATCAAGCTTTTTTTTTTCAATTTCCTTCTCTAAAGAAACGTATTTTCATGCCAGATTGTTTTTAATAATGATCACATTTCATAAATTTAAAATTTACTGAAATATTTACTAGAAATTTTTATCTTATGACCACAGAAATATTACACAAAATACTTATAAATACAAGCAATACATTCAAGCAAATGAATTAAAATATCTCTGTGCTCTTAACATTTATATTTTTAATATCATAGAATTTTTTAACACCCGACAATGTTTTTTCATACAATTACTGACAATTAAATTGAAAAGTTGCAGAATAACAACCACATTTACGATAAACGAGGTGTTGATGGAACAATTTTCGTCTTTCAAACAAAATTACGATCAATTACATTTATTAACGTTCTTTGCAACTTAGGGTTCTTTTTATACGCGCGTTCTTAAAAGCATTATCTTGCGTAATCGCTGCTCAAGAAGAATTGTAGAGGTCAGATGCCAGCGAGGAAGGAATGATAGTTTCTCGTTCTCTGCAACACAAAAAACAAAATGAAAAGGAGTGCCAAAATTTAAAACCGGAAGTCATTTTAGTTTCAGAAAGAAGTCTGGAATGTTCTACGGTGCGTTTCTTAGAACACTGAAGATATAAATCAAACGATAACATTATTCACTAATGAATGATGAAAAGCAATTATTTGACGCGTTACGTAAAAATTGTAGCTTGAGAATTTTTCAGAATTCAAAAGAACTGCGTCGATTCTAGAATTTACGTCACGCAGGTCACGTGGTAATGGGTATAATCGGTCAAAACTCACATTCTTTCAGGAATTGTTCTTGTCATTGTAAAAGAAAGATAGGGTCATGACTTTGCCAGTGAATGTAAAGAAGATATAGGATAAAATTCGAAGATTTTTTTGTCTCTTCTTTTTTTCAGTCATGCGACTATATAAGCAATTTTATTTAAGTACTTGGACTTTGGATTTAATTTATTTAAATTTTAAGTCAGATTATAAGTCTAAAAGTATTCTAAAACAAAAGAATAACACTCCTATTTTCTATCAACGAGCTATTGAAATCTCTGCTGCATTGTGAGCATACAGCATGCAAAGGTAGGCAAATGATACATTTCCAATAAAAGTATCCCATTGTTTTCTGTGCTCCTACCAACAGAACAATGTATTCAATGATCTTTTAAACTTGATCTTGGTCAGAGGACCTTAAGTCACTTATAACGTATTATTATTCCTTTTCTTTTCATCTACCTTTGTTCTTATTCTTATTCTTTCATTTTATTCTCAACAATACTTTTGTGGTTGTTAAAGGTATTATCCTCAAAAGAATTGTACCTTACTGCTACGTTGAAATCATGCAATTTTACAATTCATTGATCTCTGAAAGAATACCAATGTTTAAAAGGAAGTTCATTTCATACATGTAAAATATCCTTTCTGAGAAAGAAAAATGATTCACATGCAATATTATATATTTCAAGCGCTCGTTTTTCTAAGAAATGATGAATAACAATAAGGAAAAGTAGCACAAAAATATATAGTTATACCCCTTTTTATGCAACTTTTTTTTAACAGTTTAGCTAACAAAAGAACACTCACTATAGAATGGAAAACTGAAAAGAGAAAAACATAATGAGGAAAAACCTTTTACATATTATTACAGAATATTCTATACTTTTACTAAACAATCTTACAGTTTATCATGCGCATACGTTTTGCACATGTAAACAAAATTAATTTTAGCATAAGATATTCTTCCTGTATATCTTACTATACAGGATATCTACTATACAAGGAATATTCGAGAAATATTTTTTAAAAAATATGCAAATTGTGTATTAAAATCGAAATCAATATCACTTATTGTAATTTATTGTATTTAAAACATAAAGAGTAAAAATGACGCATTTTACTGCTTTCTGTGGAGCTTAAAGCTATTAAGTAAAATAAAATGGTTTCAAAATAATTCGATATCAATTATCTTCAAGAAGGAAAACAATTCATTTTAAAAAATTATGGGTATTTAAGTAGTGTTTAAGGTGTCACTTTGTCACATTCAAGTTTGAATGATTTTGACAGTGTGAAAGAGAAATACCTATAAAATAGTTCTTGCACATATCACATCCAATTTTCCATTTGTGTTTCAGGAAACAATCGCATACCATCCATCAGTAAATATGTACTTAAATGTTATTTTCCTGTCCTTCTTCACCCCCTAACTTGAATGATTATTGAACAATAACAGGAAATGTGTGTTCGGATCAAAACTATGTCGCTGAAAGATAAATCTTATGTATGTAAATACCCAAACATAATCATAACACGGAACAAGAGTTTGTTGCTTTAATCACTTTATTTGAATCCACCTCATTCATTACTTTTCACTCCGAAGAGGTTAACAAAGCGTGAAGAAAATTAACGTTTGATCTTTAAAGATGAAAAATAGCTTGAGATCATGTCAATCTCAATGAAATGAAGATGTAGATCCTCGGAAGAGAAAGTATTTTACCCAAGATAAATGGACTCAACTTATCGGAAATACTCGCCAAATTACTCTTTAACAAACATTAAATTAATACTAAGTATAGTTTCACAGGATTAAACTTATTTCTAATGCGGCAACTTGTTTTTAATTTCAAAGAATTTTTGTTATGCTTCACATAAGACTAAAATAATGTTAACTACCATTTGAATGTTATTCTAAGAAGCAATAAAAATCACTATATTGTTAAGTAGATCCGGGCTCAAGGATTTCATGCAAAGCAGTCACAAAGAAAAATAACAGTTCTTTAGTAGAGATGATAATTTATTGACGAAAATCCAATCCTTGAATTACAGGATTCCGGAGCAATATTCACAGAATAAATCTCAAAAGATCTTCACACCTTCTAAAGCATTCAAACACAATTATCAGTGTTTAAAAATCCTAGCTAATCGCTAGTCAAAACAATCTTCAGTAATCGCTGGTTGAATCAAGACTCACCGATTGCGGCTGGCACTGCTCTATTTATAGACCATGGTGGAAACTTCCAGAAAAATCCACATAGTGCGTGAAATTAGTGGAGAGATCCACTACTTTCTAGAAGAATCCAGATGGTCCAAACTCGCTAACATGGTCGTGAATGACGCCAAAATGGTTGCCAAAGTGACCAAATTAATGGCCAACCTGGTCGTTTATTATGATGCCAACTTGGCTCTATCACCAAGATTTTGCCATGTTCTCGTTGAATCGCCACTATAGCGTAAGGAACGACATTGCTTATGAATATTATACTTTTAACATAAAATAAATATAATATAGTAATACAAATGCATGATACATCCAAATACAGATTATTTACACTATTTACACAAAATTCGTAACAATATATTTTAAAAAATTAAGAAAGTTTATATAAATTAGATGAAAACTATAAATTATATATATAATCTGAGACATTTCCGACTTTTATCCCTTAACGAAAAATGATTGTATAGTTAATAATAATGTATTAGGTCCACCGGGGAAAGTTCCATCCGTTTTTAGAATAACACAAAATAATAAATTTTTATATATTTTTAAATAATATAACTGTCTTTATTATTTATCACTTCGTACAAGTATGACGTTTGTGGAAATTAATGGTAGCATGAAAGTTATGAATTTAAATATTTGGTTTATTTACATCACAGCTATTAATTACAGTATATACATTTACACTCAGTTACTCAGAATCTTGGTTATTTCATTAGGGTTCAAAATATGATATCTGTGAGGGAAAAGGCCACAACCATTCTCTTCGGAGGTTTCTAACGGACTTCCTCTGCCCTCCCCAGGATCTTGGGATAGGATTTGTCACCCCCTTTATCCTCGAATTACATCCGGATCGTGGGTGGAGTGGGGTTCTTTCTCACGGCCAAAGATTGACGTGGCGATGACAGAAGACTGGACCTCGCAATATTTAGAGACGCACGTATGTTATCATATCCAAAAAAACGTTTTTCAGCTCTGTGACGCGGAAACATCGCACCAGTTCGATGGCAATTTGTATATCTCATTTTTAAGAAATTCCTTATCCTTAGAGGCAAAAAATTGAACCAGAGCTTGTATGATATTTCTTGTTTTTTTTTTAATTTTTATTGCCCAGCAAAAAATTTTGTAAGAACAGAATTAAGTGATAATCGAAGAGTGATAGGTCCAGGGAGTATGGCTGATTTGACAGAATTTCCCATTCAGGCTCTGCGAGTTTCTAGCAAGTCCCCAAAGCACAGCAGGTGGCCTAGTATTATCACAAAGCCGTATGAAGTCCTTCCTACTGAACATCACCGTCATCTTCTCTTGGAGTGCTGATTTCAAATTAGTCAATTGCTGACAGCACATCTCCCAATTTAGCTTTTGATTCGATTTCAACAGCTCCAAATATATTGGACCTCGAATGTCACACAACATTCTGCTACTCAGGCACAATTTCGATTTGGAGATGAAAGGGTAAGGTCCACAATAGGTCCTTTTCCTTACAGTGTTTTCAAAGGTCATCCCGTGTTCATCCCCAATTATCATCCGGTCCAAGAAGGATTTGATTTTGTTTTGTGAAAACAAAGATGTGCATATGATGACACGCGCTGTCATTCAGGTCCTTCTCACTTAACTTTTGCGGTATCCATCTCGAACATTTCCACTTCAACCCTAATTTCCGAATAAGGTCCGAAATGTTTATTGAGCTGAATCAAGCCTTTCCACAACTTCGATGTTGTCAAAAAAAAAAAAAGGATTTAAATCTAAGCGAGATCTGCATATCATAAAGTTCAAAAGCCACTACTTGAAATTATCGGTACCATTTTCTGTAGGTTCTATCAGAAATTGTACATTCATCGAACACTTTCAGTAAATTTCTATACGCTTCTGTAGCATAATGCAGGGACTTAAATTAACTTTATCAGAAGCCATGCGTGCACGATCATGTCTTATTTAATACTAATATGAATCATCTTCGTTTTAGTTCATTTGGTAGGACAGTATATATGCATTCAATAATAAAAAGAGAAACAAATATGTGTCAAAAGATACTTGTCGTACGTACTAAATATATGTTGTTCTAACTTATGCCCTCTGATTGACACTTACATCAGATCGAGACCCGCAAAATTGATCGACATATACTCCTGTCGTTAGTCTTAACTTTGAGCACCATACAGGTGACCATGCGATTTGGCTCGATTTCACCCAATTTTGAGAGAATACCCTGGGAGTTGTCAGGGGCCTCCCACATCTGTTCTAATTCCCCCAAATTCACGAGAAGATTTGCGGCTCGAGGGTACTTAGAGCACTCCCCTGTCGCGAAGACACTATATATTTATAAAAACATCCATGCCTTCTCCGAGATTCAATCCCAGTCCCAACGGCGCAGCAGTTAGCGTCACTAACCGCTATACTGGATAGATAGATAGATATCCAAATATATATATTTGATTTGGCGTAATTTATTTTCACTTCTCAGTCGTTGTTTTAATTCTACTCTAAATTTGTTGCCCAGCATTCCCAATCTGATATTCCTGTTAAAAAATAAATGTTTTTCTTGATAAAATTGAACTATTAATCCTTTCACAAGGAAGTTACTCAGAGACTTGTAAAATAATTTTTCACCGCTAAGAATAAATCTAACACTATACCAAACTTTTCAGATTGTGAGTATAGTACATTTTCGACACCTCTATTTGTAAATATATTCATCTTATTTAAAACTTTTTTTCATTCATGACCAGTCACTACAAATCAGAAAGATGATGGATTGAATTAGGTGAGATAAATGAAAGAGTCGAAAGGAAAATATTTTTTTACTTATAGCTCAGTATTAAAATGTCCTCATTTTTACCTCTATTAAAATATTCGCTTTTTTCATTACCTCATTCGAATATCAATCATTAGGACTATTTATCTGAAGTGCTGCTGTCAGTCAATCATTATGACAGCTAACATCTTATAAGAATGTTGAAGGTCTTAAGTTATAAGTTCTGTGGTTTCTTTGAGTCAAAAAATGCAATTTAAAGATGCAAAATTTAGTGCATTATTTATAAACTCGTTAAACCACCTCGAAAAATAATTCAATTGAGATAATAGATATTGATTAATATAGAGAATAGAGATATTAATTATTGTGTGTAGATATTTTTTAACATTCTACGATTACGTTTTTATTCTAACCCGGGAAAATGCATGCACTCGATATTAACGTTAGGGATCACGGGGGATGACGAAGTCACCCCAATCCTTTTTTTTTATTATTATAATTATGTTTATTGTACACATTAAAAATCATAATTCCATTAAATAATTTAATTAAGAGAAATTACTTACCTACTTTTCAATTTTTCTTTGACAGTTGGAGAAAAAATACAATCAAACTAAACTAAAGTGTTTCAAACATGCGTGACTTTAATAAAGGACACAAATTACAGACACTTTTCACTGACATTACAGAAATGATATTTGCAAGCAAAACTCTCGTATTTTGTTCAAATTACTATAGTTTTATTGTTCCATGATGATTGACAAATTGCATGTTGAAATTTTTTCTTGCTTGTACTTTTTTGATAAGACGCAGCGTGTCTTGTGGTACACTTTTGGTTTCATATCTTTATTGATGGAGTTTTTTAGACAGCATTCGACTTTTTTTTTCAACTCAAGCGTTCTTTGCTCAAAGCTTTTCTGAAATTTATTTTCGTTATCATGATTAATATCTATCATTCCATCAAGTTCTTCTTTCGCTGGTCAGTTTCAAATTCATCCAATAGAGATTGCAGATGTCCATGTCTTTTTTTGTATATATTCTGTTCTTTTACATTTATATCCCATAATATGTCATACAACACAGCTATTAAAACCACTGATAACATGAGAAAAGTGCAGCCTGTTCAGAGAAAATATTTTGGAACAACATTTTGGGTAACTCAGTCATTCCAAATGCCTTAAGATTGTAAAAAACGTTTGCCACTTCCAAAAAAGAGGGAGATATGAGACAAATACATTTTAGCTCCCATGAAGATTGTCATATAAGAGGATACTGACAAGGTCATTGGTAACAAATAAACAGTTTTCCCCGGATTGAAGATTTCGTGAGTCTGGGGTGACTCTGTGCCCCGGAAGACCACTCCCGGGATAAAAATCGTTTTTATGAAATACTTCAAAAACATTTCTTAATGAAAAGAACTAATTTCCTGAAATGCCATTAATTGAATACTAGTTAAATTTTGCTAAATTTGCTTGATACATTTTTAAAATTTCATGTAATATAATATGCAGAAAAATTTCTTTTTTTCCATTTATATTTTACATAAATGAATCTCATGTAAAGTGATATTTTTCTCTCCATGACGAAATGAAGTTGAACATAAATACCTTAACCAAATTTAAACTAGTAGAATTTTTTATACATATTCGAATGTAAGTCTCATTTTTTTACAAACGCGTGTATTCTAAAATTGAAAATTTATAGTAATAAAAAATATTTTTAATGGAGTTAGACAAGGAGATGCATTGGCATATATTTTCTGTTTAACATAGCTCTAGAGAGGGTGATCAGGGATGCTGGCATAAATACTACAAGTACTATATTTAGTAAATCAATACATATTTCGGCATATGCCGATGATGCGCACATTATCACAAGATCTAGAAATGCATTGGGTGAGAGCTTCCTGGCACTGTAAGATCTGCTAGAAAAATTAACCTAAGAGTGAATATGGATAAGACAGAATATATGTATTGTGGTGGTTTGGAAGCGATCCCTAATTGATTTGAAACAGACTTCTTTAAATTTGAATCAGTAAAAGTTTTTACCTAAGATCAGAAATAAATTACCAAAATGATATGAATTCTAAAATCAAAAAGAGAATTATTGCAGCTAATAGCTGTTTCTTTGATTTCAGATCATTACTGAAATATCAATAAAAAGAAAGACAAAAATTTTGACGTGTGTAAGGTACTGATTAAAACAGTTTTGACCTATGCCTCAGAGACATGAACCTTGACAAAAAAGGAAGAAAAGCTCTTGGCGACTTTTGAAAGGAAGTTCCTGTTCTCGACAATAACAGTTGAAGAAAAAGATATTATTTGGAAAGATATAAGATTTTTAATAGTGATGATATTATTAGGTCCATAAAACTAAGTAGAAAGAGATAGGCAGGGCATATAGTAAGAATGAGCCCAGAACGAACAGCATTGAAAATTTTTTATGAAATTCTCTCTAATCAAAACCAACGAGAAGTACCAAAATAATATGGAAAGATTGTGCGGATGAGAGCTTAGTCATTTTAAAAGTGAAGAAATGGAGATCAATTGCTGGGAGAAGGGGAGAATGGGAAAAACTTCTGAGGAAGGCTCAGGTTCACAAAGGGCTGTTATGCCAATGCTAATGATGAAAAAATATTTTTTGCACACATTCACACATGTTTGAATCATGCAGACACAAATTTATTCAAGCTATTTTGATTTAATAGTACAATAGAGTAGATCATGTTCATTTAAGAAAAAAAAATATTATTAATTATATCTATGCGGAAGAAAATTTCTATATGACAGGGATCAACAAACTATGGTACGCGAGTAACATTTGTCACATGATACAATTCACAATGGCACTCTGCACTACTCTACAAAATTGTCAATTTTTGAATGTAAGGAACATGATCAATTCGACAAATATCTTTAGAATTATGGACATTTACGAAATTATGAAAAAAATCTGAAAGATAAATCAAAAGCAATTTTGTTAATTATTGAACATCATTGCTGGAGAGATTTTATTCTTTCAACAGAGGAAATTGCATGTACTCTGCTTTCCTCTATCTGTTCTACATATCTAAGTAAAAACCCTTTCCTCATATGAAAATATTTTGAGTCCTTAAAGAAATTGTTTAACAACTGAATGCTCAAAATCGTGTCAAATTGAAAGACACAAATTATACCCTTGATTTTGTGATATGAAATCAGAGCAGTGCAAGTACTATATAGGCTTGCATTAAAATTTTTGTTTAACTGTAATGAACGGATATACTGATAATTTATATATTGTCTATTTCTTAGTTAACTAAATATGTTTAAAATTATGATTTTAATTTTTCTTAAAGAAAGAGTTAGATTTTACGCTGTGTTCATTTTTATGTTAAGAAATATCTTTAAATGATGCAAATTAAATATGTAGCAAAGCTGCAAATAATCTGTATTATAGAGTTCTCTTCTTTTACTCTGCATGTACTATCACGTGGATCGATTTGTTTTAAAAGTGTCCTTCTGTGGGGCGCGCTGTATCATTGTGGTAAATTGTTTTGGCACGCCACATCTAAAAGGTTGTCTAACCCTAGTATGGAGATTAAGATATTTAAATTAATTTCAGAATTTAATAATGCACAAAGGGATTGAATTTTCGAAATAAAAAGACTTAATTATGGTCAAATGATTTTATACTTAAAACAATTACTTTTATACAATATAAATAACCAAAATGGAGGATTACTGACAAGTGAGTAGTGACAAGTACAATGTACATTGCAACATTTCATAACCATAGCTCTCTCTCTCTGCACCGTCGAAGCAGTACGATCCTAATTTTTCCTGTCTTCCGTTTTATCGTGCATTGTAATTTCGTCATTAGGACTGTTCTAAATCTAGTACTAAATAAGCTGTTAAATGCATCTGGTGTGTTTCTTTCTTGTAACTAATTAGAAAAAAAGTGTCCTTTCAACGTAATAAATATTAAAAAGTAGTAAAATGCCTGTTTCACTTTAACAAAAATTACTCTGTCTTTTTCCCCCCTAAAAAGTAAATTAGTAAATTTAAGTAAATAAGTAGATTTTTCTTTCCCTTGTTAACACAAAAATTAATTTCTTATTTTATTTCCTCTCCCTTCATTTATAAACCACAGGACATCTTTTTCACAAAGGTAGGTTTTTAAATTCTCAAGAAAAAAGTTTCGATCTGTTCTATTTTACTAGCTGTGTATACAGGCAGCATACGATTAAAAATATTTTTTAACAACAAAAATCAAATAAAATTTAATTATACAAATAGTGCATGACTAAGTTCTATTTTTTTTAAAATAAAGTAAATATAAATCAAATACATTGTTTGAGTTATTTAAGACACCGTAAGATGCTTTAATTTGTGATCTAGCTGGTCTCTTCCCTGTAATTGCTAAGAAGAGACGACAGAGGCGGAAAACTTCCATCCGTTTTCCTAATTGCTGGGAAAAGGTTTCACAAATGGGTGGTCAAAAATTCTGACCTTTTTTTCCCATGCCAGTCCGAAAGTTAAAAGAGACACTGGTACAATGTGCTTTCGTTTTCTCACGAATCGGTGACGACAGCGCGTTTGAGAAGATTGAACTCATAATGTGTGCCCAGACAGACTCCTGCTATAATAGGCCGACGGACAAGAGATCAAAGAGAAATAGGCGGTGAGTGACCATGATAAACGAGATGTTTATAAAGAGAGATCGAAGGAGTACCAGATCAGATTTTGAATACAGAGAATCCGATAGAGACCTCTCTTAGCGAGTCAACGATAACCTGAGTCCCTGAATTAAGGTGGACTTCGAACCGAAGAGATTTCGAATCAGCAACCGCACGGCGGATATAGTACCAGCAAGCTCATCAGAACTCGGTGTGGTACTACCGAGAGTAAACTGAAAACTGTGGATCCCTTTGACATATAATATGTATAGGACTTTTCACTAAAAAATCATTTTATTTCCTTATTTTATGCGAACGATATAAAACCTTGCAACTACAGAGAAAATTTATCTGCGAACTCATTTTACAATTAAACTGTAATGAAACAATTTTCGAATTTTCATACTGTTTAATAAATAGTTATTCCAGAGCTGTTTGAAGTCATTACAAATCAAACCATTTTAACGAAAATTTCAAACGTAGGTATTATAAGTATCTTAAAGTTTTGATAGTATTTATATAATTTTATGTTGTCTTTAATATACATTTTTGGCAAAAAGTAATTAAATAAATGTATTATTTAATTGTTATTATTATTTTATATTAATTAATTAATTATTATATTAATTCCCATGAATATATTGTGATACATATTCTATGAATCATATAATATGTTAAATATTTAACTGTAAGTACAATTTAGCAAGAAGTTTATAAATGCCAACAAAAAAAACATAATTAAAAGTATTTTGATTATATAAAAATTATTAAATTCAAAACTGTTCAAGTTGAATCAGTACCGGTTTATCCATTTGGCGCTTGGGGCGGACGACCAGGTGCCTGGAGCCCGGTTGAGCTGGACTTAACCAGATTTTCTGGTTATAAATTTCGATCCGTAATGCCAAAGGGGCCTGTAGGTCTTTAGCACCCAGGTCCCGAAATTAGCTTAGACCGGCACTGAGTTGAATGTACTATAGATAAAGAAAATAACCAGTTTTTCAAATATTATTTACTTTTTTAAAACTTATAGTAACTTAATTTTTTTACTTAAATCTTTTTTCTTTTAACAGCTGAAAAGAATTTTTATGTGCGCACTGATGACCTTTGTCTACTGTCTTACCTGCGAGGCAAGAAGTATGATGTGGACAGGGCCTTTAAAAGTATGAAAAACACATACAAACTGCGGATGAAGAAGCGCTTCTACGATGCAGAAGACAACTCAATTGTTCACGACGTGTTCCGGCAAAACTGGATCGGGTTTTTGCCCTATAGAGCTAAAAATGGAAGTGTTATATTAGTCATTAGAATAGGTAAGTCACTGTAATTTTTAATTTGAAAGTGCAGATTTAGAGCTAACACACCTGTCTCGAAATCTTAACGTTGTGGGTTCGACCCTGGTTGGAGTCGATAGGTATTCTGGGAATTAAGAGAATCACTAAAGATGTTGTCTTTGTGACACAAAATTTTAATGAAAATATTTTTTATCTGCGGGTTAATATCATGAACTATTTCACAATAAATAATGCAGTTCTATTTAGTATTACCTTCAATACATTTATAAGTATTTCGTGCAATTTTATTAAGAGATACAGACAAAGTAGTTATTCTTGAAAAATTTTAATTTACTGATACATTTTAAAATAAATTACTCGAAATAAATTATTTCATTTTTTTAGAAAAAAAAATATTACTAGCAGGATTATTTTGATTTCAAAAAGAATTATTTTATATTTGAGCATGTGTAGTAACAATGGAAAAGTTTAAATTTGAAAACAATTGGTGAGTTTTTAAAGTAAAGCTTCTTTCTGAAAGAGCAAAAATGTTTTTACCTTTTTACCTATTATTTTATTTTGTTTTGGTTAAAAATTCGTAATTATTTATGATGATTTCTAAAGAAAAGCAGAACAAAATCTAAACTGCTAGAAAAGTTACAAAATTTATTGCTTATTTAATTGGCTAAAGGAATATATTAAAATTTTAATTAATTATATTGAAAAACATTTTGATCAAAAATCTAAAAGTCAGGATTTCTTCCTTAATGTAATTACTTAATTTTAATTATTTTATGTTGAGAAAATAGTAATAGTATTTATTATATATTTTAAATTTTAATGTATAAAATATTTCTTTATTATTTTGGCTGCTTAAATTGCAATTGTGTGTGTGTGTGTGTTACTTAAAACTACGAAGAACATTTATGCATTTTTTAAATTCGCTTAAAAATTTCACCAAATAATGTTATACTAAGAGTTTTAAAGCTTATATAGAGATAAATATATACTTGTTAAAGGTAATTAATCCTTGTTTAGTTTATACAATATCAGGGAAATATTAACTAAAACGTCTCAAAATTATATTTTTCCCATCTTTATTTGTATTAACAATGTTTTAGAATTCTGTTCTGGAGCATTTTAAAAGAAGAAAAGTTCACGTTTTTACAATGATAAATCTGAAAAAACATATTTTAAAAATTCATCAATCCTTCGAATATTTTAAAATATTTTGATAGTAAGAATTTATTTTTATAAATATTTAGTTTAGAATAAAAATTAAATTTAAATATAGTTATCATTTACTTAAAAAATTAAATAAAGAAAATTTTATGACTTCTATAGTCTCAACAGACAATTAAAATTTTAGTGATGATTATTCCGTAACTAACAGCAAAGCACGGAGTAGCATGGGCTTTTATGAGTGTTACGTGTTTTGCTTCTTTTTCCCCAGAGAAATTTCCTTTTTTCTATCATATTCTATGTCATTAAAATTCCCCTTTTTGAATTTTCTTCCATTTCTCTCTCTCTTCAGATGGCATTCATTTTTCTCCTCCATTCAATTTTTAGACCTAAATGTGGAAAAAGAACTTCAAAGAAAAGAGAATACATAAATTTAGGTTGTACGAAGTTTTATTTTTTTAATGGTTTAGTATTTACGTTAAAGCTTCCAAATTCCACACATCGGTAAGAGACAGCTGTAAAAATTGAACACAATAAGTTAGGAAAAAATCGCATAAATAAATCCTCGAAAAAATGTCTATTAGAAGGAAACACACTCACACAAAACTCACAAAACCGCAATTTTAATTAAATTTTTCAATTTTCGGTCAAAACACAAATAATAAGGTTTGACACCCGTGAAAAAAGTTCCGTGCGATAACTTTCATAAATTACGAAGTTAAAATCTGTTAGACATTTAAAAAGTAAAACCATTCGAAATATTTTTCGGATCCAAATTTTTATGATCTCCTTGTGTTGTTTTTCCAATCCCGTTCCATGATCTCAATGAAAGTAAACAAACTGATTCGAACCCGATCTTTTTGCAAGTTTCGTGATTTGTGGTTGGCAGCAACTGCAATGCAAATCGAGCGACTATTTAAACTCGGCTCGTGTTAGTTTTTCAGGCGGGGAGGAGAAAAAGAAATATAAGAAGTGTGTGAGTGTTTTAGCTCTTAGAGGAAGAGAGCGGCTGGTTGGTAGTGCAACTGTATGTTGCATCACCATTTTCAGATTATAAATTCGTTTTCAATATTAGGCTGTAAGAAGACGGTTCGAATCGGATGTCTGGTAATGTTGATTTTTGAACTAAGATTTTATTAGTCAACTTATTGTTTTTTATGATCGCTCCAGTAACGAGCACATTGACTTTATCCTTGATTATTATTAAAAGCCATTTTTAAGAAACTGCTTTCATCTTCATGCCTCCTCGACACAAAAATTTCACTGCTTGCTTTGCCAAAATTTGGGTTAGTTTACTAGTAAATGTAACAAATTTGAATCAATTTTTGAATAATTTTAAAAACATACCTAAAAAAATAAGGGAATCTAATTCTTAAATTACCGGGTCTAAAAGAGCAAAACGTACATTTTTCAGGTAGTAAAAATTCATTTTTTAAATCAAGCGTACTATTCAAATTTACAAGAAATAAAGCATTTTCCTCACATGTATTGAATCAAATAAAGATGTTGAACTAAAAGGAAAACTAACTTCCCATTACTTTTTATATTTTTCACCTTATCGAAAATTGTTACGTGTTGCTAAAACTTGAATTACTTTGATTCAAATCTTTCCAATTCCGCTTCTCTTAAAAAAGAATCGAGTAAAAAAATAAATTTTTAAATAATTCTTCTGTATTCACGGGTTTCAATTCTTAGCACGAATAAATTACAAATAAAACACTTCCTTTCAATCTCGAAAACCGGCTTAACTCTATGTCAGTTCGTCATCATTGGAAAACACCTTCAGAAAGTAGTTCTCCATGCCGGCTTCTTTCAGTCTCTATTTCGATTCAAATCAGCTGACAAAAGAAAAAGTGAAAGATAATTTACCTACTTGCGATTGAAGAACCGGAAGACAAATTTGTTTTTCAAACAGACACATTACCTATTCGTTACGGGGTCAGGAGTGTAGGGTCGAGTCATACTAAGTATCAAAGAAGTAATATAGGGTGTGTATTAAGAGAAAAAGGCTACAGAATTGAAATTCCAGATGCTTAGGCGTATTAACATACATATTTTGGAAGTCACGTCTATACTTCTGAAATTTTAATCTGTTTAAGGTATCCGACTACGTTCGGAACAGTGATTTTGCAAAAGCGTATAAATGGATAATATTTATGATATTTAGAGTGACTTAGATTAGAAAATGTATATAAAATTATTTTAAGAATAGTATTACAATAAAAAAATTATTTAAGTACAATATTTTTACAAAAACTGAACATAGAATGACCATTTTCAAAATATTCTCCTTTTGCGAAAAATGCTTCTATTATAATAATAATATTTTGTCTATACATAGCTCATACCTCTGTACAGAGGCTCAAATAGAATTTTTGAAATATATAACATAGAAGTGGGTTTATTCATATTTTACGACAACAGAGGGGAGCAATTTTAAGAAAAATACGCCAATAATTATTTCAATTGGTGGTAACTCTGAAAATAATGTGAATTTTTCAAAAATTCTAGTTGAGCTTTTGTAGAGAGGTCTGAGCTATATACAGGCAAAATATTATAGTGATAGAACCAGTGTTCACAAAAGGAGAACATTTGGAAAAAAGATTATTCTAAGTTAATTTTTTGCCGAAATATTACATTTAAATAATTTTTTTGTCAAAATGTCCTTAAAACAATTTTATGCATGTATTCTAATCTGAGTGACACTAAATATCATGAAAATTATCCATTTATGCACTTTTTAAATTCATGGTTCCGAACGTAGTCGGATACCTTAAATTATTTAATTTTCCTTTTTTAAAAAGAAAATTGAAAAATTAACTATTTTTAAAAAGTTAAATCTTTAAAAAGATTTGGCACATTATTTTTTTTAATTTTTAATTTTTTGGCATATATTTGATTTTTGAAGTGCCGGTTAAAATAGTTTCAATAATGAACTTTCAATTTTTTTTTACAATAACTTCGAAAAATTGCAAAATTCTTTCATGTAATGTGAGGTTTGACTTCAGTAATTATGTTATTGTACGTACGGGATTTCAAAAGAACCTTTCTGAGTCTTAAACCCTAATTATGTAAACTGTTAAATATGTGAAAATTTTCCGAACAAAAAAAAACTGATATATATTCTCACTAATTTTAGTATGAAAACACATTCAATACAACAAATGAAAAACTTATTACTGCAATTCATAGAAAAACGTCAAAAATTAACTGATCTCTACTAAACAAATGAAACATGCATTCCGAATTTTCCGTTTGTACGTCTAATAATTCTAAAACGGATTTTTTTTATTTATAAAAAAACACGTGAGACTCCCTGTAATCCCCTTTTGGAGGTTGATTTCTTCAAAAACCCATTCTTAATGGATCTGTAGTCAACAAAATTAACATGCTTACCTAATTTCAAATCAAAAGGGTTAATAATTCAAAAACAGTAATTTTTATCTATAACACCCTCTTAACCCCTCATAAGCCCCCTTGGGCCTCTATTTCTGCAAAACCCGTTCTTAAAGAATTTCTACTGAACAGAAAAAAGTACTTACCATAAACTTGTAGGTCAAATAGTTTAGAAACGTGAATTTTTTTTTATCTATGCGCTCTCGTAACCCCTCTTGAAAGTTCATTTAAGTAAAACTCGTTCACTCTGGATCTCTACTCAACAAGACAAGAAACATGTTTATCGAATTTCAAGTCTGTAGGTCTTATAGTTTCGGAGATCTCGTAATGAGTGAGTGAGTGAATGTATGAGTGAGTTAGTGAGAGAGTGAGTTAATGAATGGCGATGAGTGAGTAAATGAGTTACTGAATGAGCGAGTGAGTGAATGAGTGAGCTTTATACTACATAAATAGATTTTACCATGCTACTTAAAGTATCCGACTACGTTCGGAACCGTGATTTTGCAAAAGCGTATAAATGGAAAATATTTATATTTAGTATCACTTAGATTAGAAAATGTGTATAAAAAATTCTTTTAAGAATATTATTACAATAAAAAATTATTTAAGTACAATATTTTGACAAAAAATGAGCATAGAATGACCCATTTTCAAAACATTCTCCTTTTGTAAAAAGTGCTTCTATTATAATAATATTTTGCCTCTTTATAGCTCAGACCTCTGTACAGAGGCTCAACTAGAATTTTTGAAATATAAAGGGGTTTTTTTAGAGGTATAGAACTTTAAATTGCAATAAAACAACGATGTATTATTCGAATGACATCAATTTTTTTTATTCGAAAGATAATCTTGTGGCATTACATTTTAAATATGATTTCTGGCATAGGACTGCCACGGCTGGCTCGGATGTAGTCTAATCTGGACGTCCAATTTTCGATGACTTTTTCCAACATTTGTGGCCGTATATCGGCAATAACACGGCGAATGTTGTCTTCCAAATGGTCAAGCGTTTGTGGCTTATCCGCATAGACCAATGACTTTACATAGCCCCACAGAAAATAGTCTAGCGGTGTTAAATCACAAGATCTTGGAGGCCAGTTCACAGGTCCAAAACGTGAAATTAGGCGGTCACCAAACGTGTCTTTCAATAAATCGATTGTGGCACGAGCTGTGTGACATGTTGCGCCGTCTTGTTGGAACCACAACTCCTGGACATCATGATTGTTCAATTCAGGAATGAAAAAGTTAGTAATCATGGCTCGATCACCATTGATTGTAACGTTGTGGCCTTCATCGTTTTTGAAGAAGTACGGACCAATAATTCCACCTGCCCATAAAGCGCACCAAACAGTCAGTTTTTCTTTATGTAACGGTGTTTCGACGTACACTTGTGGATTAGCTTCACTCCAAATGCGGCAGTTTTGTTTGTTGACGTAGCCTTTCAACCAGAAGTGCGCTTCATCGCTAAACAAAATTCGCTTATTCAAAATCGGGAACAACGGCAATCTCGTTTTGGGCCCATTCGCCGAATCTACGCCTTGCTTGATCATATTTAAAATGTAATGCCACAAGGTTATCTTTCGAATAAAAAAAAATTCATGTCAATCGAATAATACATCGTTGTTTTATTGCAATTTAAAGTTCTATACCTCTAAAAAAACACCCTTCATAACTTAGAAGTGAGTTTATCCATGTTTTACGACAACAGAGGGGAGAAATTTTAAGAAAAATACCCCGATAATTATTTCAAATGAATGTAACTCGGAAAATAATGCGAATTTTTCAAAAATCATAGTTGAGCCTCTGTATAGAGGTCTGACCTATATACAGGCAAAATATTATTATTTTAGAAGCATTTTTTATAAAAGGAGAATATTTTGAAAAAAGTTTATTCTAAGTTAATTTTTAGCCAAAATATTGTATTTAAATAATTTTGTGTTTTGTCAAAATGTCCTTTTCTACGTGTATTTTCTAAAGTTATACTAAATATCATGAAAATTATCCATTTATGTGGTTTTTTAAAATTATGGTTCAAACGTAGTCGGATATCTGAATTTACTTATTTCTGTAATAAAACATTAACAAATTTAGAATTGTGAGGAACGTAGACTTAGAAATCGGTAAATTAACATTTATTGAGGGAAAATCCCTCTGGCTTATTTCTTACTTGGTATTTCTTTGACAGGAGTGTGGGATCCTGAAAAGGTGGATCGAGATCTTCTCATGTGGGTCATCACCCACTGCATGATTCATTCCATTGAAGATGAAGCGACGCAAGTGGCCGGTTACTCAGCTATCATTGACGTCAGAGGCGTGTCGAACAAGCACTTGAAGCTCCTAACGATAGAAAATATTTTATTAATCATACATTCAACACAGGTATGAGAGAAATATTTTTATAAAAAAAAATTACGTTTTTTTTTTCGTCACAAATAAGTGTATTTTTATTCGAATAGATTTTTTTTTCAATTCCTACTATTAGCTCACACTCTCTATGTATTTATTTATTTATCTTGGTGGAATTTTCAATCGTTAATAAAATACACTTTAAAGTGCTCAATTGAGCTGAAATTTTATATGCATAATCTCATTTGCTATGACAATACAATAATTTATTTATAATTAATAAAAATTAATTGATTAAAACGAATTATTTAAAGAATTACAATTACAGCCATGTTGGCGTCATTTTTGGCGACTTGTGTCAAAACTTGGACAGGTTTTTTTCTCACGTTTTAACGCTTGACTTCGCAATTTTTTAAATTTCTATGAAAAAATTATATCAGCTAATTCTCAAGTAATAATAAAAGGGAAAAATATGAGAAGAAAATTAAACAGTTTTAAATAGAATTTCAGCCTTTTTTTTTTTTTTTTTTGTTGCAGAAGTGCAACATTGCGCAGTAGTGCTGTAAATTACAAAACTTTTTTTTTGAGGATTTTATTATTCATCATAACATGTTTAAATTTCTTTCCTTAAAATTTATTTCGTCAATAATCAAGAGAACGCATAAAATATAATGGATTCTTTTTATAGCAAAAACACAGTTCTTGTGGCATCAGAGATTTTTTTAATTGTTGTGATTTCTGGAAAAAATGTACTTCCATCTAGTGACAAAATTAGCATGTATTTCGTTGCAGTAATCTTTTTTTTTCTTAGATAAGTGATTTGTAGGTAATTAAAAAAATATTGAGTCTGTTAAATTAAAATAAATCATATGTTGCACAGATGCAACAGCGCGAAGTTAAGGGTTAAACCATTCAATTGAACTGAAATTTTATAGACACGATTGTCTCATATGAAAATAAGATACTTTAATGATAATTAATAACAATTAATTACCACTTAATGTTGTGATTCTGTCATATGTATATACATATTTATATTAATTGTAACTATTTAATAAAAGGCAGCTAAAATAAAATTTTTCTTTGTTCATCTTAAGTAGAATTGACTTACAAAAAAAAAATTATATTACTTGTTTTAGTTTTTAAATCTACAATATTATACTCATATAAATATAGCAAATCAGAACTCTAATACTCAGTATAGCATATGAAAAATTCTAATGTAACTTAGAAAAACAAAATCTTAATTTTTCTTCTTTCAATAAAACTTAAGTTAAAAATTTCGAAAATTTACTATAGAAACTGGTAAGATGCATTTTCTTACATAAGGGAGCATAGATGGAAAAAATAATTGAATTCATCAATAATTAATGCATCTAAAATTGAAATTAATATTTTAATTTGTGTTTATCGATATTTGTTTTCTTAAAAAAAAAAAGGAAATTTTAAATCTAGGTAGTACATTTCCGTGCAATTCGTTCCATGACACATTTCTGTAAATTTGGAGAAATATGTGCTGTTGTGTATAAAAAAATTATTTGTTTCTTTTTGTACAAGCCTAAGAAATCACTTTTTTCATTTATGTTTTAAAATTACATTTTTATTATTCATTTTCAAAATGTCTTTTGTAAGTGTAAACACAAAGACATATATACATGTGTGTGTGTATTTATTTTGTGAACTTACACAATTATATGCGTCATACAAACAATTTACTTACGAGCTAGTGCAAAGAATACTGGTAATTACAACTAATAATTTTCTATTTATTTGAAATAATACTTTTGATTATTCCTTAATTCTTTTAAGGTATCCGACTACCCTAAAACCATGATTTTTTTCAAAAATTGGCAAAATTTTTTATGATTTTATTTTATAGACCATTTTATTAACTTAATAACAATACCAAGTACTTTATTTTCCCTCCACTAGAACAAAAACTGCAAGCGTTTTAGTAAAAGCAAATGCCATAACTTTATACAAGATGTCAAACTTTGAAATGCGTTTTACGCGAAACGTGTTTTTTTCGAAAAACTCAAACGGGGACCGCGATTTCTCAAAAAGTTTTGAAAATAATTAGCTGAAATTTTTTGCTTATGTTCTGCATAACAGTAGAAATGTTTTGATCTTCAGATTTATCAATAACTGTTTTATTTCAAAATTTGCAGCTCTTTATGTGAATATAGTCAATGTTTCTTTAAGCAATTTCGTATAATGACTTAGATAAAGTGCTCTAGTTTTTCTAAAAATTAAAATATTTCTTATCGTGAAGATCACTTCAAACAGGAATAACAAAGTAACACATCAAAATTGAAAAATTGAGAATTTGTTCATAAAATCTTTGTAGAGAGCGGGCCCCGTTTATGTAATTTTTCGTACATTTTTACTAGTTTTTTCCCATTTTAATAATAATAATTTTTTTTTTCTTTTACCAATTTTAGGATTTTTTCCTTAAAATATACTATATAAATATAAAAATCACAAAAAGAGCTCCATATCTCCTTTTTTTCAAAAAAAAGTTGTCGCAAGTAGTCGGATACCTTAATAACTATTTAAAGTTTTCCATTTTTAATTTCACATGAAAACAAAATATAAAAAGGGACTTAAAAATACACTCGTTTCTGATTTACAAATTTTTGTTTTTCTAATCGATTTGGTATCCAAACTAGCATTTTCCTTTTACTATCATCTTAGATATAAAATATTTTATATTTTACTAAGCAACTTGTCATGATTTTCGGATAGGTTTTTGTTTGTCAGTTTTCTTCGTGGATTTCTGTAATTCGTCAGTAAGATTTGCAATAAAAATGAATCATACTATTGGCTATCAAATACTTAAAATTGCAATTCTTAAATTGTTCTATATTTAATTCAGATCACGTTTCTCAAACTGGGGGCGCGAGCATATTGAAGAGTCGAAAACAAAAGATTGTTTAAAAAAAGTATTAATTTACTAAAAGTGTAAACGAACAATATACATTCTGACATAATAAAAAATAAAATACGCATTTACACTGATATAATACTCTTTAAAATGTATCAGTACAGCACGATGTATTTTATAATGAATCTAACAATATTAAGTTAAGAATAATTGACCCCATAATTGACTTAATAATTGACCCCATAGTCTTGTCATACATAACATTATATACAAAACTTTACACTAATCTTGATAATTTGTACAGTTTGTAGTTAATCGCTTAACTGCCTGTTAAATGTTACCCGATTCGCTCCTCGATGCCACCGTTTACGTAGGCACACGTACATGGTGTATTGGGGGGCTTGGAAGAATAGGAATATAAATAAGCAAATCCTCTGAAATAAGTAAATCCTTCGTAAACACTGTAAAAATCTTTTTATTGCATTCAAAAGCCTTCGGAGTAATTTTATGGATAGCAGTGCACAGAAAAGATCGTACTTCGGAAAGACTTATATATACGTCCGGGGCAATTAATGCTTTGGTTGAGTGAGACGTTTATTAACGCCGGTAGCACTTAAGAGGTTTAAGTCATACATTGATGCTTTAGTGTATAAGTACAATATTATTGAATTCAATACATTGTAATTTTATAGAGAAGGGGTGCGATGAAAATTATGATTGAATATTGGGTCGCAAATAATGAAGGCTTGAGAAGCGCTGATTTAGATGACTGTTTCAGTTTCCGAATTCAAATTCTGGAAGTAAAACTCACACAAACCAAACTGAGTAGTAGAGAGATTATTTTTATTTATCAAAATAATTTCACAAATTGTCATCTGTAAATTTGAAGCGAAAGTGTGTCCCTTTACTCAGAAAATAGAAAATGCAATTCATTTGATCTATTTTAACATTTACATAAGCAACATCATGAAATGAATAGGAGCTTACTGATAGAAGTAAAAGGAATAAAACTGGATAATATTATTTTCAAAATGAAGTCAAAACTCTCAATTACATTACATTTATTGAAAATATAAAAATTCTTTTTGGAAAATTAGCTAAAGGAATATATTCTCAAATCTAAAAATATTTTTAAAATCCTCTTAAAAACTGGCGACATATTTTGCTTGCGGAACAGACATTACCATGGAAGTGTTTAAGGTATTTTATAATAAAAATATGCCGTTGAAATGTTTACAAAGAAGCTACCAGTTGAAAGTAGGTGTTCAGGAAGGGCAAGTACATTTGCATCCAAGATTTCCTACTTTCTCTCCCAACTCATCAGTTAGTTTTATATAACCTCATTTGCATCTCTTCCTGTGTATGAAATTAAACTCCATCATTTCAACTTTTCTTACTTTTCGATAATTGTATTTCTGTCAATGAAACGTAGTTGATTGCCTCCTAATGTTTCTTTTTCTCTGAATGCTCTGTATGTATCTATCTATTTATAAGTATTTAAAGCCTTTTTTATGAGACTTACTTATGACTTTTTCCCATAATTGAATTTTTAATTCATTGAGCCACACATATGATTGCAATACGATATGCACCGAACTATATTTTCATTACATATATGTTACCGTTAAAGTGTATAGTTCAGTATTTCATAGAATAACTAGGTATTTCATGAAATAACTAAACTAAATAACTAACATTTAAAGTATACAATGCATCAAAAATTTCGTACTTTACCTAGTTATTCTATGAAATAATTAATTATACTCCGTTAAAATGAAAAATAAACAATTTCAAAATTATTTTACAAATTAATTAATTATAAATAACTCAAGTCTTTTGAAAAATACATTTTATCCCTATTGCGAAAAATTAATTGAAAAATAATGAAAAGCAGATGATATAATTTACTATTGCTCATATTGATAATATTGGTTAAGCAGAAAAGGTATAAAAAGAATATGTTGCAGAAATAGTTACATTTAATTATTATCAAAAAAGGCATGAATAGAAGATAAACTATTGCTTCATAAAAACATTGTGTGTAAACTTAAAATATTAATTTAAATTTTATGAAATACCTTTATTTTACTTTTCATTATTTATTAGATCTAGGATTGCTGAGATGGCACCTTGAATTGCAATCGCATATTATTTTTGAAACAAGGGCACTTTTAGCTTTTACGCATTTGTTTTACATGAGCCAACAGATATAAGTGGTTCAAAATTGACTAAATGCAGCTATAACCAGTTTAAAGAACATCCGCGAATGCTGTTTTATTATGTACTTTAACGTTAAAGTAATCATTATTCTATAGAATACCGAGTTAAACCTTAAAATTCAATAATTTTATGTATTCTAACTGGCTTGTCTAGTTATTTCATGAAATACCTAGTTATTCTATAAAATAACGGATTTCACACTTTAACTGTAACATATATATTTAATATTGAAGATAAAAGAATCATAAAGATTTTAGAAACCTAAAAGGATTGATGCTTCTGTATTGTGAATAATTCTGACCGAAGACAGCTTTTAAATTTATATAAAAGTGGAATTTAATCAGTTTCTGCCTCAAGTGGCGGCTCTGCAATTTATTGAATATGAATATATTTCGTTTTTTCTTTTTTATTACAGGTATCCAATTATTTATTGGTAGACAGAAATATATATATATCACTTTATTTTTTATTTTAACAATGCCTTTATTTAAATACAGTGTTCGAAAATTCGTATCCAGCCTCCATATGATCAGACCTATTTAAGTGTTTATTTTTATGTGTGCTATGTCTGTTGACAAATTCATTGGTGGGGAAATAATTTCATGAAATTTTAACTAGTCTGATTATACACACACACACATATATATATATATATATATATATATATATATATATATATATATAAAACTATTTTAGAATAAAAATTTCTTAAAATATTTGATGACAGATATTCAGAAATATGACTTGTGATTAAAATCAACTGATACACGCATCAATTAGGCAAGACTAATACAGTTGAGTCCTGAAAACTCAGCCTAATGTAGACCAAAGGGTGGCCGAGTTTTCGAAAATGTCGCGTCATCGAGAACAGGATTAAAAAGAATAAGTACAAGTGTTTCCTCAGACAATATTGAACTGCAGTTGCAGTTATTGTTTGCTTGAGAATTCGCCATAAAATAAACCACCCAAATACCCTTAAGCAGTTAAAAATTACGTACTTCAAGAAGGATTACAGCAGGGTGGGAGGACTTTACCGGAGTACGGGCTACTTGTAATGTTTCTCAGATGTTGCGGTTCCCCCCAGTGCATAGGTGTGACCATTCTGTATTAAAATTGTATATTTTCCTTTCTTAACATTTGTTTTCGACATTGTACCCGTCTTTTAAAACATGTTAGATTACTATGATTACTACGAAAACGCACAAGTAACACAAAACTTTCATGTTGTATCCTTGAACAACTGTGAACGACTGTTAGACCGTGGACGTATTCAACGTAGCGAGCAGAGAACATACAAGAACCGATGAATCTGTAACCGATGTATGTGTGAACTTAATTTTTTCTCTGCCAAGTCCCACCGCATTGCTCGACATGACACAACACAAGAACCCAATCCCGTGAAAGCACAGGATGTGGGTGGTTTTTTCAATAGCCAATCCCGTACTATCGCGGGAAGAGCTATCATCAACATTAATTCTCTCATTTAGTCGGTGTGTAGGGAAAAATTTCTTTATAGGTTGACATCGCAGTGATCGCTTTTTTCCCTACAGCGGCAGTGAACGAGTTAATCGTCATCGAGCGCTTCCTATGAATGTACATATATCGCCTACACATTTTCAAATCACTTGCTTAAGTAAATACTGTTGCATCGATTGATAAAGTCGATTCTTTATTCTAGTTGTTCCATAAATATGTTTCTTTTTATATACGCTTCTTAGGTCCTAATAAAGGCGGTCACTAAAAAATGTCTTGGCGCGCGCGATCCACCAGTCAATCGCGGTTGACATAACGCCCATCCCGGCTTAGAGCATTTATTACATGCAAATGAAAATTAATGCACACATTGTAGACAGTAATTTACCTAAAGAGACACACCTCAGAAAGATACTTTTTAAAGTCATAAAACTGTCTACATTGAAAATTAAGTGGTCCCCTTGCAAAAACTGGCTACATTGTTTTAAAGAAATGCGGAATATATCCTGTTGTCTTCCGTACTGCACTCTGCGTTTTGCAGATTCATCACCAAGACGACGAAGGAACACTAAATCCATTACCGACGCCCCTTAATCAAAGTACCAAAGAGCGATTTCAACAGCCTTTTAGTATCTGACTATGTGATATTTTAGGAATTTGTTCGGTGTCCTTACCTTTAACATCTTCATCCTTTTCCCTCATTTTTTTCATTAACTGTGACAGGAGAAATAATTTTTGCATCGTACATAATGTCGTGGGGGGGGGTTCAACCTGCAATGGTGTGACCGGATTATGAAGCTCTTAGTTTTCGAGACTCTAATATACTTAATTCTTGGAATTATGTGAACGTGTTGTTGAAATAACTCTTGATTTTTTTTAAATTTAATCGACATACCTTTAACATGAAGGGCGCTCAATCTCTACGGAGAAAAGATAATTTTGGATAAATCTCGCAGTCGAAGCTGTTCATATAGTAATAAGTAAAATTGCGAGTAAAATAAAAATTAAGCTGCAATGTGGGAATATGTTCGATATAATGTTGAAGAATAGTACTTAACCTGTACATATTCCCAGAATATAAAATCTCCAACAATAATATTAAACCTTGGCTGCACTTTTCTACAGACTTCCCCCCTATAATTTACACTTTTATTTGAATCAATTAATTTTTATTACGTAAAATATATCTTTCACTTTATTATTTTTATTGTAACGGTAAACTGACATTTAATCTTATAAGTTAAAGTTTTAAATAGAGTATTTATGAAATATATTTGTACTGTTCTATACTATTTATATATTTATACTATTCTAAGAACGCAATAGAGAGTAAACAGGTGCACATGTTAAAGTACAAATGGCCATTAAGGTATAAATCGATCTTATTTGAATAGTCACATTTTTTCGCCATCTCAACATGAGTTCTGTGTTTGAGGCCTCTTCAAAACATAAAAACGAAGGTCGTATTTTATCAAGTCTTATTTTATATTTTTCAATAAAGTTTCAAAATATTTTGTGATGTAATAAGTTATCTGTTTTTTATTCAATTCCTACTATTAGTTCACTCTCTCCCTATTATATATATATATATATATATATATATATATATCTTGTTCAAAATTCCAATCGTTTAAAAATTCATTTCTATTCATCCATTCAAGTTCAGATACATTTTTTTAATCTTGTAGTGGATGACACTTGATGTTTATACAGTTATTTCAAATACTAACTCATTAATTAAATATAAAAGTGAATAAATAGTAACAAACAAAAATAATAGTCCAACAGCATATATAGAAAGGAAAATTATTCGTCGAGTCCCTGTAGCGCACTGGACATCTTATCCCAAGATCGTGGTTTCGAATCCCGCCTGGGATGGCCTAATTTCTGAGAATATAATTTTTTTTTGCTATACTATTTCATTAGAATAATTAAATTTAATTAATGGATAAATAGTAACAAACAAACAAAAAATAATAGTTCAACACCGTATATAGAGAGAAAAATGAAAAATTGCTAGGAAAATCGTTTTCTGTTTTGTCACTTAACATTGTGATTCTGTCATGTGTATATACATATTTATATTAATTGTAGCTATTTAGTAAAAAATAACTCAAATTAAATTTTTCTTTGTTGACCTAAGTAGGAAATGACTTAATTTTTTTTTCCATATTACTTATTATGTGTATTAAGTTGTTTATTATTAGAAACTGCACTCTATACCAGAGTGAACCCTTTTCACAATTAAAACAGTTATAAAAAGAGAGAAGAACGCTGTGAGATAGTTATTATATTATTTTAATTCAATTAGTGTAACTATTACCATAGTAATATATATATATATATATATATATATATATATATATATATATATATATATATATATATATATATATATATATACGAGGGTTGCGGCATAAGTCACATGACAACTATTTTTTTCTTGTATATATGTGAATGGATCACAAATGTATATGCGTCGTGTGGAAGTTCTGCAGGCATAGTGTGAATACAAAAGAACAGATGGCTCTATGATAGCTGGTAGTAGCGCAGCAAGGGCTGTGAAATCAGTCAGTTGGTGAGTGTCCTGTGATGGAAGTATCCCGTGTTGAGCAGTGTTCTTACATCAAAATAGCCGTACTCCGAGGGAAAAATGCGATAGAATATCACAGTGAACTAGTTGAAGCTCTTAGAGAGAGAGAGAGAGAGAGAGAGAAAAAAAATGCCTTACCATACCGTACAGTAGCACGGTGGGTGTACTGTGTACTATGCTGTCATTCTTTTGCACCGTGAAGACCATATTGCCCTGTATACTACCGTAATAAATTAGTGTGTTTCGATATTTTAGTGATATTCATTGTCCACACATGTAGTTAACACCTTGTCCTTTCGTCTGTATATGACACATTTTTAACCGGACTGGTATCTTCAAGGGAAAAAAACAGTTACAGTGACTTTTGCCCCATCCCTCGTATATATATATTGAATATAGTGAAAAATATTCTTTATAAAATTTTTGTTATACATGTATATCAATATTAGAAATATTACCGCTTTAATATTCGTTATTTATCAACATACGCACACATGCGCAAAAAGCCACTATTTTACAAATCGCGTGAATGAACCTAAGCTGCAGTTTTTTCGTACACCGACGTGTAAAAATGTGAACTCTTACTTCCTATATTATTGTTGCTTTTTTGGCGAATCTATGGCTCGTGCGCCTTGTTCGTATTTCTATCACGTACATCGCATGCGTGTAAGACGAAATAACGTGACGAGAAATATTTCAAAATAGCCATGGGGGCTCCACGAGTGACAAATTAACTTATCAAAATATATAGACATTTATATATCTTTAGTTAATACTTCAAATGATGGTAATATTATTTATTGTAAATAACTTTTTTTAGCTGATGTTTTTCAAAATTGTGCATCAATACCATACAAAATCAATAGTTTTTTTCTAAAAAAAAGGTCTTTCGTAAATTAGCATAGTTTTGTTTCAATTAATTACTCATTTAACTGACTTAAAAAAATATTATATTAATTTATGTAATAATGTGGTTTTACTTTGATATTTCAGAACTGTTTTCCTGGTCGATACAAAGCTGTACATGTCATAGGCATGCCTAAATTTTTTGCTTACGCATGGAATATGTGCTATCCTTTTATCCTCAGCTATAAAATGCAAAAGCGGGTAAGTGGATGTTTTATTACAATAATAGATTAATTAAACTTGCGAATACATTTTCGAGTTAACTGCCACTGCCGTGGGTAATACAGATTTCCTACAAAATAAAACCACCTCGTTTTAGAGGTAATTGAATCATGCCTGTGCGAGTTATACATTTTTATGTTGCAAATACATTAAATTGCTCATTTATTCAATAGATTATTCAATTAAGTAAAAAAATAACTTTATAAAAATTTGATCTGAAAATTGTTATGTTAATATATCACAAAAGAATTCAATTTGTATATAGTTAACTAAGATTCGGTGAATTGTATTTCACTATTTGTCCTTCAGTCACTCTCAGCAGAATCTACCACATATTCCAGCGTAGAAAGCGGTTTTTTAACACAAAAAATCAGATTAAGATGTACAGGTGGACTTTGTGCTCAGAGTATAAAAATGAGAGCTTTAAAAATAGTTGAGCAAACAAGGATTAGGTTTCTGCGCATGCATTTGGCCTTCTTTGTAAAGGTCTTTTCACCTTCTAACACCCACATATTATACAGTCGTTTTAATTTTACTTTTAATGGCTTATTCATACACACGTATAAGTGATTTAATTGGTTCCATCCACCTGGAATTACTTCAATGTATGTGCTTCACTTTGTAAACAATTTCTTCGTAATATCTTTTAGATGCAGTCTAAACATGTCCAAAATGAAAAGATTTTCTGGATTCTTTAATCCTTTATCTACTTCATTATGATTTATTGCAGTTTTTTTGCATGCAATATTTTTTTAATCACTACATTGAAAATTTTAAGGAATATACATAAACACACACACAAAATATTAAACTTGGGAAATTTAATCCACTAGACTTAATTAATTAGTTAAAGATATTCAACTGTAGAATTAATTATATACAGTGTTCACTTAAAATAAATAGTCAAATAGTTTTCTAATGTCTTCATTTACATACAAAAAAATAAGAGACTTACCTTTTGACACTAATTGCTTTTTTTCGGAACAAAAATGACAATCTTCGCAATCCGCTAAAAATGCCGTCATCTGAAAATGCAATTTCTGCTATAAAACTATTCGCCTTCCCCTCTAAAATACTCATCACAGAACCCGGGCTGCCATATATCTTAGAAGAGAGGATTTAAAAGAATATTACTGCTAAGAATCGTCAGAGTATTCGTAAAAATGGTTATTATATGTAATTTTAAAGTGAGTGGTACTTATAAGTACCTTCGGTAGATAAAGGGTTAAAACCCCAGGATGCTTTTATTTAACATTTGTTAGCCACAATTTTACTCCGTTTTCGTCCATCCATTCTTCTCGTGCACATGAATGAAAATACCTTTCAGAAATTAGATTTCTGTGTGTATATCGTCTTCCTCTTAAAAATAACCAAGGGTCGTACTGTTGTATTGTCCACTAAGCAGAAGAATTGTACGATGAAGGGAGATATGTTGACACCTGTTTTATTTTTTATGTGAATTATTTTTGTCAAAATATAAGAGCATTTCACGTGTATATTTCAGGGTTCTTCTTTAAAAATAAAGGTGCGTGTTATACAACGAATACACCTGAAGTTTAAAAAATGCAGTCTGAAAGCATAGATACACATAATACGCCGAAGTATACGGTACTCTACTGCAGAGGTCACCAAAGTGGTGGTCCGCAAGAAAATTTCGTTGGTCCCCAGAAAGATGGATTTTATTTACTCTCATCTCGTTAAGCTTTATTTTAAGATGCATTGAAACATAATTCACAATTCGTAACAATAATATAACACTTAAAAAATCCTATTAGTGGTCCACGGGATTTAAATCATGGATTTACTGGCCTGTGAAGTCAAAAAGTTTGGTGACAGTTGCTCTATTGAGTCCCTTTTTTCAGCTGAAATAGATACTTATTAATGATGAGAGACTTGGATAAGTAATTTTTCCAGTCATGTGCATTTTGTTTATCTCCAACCTGAATCTTTTACTTTTTTCCATTGCATTGATTCTTCATATTTAATAATGAAACGAATCTGAATAATTGTTGTAATACCTATTGTGATCGAGTTTTCCTTTCTCATTTATCCAAAATGTAAAATGAGCATCAAAGTAATTATTTACACTTTAGTATGCCTACCTTTTAATGAATAATTGCTTACAAAACTGCATATTGATTCCCTTTAGTTTGTTATTATACATTCAAGGATACATATAGGTTTATTCAATTCATTAGTACGCATTTACTAATATGATTTGCATATTATGCGAATACCATTTATCTGTTTAATTCAAGAATAAGGCAGTGAAGGTCACTTGGCTCAGAAGTCAATTCATACGTCAAGAATAATTAGCATTTCAGGAATTTGCAAGAATCGTCTTCACTTCATCCAGATATGTTTTTCACCTTAAACGGCGAAGATAAATTCTATGAAAAAACAGAGTAGAAAATAACATTTTTATGTTTTTACCCCGTTTTTTATTTTGTTACAGCTGCTTCTGCATAATACCCTACATCAGGGGTGGCAAACCTTTACCGATAAACGTGCCATTTTTTCTAAAGAAGTGTTTAATGAGATATAGACGTGCCACCAAATAAATTTGACTTGTGATTATTAGGAAAATAATAAAACTAAGTACTAACATCTAAAAACTCTTTATCACTTAAAAAAAATACCTTTTGCACTGCATAGTTGTAATTGTTTTAGTTATACGTGTAATTCAAATTATAAAGTAACTTTAGTGCGACTTCTAATGTTGCAGATAGGATGACAAATTACTTGTATTAGGTTTATATGATGTTACCTTTAACAAAATGAATGCTGAATTGGAGTTATCTGCCAAACGGTTTCTAAGCAATTAATCAGTTTTACTGTGGCATACTTTTGGGACAAGAGGATTTGTGATTCGTTTCAAAATGCCGTTTTACCTACAACGTTCTGCATACCTCTGTTCCAGAACATGAAACACACATCTCTTTGTCGTCTTTAATAAAAATACCATATTTCTACATTCACCAAGTTTGAAATTCTGTGTTACACTTACTATCTTGCACTTTTTGTTTTTTTGCTGAACTCTAACCGTGTTAAAAATCGTAAAAAGAACATAAATAAGCTTAAAAATACGGTTGTGGCAACGAAATTGACTATGCTATGAGTAGACAAATTTTGCATCATAAGCAATTGTAGCCCACAACGTAACTAGAGCTGCGGTAGCGCAGTGGTCAAGGCATTGGATCATGGCAGGCATGTCATGAGTTCGAGCCCAGTCCCACTATCGATCCGCCGTGTAGGAGAGCGATGCACGTTAAATCTTTCGATAGCTCAAAAGTCCTCCCGTTGGTGCGGTGTACTAGTTAGGAGAGGGAGAAGCCAGCTCAAGTGTCTTCCTCGTCACTTGACTATGGTTCAAAATTACGAGGTCGGTCACCTAAAGCCCTCGTGCAGCTGAACAGTTCGACGTTAATATTTACTCACTCACCCACGACGTAACTAAAGCAAAACAATACAATAACAAACGAGTGTGCTCCCCGCCACCGATCACTCGAGTTTGTTCGTAATACTTCATAGTGAACTTTGTTATTTTGAAATAAAATACAAACCATTTTGATCACTGACGTCCCCAAAATATTATGTCGCGTTCCACTGGTTTGCCATCCCTGCCGTACATATTACTTTTAAATTGTTCGACGAAAATGCTCTACACCAGGGGTGTCAAACACGTGGCCCGCGGGCCTATTGCAGCCCACAACGAACATTTTTGTGGCCCGGATAGTGTACCGATACACAATAATATGTGATATAATATCCAAATTAATCCCAAAAGAGGAAAGATAGTAGCAGAGAAGTGATCTCAAGAATCGCGATTTAAACATTAAATTTGCTTGTTCTTTTACTTATGTTTATTATAATGTATTATTCGAAATAAATTTACGTTTCGATGAATATTGATTTTTTTGCTGCCCACTTCATGTTAAACCTTGTTTGTTTGGCCCAAGTTTGCCTTTCAGTTTAGCACCCTTGATCTACAACAATTTAAAAGTAATTTTTAATAATATTCATTTAAAAGTGTAAACTAAGAAGATATTATGTATCATTATGTATGTACATACATCTGCATTACTTTCAGGTGAGTAGAAAATTACATATATGAAAAAAGGCAAATTAGTTAATAGAGATTCGCGAAGCTTTATCAATTACAAAAAGAATAGTATCCTATTGATTAAGAAAATGACACCTTCTCTATTGTATTATTTCCCTTCAATCAAAATTAGAAAACTTTAACGGTTTTTGAATGCAAGCATTATTTCCAGAAAAATTACTAAAGTAATTAACTAATAACATATTAAATTGTATATAAGCGTCTGCAAATCAAGTACTAAAATGTTAAGAGCAAGGAACTTTTGGTAAAACGTTGGAATGCCCTTGTGTAGATGAACAGGGCGACGTTAATATTCACTCATTTACTCATTCGTACTGAGGCCGATTCGAGAATGCGACCAAGCCTCTTGCTGAGGCACTGGGACCGGACCCAGCTGTCAAAACGTTTCAGTACTTTTACTGATACCGCAATAAATTACTTTCGTGTATATTTTTCATTTAAAGAATTCCATTTTAAACATATAAGAAAACCATTTTTTTAAAAAAGAATAATGAATACCCCGATATGCTTAAAAGCGTATTATTCAAAAGAATCAAATGTATAATAAGTGTAAAAGTGTATCTTATTTATCATTTTAATATTTTTCTTGTTTATCTTAAGCAAATGTATTAAAAAATTTGTCAGAAAAAAAAATTTGTTTTTGAATAAGTTACAAAATTTCTTCCGAAATATAAGATAACTTAATAGAGTACGGAAAATATATTAGCAAATATTTTTACGCTATACATCCAGGTACATCTTAAGACATGGGTCAAATGGGCCCAGGACCTCGGCTTCAATGGCAGCCTCGTCCCGTCCATGAGTCAGCATGAGTGAGTGAATATTAAAGTCGCATTGTTCAGTTACACGAGGGCATTTGGTGACGGACCACGTAATTTTGAGCCATGGTCAAGTGACGTGGACGACACTTGAGCCGGCACCCCCTCTCCTACCACACCACACCAATGGGAGGACGTTTGAGCTCTCAACAGATTTAGCATACATCGATCCCCTACACGGCAGGTCTTTATTTATACTGGGCTCGAACTCGTGACAAGGCCAGCCACGATCTGATACCTTGACCACTCGGCTACCGTGCCCACTTCACGTGTCAGCCTTCATAAGATTATCATTCGAATAATTTTTACGGTCGAATGATATTTCCGAACGTATTCTCCGAAAAACTAGGAATTTCAGACTATATATCAACTGGTAACAGTAGCATAAACTGTCTTATTATGTAATGACCGTTGTCCATGTATAGACCTACGTTTATCACCATAGACCATTATTACTCCCTCAGTCATAAGGCAACAGTCGATCGAGCTGGTTTGTGCGATTGTAAGTCATGCACATTTATTTGTTTCAGGTTACTGTTTGCATGAGTAATTGACAGCGTATTTTATGTACTGTCTACTTTTAAGCACTCTCGTAGCTAGTCATAAGTGGGCACTGTACCGAAACTCCTTAGGGCCCCTTAACATTTTACGATTTTTTTTTCTTAAACATATTGGAGCTAGTGTAGCTTGGGGCCCCCGTATCATTTATACGGCTGATACGGTGATACCTACGCCCCTGCTTTTAAGAGTAATAGGTGGGGTTGAAGGCTTTAAAAAGTCTTAAGATATGTCCCCGTACATATCAATCGCTTCGGACAAGTGTAAGCAAATACCAGTCCTCAAAGAGTTTTTTGAGGCCCACCAAGAGAATCAGAAAATCCATCTTGAACCAAGATATTAACTGCATTAACTTTAAGGGCGTCATGAGAATTTCAACAAGCAGTGTCACTTCTGATTTCGTAAAAGTAAAAAAGTGTAATAAGAGGCAATTGTCTCATTAAGTTAATTCTGAAACTAAACGAGCTGGCAGCTATAAATTGTATGAAATTAACGCAATGAATATATAAATTGAGTTATACTACCACACTATATATTTTATTTAAAACTTTTTTCGTTTCTAATAGCAGTTTATGAACAGTTATTAACAAATTTCATCAATCTACCTAGTACATTCACCGAAAGCAGGTATCTCTTTTTAGTGCAACGTCATATATATATATAGGGAGAGAGGCGGATATTTTATTTAACTTACATTTACTGATTTTATGGTAGACTTAAGATCGGACTACGTTACAAACCGTGATTTTGCAAAAGCGTATAAATGGATAATATTTATGATATTTAGTGTCACTTAGATTAGAAAACGTATATAAAGTTGTTTTAAGAATATTATAACAGTAAAAAATTATTTAAGTACAATATTTTGACAAAAAATGAGCATAGAATGACCCATTTTCAAAACATTCTCCTTTTATGAAAAATGCTTCTATTATAATAATATTTAACCTGTATATAACTCAGACCTCTGTATAGAGGCTCAACTAGAATTTTTGAAATATATAACAAATAAGTGGATTTATCCATATTTCATTACAACAGTGAGTAGAAATTTTAAGAAAAAAAACGTCGATAGAGGGAGCTATTTCAATTGGTGGTAACTCTGAAAATAAAGTGAAATTTTCAAAAATCCTAGTTCAGACTCTCTGGAGAAGTCCTTTCTTTATATAAGCAAAATATTAGTATTATAAAATCACTTCTCATAAAAGAAAATTTTGAAAAAAGGTTATTCTAAGTTAATTTTTTGCCAAAATATTGTATTTAAATATTTTTTGTCATGTCCTTAAAACAATTTTATACATGTATTCTAATCTAAGTGACACTAAATATCATGAAAATTATCAATTTATGCACTTTTTAAAATCACAGTTTCGAACGTAGTCGAATACCTTAACACTTTTTCTGAAATGCACAGTTAATTAACCAATGCAATCATTTAAAAAAAGGTGCTGGCCTCCGGTACCACAATGTGTCCCTCGAGCCGAAACAATTACCTAACCCTGACTTACGATAATGTAAGATATATATGAAAGATGTTACAGAGTTTTTCCTTATAATTTTAATAGCCATTAAATGTATCATTCCCAGTATGACGAACTTATACGCAAGACGATACAGCGTCTTATTGGCCTCAAAGATATCAGCTAAAAATAAAAATAATTTTACCCGTTCAAGAACGTTTTTCTGAGTCGAGTTTCCAACCTTGACCCAGGATCATCCGTTCATATATTAATATCAGTCTCTACGACAAACTTACACCACCAACGGGTGTAACCCGGTGCATCCAGTTACAAACCTTTCCTTCGTCCGATACTTCCTGTTGACCTTTCTTTGTCTGGATGAAAGCGTGTTTTCCTTGTCTTTGTCTGAATGTTCCAACGAAGTATCGTTTTCTAAAAAAGTGAAATTAAGACAATTTTTTTGTTTGTTTCCGTGGAAAGTTTTACCTTTAAACAAAAGCTTTACCAGAACTGTTCCATACAGGGACACGGGCCAAAGAAAAAAAATTGAATTTACGAAAAAAAATATTAATTTGATGTAAAATAAATCACTAAAATCACTCATCTATCATCAGCAATAAAAATGTTCAAATGAAACATTTCTAAAGTTCTCATTATTAGTTCACTATCTCCTTATATTTTAATATATATCTTGTTCAAGTTTTCAATTGTTAATAAAATACTTGCTATTCATCCATTCAAGTTCAAATACATTGTGACGAATCTGTATGGAACCTTTCCACTAATCTTCTTAGGCGTCTTTCTGGGGAATATAAATTCGTGTTTATTTCCAATCAACTCCAAAAAGAAGTATGGGATATTAAAATTAGATAAGGTATTTAAGTCGAGGGTTGCGAGATAGCAAGAGAGATGATGGTAGGCTATTGAGCCAATAACGTTAAATGCAAAACTAGAAGATTCAAGAGATTAGATTCGTGAAGACGTCGTGCTGCTAGACGTACCAGAAAGCTGATATAAGCCAACGGTAAATATAATTCACGTACGCTTAAAGTAAGCGTCAGTTTGAGCTACTTAGTTAAAGTTAATGACAGTTAAGAATTCGAATACACATGTGTTTCTTGGATCTCCTATTTCGGTAAACCTTACTTCAGTTGAGCTAGATTAGTAATTAATTGTATTCTTAGTAATTTAATTTAATATAAAGGCAAATCCCTTTAAACGACGTAACATTATTATATTATATGTTATCAGAGATTTTTGAGGAAATTATAACAAAATAAATAATATTATTATTCAAAATGGCTCTTGGTGGTTCGTGGCCTCAAATTAATCTTGGTGTTCAAGGTGTGACCCTGGGGGGGTCATCACAACATTTTCTTAAACTTACAGTGGATGACACTTAATGTTAATACAGTTTTTTCAAATATTTATTCATTGATTAAATTAAAAAATGAATAAGTAGTAATAAACAAAATTAATAGTCCAACAGCATATATAGAAAGGAAAATTGTTTGTTGTGTCCCTGTAGCGCAATGGACAATGCGTTGGATTTCTAATCCAAGGATCGTGAGTTCGAATCCCACCCGATATGGCCTAATTTCTGGGAATGTGATTTCTTTTTTACCATACTATTTATTAGAATAATTAAATTTTATGAATGAGTAAATAGTAACAAACAAATATAGTCCAACACCATACATAGAAAGGAAAATAAAAAATGGCAAGGAAAATTGCTTTCTATTTTGTCACTTAATATTGTGATTCTGTCCTATGTTTTTATATATTTAAGTGAAGTAAGTGTCGCTATATGCGCTACTGCAAGCCCCCCTAGCTTCCCCTTCCCAGGTAGCTTCGAAGAGAAGCAAAGGGCAATGACTCGGGCGGAAGAGGAAAGAAAAGAGATATAGGACGGCAGAGCAGTAACACTCTTAAAAATAATGAAAGGCATTTAGGCAAGGACGCGTGTTTTAAAGTTACACTTCATTCATTAATTGTTATTCTTCATTTTGTTTATTCTTGTTTTAAAAATACACAGATTGTTCCGTCAAAACCCAGTTTACGAATTCATCCCAGTAACAACATAACATTTATATTAATTGTAATTATTTAATAAAAAGTAACTAAAATAAAATTTTTCTTTCTGACCTAAGTAAGAATTGACGTTAAAATTTTGTTTTTATATTACTTGTTTAATTTCATGTAGAGTTTTTTTAGATTAGAGTTCTGTATTTATCTCAACAATCTTTCATTTACATCGCGATCACACTTCCCAAAATAACTCTTTTTGCCCTTCAAAATGCGCCTTAGGGATCACATTATATTTGAGAAAGGTACAGTATTTTAAAGTTGTACTTTTATTCCACAATGAAGGAATTTGATATTGATTCTGGATTCTTTTGATGGTGATTTTAAAATTCTCGAATAAAAAAAAATTGAAGTAGGATTTTTTTTCTGTTTTATTTTTTCTAAAAATTGCTTTGCAAATTTTAAAATTTTTTAAGAAATTAATTTTTCTGTATTTTTAAATATTTCATTCAATATACCTACATATTTCGTAATCATATGTTAAATCTGTGTAAAAAATATGATTGAAACTCTACTTTAAATTTAAATCACAAACATTAATTTAATTATGCTTAATTACAATGAAATAATTACAATGTTATTAATTTATTACAACGAAAATTTTTTGTAGCTGAAAACTTTATGAATATTTTCCGAAGCCGTATTATGTGTAACACTGTGTATTATATGTCATATATGTGTATTACCGATTATTTCCTTACTATAATTAGTCAACATTGAACGAAAAAATTGGAGAATTTGACATTTTTTACTCAAATACCTCACAAAAGCATTCTTAGAAATTTATAGGTAAATCGCTTGAACTAAATGTATTTAATTGATTTTCATGAAATTCTATTTTCCCATTATGAAGCTTGAAAATTTTATGAAAATTATTAAGATATAAAAAATATTAAATTCCATTCAATTCAATTCGTAAAACACTTTCAATACGCAAATAAGCATGTTCCAAAAATTTTTTTTTCCTGGGTGTTTGCTAATTCACTTAGACCTTGCAACTCCTACAGCAACAAAAGCCCCTGAAATAAAAAAACATCTTACTATACATGAATCAAAACAAGTAATATAATACATATATATATATATATATATATATATATATATATATATATATATATATATATGTCAATTCCTACTTAGGTCAACAAACAAAATTTTTTATTTCAGTTACACTTTTTATTAAATAATTACAATACAAATATGTATATACATATGACAGAATCACACTATTAAATGCAAAATAGAAAGCCATTTTCCTTTCTATGTAGGGTCTTGGACTATTCTTTTTTGTTACTAGTTATTCATTTATTAACTTTAATTCTTCCAATAAAATAGTATAGTAAAAAGCAATCATATTCTTAGAAATTAGGCCATCCTGGGTAGATTTGCACTCACGACCTTTGGATTGGAAGTTCAATGCGCTATCAATTACGCTACAGAGACAAAACGAACGATTTTCCTTCCTATATATGCTGTTGGACTATTATTTTTGTTTGTTACTATTTATTCAATTTTAATTTAATTAATAAATTAACATTTGAATAAACTGTATTAACATCAAGTGTCCTCCAATACGAGTTTAAAAAAATGTATTTGAACTTCAATGGATGAATAGAAAGTATATTTTATTAATTATTGAAGATTTGAACAAGATATTATATGTATATATATATATATATATATATATACTAGCTGGTATACCCGTTCTTCGCACGGGTGAACTGAAAAATTAAACAATACAGATTGAAGGATAAAGAAGTTTTAAATGAGTTAATTTTACGTGAATTTTGCAAATTAAACAAAAAAGCTTTTGGCGTAACTCAGGTAACAAAAAAAAGAGAGAAATAAAACACCTTTGTTAAATTTTAAGTATGTAGGTCTAATAGCAGATAAAAAGGTTTTTTTTTTATTTATAACTCCCCGTAACACTCTTGAGGGTTGATTTTTGAATATACCTTCCTAAGCTGATCTCTGCTCAGCAAAAGTAACACATTGTTAAAAGTTTTGTGTAATGAACGCTTAAAATAGTGTAAATAATTTTTATCTGAAAGTATAATACATTAATATTACTTTCTGTAGTATTTATTTTATGTTAAAATTGTAATATTCGCAAGCAACGCCGTTTCTTAAATTATAATGACGATCCAATGAAAAACATTGTGAAATGTTAACGATAGAGTCAAGTTGGCAAATGCCTAGCTACTTTCATAACTCGAACTTTATTAGAGCTTTGTAAAATCCACTTTGTAGGGGAGCGATGCACGTTAATACTTTATCCACCGCATAATGATTTACTGCAGTTTTTTTCATACAATATTTTTTTGGATCACTACATTGAAAATTAAGGGATATACATATACAAAATACTCCACTTTGGGAAATTTAATCCGTTAGAGCTAATAAATTAAATAAAGATATTCCACTGTAAAATTAATTATATACACCGTTCACTTAAAATAAGTAGTCAAATTATTTTCTAAGGTCTTCATTAACATACAAAAACATAAGACACTTAAATTTTGACAAACTATTATTTCTGCTAAAATACTCATCATGGAACCCGTGCTGCCAAAAATCTTGGAACAGTGGATTCCAAAGGATATTCCTGCTAATTATTGGTAGAATATTCCTTCTAAGTTGGTATGGTGTGGTAGTTAGGAGAAAGTGATGCCAGCTCAGATGTTGTCTAAGTTACTTGACTATGGTTCAAAATTACGTGATCCGTTGCCAAAAGCCCTCGTGTAGCTGAACAGTGCAACATTAATATTCACTCACTCTCACACTCCAAGAAATACAGAACAATAGTTATTGCGTTTTTAAGTGTAAAAATAATTATATCTGCCTATTCAATTAAAATTATAGCGTTATAATAAATTTTGAAAATTTGTCCAAATGATGCAGTGTGAAAGAGAAAGCTTATTTACTTTAAGTATTAGAACTGATAAAAGCATTTATTTGGAAAAAAGATCAATTTCTTACTACCAAATATGCATAATAAGATGTTAAAAAAAACATTAAAATAAAGAGAGATTTATAACAACCTCTCCCTTTAAAACTTAGTTTGATTCTGAAATAAAAAAATAGGCATTATATCAGAGGAATTAATTAGAAGCGAGCACCTTGCGTAGCCAAAACAAAAAGGGTTTTTCACAAACAAAAGATAGATATATGAAGACGTGGTTTTTTTTTTTGCAGCGCATGCCAGAATTGCTAGCAGAAGACAGAATTTTTTCCTACTTACTTGACAAATATCGTTATATTTTTGACACTTTTCCCAAATCTTTTTAAATTATAGTCAATGCTATAAATTATAGCCTATGTGCTTTTCTGATGTATAAGCTATATTACTGTAAAGTTTCATTAAAATCCATTCTCAGTAGTTTTTGGGTGAAAGACTAACAAAGATTTTCACAAACTTTCACATTTATAATATATATATATACATATATATATATATATATATATATATATATATATATATATATATATATATATATATATATATATATATAGGGAGAGAGAGAACTAATAGAGAGTAGAGAGGAATTGAATAAGCACGTCTCAAAATTTCCCTGGCGTTTGCAATTTCACTTAGTTATTGCAACTCCAACCTTATCAAAAGTCTCTGAAATAAAAAAAATCCCTACTATACATGAATTAAAAAGGAAGGGAAAAGAAATAATCATTCTTTTTTAACAGCATGTCAATGACGCAAAATCTTCAATTTTTCCACATTCAACCATGAGCAAGGTTCAAAATATTTTAATTAAATACGATAACACTTCCATCCCTATTCGAGTCGATGGCCTTCTATTACGCATTATTATGACGGGTAAACCCGCATCTAAACAAGAAATTTTCAGTATTTATGAACAAAATAAATAATTACACTCTAACCTTCATTTCTGCATGATCTTGACTTTTAACCTCAGTTGAAAGTAACATCTAGCCATTCGAGCATTCGTTAAAAATATGTCCTTGTATTGTATAATGTTACCGAGACAGATGATTCATAAAAATCGGTCATGGATGAATTTGCGATTTTACGTATTTTGGCTTCTTCGACGTAATTCAAGTGTAACAAGTTTATTTACATTTTAGCATTTACTCATTTCTTCAAAACAAACAGAAATCAAGTTACTTCGATTTGAGAAGCAAAATACTTTTAGCTGAAGGATTTTCAGTGTGTAACTGAAAGTGAAGGAAACCGGTGATTTCATAGCTGTTTGTTTATGTATTGAATGGAATGTTTTTATTCAAAATATTACTGATTTAGCTTAAGAACCTCAGTTGTAGTAAAAAAAACGTTAAGTAATATTTCATCTTTTATAATTAATTAAATTAATTTTATAGTTTAATTGAAAATGAAATTTTTATATCGTATTGAATGTTTTAAAATATATTTTAAAAAGGGAAAATTTTATAGATATTTAGGAAAATTGGAAATTTTAATGCTTAACCCCCCCCCCCAAATTATGGTTTAAAATATTAAAAGTTGAAACTAAATAGTAGTTACTTTAAAGTATGTTGTTACATATTTACTTCACAAAATATAACCTATAATTGTTTCGAATTAGATTTCAAATTAAAAACTTCCAAGAACTTTTATTACAAATGATTCAAATTAATTTTTTAAATATAACTTTTAGTTATAAATTATGCTTTTTATTGCTAATTTGTTCAAAAAAATTAAGAAAACTTAATGATTTTTAATTTTAAATTATATATTAAAACGCACTATTTCTATGAGCTTCGATATTATGCTAATCTTTGCAAACAAAAAATAATAAACTAGTATTGGAATTAGATGGAATAGGTTTTCTATGAAATAATTCTCAAAATTTTATTGCCTTTGTGAACTTCTTTTCCTTTTTATCTATTTACCATAAGCAAAAAGGGAGAAAAAAATGTACACATTTTTTTCTGTTAACTATTTTGTTTTTATTTTCCTATAAAAAATCGCTTTATTTAAAATTATGTGACTATAAACCTAATCTATAAAATATATGGTGTCTCTTTCCTACAAAAATGTAATACTAATACATGATTCGTAAATCATATGGATCATTCGTAAAATTTTAATTGTTGACATACATACTAAGCAACATCTGAAGAAAAATGTCCCGGTATTTTTTTGGTGTTTATTCCCTTCAGGGGCACCTGAAGAGTTTATTAAATCAAATGTTTTCCCTTTTTTGTGCAGATGTTTTTAGCACGTGTCACGCGCTCGTTTCTCTTCCACGTGCTCTAATAAATGAGGTCGTCGATCGTTTTATTTTTCTACTTTGTCTTACTAACAATTCATAGCAAAATGATAAAATATGTGTCACGTGCTTTATTTGATGAATCTTTTTTCAGATGGTAACGCAAAACTAACCGTTATTTCGATGAGTAACAAAGTCTCCGAAAACATAAACTATTTACCTTACTTCGACCAGTCTTGTCGCAGAAAAAAAAATAAGTAAAATTTATCTAACGTATAGGAAAGATTTGTTTTGGAAAAGCTAAATAATTATAATAATAAAATGATATATGAACAGAAAATTACAGGAAGAATAAAATGCGGAATTCTATTGCAATTACTGTCTCTAAGGTTTTCGAATTTTACAACAAAATTATTAAGCTACTACTCAAAGACGGGGTATAATTTTCCACAGAAGCACTTTCATTTCCTTTTTTTATTTGAATTACATAAAATTTATCTTTAATGAATGTGAAATTTTAACCTTCCTAAACATACACCATCTTCTCATTAGAGAATGTTATGCACATAATTCTGCGTTAAAAATCGATTGAATGTTTTTCTACGTACAATAAAACTATTCAATTTCGAACAAATTTTTTTTTCGTAGACTATAAATTTATAGATAAGAAGTTATATGATGATATCTATCACTGAAAAATAAATATTCCTTAAACATTTTCAAGTTTCTAAAATATATATATACAGGGGCGTAGATACCGGCGTATTAGCCGTATCAATGATACGGGGCTCCCGAGCTAGAGGGGCCACAACATATGTAAGCAAAAAAATCCTGAAATTTTAAAAAATGTTTGATACTAGAGATGGCCAGTGTATATATATACGTATAGAGTATATAATTCTTATAAACATATACATTTTAATATATATGAACAGATTTATTTCTCAATCATTATATTTCAACATTAATTTATTAACTGTCATTGATTTGTTAGAATAACTATATAAAAATTAAACTTTCGATGGTTCCTATTACGCAGTCGTCATTTATGCGTAAAAGTATTATTTACCTGAAAATCTGTGCATTGGAATAAAACTAAACAATTAAATAAAACTGAAATCTGAATTGTAAGCCTCTTATTTTAATATATATATATATTGCACGCGAATTTTTTCCTAACAGTTAAAAGGGTACGTAAGTATTATAGTCGACAATTCAAAAAATGTCGTGAAGCGCTTCAATATACAGCCAAAATAGGAAACCATTCCCATGCACATTCGAACACACTAATAATAACGGTGACTGCATTTGGTGACATTTCTTGAATTGGTGATGCCTTTTCGCTCGACGAGATTGGTCTACGGTATAATACGAAAGAACCGTTTAATGTGTCTACGATGCATACAATTAAATTGTTTATCCTTTAATTATTGTATCGTTATTTATTTTGGTGACAAAATAATTTCGACGCCAAAAACTGCACCTAAAAGTATGCCGATTTTTTTTAAATTCCAGTCCTGACGATTTAACAATGTAAAATATTTTAGTGTGTGATATAATTCCAATTATATTTTTTATTAAACATTTTTTTTATTTCAGATATTTATTCATGGAGAAAATTTGAAAAACCTTCACAAGTACATTTCACCTTCCATCTTACCTCAGGAATTCAACGGAGAACTTGGACCATTTGATAATAGTACGTGGCACAACAACATTCTGAAAAAGAATGAATGGTGCCTGGAGCAACGTCTGTATGGTTACCAAAAATCACAGCAAGTGTAAAACCTTTCGACAAGTTTTGGGATCAAAAGAGGCCTTAACTAGTCTTGGTATTTTTATAAATTTGTTAAATAAAAAAAACTGTATGTGTTTTTCTATTTTATAGATAAACTAATTTCTACCTGTATTGGGATGATTGGGATTGTTTGATTTACTAAGTTAAATCGGGTTTTTTTCTCTCTCTTAATACCAAAAATATATTTATTGTTTATCAAGTTTTTTAAAAGTATTTTGTTTCCGAATCTTTATTAATCTTATCATCTTCAGTCTTATTTATTGTGTGGCATTATATAATTTATCATACTGGGCATTTTCTGAAATATCGCAAATTCTATGTTCAAATTTAAATATAAATTACCGCAACGTTGTTTTTTTAGTAATATATAAATGCATCTTGAATGAGCTGCGCGTAGTTGATTTTCTATAGACAACCTCGATTTAGTATGAACGTGCAAATATATTTTACGACTGTGATGTGTAAAAGAATTTAAAATATTTCTTGCTAATATATCCCAGGTGAAATTAATATTTTTGCAATGTAACACCCAAATCAAAATCATTGTTGTTACTAAACAATTACCTGAAAGACTTGCCGAATAATTTAACAAAACTTATGAAATACAATTAAAATTGATTTATGGTTATTTTTTCGTATGAAACCTATTTACATATAGTAATAGATAAATACAACTAAATTGAATTGAATGATACGAATTGAACTTAATGATATCAATATTGAAAATTTTAAAGTCAAATGTTGTTGATATAAATATATAAAATCATTTATCATTTTTTATTAAAAAATATATAATATATATATTTTCTGGATATTTTTAAAATATTTCTTATGATGAAATAAGACCCAATTACTCGAATTTAGGATTGTATTGAGGAATTTTTATACTTTTATAAAACATTTCATGCCTTCGTGTGTGTTTGTATGTATATGTATATATATCAACTTGGCTGTGAAATTGCTTTTTTAAACTATGTATTCTTTGTGATTTCCGTCCATGTAAATTTTTATTTTGTACTGATTTGTATGTTTTAAGGTATCAAAAATTTTTCTGTGAATAAAAATCACAGTTAATAAACCTAAGTATGTGAAATATATTATTTGTGTGTCTTAATACAAAATCCACACTTTTTTTACCAACGATTTAGGTAATGTTTTTTCATGGTAATATTACTGATTCAAAACACAATAAATTAGTACTGAATACGTACAAATGGACCCTTTTTCTTCCTAAGTATTATTTTAAACCAGCGTTTCTCAAACTGCGGGGCACGCCCATCTAGGGAGGCGTCACACAGTGGGCAGTTTTCCCAATCTGGCGCAAGGAAATTATTTTATGGCTTTAAAGTCTTCTTAATGATCTAAAACCATAGTAATTAATCTAAATTGGGTATTCTTTTCTGTTTTTTACTAACAAATAAGGTTAATAGGGTTTTAACTAATTTATGTAAAGTTTGAATTTGATCAGGAATAAATGATTGCTAAGTGGAACTAGTTTTTGAACAAGGATCTAAGGATATTAACAGAAGCAGTAATTTACACATGAGAGAATATATACAAGAAATAGTGTGGCAAGTAAGAAAAATAAAATTTTAAGCAAATGCAATCAAACATAACATTGTACATATACAATAAAAGATAATATGTAGTGTTTAAAAGGACTCGGCACCCTTTGAACATTTTTTTAAATTTATGTATTTAAAAATTACATTTTAGCATTATATATAATGTTTATTTAAGAAAATGATACGAGATAAAATTTTGCACATATTATTCACACAATTTTACAAATTTAGTTTCTCTTAAAAAATTTGGAAATTTTTAAAATTTTACTCTTTTTGTGTTGATTAATTTTTTGACATGAAATGTTTGTATTATTTTTAAAGGTGTTTTAAACACCTTTAGAGATTTATTCTACAATAACTTAATTAGTTTTGGAGAAAAATAATAATAAAATGTTGAGATATATATGTATATATATGCTAAAATTCAACCAAAAGCCTAATATTTCCCACATTTAATTTTTTTAAAAAAAAGAAGTATTCAATTTACAGTAAAATAGATCCCTAATTTTGTTACATGCATTACATATAAGACACAGGGGGGAAAATGAAAGTGATTGGTAAATAATTGTAGAAGAAGTGGTATTCTGAATGTGAAATAACGCAAAATGAGAAAAACCATTTTACAGTTAATAATTCTGAAAAAATAATTATTATAAGCTTAAATAAACATAAAATACCATACCACACTAAAGTACTACCTATATATATTTCTTAAAAATAATAAAATAATCTTACTGCCTGACGACCACACATCATTCGACTTGGAGAAGAACTTTTCCATTTCTATGGCACCTCATCCATTTTTCCCCTACAAACGAGCAGAAATTTTTAGCTATTTTTCTAAACTTTAATTGCTGCTGGTCCTCATATTTATCAATGTCCGTTGTAGTCCTAACTAAACTCAAAACAACATTACTTTTGCACTAGTATCTTGCTCTTTCTTCCATACATTGAATAAGGCACGCCGAGTAATACAATCAGCCAACGGTGTGAAAAAAAATCATAACTTTGGGAATAGCAGGAAGTAGCAGCTATATATATAAATTTGGTATTAAATTAAAAGTCTTTATCTACTCTATAAGACTTAAGTGTTACTGTGATCAATCCGTGTCAATCCCAAAAGTTCTACTCCAATAAACACAAAAAATCGACATATGTTAGTAGGAGTTACATGCTGGAGCTAAATGTTTTTTTTACAATTTTTAATCAAACTTGAACCTAATTTGTAAGTCAAATCAAGAAATCACTTACCCATAGCATGTATTAAAAAAACGCTTAAATCTGCAAAATCTTTTTCAGGCGAAACGATTGAATTTCTTACTAGAAAATGACGCTCGCAAGTGTTTCTTGTAGCAAAAAGAAACCCGATCTAAACCGTTGATTGTAGTATATTCCTATTCGCGTACTGACGAGTGGCCACGGTACCCGAATGGTATAGGTATCGAATCGTGGCTGGCTTTGTCATGACTTCGAGCCCAATACCACTAAAAACCCGCCGTGTAGGGCAGCGATGCACGCTAAATCTGTCGAGAGCTGAAACGTCCTCCCGTTGGTGTGGTAGCTAGGAGAGGGAAGTGCCAGCTCAAGTGTCGTCCTCGTCACTTGACCATGGTTCAAAATTACGTGGTCCGTCGCCAAAAGCCCCTATGTAGCTGAACAGCGTTACGTTTAATCTTCACTCACTCGCGTACTGATGGAAACTGTTTACCTCATGGCTAGGGAGCCTATGAGGATCATAAATATTGTTGTTTTTTTTTATTATTTCACTCAATTTCATTTTTGGACTTTATGAGCGACACTGTGCGTCATAATCTTACGTGTGGGACGTTAGCATATCGAAAAGTCAAAGACAAAAGATTATTTTTAAAAATTATTAATTTACTGAAAGGAAGCAAAACAAAATACATTCTGACATAATAAAAAATGCACATTTACACTGATATAATAGACTTATAAATGTATTAATACTGCATAATGTATTTGATAATTAATTTAAAAAAACTAAGTTAAGAAAATGTTTGATAGTTACCAGTGACCACATGGGGGCTTGTTATTCATGAAATTATATCCAAAAAATTTAATACTTATCTTGATAATTTATACGTTTATAATTGAAGTCGTATTGTAGCTTAAGCGTCAAAGTACTTGTATATCCTTATTTAAATCAATGCATTGTTTTTGAATGGAAAGGAGAGGCGATGAAATTTTGATTGACAAAATTGGGTTTGAGAAGTACTTTTTGAAACAATAAAAACAATGTGGAATGTGAGGTATTATGATCTGAAGTTTGTAAGCAACACACACACACAAGTTTGTAAGAAGTTTTTAACAGCCTACCCGGTTGTTAAGAATTCTCTCTTTGATGCGGAAATTTTACATAATTCAATGTGTTATGAAGTTGTCTTCATGCAAGATCTGCATACACCTTTTGTATTCTTGTTTACTTTCAAATTTTATTGCAGTGTACAGTTATTTCTGTTGTCTGAGTATTATTAAAAACGGAACAATTCTAGAGCAATTAATCATAAAAGTGCGATTTAAAAAAGAAAGTGTGTGAGTGTATACACATTTTTAAGTGGTGGTGGTGGTGGGACTAATCCCCAACTGGTGTAGTGAAACTAGACCAGATCCATGAGTCCATACATCTGTACAAAGTCTAAGAACAGCAGGGGGGATGCAACAGCCTCTTCACAGGAAAACCCCAGACATTGCAGAATGTGCTGAGGAGAAAAAGAACTGTTGTTATATTTGGGTCAAATTGAGAAGATTCTTTAGCCACCCTCAAAATTCATACACCTCAGGTGACCAGTCGAAAATCGTGAGAATGCCGTTTGATATGATCTAGAACCCTTTAATGATATAGCGAATCCAGAGTGTCTTTGAAAATACCATGGGTGTACAGGAGGGACTACCCATGGTAGTACAGGAGGACCCCAGTACAGGAGGAACTACCCATTCTACGAATTAATTCTTTAGCCCTGGAGTAGATCTCAGTCGATGTACATTTTGAATACATCTATAAAATAGATTTGACCATGCTAGTCCTCAAAAAGCTTGTTGTGGTTGGTGTCCTTGTTTAAAGAGAGATCGCAAGACTCTAAATTAAATAAAAATAATGTGTATACTAATTGGTATATAGTGGAGAATTTCTGAGCTCTCTGAAACAGGGTTTGAGAGCTCAGAATATCTTTATTTAATAATGAATAATAAGATTATATTTATAAACAATTTTTAAGTAAGAAGTACTTACTAAAAATATTATACTTTGACTTAAATGACAGCAAAGAATAGCATATTTTTTACGCCTAATATTGTGTTAACTGTTTTAGCTTTTTCTTGCTGATATGGTCTGTACCAGCCGTCGGCAACTTATGATACGCAGTACAGAACTCTAACTATAAATCGACAGCAGTTTTCAATTATTGTACGTTATACTAACTGAACTCGGCAAGCGTTGTTCCGCCAGTCTGTATTATAACAGCTTGTAAATGAATAAATTGAGTTTTAGTAATATTTTCAATAATTAATTTAATTTTTATTTTATATAACTAAAAATAATTCATAATTAAACACCCACCGTAATGCAAGTGGGAAAACAACAATTTTTTTTTATAATTTGGTATATAGATGTACAAAAATTATACCTCTGATATTGCGTTTTGAAATAAAACGGTGCCAAAACAAGGTTCGCATAAAAAATATGTATTTTTTAAACAAAAATGAAAGGGAATACTTTATATACTTTTTATTTATGCTGAAAGAATAACTATATTTTATGTTGCTTATATTTTTATGTCAATAAATTTCCTTAAATGATGTATAATTAATATATAATAGTACTCTAAATCTATATCCTTGACCTCTATTCTCTAACTCTGTATGCACTGTCCTGATAATCGAATTGCTTTAAATATTTCCTACTATTAGGTGCTTGCTTCATAGCACTCTAAATAATACTCAAGTGTGTTGAGTTTTCATTTAATTCAAACATTAAACTTTATCAAAATCTACTGGAATTTTATTCTGCGTGTTCATTCCACGGCGGCAAACATAGATCTACACGTTGTACAGAAAATGCCACGTTTTTAGTATTTTACACAGTTATGCTGCAGTTAAGCATAATACAATCGATACGACTACATGAGTAAAGAAAAATATAAAAACAGAAATATAAATTATGAAAACCATTTTAAAAATTAACAGAAATTAAATGCATTTACATAAAATATAAGTTTAACAATTATTATTTAAGTTTAACATTTATTTGAATAGAATTAATTTCTATCTTGCCAATATCCGTTTAGAGAATTCGAAAAACAGTTGACAGGTGCAGCCATCTAGCGAGAGAAAATCTCTACAAAAACTGTCCTTTACATTACTCCCTTGCCAGTAACAAAGTTACGATACAAGAAAAAAATATATGGCAGGGACAGTTTCAGACTTATTGAACAGATTATAATTTCATTTTTTTTTTTTTTACAAATTAAACTTATACAAACCGCTTTTAACACAATTATTACTAATCATTGCATTACACAACACAAAATTACTACTACAGGATTGCTACAGAAGTCTTAATGCACAAAATATGCTACAAGTTTAAAATATTAAAACACAGCTACCTTCCTGTTTCTTAAAAATACATGGAAAAATACAACTAAAATGTTCAGCAATTACTTTAAATGTATATTTATACTGAGCAACAATCAAATTTAAACAAAGTCAAAAAAGAGTATATATAAGATATGCAATAACTCAAAAAAAAAAAAATAATAAACTACAGAATGCTTTTGCAAATACACAAAACTCAGTCAATATTTGAACATGGGAAACTAAGGAGTACATAAATATTTTGCGAAAAAAAAAATCATTCATATTCCAATGAAAGTTAACATGCCATTAAAAAAATTTCAAGTTACTCTGCAATGACAACACCTTAATTTTTGAATATTATGAAACATATCAAATCCAATAGTGTTAAAAATCAATTTTCATATTTACATACACAATGGGTAATTTTATAATATATACATACAGAAAACTTCCTATTTACAAGAAAGAATATCAGAAAACTTTAGTTTCAATTCACCACATAATTAATTATAACTCAGTTAATCACTAATACAATCCATTTACCACAATTGAGCATTTTTATGCAAAACAGTATCTATTTATACACATTTTATTTGATGCTAACACATATTATTTCTACACATAGAATTTGATGCTAACACATATCTATTTATAAACATAGAATTTGATGCTAACACATATCTATATTGATATCCTGAAAATTTTATGTTCACTATTAAATACATAATAGATAATTTTGTTAAAATACATACTTTCCAATGAAAAAAAAAAAAAACACATTCTATAACACATTTAAGAGATGAGATGCCCACAAATTGTAATACTAATGAGAGAATTTCTGTCGACAATGTAAAAAAACAGTAGTAATAAATAATTATTTGTGACATAAAGTTGAAAACTTTGTATAACATATATTACTTTGAATGCGAGAATATATATGGAAAATTTTACATCATGCTCTTTAATTTCTTTTTATTTACAAAGCTTTTGTTTGATTTAGGTTCTCGCTGTTATGAAATTACACACAATTCTACTTAAGCTTACAACTTACTGATGAGGTTATATCAGGATAGTGGAAGAATAATTATTTAAATTTCACAATACTAGCATAAAAATCATACATGTATATATAACCAATTAAGAGTCAATTTTCAATTCTAAAATCCAGGAATTAACATACATTGTCATTTTATAAGCATATCTACAACATTTAAAGCAGTGTTTACTATAACTTTTTCACTATATGTACATGAATTGCATTACCAAGAGAATTATTACCAAGTATATATTTAATCAATTAGATACATTTTTATAAATGGTGATTTTCAAATTTACTAATTTTTAATAACTGTTTACTAGTAATAAGTGAAAGGAATTTCAAACTTTAACACTTACATACATAATAGTTGCTATTTTGTTTATTCTCTAAATCTTACTGGTTTTTTTATCTTTCTACCACAGCTGGTAGTAGATTGTTCATCAGGCATTGGGGAAAGTTCTTTCCAATTTGAAATCTCATTTTTTTGTCCAACACTAGTTTGTTCATTTTGATTGTCCACTGCTAACAAATAGGCAGGTTTTAGTCTATCTACAGATATATTAATTGTTTTATCTTTGATTAGGATTGTGAAATATTTATCATACTTTTTATGTACAGTATATGGTCCTTCATATGGTGGTTCTAATGCTTTTTTAACTCTGTCGATACGAAGAAACACATGGGAACAGGATTTCAAATCTTTATGCACAAAGATATTTTGCTTCCTGTTGCTAGGAGACTTCAGTGGCTTTAGCTCTGCCATGTGCTGCTGTAATTTGGCGACAAAATTCTGTGGATCCATGTTAATAGTAGGGGGATCAAAAAATTCGCCAGGTAATTTAATGGAAGTACCATAGACCATCTGTGCAATTGTGTAACTAATGTCAGGTCTTATGGCAGCTCTTAAACCTAACAACACAGTGGGTAATGACTCTGTCCATCTAATATTGTTGTGAGCTTTTATAGCACCTTTCAAGGTCCTATGTAAACGTTCAACTTTCCCATTACATTGAGGGTGATAAGATGTTGTGTGGGCTACTTTAGCACCACATATTGCAGCTATGCTTCTAAATAGTTCTGCCTCAAACTGTCGACCTTGATCTGTGACTATTTTGGCAGGTACTCCAAACCTGCAAATCCATTTCTCATAAAATGCTCTCCCAACTATTTCAGCTGTTATTTCAGGTATAGGAATTGCTTCCATCCAGCAAGAGAATCGGTCAATGCAGGTTAAGCAATACTGCATCCCTTCTGAAGGTGGTAGTTTTCCAATGAGATCTATGTGAACTACACTAAACCTTTCATCTGGTTGTTCGAAGTCTCCTAATTTGGATTTTGTATGCCTGCTGACTTTACATTTTTGGCATCTAATGCAAGCTTTTGCCCATTCTCTGACTTGCTTTTTAATATCTGACCAGACATATTTTTCAATCATCAGTTTTACTGTAGATTTAATACCAGGGTGAGCTAAGCCATGAATTAGTTGGAATATTTGAAACCTGAATTTTTGTGGAATGTAAGGCCTAATTTTTTGTGTTGAGATGTCACACCAAAGTTTTTTCCCAGATGGCAATGTCGAAGGTTTAAATTTTAAAGAATTGTTGTGCAATAATATTTGCAACTCTTCGTCAGTAGTTTGCTCTTCTGCAATTTCCTCAAAGTTGATTTCGAAATTGAATGAATTCTGGATAAGGCATCTGCAACAACATTATCTTTACCCAATACATGTTGAATGTTACAACTAAATTCTGAAATGTATTGAAGTTGTCGTTGTTGTCTTGGTGATGCTTTTTCATTTTTTTGCTTAAATGCAAAAGTTAGAGGCTTGTGGTCAGTATATATAACAAAATCATTCCCCTCCCTTCCAGCAGGTGTTTGAAATGTTTCACTGAAAGGTATATTCCCAATAGTTCTCGGTCATAGGTACTATACCTTGTTTGTGTTTCATTTAGCTTCTTTGAGTAAAAAAAGCTATTGGTTTCCAACGCTCGTTTTCTAATTGCTGGAGTACTGCACCCACAGCAAAATCTGATGCATCTGTGCAAAGTGATAGGGGTAGTCCAGATCTTGGAAATGATAAAAGAGCAGCTTCGGCAAGGTCAGTTTTGCATTTTCGAAGCTTCTCCTGGTGTCATCAGTCCAATGCACTTTTCTGCGGTCTTTCTTTTTCGCTCCTTTTAACAGTTCATGTAGAGGTGCTTGGGTCTTAGCAGCATCCTTTAGGTATCTTCGGTAAAAATTTATCATGCCCAGAAACGTTCGCAGGTCATGAATAGTTTCTGGTAGTTTGTAGTTGAAGATAGCTTGAACTTTTTCTGGCAATGGCCGAGAACCTTCTGCAGTGATCAGAAATCCCAAATATTCAACTTGGGCAGCTCCCATCACTGATTTGGAGACATTTATTCGAAGTCCATATTGCTGGAATCTTTCAAATACCATTTTTAGGTGTTCACTGTGTTCCTCTTCAGTAGATGAGGCAACAAGTACATCATCAAGATACGGGAAAACAAAGTCGAGTCCATACAGTACTTCAGTAATGAAACGTTGGAAGGTTGAAGGAGCATTCCTCAGTCCAAAACTCATAGTATTGAACTCGTACAAGCCAAATGGGGTGGTGATGGCAGTTTTTCTTTGTCTTCCTCAGCAATTGGTATCTGATAATAAGCCTTTACTAGATCTATCTTGGAAAATATTTTTTTATCCTTCAGGATGTGATTAAAGTCCTCAATTCTAGGAATTGGATATCGATCTGGTATTGTCTGTGCGTTGAGTCGCCTGTAATCGCCACATGGTCTTAATGTGCCATCCTTTTTTATTTACTAAATGCAATGGACTTGCCCATTGAGATTTTGAGGGTCTAATAATGTCGTTGTCCAGCATAAATTGGAACTCTTGCTTCGCCAGCTTCAACTTATCAGGGGCTAGTTGTCTTGCCTTCGAATAAACCGGTTGGCCAGTTGTTAGGATGTGGTGCTTTACTTCATGTTTAACAACTCTGTTAACCAAGTTTGGCTTGGTTAAATCAGGATACAACTTAAGCAGGTTGAAATATTTGGAGGCTCTATTGACTGTGCTGAGATCATTATTTTCTTGGATGGTAGCAACTTCTCCTTTAATTGAAAGATTTGTTACTCCATCGATTAATTTCCTGTTGTGCAGATCTATCAGCAACTGGAATTTTTGAAGGAAATCAGCACCTATGATTCCTCGCTCAACTTTGGCAATAATAAACGGCCACTGAAATGGGCGTCTTAGGCCTAGGTCCAGCGTGAGAATTTTTAGACCATATGTTGGAATTTCAGTGCCATTAGCAGCATACAGTTTATATTGAGAGGCTTGGCACTCACCTTTCGTTTTTGTCCAAGGGAGGATCGAGACGTCTGCTCCACTATCCACAAGGAATTGACATCCGGTTTCTCTGTCCTTGACAAATAACCGGAATTTGCGGCCTAAAATATCGGCAGCAGGACTCGCCGCGGCGTCTACTGCTGGGATTCGTTTCCCGGCTCATTGAAACTGCACGGCTGTACGCATTTACCAGGGAGACACTTCTTCCCGAATCGGAAATGGTAGAAGCAATATCGTCCCTGAGGATTGTAGCGGCGCCTTGATTTGCTGCGACTTCTACTCCTCTGATGGTGATGAGGGCTAGAGCTCCGGACTTTCCGTTGCAGCTTTAATGAGGCAATTTGGCCTTCAAGGGTGGCTATTTTAGCCATGAGTTGATCCACTCCTGCGGAATCCTGTACCGCTGCGATATCTACTGTTCTCGGCGCCATCTCTACGATCTTATCTGCCATCGCCGCTATTTTGTCGAGGTGTTCTTCACTGACAATTACAATGCACTTAACAGAATCTGGCATTTTATCCAGCCATAGTGTGCGCAACGCCTTTTCCGAGACATCGGTACCAGCGAGGGCGCGCATTTTTTTCTTAGCAGTTGACTAGGCAACATGTCACCTAACTCAATCCCCGTGAGAAGACGCTTCATTTTTTTGTTTTCGCTTTCGACGAATATCTTCAAAAGACGTTCCTTCGTAGCTGTATATTTGTTGGGGTTAGAATCTTTTACTATGTCCCAGATATCTTCCAACACCCTCGGTTCCAGTTGAGCCACGAGGTGACTGAACATCGTCTCCTCCGAAGTAATCCGGCAAATCCTGAACTGCGCTTCGACCTGATAAAACCATATCTCAGGTTTGTCGAACCAGAACGGCGGTATTTTGATGCTAACACCGCTTGCTTCGAACTTTTCAGCTTCTGTCATATTGAATAATCCAGTAAATAAAATCCAGGGTCACCAGTTATTAGGTGCTTGCTTCATAGCACTCTAAATAATACTCAAGTGTGTTGAGTTTTCATTTAATTCAAACATTAAACTTTATCAAAATCTACTGGAATTTTATTCTGCGTGTTCATTCCACGGCGGCAAACATAGATCTACACGTTGTACAGAAAATGCCACGTTTTTAGTATTTTACACAGTTATGCTGCAGTTAAGCATAATACAATCGATACGACTACATGAGTAAAGAAAAAAATATAAAAACAGAAATATAAATTATGAAAACCATTTTAAAAATTAACAGAAATTAAATGCATTTACATAAAATATAAGTTTAACAATTATTATTTAAGTTTAACATTTATTTGAATAGAATTAATTTCTATCTTGCCAATATCCGTTTAGAGAATTCGAAAAACAGTTGACAGGTGCAGCCATCTAGCGAGAGAAAATCTCTACAAAACTGTATTAAGCAAAAGCAATTAAATCAAAAGAAAAGCTTTATCTTATCAACAAATATGTTCTTAAATCTAAAAACATATTAGCTATTACTTTTACTGCAGATATACTTATAAAATAATATTTAATAGCAAAAAAAGTCGAAAGGAAATGACAAAAAATGTATCCCACATATCCTCCTCAAGTAAATTATTCAAAAATTGATATAATTATTCTCAAAATGAAAAGCTGTTGGTCCAAAAGCAAATTTACATCAAAACATTATGCGATTAAATAAATAGTTTTTTAATGGCAAAAATAATTTCATTCTACTTCTAAACGAGAAGCTACTGTGCGTAAAAGGTCAAATTAATAATGATCGTTTTTACTTGAACAAAGCAGCATTGCATTACTTATTTTCTCATTGCATTGTTCCGCTCCACTCTTACTCATGATTCAAGGACACACAAAACATAAGATCTTAAGGGTGACTACGAAACGAAGCGTAATTTTGCAAAAATATACAAATGAATATTTTTTTTTATTTAATGTCACTTTAATTAGAATATACCTGTAAAATTGTTTTAAGAATATTAATACAATAAAAAATTATTTAAATGCTTGTTTGGCAAAGAATGTAGAAAAAATGACGTATTTTCGAAACATTCTCCTTTTATGAAGGAAATTCTTCTTTAATACAAAAAAAATATTTTAATTTTATAAGCTAAGATTTTTTTTCCTGTACAGTGCCTAAATTAGGAGATTTTTTAAAAAATTGCATTATTTTGAGAGTTACTATGCTAAAAAAAATGTAATAACTGTCGGTTTTTGTTACACTTTTTCTATTCCGATATATTAAAATATGAAAAAATTCTACTCCTAAATTAAACATTTTTTAAATCTTGGTTCAGTCTCTGTTCTAAAGATGTATATAGGCAAAAAATTATTATTATAGAAGCCTTTTTCATGGGAAAAAAAGGTTTTTCTTCCTTTTTTCATAAAAAAAAATTCATTTAGATAATTTTATTTTAATAATATTTTTAAAGCACTTTTATGAGTAGATTCTAGTTCAACTCACACTAAATGTCAAACAAATATTCATTTATACGCTTTATTAAAATAAGAGCTTCAAACATAATCACTTTAACTTAGAATTTGAAGTTTTCGTTTGCTTGGTTCAAGAGCGAAGCAAGTGGAAGTAATATGTATAGATTTTTTTCTCCAAAAATATACAATTAAGGGTTAATTATTCCTGTCAAAGAAGCTTATACTTTTCAGAATCAGTTATTTTTTAAAGTTACGAAAATTTAACTCTGATTCAATTAGAAAAAAATCTATCTTCTGCTTGAAGATTGAAAAAACATCTTCCTGGATTACAAAAAAACATTCTATCTACAGTTCTCTAAAATGTCGACTTATATTGAAGATATCTTAAGATGGAATATCGGTAAACACACGAAATAATGCAATGGTCCTGACAAACTACTATGTATTTTCATGCATTTTTTTCCTCTTAACATGAAACGAAAATTGCTTAACACGAATAAATTTCCTTTCTGGAGAAAGAAGATATTGAGACTGAGCCCACAATAAATGAAATGTTTGAGAAAATTTCTGTATTATTGGACGGTTCTACTCGGTCACCGGAAGAATTAATTGAAGTAGATGATGATAATGTGTGCACAGCTCCAATTATGACAGACAAAGACATTATGAGGTTTGTTCAAAGCTCAAAAAATCTCATTGAGGTAGATTTCGACTACGAAAATGAGATGAATATTACTGCTCCTGTTCCCCCGTTATCTGAAATGAGGAACATCATGAAATGTAAGTGCAGTTATTCAGACGCACATTCTAATGGTGAATTGAATAATGAAATGGATGCCGTCGAACAACTTGTTGACAATTTGATGAGAAAAAAATATAATGTAAAGAAAATTACGAGATCATTTTCCAAAAGATGCATAAATATTTTGTTTTCCAAAAAAACTTGAGAAAATTTTGTATTAAATTTCATTAAGTTCCTATGAATGTTTTTGTTTCATTGATTTTAATTAAATACATGCGCGTATACATATCTAAGTAAATAAAATGTACTCTAATAAACTTAATTCTGTTAAATATAGAGGTTTCTTTTCAATCAATTTTCAAGATCCTTTAACACGAAATTCCTTTAACAGTATTGTTATTTCAGTCTCCTCAATTTCGTGTAAAGCAATTTTCCTGATCAGTTGCGAATGCACTAATGAAACTGGCATCCCACTTTATGACTTTGAGCCACAACATATTTATTAACCTTTTAACTGCAATGCTCGAGATTGTCTCCGGCAGGGTATTAGTGCCCTAAAATGTCATGCCCGAGTATTATACGGGGTAATTTTTTAATGCATTTTATTGCTATATCCGAATACAACGTATTACATATTTAGAATCCAAGTTGTAGAAGAGCTTTTTTATAAGCATGACAAAAGAATAATGAATCCTGATGCAGAATCCTATAGTAGATAGCCCTGTCCGTCTTACTCAACGACAATTTATATCCCATATTCCCCTACTCCTGCGAGACGTGAGCTCACAAGACAGCGCAAAGTGTGTTGTTCAATAAATTACAACTTTACAGAAAACTAAACAATGCATTTTTATCGTGAATATAAGAATAAAAGGATTAACGAGAAAATTAATATCATTGTAGTAAAAGCGTGGAGCGCTCTATACTTATTGTTTTGATTTCTTACTAGTTCTATTCCGAAATGCTGAGTTAGTGTAAAAATGTAGTACAAATCACACCCCACGCTTTTACCCCAATGACATTAATTTTCTCGTTAATCATTTTATTCTTATATTAAGAATTATGTGACGGGCTCACGTGTCTTTTCTTTAACATGTCCTTTCGGTTCTTTGGGACCAGAATTAATGGCAACTCTTTTCCAACCAAATCCAAGAAGTGAAACGTGAAGGAAAGATGCAAATTAGGAAGCTTTTAAATATTATAAGTTAGAGTAAGCGGTGTGGCAATTTGTGGAATGTAAAAATAATCCATGGTTCAAGCGTGAGGAGGTTTTGGAAAACGTTACGTGGCAGCTAACAGGAATTATATGTGATACAGAGCCGTTAAGTCAAGGTGCATACCATTGCACTCGAGTAATTACGCAACTTCATCTAGAATTATTGTGATCGCTATTTCAGACTACATCAAGGTAGGATTGACTATTTAATATTAGGATCTGTGATTGTATTGGAATTGAGTTTAGACGAGTCAGTTACTGATAGTGGTCCGTGTTAAGTAATTTCGGTAGTATTTATAAATTGTTTGTTTTACCACCATAGATTCTCTCACATATATTATGATAATCTAATTTGTTAAAGGCTTAAGTTAAAAATCTTAATAAAGTCATATTAAGATTATGCAGGCTCCTAGTTCTTCCATTAATCCTACACATCTAGCTCATGCTGGTAATCAAGGGGATGTACCTCCAAGGGGGGCGACATCACAATTATTTTTTTACCTTTTAGTTCGATTCACTATAAAAGCGTGTTTTTTACTCTTTTTAAAAACTATAATTTATCTTTCATTTTTTAGTTCGATCGACAATAAAGGCCTGTTTTTTAGGTTTTAAAACTATCATTTATTCTTTGTTGAATTTATCCTTCAGTTTGATGTTTGGAGCAGGAATTATGTGGCTGCTGGAATTAGTTTTGCTCCTCAATGGATATTAATTAACGAGTCTGAAGGGTATTTATTCTCTCTATTTAAGGCGCCTCGGATGAGTCTCATATCGTTATATTTTAAACATTCCGTCGCTATAGATACAGGTCAAACTAATAGAAGTGTGTTAAGAAGAAATATTAAATGTCAATCGTATTATCACCTTTTAAACGTATTACTATAATGTTAATTCGTATCATCACTTCTAAACATGTTGGGTTATCAAAATAAAAAAAAAATTAACAGTTAGAACATAAATTATTTTTATTCACAAGCGCGAGCCTTTTTTTTATTTCCATTTTCAGAAAAACTAGACTTATATTATGATAAGAAAGAACATATAGAACACTTTTTTTTTGTTTTATTTGAATTAACCACAAGCCATTTTGCGGTTTTAGGGTTGCCCCTTAATCTTTTAATCGCCAAATCTAGAATTTGCCCCCAAATCTGAAAATGGTTTAGGCAATTAGTCGCCAAATCTGGAAACGATATAATGAATTAGTTGCCACAAATCTCGAAATCCTTAAAATCCTTATTTTTGAGAATCTTGATCAGAGCAATGAAACAAAATTATAAAATTATTGTATTGTCATCGGTCCTTGACTAGTGTGCAAAATTTCGAATTCATCTGACCTTTTAAAGAAAGTAAAAATCGCGAGTTCAAGATTCTTTTACATACAAGTGAAACTTATAAAAGCTTGTTAAAAAAGGATGCAAATGGAAAAATATATTGAAAGAAACACGATTCTGGTATAATGATTGCAGAGTTACTTAATGCTTGGAAAAGAGTTTCCAATTATACCACAGAAAACTTAATTACTGAACTACTATAATACGTATTTATTTTTATTTATTTTAACTATAATTTTTTAGAAAACAACGCTCTACTCAAAATGAACTTTACCACTATCACGCTGTGAGGCAGCCCCATCAAGCAAATATGCAACTTTGGTTAAACTTTAAAAACTTTTAAGCATGTGATTCAAAACGTCATTTTTTAACTACTAAGTATATTTTATTTTGTACTAGACATTTCATTTTTGCAATAAAACAATTTTTTTGTATCCAAATCATTCAAATGTTAAAGGTTAATTCCATGCATAGTTTTCCAAAGAATAGTTTTAGTCACCAAGCGACTGCGCTTTGAGGAAACCTTTACATCAGTTTAAGGGGACTTGGCACCCATTGAGCAAACTTCTTTATTTACGTATTTAAAAATTATATTTTAGCATTTTATGCAATGTTTCTATTCAAGAAAATGTTACCAGATGAAAATTTTCATATATTATTCACACAATTTTAAAAATTTTAATATTTTGAAGAAAATTGGGAAAATTTTAAAATTTTACTCCTTTTGTAAAAATTAATTTTTTGACCTGAAATTTTTTTATAATACTCTTATGGATAATCTAAACAACTTTAGGGATCGATTTTAGAATAACTTCATTCGTTTTCGAGAAAAAAAAAAATGTTGATATACAGGCTAAAAATCAACGAAAAAGCCAACATGTCTTACATTTTATTTTTTAAAAAAAAAATGTATTCAGTTTATAGCAAAACGGATCCCTAATTTTATTACATGCTTTATTTTCAACACGCAAGAAAAAAATGGAAGTGATTGGTAAATAATTGTCGAAGGAGCAGCAATTTGAATGCATTAAGGTTTCGAAAAACACAAACTGAGAAAAACAGGTTTTAAAGTTTATAATTCTGAAAAATAATTATTATAAGCTTAATTAAACTTAAAATACCACTTTAAGATATTAATTATACGTTTTTCTTTAAAATAATTGCATTTTCATATTTTTTCAACCCACACATTTTTATAATTGATCAACCTTTAGAGAGTACTAATTGCCCATGAAAATTCAAGAAAAAAAAAATTTTTTTCTGTCACGACAGAAATTTTAGCTGTTTTTCTTCTTATAATATTAAAGTATGAAAAATATATCAGGAAGAAGAACTGAAATTATAAAATTATTAATATAAAATGCCTTAATTTAAAAATTTTACATGCACACATTTCACAAGGGAAGAAAAATTACATTATTGTATTGCCTCGGAAATATTCTGCTTTTAATACTACACATTCTTTTTTATAGTTATTATTTCTATTTCTAAAATAGATTTTTTATCATAAAGCTTTTTTTAGCTTTTTTTTTCTAAAAAGGGTGTGTGGCTGAATTGCCTAATTTGTTTTCAAATGAAGTTTTAGTCAACTTCTAACTTTCCGACATGCACAAGTGATATATCAATCGAAAGATAATAATGCAAAGAATAAGATTAAATGAAAATAAAAAAAACGATAGGTTTGTGATTTTTAGGGTACCAAGTCCTCTTAATAAAACCTTAAAAGTAAATGCTTCATTGGATAATAGCGCTTAAATTTAAGTTCATTACTGATGAAAGCAAGAGAGTATGTTATACCATTTTGTACCATAAACAAAATATAAAAGGGACTAGCAAACAAACTGAATAATTTATTAGCATTTAAAATAACATTCCTCCCAGAGTGTTATTAAAGCATTCGTGCATTTCAATGTTTTTAAGTTCTATGTTTTAAATATAAACTTCAGGAAACAAGATAATTTAAGAGAAGAATTAACGTTTATGTGAGGATTATATTTTCATTTGAAGTGTAATGTGACACGTACTCGATGATATGAAAATTGCTTTTTATTTATAATTGAATACTTTATAAAATAAAGTACTATTTAAATCATCAAAATCCAATTATATTTCTGCATCAAAAATATAGTTTATATATACAACAGTATTATTTTTGCGATGCCGGCTTCTTAAACCAAATTCGCCCCTTGCTCTATTTGAAATGGCTTCCCTGATTACCTGATTTTCACGCTCCTATTTCAGGTTTTCCACGTGATATTTAACCCAGTGTAAAGCAATTAACTAATCATTAAAACTTTATTTTTTATTTTCTGGTGGAGAGAACAGTATGCTTAAGAGGGTCACTTCACGAGTACTGGAGAAAAAAAATGATTTTTTGAATTTTTATCAGAAAATAAATAATTACTTCTGCTTCTAATACAATTTGAAGTATTTACTCTCAATTAACTAAAAGTAATCCAAACTATAGTACTACTCAAGGTATAACGTAAAATCCGGCGTATAACGAGTACTTTTAACACAAAAAATAAGACAAAAATTTACGGATGCGTGTTATATGCCGGGAGTAAAATGATAGCTTAAAAAATATAAAAGAAAGGATAGGCATAAAAAATATTATTCCCCCTATATCGATATACTGTTTATTTAAAAAAAAAAGAAAAGGACATCCCTTAAGAACTTAGTTCTAGAAGTATTCTATTTTTTTCAAAATTTTGGTATACTATCTCAAAAAATGACTTCCAAACATAATAGCCTTATGCATGTACATTTCAGGTTCCTTCGCAAGAAAGAGGGCGTGCGCTATACGGCGAATATACCAAAAAATTAAAAATTTCAGTTTGATAGTGTAAGTACGTGTTATATGTGTTATAATAATATTAAACCAATTTTTAATTATATTTTCAGTTTTCTTATGCAATTTCAACAACGCTGATGTGTAAGTATTTTTAAAAATTGTCCAATCCCAATACAGGGATTTGGATAATGTAATCCGAAAATCCCGGGATTGATAATAAAGAGTGGTTTTTTTTTCAGATATAGAAGTTTAAGTTGGCTTTACTTTCCAAGATGGCGACCGATTTAACAGCTGTCAAGCGATTTATTCTCAGTTTGGTTTGGCAATTCATCATGAATAGACTCACGCCTCAACAACGCTTTTAGATTCGTCGAATGGGCCCAAAACGAGATTGCCGTTGTTCCCGATTTTCATAAGCGAATTTTGTTTTGCGATGAAGCGCACTTCTGGTTGAATGGCTACGTCAACAAACAAAACTGCCGCATTTGGAGTGAACCTAATCCACAAGTGTATGTCGAAACACCGTTACATCCAGAAAAACTGACTGTTTGGTGCGCTTTATGGGCTGGTGGAATCATTGGTCCGTACTTCTTCAAAAACGATGAAGGCCACAACGTTACAGTCAATGGTGATCGGTATAGAGCCATGATTACTAACTTTTTCATTCCTGAATTGAGCAATCATGATGTCCAGGAGCTGTGGTTCCAACAAGATGGCGCAACATGTCACACAGCTCGTGCCCCAATCGATTTATTGAAAGACACGTTTGGTGACCGCCTAATTTCACGTTTTGGACCTGTATATTGGCCTCCAAGATCTTGTGATTTAACATCGCTAGAGTATTTTCTGTGGGGCTATGTAAAGTCAGTGGTTTATGCGGATAAGTCACAAGCGCTTGACCATTTGGAAGACAGCATTCGCCGTGTTATTGCCGATATACGGCCACAAATGTTGGAAAAAGTCATCGAAAATTAGACATCCAGATTGGACAACATCCGAGCCAGCCGTAGCAGTCATATGCCAGAAATCATATTTAACATGTAATACCGCAAGATTATCTTTCGAATAAAAAAAATGCATGTCAATCGAATAATACATCGTTGTTTTATTGCAATTTAAAGTTCTATACCTCTAAAAAAACACCCTTTATAACATGGGATTGCAAAGCCTAATTTAGTTTTTTTCAATATTATTGAACAAGAGAAAATGCTGCGTGAAATGAATCTAACAAAATTAAAACGTCGTTATTTTTTTTTGTAGTAAGCAGGAATTAATATCTCAAATTAAAAGCAGCACATAATACAATACACGGTTGATTTAACATTTACTGTACAATTTCTGCAATATAATGATGAGGGGAAATATAAAGAATATTATGTAGCTTAAATTTCGACTTCGTAAAAATTCTAATTTCTTTTTTTACAGAAATATAGATAATTGCTTGTAATTTATACAAAAAAGAATAATTTATTCAAAGTGAATTAGATATTAATTTATCATTGTAATTAATGCTATAAGTGTTAGTGACTTGCAAATTAATTATGCAATATAATGTCCATATTAATGGTAACACTTTAAAAAAAAGAAGACAAGGATTATGTATAGTAAAATTTTGTATGATTTCTGAATTTTTTTTCTACACTATGAAAGTTGTTCCCGTTTTAACGAGAACTAATTAATAGATTAGTATTTGATTAAAAAAAGAATAGTGTATTTTAACAAAGTAAAACTTTCAATGCAGTTTAAAATACTTGAATGTATGTTTTATAAATTATCCAAAAAAAATTTGAGTGCATTGAAAAGGAAAAATAGAGAGAGTTTCCCATTATATATTAGAATACATAACTTAGATTTCTCATATTATATAACTCAAACCACACATTTATTGAATGTTATACATTAAGTAAAATTTTTTAACGAAAATATAATATGATAATATTAAATAAATCAATATTATTCTAACATGAACTTCTCTGAGTAATGTAAAACATATAATTGTGTACATTTATTTTTATTACTATAAATAGTTCCGAATACTCCAATTAGAAAATTTGTTTCTCAAAATATCAAGAGATGGCAGCACCAGTTTAATTTTAAGATACGATTACACAGAAAGCAAATACATTTATTAAATAAAAGAAAACAATAAAAAGGCAAAATCAAATTTCTCAGAATGATGAAGAAGTATTTAATAGGAATAAATACAATTTTAAAATTTTTGTCAGGTATGGACAGAATTTATAACAGAATAACATGGAATTGGACAGATTAATAAAAACAGATTTCTGAAAATTCGAACACAATATCTAAATTTTCTAATTTAGAAAACTTATCAATTTTCAAAAATAATCTTTCAAAAGAAATCTCTTTTTTGTTAATATCATTAAGTCAAATAAAATCAGAATTGAATGGCACAAGTTTATTTTCTCTATATTTATTTTTATAATGTAAACATAGAGAGAGTTGGACTATAATTTGTAGGCTGAAAATCGAATAATAAGAACTAAAGAATAATTCAAAGCAATCTAAATTTAAAGTTTTGTAATTTCATTATTATTTTATGAGATACGTGAGAACTTTTTCCTAGCCTGATTTAGAAAGTCTAATGTTATTTGAAGATTACCGTAAACATATTTAAGAATGACATACATGATTTAGGGCATTCTAGAAAAGAAAGAAGCAATTTTGCAAGAAATGTTCTCTAATTGTCCTTTTTTTTCTGTTTTCTTTTATAAAGTTATATTAAATCCTTCTCGAATTTTATTGAATATCATACAAAATTTAATTTACAAGAAATAAATGCTGGAAATCTATGATATTTTACATGATGAGTTATCAAGAATGTTAAAGCTGAGTAAGTACAGATTTAATGATTATAATAATTAATTTAAATTAATAATAATGATTATTTTATTATCTGTATCTTAATCTAATTAATAAATATTTGTAATGATTAATATTATTTTATGCAATAAATTGATTAGCAATTAAATACATGCATTTGTAAAATATGTGACAAAATCTATTGCATTAAATTTATTACTTTTTTTACTAAACCTCGCATTTTTCAAAAGTATTTTTTTAGAGTAAGATATTTCCGAAAATTAAATAGTCAACTATTTGTTACCTTTAGTTGTTTTTTTTTTCAAAATATATTTTCCCATTTTTTCCCCGTAAAATTAAGTGAATGAGAATATAAAACAATGTTGGCAGATGATTAATTGGTTTAGATAAAAAAAAACAGTGCATACTCAGAATTTTTATAAAAACAGGAATTTTAAAAAATTTGAATCTGTATCTAGAAACATATTTATAACATAATGACTGCTTGTTTTTAAAACAATAATTAATTGAATTAAAAAATCTGATACTGATCTAATATCTTTGTAAAGGATTCTTTAAAATATTTTTTTTTAAATTGCCATTACTTTTTAATATTTTTATCAGAGAAAAAGCAAAATAGTCGGTATACGAGTGTAAATTCTTTTTTCAGATGATTAATGCAAAGAATTAATAAAAAATGTTTTTAAAGTTCAATTTTCAATATTTTATGTTATTATTACTACCTAAAATTACAATTATTACTTTCCGATAGTGGTGCTGCCATCTTATGTAAAAAGGTAGAACTAAAAGAATTCAAAAACACACACATATCTTGAAAAATCTTTTTGATTCATTTTGATGATGCAAATTGATTAACAAGAATTTGATTAACTTCGTATTTTGTTTTCATTTTTGTATATAAATATTCAGTGTCAACCTGTCTACGACTTGAATTGCCATGAAATATTTCATTAATCTAATTGCAACATATTTTGGAGCATCTTTTATCTTTAATGGTTTAAAAAAATGGTTTTTCAACCAATAAATGATATTTTTAAATTTCAAACACGCATATTTCTTACGAGCATATTGTTATGATAGAATTCTAGTGGTTAATTTTTTTCTTTTGTATAAGTTTAATTTCACAGCATTTTAACTAAATAAAAAAAGAAAATGTATTCATAAATTTTATTCCGAGTTGCTACACAAACCCTAGATATTATTTTCTATGTAAATAAAAGCATTTTTTTATGTCTGAATTAACATAATCTGATATTAGAAATATGAAAATGTGATTCTATTTTAGCTTTAAAATCATATTAGTTATTTTTTTTAATCTTAGGAAGTAGTTTTTCAAATATAATGCTAAAAATAGAAAAAAAATTCTTTCAAATGGGATTGCGGATTGGTAATTACCATTGAAAACCTGGTATATTCCCCGGTTCTGGATATACGAAATTGTACTTTAAATTTAATTTTTCCAAGAGCATCTAAGCCAAATAAGCACTCTATAGGTTTTTAGCATGCCACATAATCATACGACATTACCGCTGTCGATTTTTTGTACGATGAAAATTCACCAACTTGCGCCGGAATCAAAACCCCAAACTTGCGCGTACAAGGTCAGTGCCTATAATCTTTTTTTTTTTATTTTTGATTTAATTAACGTTCGTTATACTTATAACATTTTTATAGGTATTCTTATATTAATGCGTATGAAAACTAATATTAAAATGTTTTTATTACAGATTAGTTAAGAGTAGTCGGTACCCCCTATACCGACAGTGTTAAATTGAGCCATTTTAGGAACCTGCTTCTCAAAAACTATTAAATATAAAAACTTCAAATTTTGTCTGTATATTAATTAGGCATTTTTATTTAAATAATGGTAATATATTTCAAATATATTGTTCACTTTTTTCAAAAAAACTCATCGTAAAAGTATCACTTTGAAATTTTTGAAAATTGTTATTATTTTACGATAACTGCTATCCAGCAAAATATTTTGGGAAAATCTCCAAAAAAGTAGCTCATTATATATAGTTACATATTATTCATGTGCAGTAAAAATTACAAGTACACTCATTCAGTAGATTCTGTGAAAAGGTACACGTGGTTTGAAAACAATCATTTTCAGAAAATTGCATTTTTATTGTAAAAAGGCACTTTATCAGAGAAATAATGAATTACAACAAGTATTTGCCTTATTTTATTAAACATTAGAATCTTCTTAATTTTTAAAGCATAAAATAGGAAACAAAAAAGTCTCTCTTAAAATGTTCAGAAATACATACATATATAGTATTTTTCAGCTTTTGTTCAACGAGATTTTTTTAGCATTTTACATAAATTTTCTCAAATTATGTAACAATCTGTGAAGAATTTTTAACTTCGATGCATAACAAATATCAAATTTGATCTTGAAACATTATAAATATAATGTAAACATGTATCAATATGTAAAAGTACTGATTTGGGAGTATGTAATTTTACGACATTGCGAAAGGTTTCGTTGTGGATTTGAATTATCACATGCAAACACAATTTCTAAAAGTTTCAAAATTTACCATTTTCTCTAAACTATACAAGAGATTTCTAAAAATGTCAAAAATAAAACTGTTTTTATGTTTTTAAACATGAAATTTGGGTATTTTTATGCATGTAATAAGCTTCTCGCAACAACAAAAAGCATTACACATCTGAATTATAATTAGTTACCATTAATTGTAATACCTTTGAATATAAAAGCTTAAAAGCTTGACTGAACAATAAATAAACATTAATATTTGCAATGAATTGAAATATTTAAAATATATTGTTTAGTTTTCTCAAAAACATGTAACATAAAAATATCACTATGATTTTTTTAAAAATTGATATTTTTTGTCACGATATATGGATTTCAATCAAATATTTGGGCAAAATCCCAAAAAAAACTCACATGAATATATATAGTTACATATCAGTAACATGAGGGAAAAAATTTGATGCGCGAACATACATTACATTTTGAGAAAAAGGTGCAAGCAGTTTTAAAAACATCATTTTTGAGAAAATTGAATTTTTACTATAAAGTGTGATTTCATCAGAAAAATAATGAATTACAACATGTCTTTGTCCCATTTTATTAAATATTAGCATCTTTTTTCAATTTATTTTTCATAAAATAGTAAACAAAAAAAGTTTTAAACTGCACAGAATAGCATTTTTCTGTTTTTTTAAAGAGGTAATTTCTAGTATTACATCAATTTTCTCAATTCTGTATCAATTTTTGAAGAATTAGTAGCTTTCATGCTTTACAGATATCAAATTTGAACATAAAAAAACATCATAAATATAATGTGAAAATGCATCAATATGGTTCTGATATGAATTTGAGATGGTATTTAAAAATACCTGATTATACGACATTTTGAAAGTTTTCGTTGGGTTTTTGTTAAGTTATCATTAAGTTTTTTGTTGTTGCAGACAGTTTCTAAGTTTTAAACTTCAAAAGTTACTCTAAACTGGACAAATGATTTCTAAAACAGCAAAAATAAAACTGTTTTTATGTTTTTAAACATGAAATTTATGTATTTTTAAGTATGAAACAAGCTTCTCGCAGAAACAGCACACATCACATTTGATGTGTCATCTCATACCTTTTTCTTAGAAACTATTAAACATAAATAATCAAATTTTTATTGTATCTCAATTAGACATTTATATTTATACTGAAGTGAATTTTTTTTAAATATATTAATTAATTTTTTCAAACACAAACTGTTAGTTCATCGAGTATTAATGTTATGAATTTATTGAAAATTGTTATTTTTTGTTATATCTGCTTTCTATTTGGATGTTTTAAGAATATTTCAAAAATGTCACTTCAGTATACACAGTTACATTTAAGAAACATAGAGTACATGCATACAGTAAATTTACACATTTTAAGAAATAAAAATTTTAGAAAACAAAATTTTTTATAAAACATCTTACCTTATCGGAAAAAAAATGTAGCCTATAATTTATTTTGCACAGTAATGAAGGATAAGAGTCTTGGTTCCCCTTCAATTTCCATCGAATTAATGGATGGTATGAGATGTATTTCACTATTGTTTAGATGAAAAGCAGGGGTGTTTTACATATGCAATCTTTTAACAACTATTGCCTGTTCATATTGGTTGCAATAAGTGCATCCTCATTTCTGCCATTTATTTCATTTTTTAAGTTATTGAAATAATTTTATAACTATCATTTTTTCAAAAACTACGTTTTTATGTATTATATAGAATCATCACAAGCAAGTTATTAAGTATTTAGAAATATAAAAATTTCAAAAGGAGAAATGTCTCATTATTTGTTTCTAATTACACTACAAAAATATTTCGTCCAGGTACTAAATGAAAAGTAGAAATTTTCTTAATTTTTATAAAGTTGGTTCCAAAAGTACATAAACAAACTAACACTTGAACTTGCAGTTAAGTTTCATTTAATCTACAGTTAATTGTGTATAATTAAAAATGAAATTTTGTGGAGGCTTTGCAAATTCTCAGATTTTAAATTTTTACTAACTTAATTAATATTTAATAAATTAATTACAATTTTTACTAATATAATTTTATTTAATATTTACACTTAATCTGTCAAAGTGGGCGTGGCCCGTGGCAGCTGATTATTTTTAAAAATCATTTTAAAATACTTCTAATTCATATAATGGCTTGAATATTATATCAATGGAAAAGGTAATGATTTGGAGATTTTAAAAAGATCAACAACTCAAAAACAATTTTCAAAAAGATTTTACTCTACTGACTCTTCTTAATATTTTATAAGTAAATTATAAGACCTCCAACTTATACGTAGCTCATAATTTATAGTACCCCCTCCCCCCCTTTTTTTAAATAAAGAAAATAGACAATTTTAAAAGAATCTTTGAAACACAATGCTATGAAATATTCAGATGTTTCAGAACGATTTATATACGATGCAGATCACATCAGCGGATAACCTTCACTATTCTCAAGGCTCAAACATTTCGAATGGACAAATATGTTTAAAAAATAGTAAACTTTAAAATAAAACCTTATATTTATTTTTACCTCCCAAAAATTAAATCTTCAAATTGAATTAATCAGATTCAAGAATTCGTTTCAAAGTTTTAAAATTATATCTCAAATCTCAAATTTTGACATTAACCCCTATTTCTCTTTACATACACACACACACCCATATTTACCGAATAATATACAAATTAATGAATTATTTCTATGGCAGAAAAAAAATGTGTTAGTTTGTATTAGAAAAAAATGGATTTTTTTTTAAATGACGAATCCTTTTTTTTCACACAATAGAAAATACTTTTCTTGTAAGCAGCAAATTTCGTTGGGAAAGGGTGAAGAACATTATTAGATTTTACAAGTATGGACGAGTCATGAGTGTAACCTATCATGTGAGTTTTGAATAGCACAAGAAATTCTTTTCTCATGGCATCCCACTCAATAACGCAAGTTGTATTTTAAGGTTTTAATGATTATGTCACATTTGATGAAAAACTGCCTGAAGTTGAGGATATTGCTTACTTGTTGGAAACAATGAATAGCGATTCTGATGCAAAAATTAAAAATAAAACTCCTTTCAAAACTGTTGCATTTTTCTAATGCTTTATAATGTTTGAGAACTGAGAAAATATATCTTATGCAACAGAATGTAAATGACGCTGTATTTTCTTCTCTGCATACAGTGTAAAAATAACTCTTTAGCGTCAGAAATCGAAAACATTGCCAAAGATCTATTAGCAAGTATTTTAAATTTTCCACTTAACTCGTAACTAATAGTATTTTTAGTTGTTAAATAAAAAGTGTGTAATTTCTATCTATAGATTTTATTTATGAAGTTTCTTATTATAAAGTGTTCAAAACGTAAATGCAAAAAAAATGTGCATTTTTTAGGGAACCCATATTAACGAACAAAATGCTTGATGTCTCAACGAATTCGTTAAATCGGGATCTGACTATATACAAATAAACAGATAGATAAGCCTATATATACATATATACACTCAGGAACATTGAAAATAGCGACCCAAGAAGGAAGCTAAGTACAATCGCGAAACTTTGCAAATAAGTACAGAGTAAAATGATATGCAAATGATCCAAGTTTTGTGCCAATACGCATGCTCATACACGCCGAGGTGGCGCTACAATCACGAAGAGGGTGCTATATAAGCCAGCGCAAATTCGAAGATTCATAAACGTGATGATTACCCGCCGATTGTAGGAAGACTTTGGTAAGTGAAACATGCCAGGTAAACGTGCTAGAAGACATTTCTCACAGTTAAGCGAGTTTGAGAGAGGCCTTATCATCGAGATGAAAACTGCAGGCTGGTCGACGCGCCGTGTTGCTGGCCAGGTGGATCGTTCGGAGTGTGCCGTTAGAAATTGTTGGGAGAAGTGGACACGAGAAGGTACCCACGCACGGGAAACCGGGTCTGGAGCGACCAGGAAGACCACGAGGAGAGAGTATCGAAGTATAGTGCGGCAAGCACTGGTGGACCCCACAGTGACTCGTTCTACGATACGAGCAGACGTAGGTGTAGCAATTGTTCCCCAAACAATTTCCAGACACCTTGCAGAAGCAAATCTTAAATTCAAGCGCCCTTTCCGTGCACTCCCTTTAACACCGAACATCGGCAACTGCGTATACAGTGGTGTCAAGCCAGATCAGTGTGGAATGTCACAGATTGGCAAAAGGTTGTGTTTAGTGATGAATCCCGGTTTGTTTTGGGGACAGATGATAACCGTGTACGGGTGTGGAGTCGCCCTGGTGAGCGGTACAATTCTCCCACACTGTTCTACGTCACACTGCCCGCACAGTTGGTGTAATGGTCTCGGGGCCATAGTCTATGATAGCCGGTCCACTTTAATTGTGATGCGTGAAACCTTAACGGGCCAACGTTACGTTGATGATATTCTTCGACCCCATGTAAGACCTTTCCTTAATGGTCTCCCAGGGGCAATTTTCAAGAAAGATAATGCTCGTCCGCATACAGCAAGAGTTGCTCAAGACTTCCTACGTCTTTTTCAGACTCTTCAACGGCCGGCCCGCTCCTCCGATTTATCCCCTACAGAGCACGTGTGGGATCAGCTAAGACGGCAGATGCCATCGTGTCACTCTGTACATGATTTAGAGTTAGCTGTTCAAGGTTTTTGAGCCCATCTGCCTCAGGACAACATAAGGTGTCTAATCAACTCAATGCCGGACGGTGTGGTGGCATGTATTGCAGCTGGAGTTGGTCCAACGCGTTATTGAAGTTGCCCAGTTTTTGTGTCGTTGCACACCCTGTGTTCGTTTAATTGTCTTGTTTTTGAGATCAAGCGAATCTATCATCTGTGTCATTATGTGTATTAAATTTCATTTCAATCCGATGCTTTCTTCTTGGGTCGCTATTTTCAATGTTCCTGAGTGTGTATATATATATATATATATATATATATATATATATATATATATATATATATATATATATATATATATATATATATATATATATATATATATATATATATATGTGTGTGTGTGTGTGTGTGTGTGTGTGTGTCGTCGCAGGAAAATGATGAAATTAGGAATCTCATCAAATCCAAAAGGGAGATTATCACTCGACGGTAGATGTCAAAACAACGTCTCTTCAAGGTGATTTACCTGATAAAGGATTTGAACGAATCCCTCAGCTGTTTCAATGAAATGATGAAATAATAGTGTCAAGAGCTTAAAAGTGTTGATCCAACAAATATGGTGCATTATTAAACGTAGAAGTAAGTAATACAACAATAATCAATGAAATACATGTTATTTATTCAAATCTAATTAACAAATAATTAGAAAATTAGGCTGGTATTTTTTGACGTGTAACATATTTCCTCTCGGTTGTTTACGCACTAAAATATCAATCTCTTTGTTAATCCTATGGTGCTATTTTGTAAAGATATGTGGTTGATATTTAGGGGATCGATAGTATTGCCTGTATGGTTAGGAAGTGAAAGGACTCGACCCCCCCCCAGGTGTCTCCCTACCCTGTATAGCATTTTTCCAATGCAAATCCTGACAAGTTCATTTCATCATTTCACTGAAGCAGTTCAGGGATTTGATAAAATCACTTACTTTCATCGGGGAAATTACCTTGAAGAGACGTTATTTTAACATCTACAGTCAAGCAATCATGTCCTTTAGAGATTTGATGGAATTCCTAATTTCGCCATTTTCCTGCGACATATATATATATATATAGTTATATATATACAAGTATATCATTTTTTTCCCCATGGCCATTGTAATTGATTGTAATTCTATGTATATAGTACTATATAGTAGCAAAATTTAATTATTTGTTATTAATAATTAATTTTATTAATCAAAGCTAGTTATTTATTCAATATTTATGTCAAATTAAAATTATTTTAATTAATTATTAAAATTTAATTATTTAAATTATTTTAAATATGTATTCAATATTTATGTCATTTTCCATTTCCTTATATATAAATTATAAATATGTATAAAAAGAAACCGGTAACTAAATAGAAGATAATTTTCCATATAAATATACGAACGAAGGGGGGGATGATGCTTTATCTTTAAAAAGTTTTAAAAATTCCTCTCCAATGTATCCCAAAATTAATCCTCTATTTTTTAATTGCTCAGAGCCGAGCACTGCTCTTCAACACTTGGTGCGTCAACCCTGGCCTCGCTCCAATGTGTATCACGTCGAGCATTGTTCCAGAGGACAAATTATGTCATTGGATAAACTCTTGTCTTCCTGAGGACACTTCAAAGTGAAACCCAGAGACGAAACCGCAAATTTGGGGGTCATCCGCACAGAATGAACCGCCGATCGAGGTCTATGGCTGCGCCTGACCTTCATCGCGCGCAGTGAGTTTTCACTTTCGCTAGCCGGCGCGCTTTCAAGGTCTCCTCTCTGCGGGCGGACGTTGGCCTCGATCCAGGTCTGGGAGAAAAGATCGATCGAGAACTTAGTTCACAAACCTCGGTGGTGTCGAAATGGTTGTGTTTCAATGAACTAGAATCCTCCGGATGGTGACCTTTAATATTATTTTATTTTTAAAAGTGGAGTTGTTGCTGAAAAATAAAGAAACTTTTCTAAATTCCGATTGCTTAAGCTTTCAAAAAATATAAAAAGAATTATCAAAAATTTAGTTTTAGAAAAAAAATTCGATTAATTGCATTTTGTTTACTTATTTTTCGATTTCGAAGGAAAGGTGTTCGTGTTTACTATGACAAAACATTTTTAATAAGAAAAACTAAATAAACTCTTAACAAGGGGCAATGAGATATATTTTCTATTGAAATACAATGAAACACAAAAATATAAAAAAATTCTTATGGTAAGGAAAACGGTTAACAATCGATAATTAGAAAAATTTTCATTTGGTAAAATTATATATATATATAACTTGTCGAGATTTTCTATACATGGCAGTAGCTTCATGAAAAAGCCAGATTTTCACATTTTGAAATTCGAGATATTTTTTCGTACAGAATATATATGTTAAAATTTATCTCAATTTCCTATTCATATTTTTTTAATGCTACACTACTCTAGTGTAAATGTAGTATTCCACAGCATTAATATGTATTTTCACAAATCAAATTGATTATAATATTCGTATAGTGTAAATATATATAACTATATATATAGTAATATTTTTGGTTAATGCTTCAAAATAATTCTTTATTAATTTAAAATTAAATTAAATTCATTTTATATCGAAAATGGAGCGAATTCTAGAAAGTCATTAATGTAAGTCATATAAGAAGGCTAAAATATGTATGCGTATGTATAAATAACACACGTACCTTTTTCTCTGAAGAAATCATATACTCTTTATAGAAACATCTTACACTCGCAAAATTATAATAAGTTAAAATCTTATGAGAACTGAAATAATAGATACTTGTTTAAATAGATACTTTTAATTACTACGCAAAATCATAGTTATTCGAAATTTAGTAAAAAATATATTGATTATAAGAAAATATGCATATTGTATCAACTGTTCAGAATCGTTTGTGCATTGTATTTCTAATAGTTCAATTTTAACTGCCTTACTTTTTGTTTTCCATTACTTTACAAACTTTGGAATATTGGAAAAAATATCAACAGAAATATAATACTTCGGCTGTTTTTTTTTAATGCATTATACATATAGAAGAAAAAATCGCGCGAGCACTCTTTAAGTACAATCTAAATAAACTAATACTTTATGACAGTCCTACAACAAATAAATAATACGTGAGTGTTTTACAATAAATGCTATTAAACAAAACATTTTTTATGCATTTTTGAATTTCTCAAAAATATTCAATGTGTAATTTTAAAAAAATACATTTTTCTGAAAGAGAACTTATTTTGAAGTTCTAAAAATGTCTAAATATTTTTCTTTCATGTTTTGTGAGGCTAACTCGACAAATCCCTCACTTAAATTTGAAATAAAAGTTTTAATTAAATCTATCATTTATGTTTCTTAAGTCTTTTTTTTTATTTTTAACAAATAAAACTTAAATACAGGTCCTTTAAATAAAGAAAGTAATAATTACGTCACAGGGTCCTTTGCTTTTCCCATCATAAGGTAAAAGGGAATTTTGTGAAATTTGATTTAAAATAGTAATTTGGTAAAATCATTAACACATCCAATTAGATTTGTTACTTAAAAACCTATCTGAAGAGATTTTAAGGTTGGAATATTGAGCGGAAACTCCTTAAATTTATAAAAAAGTATTCAGAGACGAGATAAGAAAAATTTGTTTTGTGTCGCCATCTACTGATCTATATGAAAAACTTTTATTAGTAATAGAAGAACTTTAACAATATTCTAAATTTGAGATTCCTATACTTTCACTGGCGTGCTAGACGAATTTTATTAACATGTTGTACTAATAATTTAATTTTTTGATATCTTTTATTTAATGTATTCACACTTTTATGTTATCCTCAGCCACAGAACGAGCTTCAATAGTGAGTCAACTTTTCTACGTAAAACATTTCAGCTTATGAATTGGAAAATACGCAGGGACTGCCGTATTAGCTATATCAATGCTACGAGTCCCCAGGCTACAGGGACCCCGACACGTGTAAGCAAAATGTCATAAAATGCTATTAATAGCCTCTTATTAACATAGTTCTCTTTTTACACTTAAAAAAAAACGATTTGAAACGGTTAACATTTTTCCATGTGGAAACTCTACATCTCATAAAAGACAATTATAAATCTTTAAAAGCATAGATCGTTTTACTCAAAATAATGAGAAAACAAGGAGTGGTATAGACCTGGAAAGGTGGCTGAAAAATTTCTATTCAAGGCGGCTCGTCAGAAAGATCGTTTGAAGTAAAATGCCGATAATATTTAGAATGGAAAAGGATGTCATTTGCTTGTAAATTACAATATCTTTCTGTTGATTGATTCACTGTTGACAAATGTTTCACTTAGAAGCTACAAGACGAAAGACGTTTCTCTTCCTGAGAAAAGATAGGCCTACAAATGCCACCGAATTGCCTGTCACCCCTACTCATGTTACCAGTCATGTTACCGATATATAAGAAGTTTAAATTGTGCTGTTCATTTCCCTCTGTTAATTCCATTTATAACGTTGTACGTAGTGTACCAAGCTATATTATAGTCCTACTGTGTAGTATTTTTGAAGTCACGCAACAAAAATCAAACTTGCTAAATTGTGCCGATTTAAAACAGAGAAAAAACTAGATGTTATGATCAAACCTGATGATATATTTTTAACTTTATTCTGTATACGTGTTTTGTGTTTCAAAATAATTGTGAAAATGTTATGTTAAAATTAAGCTGAATATAACTTGCCATTGTAACAAGTGCAATCAATATTATGAAAAACATATTTTGAATTTAAAAAAATTCAATCATATTTCTTTAAAGAAATTCTTTAATATGTTACACAAAAATATATTACGCACGTTGAAAAGTAACATGTTAAAAATAGTGTTTGTAAGCTTTTTTTCTTGGTTATTTGTAATCATAAACCACATTTATGAATACTAAAGCACCACGTCATGAAAAAAATGATCTACAGAAAGATAGTATTCTGTTGAATAATCTTCCAAGCAAACTGGTAGCAATTAGAAACCAAAAAATTCATTCAACTCTTTTTGCTAAACCAGCCTGGAGATCGGGCTAAGGAGGGACCGAAAACCTTGTTTCCAAAGGAATGACGAAAAGGAACAAAACCGCTTTTGACTAGTTAGTAGATCAAAGAGTTTCAGATCCGGGATCGTCTTTTAAGTCAATGCATAGTATTGCAGTCTAGATGTATTAATATCTCAGACCCGATTAAGATTTCGGAATCTACATGATTTCATAGTATTTTTGAAATTTTACAACCGGATAAACTCTTATCCTTTTCAAATAAAGAAATAAAAAAGCAGGGCCACAAAACTAGCTAGTGAATACAATAAGGACTTAACACCAGCTATCTATGAACAATTATTAATTTCTTTAAAAATGCTGTTTAAAATCTGAAATTCAGAAAATCCATTCAATCAAAGAGCTCGGAAAAATGATTTCAGTAACCTCGCTTCCAGTTTTCCGGATATTATAGAAGTATGCCAGTTATATTTGACTCTTCCTATCGCATTCAACCGCTGAAAGAAGCTTTTCTAAACTGAAAATTATTAAAAATTATCTTAGAAGTTCCGTAGGAAAAGACCGGTTATGAGACTCAGCAATGCTGTCGATAGAAACTGAAAAAGAAAAAGTAAAATCCTCTTCTACAGTGGATATTATCATAAATGCGTTTGCAGGAAAAATCGAGAAATGTATCTATTAAACCCAAATACCTAATTCTTAAAAAATGAAGTATTTTTTTCTTTTTCGTATGTATATCTATGTGTAATTATAGCGACACTTTCAAATGAGTTTAATTTATGCGACCGTTTTTACTAATTCTTAAAAATAAGTAATGTAAAAAATATTTTTAAATTCAATTCCTACTTTGAATGGATGAATAGAAAGTATTTTACTAACGATTGAAAATTTGAACAAGATATATATATACTAGTTGCAAGTACCCGGCTTTGCCGGGTTTAAAATAAGGTTTTCTGTAGAAGCTTACAAAACTGTTTATTTGCATGCAATAAAAGGGTACATTTATCTTAAAACAATGTGATGGACAACATTTTTGGCAGTTCCATTTTAGAGTGTGTACAAAAAGATTTTCCTCTCTGCCCACTCTAGAGCAGGCCACATACAACTGCCCATGAGAAAACACATGGTGTCTGCAAGTCTATACTCTTCCCCTTTTCTCATAGGCATGACTGTAGCAAAAAATGACAATGCATTCCCATGAATGAAGGAATGGAATGGAATGTAGTAAGTAATGTGATATTTGTTGCAGTATTTGCTTGCAGTAAAGTAAATATAACAAGGAAGTATTTCAAATTACTTACCGCTTTTGTTTAGTAATGTTTTCTCTAAAATGAACTCATGGCTCAGAACATGCACATGGAGGAAGAGGCCAGATTGAGGTTGCGATGGAACGAAACCTGTTTAAGAACCTTCCCCATGTAACTTTGTGAATGTGTACCAAATTTCACGTTATTTGGTTGTCTGGATCTTGAGTTACAAGGAAACAGACAAACAGACAAACAAATGCGTCTTATATATAGATATAGATTTGTTTGAATTCTTGTGTATTATTACTTTTGTAAGCTTCATGGCATATTTTATGGTGTGCCAGTCTTTTAAAGCTGACTGAGGCACAGCAACATTTAGCTAGGTATAGCTAGTTATAACATAAAATTAAATCTTAAAAAGATATCAAAAATAATAGAAGGCTCAATATTTTGATTAAATCAGTATAAACATTTTTGTACAAACACAATATGTATACTGTAAAATATTTATTTTGCTATTTGTCTTTCAGACATCAAACAAAATTTTAAAAATTGTCAAAAACAGATAAGATTGATTGATTGAATATTAACGTCGCACTGTTTAGCTACACGAGGGCTTTTGGCGACGGACCACATAATTTTGAACCATGGTCAAGTGACGTGGACGACACCTGAGCTGGCAACCCTCTCCTAACTACCACACCACACCAAGGGGAGGGGACGTTTCAGCTCGACAGATTTAACGTGCATCGTTGCCCTACACGGCGGGTCTTTAGTGGTACTGGACTCGAACTCGTGACAAGGCAAGCCACGGTCGATACCCATACCACTCGGCTACCGCGGCCTCTCAAAAACAGATAAAAGCATATTTAAGGAAAATACCACTGATTGCCAAAGACATCGCAATGTGTAAAAAAAAATATTTGCAGTACATAATCGCCAAAAAAATGTAAGTACTAAAAATATAAAAAAAAACAAAAATTATATATTGAATTAATTAAGGATTAGTGGAGGGAAAGATAAAACAGGCTAAGATAATACTCATAATATTAATTTCATATTGGTAGGCTACTCATTTTTAGCATGATTTTGAAATCACGCCAAATTGGTATTGTGGCCAGTCTAATGTTATAGTAATATACAAAATTAAAGATACTTACGTATTATCGCAACCTATTGGTGATGTTAAACAAAATGAAGCACATGATTGCCATTTCAACGCATAAAAAAGTTGGGATTGCCAAAGTGGCGAGTTGTCTTGAACGTTGGCCATTGTGTAATAATACGTAAGTACTAAATTAAAAATTATCCAAAGTATATATATCCCGAGCATAAAAATAAATTGAAAAATGAAATACAATACTAACATAAACTGACATAAAAAAACTGAACTAACTTTATCAATGCAAAAGCATAATTTGAAAAAATAAGCTACTTACATTTAACCGCAACCTATTGGCGACATTATATGAAACGAAGCACATGACTCACAATTCAGCATATATATGACATGCGAAATCGGGGTTGCCAACTTGGCAAGTTATTTTGAACGTTGGCGATTGTTAGAATAGTACATAAGTACCAAAAAAATAATAATTTATCTTACGATTACCTGCTTCCTCAACAGGTATTTAAGCCTTTGTCTGTTTTGCTCATTCTCTGATGCCTATTCCAATTTGATATGTAATTACTACCAACACTGCCTTTACTTGGGCAGTATAATTACCCAAGTATGATTTTCTGCAGGGCAATTTTATGCACTGAAGCCACTAGTATACCCTTAAAGGTTAAAATAAAGACACATAAAAATTGCAAAATATTATTAATTTCATACTATATAAAACAGGTAACGAAAACGGAAATACTATACTTATGTTAATCGCAGTAATAAGAACTGAAATACCATTATCAATAAGAAATTTTAGTTCGTCAAAATTATAACCTTCGCATTCTAAATAAATAAATAAATTCTCCGGAAAATACTGAAATTGTAAGTTGTAATTTGTAAGCAAAATCACACACATAAACATCCCGCGATAATACCTAAATGTTTCCAAACCACAAAACAAAATTTTAGTTGTTAAAGCATAATCCTTAAAAAAATGATGTATTCGAAAAATAATCCTAATTAAATATCAAAAAATAGAAAAATTGAATAAATATTCCAACCGATAAACATAGCTATTGTAAAAATATGTAATAATCTTGAAAACTGCATGTAAAGTATAAATTGTCCACTTAGTGAGAAACGTGACATCATATGACGTCATAACACTGGAAAATCACTTAAAAATTAAATTTTAAAAAATTCGGATAGAAGAATTATGAACGCCAAACCTATTTAAGAATCTTCCCTCGTGTAATTTTCTGTACGTGTACCAAATTTCACGTTATTTGGTTGTCTGCATCTTGAGTTATAAGGGAACAAACTGACAACAAATGCGTCTTATATATATATATATATATATATATATATATATATATATATATATATATATATATATATATATATATATATATATATAGGAGAGAGAACTAATAGTAGGAATTGAAAAAAGAACATGATTTGTCTGCATTGTTGTAAGAATGTACTCCCAATTTGGCTAGTTTGGCTGAAAAATCGGTTTTCGACGCTAACTTTTGTTATTGTTTTAGCAGCTACATTGTTACAACAATGGAGATGTATCTAAGTTGGCGTCAAAAACTGGAAATTAATTTAAATAAGTTAACTTAATCATTGAATTAATATTTGAAAACACTGTATTAACATCAAGTGGCATCCATTACAAGTTTAAAAAACTTTATTTAAACTTGAATTGATGAATAAAAAGTATTTTATTAACGATTGAAAATTTAAACGTGATATATATATATATATATATAGGGAGACAGTGAACTAATAGTAGGAATTAAAAAAGGGGTCTTGGAAGGAATTTTGATACAACGCCCACTCAGGACTAGCTACGCCTGTGAAAATACGGTATTTTTTTTCTAGAAATAATGATATGAAGTTTTAATGATGCTTTGTCGTGAAGTTTTCTTTTCATTTCATGTTAAAAATATTATTTAACGTAACTATGTTTTTAAATTTTTGGCATTAAATGATGAAAAATGAAAAAATTCATAGTTGTTCGATTCTTGATCTTGATCATAATATCGTATACATCATTCGTTAAAGTTTAAGGCTAGCAGTCGTGCTGCCATCTAGTATACAATTTTGAAACATTGATCATTTTTAGCATATTTTCACCCTTACTGAGGGGGAGCAACTATTTGGGCTCGTGGCCCACATTGGGAAGCGAGAAATACCGAATGCATGCCTTATTTTACAGTGATTCCATTCATCACTTAACATTTCATCTCTCAGAAAAGACTAAAATATTACCATAAAAATCAATAATTATAAGTTAAATAAAATAGCTGCAGTTTTATTCAGTTTATCTATCGTACTAATTTTATACAAAAAAAATAGCTGCAAACCCATTTAATTTTGGAGTTATTTTAATGAGAAAAATGTCACACTTTCCTGCAATTGTTTTGAAATCAGGAGTGATGTTGCTTGTTGAAATTCTCATCACATCCTGCAAGCTATCGTCAACCAGTACTTGCATCTATAGTTATTCGTGTTGATATTCATGGAAGAAAACTTTGCTCACAAATATATTTGTTTTTCTGGCTGTCTTGAGTAGTTGAGTAGCGTGGGCTTTCGCCAACTGGGGCCGACCGGAAATTTGTCGCCTCTCTATTTTAATTATTAGCCAAGAAAATTAATAGAAGTCGGAAAAAGCAGCTTTAAATTTTTTATTTATTAAAAATACACTTTTCGTGTTTTTTCATAACAAAATCTTTTATACAATTATCAATATCAGTATGTATGTCATGTTTAATTACCAGAATAGCTAAATTTGTTAGCCTTAACGTGGACATAGTCAATCTGAGATAATTTTTGATTAATTTTAGCTTAGAGAAGCTTCTCTAGCAAATGGCATTATTGATAGCAGATGTTTAAAAAATTCTCAACATTATGACAATGTTGGGTAAGCTATCTTCAAGTTTAGACTCAATGATATTTTTTTAATAAACCCAGAGAGTCGGACCTAATGAGATCTTTTTTACAGCCTTGGTCTGTTGCAGCTACGAGAGCAGCTAGAGGTGCGTGCTCAAGTTGGAATATTCTTCTTTATTAACGTCTTGAGGAGCTTGATCTAAGTTAAGTTCATCCATGCTCAATATCACTTCAAGCCTTAAAAAAGCATATTTTTGCGCTAGATTCTCCAGATGTTGGAATCTTTCTCGAATTTCAGCAGTTACCGAATCTTTTGAAGAAAACTGTGTTTGCCCCAAGTCATCTTCGTACATATATGTTTCCTCCTGATGTTGTTGTTGCTCATGCTATCTGAGATAGTCAGATTGAGGCCCACGAAATTCATCGTGGCAATGGGCTAGATGTACGCCTGTCGTTGGCCTTAGCCTTAAGCACCATAAAGGTGACAGTACGATTTAGCTCAGAGGGACGATAGAACATTACGATAGATGGCGCCACCATCTGTCGCCACCTCTACAATTTAGGCATGGAGCTGAAGTGAAATTTTCTCCAGCTCCCTGCACTCGTGATTCAGCCCGCAAGACTTTCGGACCCACTGATTCAACGAGCACGTACTCTGTGTGTACTCGGAGGGTATTTGGCGGTACGGGCATCGAAACCCAGGCCTTCTGGTCCGGAGTCCGGTGCTCTAACCACTAGGCTACCCACGGCCTGCTTCCTCCTCATTCGTCTTGGGGGTTCAAATGAAATTTCAAGCTCTCCACATAAACTTTTCATATATTAAAGCGGCGTCCACGAATTCCTCTCGTTTTGCTTCTGATACACTCTGTAAAACACGTATGTTTTGAGCACATTGATGGATATTTAGTCCCTCTGTTTGAAAATAATTTTAAGCATCATAGATTTCACACAAAGCTGGTTGAAAATGCCTAAATAACATAATACGAATGTGATTGCATAGCGACTAATAAACTTCCTGCATTTGTGGTGTGTATTAAAGCTTTCACTCGTTTTGGTCAGTGTCGTTGCTCCGGCGCGATTTGAAGTTTGAAATCTTTTTTGAATTTAAATATCGTGGTGCGTGACACCACCCCTTTTCGTTTGCCGTCCATGGTCATGTCCCCCTCTGCACCATCCATGCTGCACCACTGGTCTTGCGAGACCGCTGTTTGCTTACCTTTTATATGTACCCTTTGTTAAAACTTGTATTAAAACCCGTACTTAAATCCACTAACAGTCGTGCTGCCATCTGGTGTATAGGCGTGAACTGAAAGTGTTCAAAATTTATATCTCATTAATGATCTGAGGAAAATAATATGCAATGGAATTTTTCAATGTTTTATTAATAAATGTTACAAATTAAGAGACGATAGTCTAATTATTCTGAGATTCATGTTTTACTTCAGCAACCAATTTTATTCAGTTAATTCCCGATGCTTTTTGTTATCCAGATGCGTGAGATACTTTATATGTATATATGAGGGTGAAACACGTAATATATTCTTTTAAAATATAATTGTATTTAATTATTTGAAATACTGATACTTATCATTGAAGTTTTTCAGTTTTGGACTTTATTTTCTTCCTATCACTGTATAGTTATCATCAAATAATAACGATTAATTTCAGATTCTAAGTTAACTTTAATTTATGTCCATTTGAACTTTTGAAGAATTAAAAAAACTGATTTAGCATTCAAGCAATGTCATAAATTTGGATAAATATATTAAAAAAGGGATCATGTTTTGACTTTACTTTTGATCTATGTTTATATACTGATCTTGATATTTTCTATTTAAGAAGTACTTTATTGCATTTCAAATACTGAAAAGCAAAATAACATGCATAACTTATTAAAAATCATAGCTCAAATGCAATGCATAAAAAAAAACGTTTTGGATAAAAAGTGATAATATAAGTACACAGTAAAATATCATTAAAATGTTATAAACAATTTTTAACAATTCTATTAAAGATTAGCATAAAAAATTGAACTAATTCATACTTAAAAATCTGGAACTGAATTCATAATAACCGCCCGCAACTTATTTCATACAATTCAAAAATTACAATATCTAAAACTAATTCTCCAGCTTTTAAAAATGTTTGTAAAAGAATGAAATTGAGTATTCAGATATTGTAGAGAAATGCATACCTGCTTAATTATGATGTATTAGTAATAATAGGTGTTGATTTTTTCCAATTCCTAAAATTTTTAGAAATTTTTGGAAAAAAAACATCAGTTTTACGTTTAAAGCACATTTTTTTAGAAGAATGAACTATCCAAATTAATTTGAATAGTTAAAATCAAAACTTTAAGCGCATGTAATTCCTTTGAATACCCAAATTAAATTTAAAAGTAAAGATGTAATTTTCATAAATAAAGGAATTCTGTTGTATAAGGAACAATTATTTGAATTTTTTCAAAAATAAAATAATAAATTCATTTCCTTTGAAATCTACTTAACATTTCTACATTTTAATGAAATATTCACACCATTTTTTCCTAAATCTGTAAATGTTATTTTTCTAAATATTATTACTTGAAGAATATGAGAAAAGAGCTCAAAATAGATGAAATTTAGGAAAACGACTTATAATTTCCTGTGAACACAAGAAAAGGCAATTTGACTTAGAATTTTAACTATGATTAATTGTAATGTAACACAATTTTAAATATTTATGTAATGCATTAGAAATAACATATAATTGAAATATTCAATTTTTACTTAAAATTAGGCATTGAACTGTTTCTAAAACCAACTGTGTGCTGAATATATTTTTAGGAGATTCTTTAAAAAAAATATTAAATTGTGAGGTTTAACGTACATAAATCTTGATAATCGTTTGTTCATCTTTTTAAACTAACCAACTTTAACTGAAAATTACTTTCCCTTTTCGCATGTATTAAAACTTTTCTTTATTTTAAACTTTTATTTATAAATTACTTTCTATCGTTACATTCTTCAATAATCCATTTTTACAGTAGATTTAGGAATAAAAGCTCTCACAATTTTTCATAATCAAATAATTGGTATGGTAAAATTTTGATTATTGGAAAATCAAGTTAATTATTTATGTAATTATATTATTTACTAGTGTATTATCAAATATATTTTATTATATATGTGATGATACAATTAATTCGGTAACTGGTAATTGTACAAAATAAGCAGCATAGAATTAAAATAATACTCAACAATAAAATAATTATATTCAATACAACGCCTTATATTTCCCATATTTTATTGATTTCATCGTCCCGGGGTTAATTCCTAATATTTCTAACACTTTATGTATCAACCTTGCTTCTCTTCGATGTCTAGTGCATCCTCCACTGCTTCCGAGGGCAAACTATATCATTCAGCACACCCTCTGCTTCCTCAAAGTGAAACCAACGCCGAAACTGAGAATTTTGAGGTCATTCGAAGAGAATGAACTACCTATTGAGGTCTACGGTTGCGCATGACCTTCGTTGAGCAGAAAAGTTTTCACTTTCACTAACCAAGGCGCTCTCAAGGTTTTCTCTTGGCGAACGGACGTTGGCCTCGATCCAGGTCTGGTAGTAGAGATCGATCGGGAACTTGAGTCACAAACCTCTGTGGTATTGAATTGGCTGTGTTTCACTGAACTTGTGTTATGTGGTTTGATTCATGACAATGAACTTGAAAATAAACTTTTGTTTGTTTAGTGTTAGAGTAAACGAACGGTAAATAAATTCGTTGAACTTACAGAACTCAATATTTAATTACACATGCATACATATAGATATATATCTTTTTATATGCGCTTTCAAGTAATACATATAACACTTTTATGTGTAAATTGAATTATTAAAATATCTTAAATAAATTTTTCTGAAAGCAGAGACTACTCAAAACCTTTATAATTCGTATTATTATTAAATTTTTTTAGAGAAATATAAATATGTCAGAACAATGATTCTCAAGCTGTGGGGTGCAGCCCCCTAGGGGGTTGTAAAAATCCTACATGAGGGGCGTGAGCGTGTCGAAAATAAAAGATTATCACCATCATTTATTGTTTTAACTAATTTGATTGGTGAATCTCTTTTTAGTTTTATTTTTCTTGCAATTCGCGTCCGATTTTACCAATAAAGAACTTAATTTTAAAAATATATTTTGCCGATGAAAATTTTCTTTTTAAAGTTTTTTATTCAATTGAGGTATTTTTAATAATATGGTATTTTTGTTTTTACAACTATTTTTTGAAAAGTTTTGCATGGGACAGCTAAACACAGCGGGGTTCAGAGTCGTAACCTTGTGTGACAGTACGACTGTTGACTCCCTCATTTGATTTTTACTTTACCCTGAAGTAGAAATAAATATAACAACAAAATGTGCAAATACATTATTTATACATGAGTGACCCCCTACTTCTGAGTGTCATAGACTGCATTCATAATTTTTAAAGAGACATTTTTAATAAAATGATGAAAAACGAATTCTCATATTAATTAAAGAGAATCCAAATATATTGATTGAGACACCTTTTTTTTTGCTGTTGTTGTTCAACATTAGTACATGAAATCTAGAAAAATTTTCTAACGTGTAAGATTTAACGAAATTTACTAAATGTTTTCGTTGTTGGAAAATATTTATCCAATATTATTCTGAAGCAAAAAATTTTATAACCTTATTTTTCGTCATTACATTTTAAGTTTAGTTTCCAACTACTTAAAATAATAAAATATTTTTAAAAAGGCTAAACCTTCGTTGAATAAATTAAAATCAAAACCAAAAGAAGTCACGTAAAAAGAAATATGAAATCATGTAGATAAATAAATATTATTGTAATGGAATTCATTTTTTTATTAAAATAAATCACTCAGCTGTACATGTTTAAATTAAATAATAATTTCTTTGAATTAATGTTGTATGTGTGTATCCTTAATTTTCATAAAAATATACAAAGCATGAAAATACGGCACAAATATTTCCGTTTTCCAAAAATATTTTTAATTTACGGTTTATATGAAGAAATATAAAAGAAACGGGGTTATAAATTTAAAAGTAATACATAGCAGCATATTACTTCCATGTATAACTAATTAAATATATAAGTCATATTTTTAAATACATCATGAGTCCATCATTTATTTTAAAAAATTACGGTATAAATTTATTAATTTTTTTTCTGCTTAATTTTAATTGTTTCATGTAATTTTTATTTTCCAACATTTTTAAAATCGTTCTAAGCTGTTCATTCTCCGCTTTTACAATGACATCTTAGAATTCTTGAAAGTCAGATAATAATAAGAGTATCTAAAATATCTCTGTAACTAGGAAATGAAAATTATACATACTGTATATTGAGCATGACGAGTTCAAAAATTTATTTGTCCCGTGTAAGCTTAGGATGCCTAGACAAAAGCAAGCAATGATAAATAATATTAAGACGTGAGCAATAAGAAATTAGCAGAACAACAATCTGCTATTAGAATTGATCATCTTTCTTAAATTTTTCGTTGATAAAAATCTTACCTATTTTAAAATTAGTGTAGTATAATATTTCTTAAAACCTTTTTCTTATTTTTCAAGCCTTATTTATTTTTTATTGGTTAGCAATTAAATTATCAAAGTAAAATAATTTTCGAAAATGATATATATTAATAACATTTGCTGTAATTTTATACATAAATAAATATATTACCAATCGTTTCCCTCACATATACATCACGTTTTGTATCACCACCGATTTATTTAATTAAATATTGTAGTTTGTTCTTACTTTTAATGTTATCTTGAATGATAATAGATGTCGCTACTTACTCTGGAGATGGAGCCAATATGAAAACTATTGCTACCTCTATTCTCAAAAAAGCGTGTGGGGTGCTCTATATTAATTGTTATAATTTTTTTATCAGTTCTCTCTCTATTCCGATATGCTGAGTTAGTGTAAATATGTAGTAAAAAGCACACCCCACGCTTTTACCACAATGCCATTAATTATCTCGTTAATCATTTTATTCTTATATTATGAATTTTTTTTTACATTTAAGTTCGATTCACTATAAAAGCGTGTCTTTTACTTATATATATATATATATTCTGTTTTTAAAACTATCATTTATTCTTTGTTGAATTTATCCTTAAGTTTGATATTTGAAGCTCGAATTATGTGACTGCTGGAATTAGTCTTGCTCTTCATTGGATACTAATTAATGGGTTTGAAGGGTATTTATTTTCTCCGTTTACGGGGCCTCGGAAGAGGTCCATATCGTTATATTTCATAGATTCCGTTTCTATGGATACAGGTTTAACTAATAAAGGTGTGTTAAGAAGAAATATTAAACGTCAATTGTATTATCAACTTTTAAACGCATTGCGTTAATTCGTTACGTTAATTCGTATCATCACTTCTAAATGTATTACTTTTTATAAATAAAAAATATTTAGCAGTAAGAACATAAATTATTTTTATTGACATACACGAGTCTTTTTTTTTATTTCCATTTTCAGAAAAACTGCTCACCCACCCTACCCTTTTTCACATAAAGAACACTATTTTTTTGTTGCTTTATTTGTATTAACCGCAAGCCTATTCGTGGTTTTAGGGATGCTTCTTAATCTTTTAGTCTCCAAATCTGGAAATGGCATACTGTGACGAATCTGTACGGAACCTTTCCACTAATCTTCTTAGGCGTCTTTTTGGGGAATATAAATTCGCTTTTATTTCCAATCAACTCCAAAAAGATGAACGGGATTTTTAAATTAGATAAGGTATTTAAGTCGAGCGTTGCGAGATAGCAAGAGAGTTGGTGGAAGGATATTGAGCCAGCAAATTTAAACGTATTCAAAGAGATTAGATTCGTCAAGACGTCGTGCTGCTAGACGTACCAGAAAGCTGATATAAGCCAGCGGTAAATATAATTTACGTACGCTTAAAATAAGCGTCAGTTTAAGCAACTTAGTTAAAGTTAATGAAAGTTAAGAATTAGAGTACGTGTATTTCTCGGATCTCCTATTTCGGTAAATCTTACTTGAGCTTGAGCTTAATTATTAATTAATTGCATTCTTAGTAATTTAATTTAATATAAAGGCAAATCCCTTTAAGTGACGTAACATAATATTATTATTACATGTGATCAGAGATCTTTTTGAGAAAATTATAATAATAAATAAATATTATTATTATTCAAAATGGCTCTTAGTGGTTCTTTGCCTCAAATTAATTTTGGTGTTCAAGGTGAGACCCAGGGGGTCTTCACAATATGGAGTTAGTTGCCAAATCTGAAAATGGTTTATGCAATTAGTCGCCAAATCTGGAAACGATATAATAAATTAGTCACCAAATCTCGAAATCCTTTTTTATGAAGGTCCTGATCAGGACAATGAAACAAAATTATCAAGTTATTGTACTGTCAGCGGTTCTTGACAAGTGTGCAAAATTTCCAATTAATCTGACCTTTTACAGTGGGTAAAAATCGAGTTCAAAGGTTCTATTACATACAAGTGAAACTTATAAAAGCGTGTCAAAAACGGACATCTTACACCCAATAAGTAAATATATTTCGACACAACGATCAATGGGGAAAAACGTTAAGGACTTTGTGATACATTAATTTTATATTTCAAATTACACAGTATGCTTAAGATTCATGCTTAATCGTTTATTTTAATTTTTGTTCCTTGAAAATGAAGTGAACATATTTTTCATCTTGTTCATTTTCAAAAATTTTTTGTTATTGAACAATTCAAAATATTCTGTCCGAGATATTTCGATAAACATTTAAAGATGATTCCCTCAAAAACTGAATTTTAATTATTAAAAAAATACGAATGATTATTTTTGGCCATGGGTTTTATTCAGTGATGTAATTTCATAGCCAAATTCCTGGCAAATATTATGAATTGCCCCAACAAACAGAAAATACGAAACAGAAAGTTATAAAAATAAAAATAAAATGTTTTGTTTCAAGGAAGGGCAGGAGAATAGAATTCTTAAAACATGTAATAAATTAATACAAATATATCAAATATTTCATTTTTATTTAAATACAATTATTTAAATAAAAATAAAATATTCTTGAACATTTTTATGACATTATTTTATATACAAGATTAATGTATTTCACTAGGACCATTCGATGGATTCATAAAATTAATGTTGAAAAATAAAGAAATTGTGTTATTGCTTAAGGGGTGTTCAAAATCTAAAATCTTATTTTTTTTTTGACAAATTGAAATTTTTACATTTTCAAATTGTATAGATTTTAACTTTTCTAAAAATACCTTACTTTAACTTCTAGGATAATTAGAAGCCCTTAAAACTTATTTTTAAATAATCATTGGAACTGGACCACGCCCATTTTAAATGCGAAAAATGTAAACAAAGTACTTCGTTTTTGGCTTAAAAATTGAACGTCTGAACCAAAACATTTATCTTTTATTTGTAAATTAAGCCTTTTATTTTTTTTTATTTCCTAGCCGATTAGAAGTCTCACTGTATACATTAAAATCAATTTATCTCCAAACGTAATTTTTGATGTTCGATGTACTTTTTCTGAGAAACTAGAGTTCACTGGTATGCAAATTTATTATGATATATTTATAATGATGGCTAATATATACTGAAATTAACTTTTTGTAAAAAAGTCAAAAATTTATTTTTTACAAATTTTTTATGTGAAAAATGGGTCAAATTTCGAAATGTTTGACAAAATATTTCATAAATAATTAAAATATTCAAAACTAGCTAAAAACTCAAGTCAGTATAATGAGAAAGGTGTACTATAACTGTATGAAAAATTTCAAGCATGTAAATATAACAGATTTTGAGAAAAGGTACATCGAAAACAGCCAATTTAACATTGCCAGTATATAGAGAGGTTCCCAACTCCACTTAGACCACAGGTAATATTACTCAAATCAATAAATATATAAAGAGCCACACGTACTATTAAAAAAACATGTGGTTTCAAAGTTTGTATTTATATATTTATTTTATTTATTTGTTAATTTTTTTTGAAGTGACAAAAAACATTTTACTGAAGAAATAACTTAAAAGAAGCCTCAGGGGTTCAGGTAAGTTACGCTACTGGGTTTTTCTCGGCTCTAGTCGTAAATAGTTCTCGTGTTGCTTAGTTTTGAATTGAAAACTTGTTAGGCATGCTTTGCTTTGTTTTTTTTTAGGAAAAAAAATTTCATGCACACTTTTTTTAGTAAGTTTTATTTTCTTTCTTCAAATATTATTGTCATGCAGTCCATTTCCATTCAACTCCAGTGAGTGAACGAGAGAAAAGCAAGTGAAAATAATTGGAAAAAAGAAGATTATTCTTAAGATGAGAAGAAATGAAAATGGGATACATTTTTTGATTCAGTAGAAAGAGCATTTAAGCATAAAAATGTGCAAAAAGAATTAAAATAGAAATTTTAATGAAATTAATTGGCGAGAAAGTTTTCAATATTTTTGTTTATATTAGTGATGGAAAAAACCATATCGAGAAAATAAAAGCATTACAGTAGAACGTCGTTTATCGAAACGTTTATTATCCGGGGCGTCAAATATCCGGACCAGTTTTTATTAATTTTTGTCAACTACATGTACTGTATATGAAAATGCGTGGAATACGATGTGGCCAGATTTAGAAGGCGAAAAAAACTTCAATGACGACCACAGGGAGGATATTACCGACTTTGTCCCATCAATCACAGGATTTCAAGAATGCAATGAAGAAGATGTAGAAACACCTAGATGGCATGCGATGCAGAAGACTGTGGATTTCAAACGCTAAATGATGACGAGATTGTGACTTCCATGCAAGAAGAAACTGATTCTGTTGACGATGAAACGGATTAATACGAGGACAACAACAACAGCGAAAGTAGATAGGGTCCATCAAATGGTGACGCATTTTCTGCGTTAGAGACAGCTATGGAATGGTACGAACGAACAACAATCAGAGTGATGTCCTACTCAAGTACTGCTGCTCAAGAGAATCAGAGACCTTGCAGCAGAAACATGAAGGTGTACAATGGTACCACGAAAAATAAGTGATTACTTTCCATAATAAAGGTAAAATTGCGACATTGTGCACCTATTTTGCTTTTTCTTCAAGCACGTTTCCCGCATGTGATGATTTTCAATATTCGCATAGTGTCTGGTTTCATATACTGCATGGATCGCATTCGGTTTTTGATTATCCGAATAATCACGTATACGAATGGTGTCCGGTCCCAACTGATGCAGATAAACGACGCTCTACTGTAATTGTGAAAACGTACGAACCCTTTCATTTCGTTTGCTTAGAGAATTTTAAGATAAGTAAAAGGCTCTCAGGGTGTGTTTTAAAAGCTTTGCATAGTATATGGTGTTATACAAGTTATATAAACGGTCAGTGCCGGTTTAAGCTCATTTCGGCCTTGGGCACAGAAGAACTACAGGCCCCTTGGTATTGGAGGATCAAAATTTATAGACAGAAAATGTGGTTAAGTCCAGCTTATTCGGGCCTTTTAGGACCTCTACGGGGCCCGCCCAAAGTGCCCAATGGATAAACTGGCGCTGTAAACGATAGTTACGTATTATCACAGCAGTATTGGCGATATTAAATGAAAGGAAGCATATGATTACCAACTAAGAGCATACGACACATGGAAAATCAGGGTTGTCAACTTGGTGAGTTATCTTAAACGTTGGTATTGTAGCGAGAGTACGTAAATACCGTATAAAAATGTATATTATACAAATGTAATCCACTTAAGTAATTTACACATAAATATGTTTAAATAATTCAACCTACTGACATTTAAATAGTATATAATCATATACAGTGGCTCACACAAGAATTTTTCAAAGGGAGGGGGCTCCAGGGAGTTGAATGTCCACCTTTCTCTTTTCATATCCCAATACGCCACCAAATATATTCTTTCAATTTTATCGATTGTCGGGAACAAAAAACAGTAAAAAATAAACTATTGAATAAATAATTAGCATTAATTGATAAAAATAATTATTAATAACAAATACTCAATTAAATTGTACTTACTATATATATATATATATATATATATATATATATATATATATATATATATATATATATATGAATAAAATTATTATTAATTGAAAAAATCAATGGACAGAGGGTCTGGTCTCACCCCCCTTCTGTGCATCATTGATCATATATAAATGTATAAGAATGCATAATTATTTAAACATTACCCATTACCGAAAATAGATAAAATAAACAAATCCCCCGATGAATGGGTATGAAAAAATGAACTGCGAAAATGTTGTAAAAAAAATTATAGCACATCTGAATACTTTAACACTCTTGCTCAGAATAAATCAGAAGTTATCATAAGCACACACACAATTTTTTTATTCAAATGTTGTTTATTTATAAATTAGAAGAATGAAACATGTTAGTTTGACTTGAGAACAGAATTATGACGCCAGATTTCGCTTTTTTCAATTATCTCATTTTGAAATCAATAAAGTGACAAAGATTTAAGTCACTAATCCAACAGTGTTTCCCCTCCATGTCAAATTAGTATGCTAAGAAACAACAATACAGAAAGGTAATCATGAACTTTTGGGTCTGCCACATAAATTGGCCAACATCTCTGGTTGCATCACTTCTTTTAACCAATCTGTCAAGTCAAAACCCTCGAGTTTTCCTCCATACTCAGCTGGCAAAATGTCAGCAGGAAAAAAGTTCAAAAGTTCTTCTGGAGATCTATGGATATGTATCTAAATATATAAAAACAAGTAACATAAAAAAAAACAATTTTTAAGTCAGTTCCTACTTAGATCTCAACAAAGAAAATTTTTATTTTAGCTACTTTTTATTAAATAGTTATAAGTAACATAAATATGTACATACAAATGACAGAATCACAATATTAAGGCAGTTAATTGTTATTAATTATCATTAAAGTATCGTATTGTCATCCAAAACAATCGTGTATATAAAATTTCAGTTCAACTGAATGCTTTAAAACGTGAGAAAATAGATCTTTTTAAGTTTTGACCCAAGTCGCTAAAAAAATTCTTTAAATAATTAGTTTCAATCAATTAATTTGAATTAATTACAAATAAAATATCGTATTCTTACTCAAAACAATCGTGTATAGAAAATTTCAGTTCAACTGAATGCTTTAAAACGTGAGAAAGAAAACCTTTTCAGGTTTTGACACAAGTCGCCAAAATGGCCGCTAAGTAGCAAAAATGATGCCAACGTGACAGTATTTGTAATTCTTAAAATAATTAGTTTTAATCAATTAATTTTTATTAACTATTATTAAATAACTTTACTGTCATCCAAAATAATCATGTATATAAAATTTCAGCTCAAAATTGAGAGCTTTAAATGTGTTTTACTAACGATTGAAAATTCCACGAAGATAATTAAATAAATATTTAGACAGTGTGAGCTATATATAATAGTAGGAATTGAAAAAAGTGTTAAAAGATAGAACCATTCTCCTTAAGGGAACCAGGACATGTTCGAAAGAGTAAAATGCCAAAATTAAGACCCTTTGTTTATGAGACATATCTCATTTACAGTTTCCAATAGAGCTTTTATTTTTTACGTTCTTAATAAAGATAATTAAATTATTCTGTAGAACTACAAAAATAACTTTTTGCTCCAAAAGTTTTTTTTTACTACTTAATTTAAGTAATACATAATTTTTGAGAACTCGTAATATATACTTATGTTTAGGTACCATTTTTTAAGAAAGTATCCTTTGTTTTATGCAAAATGTTTTTTACACATATATAAAACAATACATAAAATACAGTAAATCCATTTTTTTTTTTGTAAAATGTTAGTATAGTTTCTTTAAAAAAATTATGAAATTTTGAAATTCTTTTATTTTTTTACTTTTTTTATGCATAAACCTATTTTTAAAAAATTAGGCACTATCTTAATAGAAAACAAAATAGGTTCACTGTATGCATAGGCATCTTGTATAGAAGTATAAAATAATCTAGAATTATATATAGTGCAATAGTATTTTTTTAAAAAATGTACCTAAATGCAAAAAAATATGCTCTTTTAAGAAAAAGTGAAAAAACAAAAAAAAAACAATATTTTCACATTTTATACATTTGATAAGTATTTGCTTGCCTATTTTTATATATGACTAATAATAAGCCTTAATCCTTTTCTAGAGTTACAAAAGTAATATTAAATTCATTTCCCCCCTTTGTTTTATTTAACATGAACATAATTTTCGAGATCTTGTAATACTTATTTTCATGTATAGGTACCATTTCTTACAAAAATATTCTTTGAATATACAAAAAAAAAATTACACATATATATGCAGCAACATATCAAACATAATGAACCAGTTTTTTAACGAATTAATTGCATAATTTATTTAAAATAATCATAAGACCTTAAAATTATGAAAATCTTAATTTACTTTTTCACGTATAAATTTATTTTTTAAAAAATTAGACCTTACATACTAAAAGATATTTTGTTCACTATATAGAACGTTTATATAGATCAAACACAGAGGAAACTACATATTTTAAGTTCAAGGGGGTGTGTCAAAAAGGACGTGGTCATTTGTTTACATTTTTATTTTTCATATTTTAGGGCTATTTTATCAACAGACTTATAAGTATTATACATTTTTAGATTCAGAAAAATAAGCACTATTTTTAAGAACTAAAATTGAAAAATCGATTTTTTTCAGAGTCCCTGTTCTCTTAATATATAAATTCAAGGATTTAAAAAAAAAATTCGGCCATGAGATTTTTGTATTTTTTAAAAATTATTTAAATTAAATTGAACTTTTTGTGCAATTTCTTAATAACATCCGTTTCAAAATCGTATTTTTTTGTAATATAAGGCAGAAGGTTTATAAAAATCTCAAATCTTAATCTTATATTTCTCAATCAATGTTTTTAAAGTAACCGTACTATTTTAAAACCATTGCGTACTACATTTAAGTGGGTCTTAAATGAAGAATGGCACCTAATAATGTTACTCATGAATTTTTTTTTATGAAATGTCAACCTCAATATTGTGAAATTTTTTACTTCTAGTGCTTTGTATAAGTAAAGGGGAGAAAAATTATGCCTTCTTATTCTTGAACTTTTTCCAATTTTTTATAATATCACATTATAAAACAAGACGACGGCTATTGGATACGGACCTTTAATTTTGACCCGCTGTCAAATGACAAGATAACACTTGAGATGGCAGTCCACTCTTCTAACTTCCACACCATACCATCACGTGGACTTCGAGGCACGACAGATTTCAAATGCATCAGCCCAAGGGTCGGCAACCTTTCAGGTGTGGCATGCAAAACTAAACTACCAATATGATTAAGCAGGACATTTTTGAAACAATTCGATTTCCGCGATAATGCATGCAGAGTTAGAGAATAGAGGTCAGGAATATATGTAGATTTACAGTTTTATTATACATTAGCTTTGCATCATTTAAAGATATTTCTTAACATATATTTTATGCGGTTTATTTCTAATATTTCTTCAACAAAATCCGGTTGATTCAAAATTAGTGTGACCAATTTTAAATGCCTATAGCTATGAATGTTAAATTTTTATCGTTTTGCTACCAATTATATTTTAAAAATGAAACATTTAAATTACCAATCTAACTATTTTTAGTAATGACAGTAAATTATGGCTCTGAAATTAGATCCTCAAATCCGAAACAAAATTTTAAAGCTTTTGAAGGATGTTTTTCTCAAATTCTATTATTAATGAAACATTTAAAAATCAGATAAGACATGTTGCTAATGGATTAGTATATACACTTCGAAAAGAAATAAAATTTAGCTAGAAATCAAGAGCTCCAGGAAAAAAATGTGGACAAAAGAAGTCCTTGCGAAAAAGAAAGAAGCTGAAAAGACTCATAACGTGTAGAAAGTCCTCTGCTTCAAAAACATTAGAAAAGAAACTATAGGTACCACAATCGATAATTTGTCGTCAGATAATGAAACTTGGCTATAAAAAGTGAATGAATCAGTCTGTCTTCAAATGTGTCTGTTTAGTCCGAAGAAAAACAAAGAAAATGTTCTTTGTATTTAATGTTACGCACATGTAGATACAAAGCATGGATAACTTCGAATGAAGCAATGTTTCATCTGTCATTCACAACTCTCAAAACGAAGATACAATATATTTCACTAAAAAATATCGCAAAGGCGCAGCTGTTTTGCAAAAAGAAAGTTGGGGTGAGTGAGTGTAGGGTTTTGTTGCGCAAGGGTCAATTTGGCCCTTGCGCCATAAAGCCCTACCGCCAAGTTGGGAGTAAGGTGTTATGGTATGGATGGGAATGTCCTTTCAAGGCTTAACAACGCCAATTATTTTTAGAACCAAAGGCTAAAATTGATGTTAAACACAATCAGAATAAAGTTTTGAAACACTTGATCAAAAAAGTAAATGCCTTTACCCTCAATGAAACTTTGTTTTTCACCAAGATTCTGCACCAAATCAAACTGCAAAATCAACTGAAAGATTAAAAAATAAATTTTCTGCCTCCTGTGAAATGGCTACAACCTGCCCTTGACTGTGTTCCTTGCAATTATTCCGTATAGGCATATTTAAGAAAACAATTAAACAGACGTAAAGTAAGAACACTCCAATGGCTTCAAAAACCAATCAAAGAAGTTGACACCTCCCCCCCCAAAAAAAAATGGTAAAAAAAGCCCTTTTGGCTTGGCCGAAACGTTTACGCAAAGTGTACTATGCTATATATATATATATATATATATATATATATATATATATATATATACACTGCTGGACAATTGCTAAGGACGGATCACAAATTGCTATGTAGCATAACATTAAGCGAGACATGAGGCCTAGTAGGAAAAAATATAGTTGACACACTGTTCAGACATTAGAATAAAGAATATTTATTGTTCTGGAAAGTACAAAAAAGCTGTGAAACATCTGAAAGAAAAAAAAAATGTTCATTTGATCTGCGTACGGAGAAATGGAACAATGCATCTAAAAGTCACCAGGCACCTTAAAGAAAGGTATCAGTACGGGATATGTCCACCGTGGAGTGTGATGATGCAACATTCCACACGTCGTACCATACTTTGCACAACATTATCCAGCAGCTGTTGAGGCAATTTATCCCATTCCTCTGTGAGTACACGGATGAGGGTGTTCTTGTTTGTCGGAGGATAGTTTCGACCAGCAACTTGCCTCCCCAAAGCATCCCACAAATTTTCAATTGGGTTTAGATCTGGAGAACGCGCTGGTCATACGAGACGTTGAATACCCTCGCTATCTAGACAATCCTGAACAGCGAGTGTTCGATGACATGTTGCGTTGTCGTCCATAAAAACAAATTTATCACCGACAGCACCACGGAAAAGACGAACATGAGGAAGTAGAACTTCATCAATGTATCGTTGGCCCGTCATAGTCCCATTCGCAACCACATGTAGGCGCGTGCGGCCATTGATCATGATGCCGGCCCACACCATGACATTGCATGTCGGATATCGGTCCTTTTCTTGGATATTTTCTGGACGATAAGCAGTACCACTCTCGCGCCAGATCAGATGGCGTCTACAATCCGATGAAAGACTGAACCTACTCTCATCTGAGAATAGTACGCATGCCCAGTTCTGTTCAGTCCAATTGTGATGCTCACGACACCATTGCAAACGTGCAGTACGGTGCTGTCTGGTCAATGGGACACACACAACAGGTCTGCGTGTGTATAGTCTTCCTCCCCTCAAACGTCTGGCAACAGTTTTTCGGGAGATCTGCTTTCCTGAGGCAGCAAGAATCTGATTTGCCACCTGCTGAGCTGTGGTGCGCCTATTCCTTTTTGCTGATAGGATGATATAGCTATCTTCTGCAGGCATCGTACTTCTAACACGACCTCCCCCGTGCCGTCTACTACACATTCCAGTAGTTTTAAATGACTTCCACAGCCTTGAAACAACGCTGTGAGCGATGTCTAACTCCCTGGCAACATCTGTTATTTTTCGCCTTTCTTCGATCTTTCCAATAATTCGGCCACGCATAAAATCATCTATGTGATGTCGGGAAGACGTGCCAAAAATTTTAAGTTCGTCTATTAAATCTTTCCTGTCAAACTTTGACTTGAAACAACAACTGTCCACACGCGTCAAAACCTTTAAAGCTCTTATGAACGCTATCACGTGATGAACAGATGTGGAAAAAAAATTTGCATACTCATACTTCGTCTTACTAATATCCCGCACTTATTCTAATTTTCCACATTTTGCTTCCTTTCATTTTGTGGTTGCTATGGAGGATACTGTTATCCGTCCTTAGCAATTGTCCAGCAGTGTATATATATAAGGGAAGATTAATAATATATTAAATATTGATGTTACAGAATAAATTGGAAGAATTATTTTTAAAAAATCTTTGTTTCTTTTCACTTTCAACTTTTTCAAATTAAATAATGTTTCAGATTACTTCCCTGATCTTTATAATTATCGGTACTTACGTACTACACGAAATCGAATTTGCCAACTTGGAGAATTATTTTAAACGTTAGCATTGTTGCCATAGTATGTAAGTCCTAGCTATCTATTCCAACTAACCTTTCTTCTTAATTCCTCTGTAAAAAAATGCTTCATAATCTCGATGCAGACTCTGGATGTTATGGACGGATTAACAAGATGGTAACTATGAATTCTTGCAGGTAAGCAATTCTGAAAGGAAACCATACATTTATTTTTTTTAAATAATTAAGATCTTCTAATTTTTATATTTCAGGTACTCAAAAGAATTGCGGCTTGGTATTTGATACACAATTTATTATTTTATAAACTATGAGAAAACGTTTATTAATATTTAAAGAGAGAAAGAACTATAAATAAACAGAAATTCAATGTATTATAATAACTTGATTACAGAAAATTAATTTAAAAAGTTTCACTTCTTTCAAACTTATTTGAATTCAGAAATATTCCATCAGTAAACTTTTAAGATATTTTTTTCCCATCGAACCACTGATAGAAATATTATAGGCTTTACAGTTCGTTTTATGAGGGATGTTTCAAAAGTAAATAGTAACTTTTTTGAAAAAGGTAATACTTTAGGGGAAACAAACCATTGCCATAATAACCAGCATCAATTGCTGATTAAATGACGGGAGTACAGTTAGTGTTTGAGGACTGACGCAGAAGAGAAAGTAGCAGAAGATCGACGTGGATGAGGTTATTCGAGTACAAATCAAGTTGGCAGACAGACGTATTCTGACAATGAGGTCGCCAATAGAAGGACATGCTGTTATCCAATAAGATTGAGCACTTGAGACTAGGGTATCCACCATCCTTGAACGCTTATAGACCGAGTATGGTGAAGAGGCCTTGTCACGTCAAATTGTAGTGACTAATGTTGTATGTTCAGTGAAGGAAGACATAGTGTGGAAGATGAAGGTTGAAGTAGTCATCCTGTAACGGGTCTATCCCTGAACCTTCCATTAATCTTCTTGGGGTAAAATTATTCTTTTTAACTATTAGTTCTGTTGAAAACGTTCCCTCGAAGAAGAAGACTTGAATTATTCAAATGAATTGTTCTATTTACGCGTTGGCATGTAGGTACGCGATGTTAGTCGACGGATAATCGTTGGATGGTCTATAATTGATAATTGGAGATTAAAAGTGATTAAAGTTGTGAAATAGATTTACGACTAGTGGGCGTATAATTAAGAAAGACATTTACAATGAATTCTAGCGTAGAAGTCAAGAGTGCTCCAAGAGTAAATGGAGTAAATTATACTTATATGTTAGTAGCCTGGAGCCGTGTGATAGCTCTTCCAATTATTTACTAAGTGCATTTCTTACCTTTAGTTGTATTTATTAAGTAAAAGCGATAAATAAAATGGAGTATAAAACTTGCTACGGCTGATCTCTGCTCAAACCCCCAAAACCAACACCCTCTATTTGGTTGTTACAATCCCTACACATTCACGAATGAAAACAGCGTCGTAGGAAGTGCGAGAATGTTTACATTAAAGGGCACCAAGTTTTACCAGAGTGCTTTCTTCAAAGTGATTGCCCACTATGACAAATGTCACACTGTTGAAAAATAGTGCAAGGTGCATAGTTCATGAGCTCGTACTGTAAAAACTATAATGAAATTTACTTTTAGGGCATCCCTTGTACTAAAAATTGACAATATATACCGGGTGTTTCTAAAAGAATCGGAGTTTTAACGCTTTACAGTACTTATCGCATATACGTTACAAGTATAATTCCTACATTGAATGACACAGTAACTGAAACAGTTTTGCCTACAAGTTTACAAATGTTCAATGTGATCCCCATTCGTCACACGGCACAAATCAAGTCAATAGGAAAATTCATCCCAAACTTTTCTCAGTGTGTCTGAAGAAATTCTTGCAACATCTGCTTCCATCCTGTATCTTAAGTCTGAAAGTCAGCTGGTAGCTGAAGAATGTACACACAATCCTTTATGAACCCCCGCAAATAAAAGTCACATGGCGTCAGATCGGGTGAACGTGGAGGCCATGCGATACAAGCTTTATTGGGTGGCTCTTTACGGCCAATCCATTGGTTGGCTACATAGATATTTAACTAATCGCGTACTGAGAGATGCCAGTGAGGCGGTGCACCATCTTGCTGAGAAATGAAGTTATTTGGCTCACTTTCTTCCAATTAAGGAAATAGCCACAGTTGTAGAGCATAAAGATAGGAAAAACCAGGTACAGTTGGTTAGCAGTTACAGCCTTGGTCATCCTGTACTTTTGCCTTTATAAAGACAGCCAGTTGTTTCAAACTGATGATACCACCTAAGAATAATATTATCATTTGGAGGTTGACAACCAAACTTAATACGGAAAGTTCGTTGCACAGTAATAGCAGATTTTGTCTTTGAAAACCGGAGAACACAAAACACTTTCTGTTTACTAGTCGTTTATACTAGCGCGTTGATCGGAAAGAAAAGAGGAAATTAGCATACGTTTCGCGTACACGCACACACATGCCATAAAAAACCTGTTTCAGTTGCACTTTCATTCGATGTATGAGTCATACTAATATGTTATATATAATGAATACTATAAAGCGTTAAAACTCCGATATTCTTTTAGAAACATTCAGTATATAGATATATATACACTGTTGAACACCGTAAATGCAACATCCTAAAGGAAGCATGCAAATAACATGAAATTTGCAACATGCATTAGAGGAGGTGAGATATGAAATTGATTAGAATTTGGCGCAGACACACATCACGCGCGCCTGCGGCGCCACCTCAAAGCGCTATTTAAAGCTTGGAGATTTCGACGATTTCAAGTTCGTTAATTGTGCTTTTCTTGTGGTTTTTTCGTAAAACGATCAGTTATGTCTCGTAAAAAACAGCGATCAGCTTTTAGTCAAGTATCCGAGTTCGACAGAGGAAAGATAGTGGCCTACCGAGATTGTGGATTATCTTTCAGGGAAATCGGTTGTCGTGTTGGATGAAATCAAACAACAGTCCTGCGGACATGTGACCGTTGAATGTAGGACGGTATGACGGACCGACGGGGTTGATCGTATCCACCTCAATGCACCACTTCACGTCAGAACGAGCAAATTGTGCGCATGGCAGAGACGGATCGCTCAGTCACATCACGAACCATAGCACAGCCCATTGAATATGTAACGCATCATTCAGCGTCTGCGCGTAAGATTCGACGCCGTTTACAGCAGAGTGGACTGTCCGTAAGACGTCCATTGCTTGGTCTACCCTTGACGCAGAACCACAGACGTCTCCGCCACCAATGGTGTGACGGATGAAGGATGTGGGTGGCAGAATGGAATGAAGTTGCCTTTACTGACGAGTCACACATCTGTCGGCAACACCACGATGGTCGGATTCGAGTCTGGAGACACCGTGGAGAGAGGATGCTGAACAGCTGCGTTATGCACCGCCACACTGGTCCTGGACCGGGTATTATGATATGGGGTGGTATTGGATATCTTTTTTTCTCACACTCCTCTAGTACACATTGCCGGTACATTAAACAGCCAGCGTTACATCTCCGAGGTGTTGGAGCCAGTTGTCCTTCCTTACCTTCAGGGCTTGGTACCAGCCATATTTCAAGATAATGCGCGACAATACGTGGCATGCATTGTCCAAAGGTTCTTCGTCAATCACCAGATTGAATTGCTTCCCTGGACGGCTCGCTCTCCGGATCTTTCGCCGATAGAAAACCTGTGGTCCATGGTTGCTCAATGGTTGACCCAGATTACACTCCATGCTGCCACACTAGATCAACTTTGGCAACGTCTGGAAGCTGCTTGGTCTGCTGTACGCCAAGAACACATCCGAAGTCTCTGAATCAACGCCGAGGCGAGTGGCAGCGGTGATCTCCAACAATGGCGGCTACTCTGGCTACTGATTGTGGCAGGAACCAAACTTCACAGAAGTCTATAAATTTAGTCATTTGATACTTGGTCAACATGTTATCTACAAAATAAATTTTGATGCGCTATATCTTGTCTTTCTTGTTGTTGCATTTACGGTGGACATCTGTGTATTTGCAGTAAAAATCATTTAACGCGAAACTGAAGGGACGGAAATATTTTTTCGTATTTAATGATACAGGATAAAAACATATATTCACCAGAATTAAGTTTATGAGAATACATTTTATTTACATAGATATGTAATTATGTATGCATATAATAAAAATCAATGAAGCAAAAGTTTTCAGAAGAGTTTAATGAAATTAAAAACAAAATTTTCAAGTTTCTTGAAAAACAAAACATATTTTGAGTTTTTGGAAAATAAAAGGTTTTTTTTCTTTGCATTGTCCTTTCTAGATACGAATTGTCAACAAATTGTTGGATATCGTCCATTTTGTTATTCATTTTACCATTGGAATGCGCATACCTAAATAACTAAGCATACCTTGAATGATGTTCCTCGTTTCGAATGACGTGGGAACAGGAACTGCATTATTCATTTCATTTTCACCTTTGGATTCTGCCTCAATGATATTTTTTTACCTTCGAGCAAACTTCAGAATGTATTTGTCTGCCTTAATTGGGGCTTTATATACATCATCATCATCTCTCTCTCTTTTAATTATTGTTTATAGTGTCGAGTTAGCAATACCAAAATCCTCACAGATTTCTGTTTTTAATTAACAGCCTAAGAAGCTACAGCTTCATTTTTAGTAAAATAGCAGTTTGCTTTGCTCCTGAACTCTTAGCTATTGGACTTGTAGAAAAGTTTTTCTGAAATTTAAAAAGAAAAAACGTGAACACAGAACTCACTCATTTTTACTCTTACTGCAATGTACTCGCCACCGAAATCCAAACGAGGTGAAATCAGATTCGATCAACAAAATTGCCTCTTGTGACAGGCTATTCCGATGATATGTCAAAGCCAAATTAGCTTCATTTCTATGAAACATGTGAAACTACCTCTCCTTTATTTCACGCTTCTCTTAAATCTCGCCTGCGTGGATGATGTTTTCCGTATTTTGTTCATTCCCAGAACGGAAACTGTTTTTGTGTTAAATGTTTTCGTTTCGTTTTAAAAAAAAAAAATGCATGGACATGCATACCAGTTTGTCAGAACCATTGTATTACACTCATGTTCATAAATTAAGGATAATTCAGAATCACACAGAAATTGAACTCTAAAATAAAAATTTCACCTGTAGAATTATCGTACACATCTTGAAGAAGAATAGGCAAATTACAGGAAACCACCAGATGGCGTGGATAGTTCGTCACAATGACGACAGTGTAAGAGAGGGGTATATAAGGAATGGTAGCAACAAAGTAAAATTGTTCACAAGCACTTTAAAAGCCTTTCAGTGCAATAACCGCATAGTTACGGCACAAAGGAAGCATTTGGATGATTTTTTACGTGGAAGAATTATTGGACGACTGGAATGTGAACGTACCCAGGTGGAAGTATCCGAGGAACTTAGAATCGCCCAGAGTGTCATCTCCAGGCTTTGGCAACGATTCCAAGATGATGGTAATGTGAGTAGATGATACAGCACAGGTCGCCCCCGAGTTACAACGCCGAATAAGGACCGATATTTTTGGCAGTTACTGCCAAAAGAAACAGACGGAGTACAGCATCAGACCTGTCTCGTCAGTCTGATGGCTGACCGGTACGACAGTTTCAAGGCAGACTGTGTACAGACGCTTAGGGCACATTGGTCTATATGCTGGTAGGCCTGTCAGATGTGTTCTACTTACCGCAACTCACTGTCGCCCGCGATTAACCTGGAGTAGAGAGCATGCATTGCGGACACCACAACAGTGGTTTTGTGTGATGTTTTCCGACGAGTCCAGGTTTAGTTCTCAGTCTAATTCTCGCCGGACTTTCATATGGAGAGCGCCAGGTACCCGTTACCACCAAAAGAACACCATTGAACGACACCGTTACGATGGTGCTGGATGGCTCGTTTGGGGAGGAATTATTCTTCGTTCCAGAACTGACCTGCATGTTCAGAGTGTAACGGTAACAGGCCACATCTATCGGGATGTCATTCTGGAACAACATGTACTTTTTTGTTTCGGGGCACCATGGGTGCTGAATTTCTGTTTATGGATGACAACGCCCGTCCTCACCGTGCAAACATTGTAGACGAATGCCTTCAATCGGAGGATATCACCCGTATGGATTGTCCAGCATACTCACCGGACTTGAATCCAATAGAGCATGTGTGGGATATGCTTGGCCGACGAATTTCAGCCCGTCAACCCCATCCCACCTGTCTACCGGAACTTCGGAGGACATTGCTTGATAAGTGGTGTAATATTTCCCAAGATCAGATCGATAATTTGATACTCTGCATGCCTAGGCGTTGTAAGGCCCGTATTGCATCGTCCGGGAGACATACTCCGTATTAACCATCATACTAACCATGTTATGCTGTTTTTTGTAAATAGGTTCTTTTTTGAAATTTGGTCCAGGGAGTAAAAATCGCAAATTTATTAATTATGTAAAACATATAGCATCTTTTTTGCTCTTTACCATTTGTTGAATAAATAGACTTTACAAATAAGTCAAATTTGTTTTGCTTCTGTCTCTTTCTTTGCCTGATTTTTATTATCCTTAATTTATGGACATGAGTGTATTTCGTGTTAACCGATATTTTGTCTTCAGCGTTTTTACGTTAAACGTATTTCACTACATACATATATATATATATATGTAGTATAATAAAATAAAAGTGAAGAAGTTCTAGAACCAACAGTGCTAAGGAAGGAAGAAGTTGGAGTTCACAAGACACAACAGATGTAGATACAAAAAATAATATATATATAATACATAATATATATATTAAACTAATTTAGTATATAACACATAATTTAAAGTAAAATATCAAAAAATAAATATTAAAATAATAAGAGAGTCAAAGTAAAATAGTTACATTAACACAAAAGCAATATCCTTAGACTCAAGGATAATACACATATAACCTATGCATACGAGACAATTAGACATGAGATTAGTATATTAGACACTAGTTTTAGAATGTGACGTATAAATTAATTTTGTCGAACTACCTGACACCCATGATACAGAAGGTAGAGGTTTTGTGGAGTGCAGTGTCTAAGATGCCTTATAGGGTTACTTTTGCAATTTAAAATTGCCTTAATTCCATTCACTTGCGTCATTGGATCCCGTAATGATTGGAGTGTCACAATTGCAGCCATACGTTTTACTTCTATGACAGGAAACTCCTCTGGTATCCAGTTGTCTGAATTAGAATACAAATAATGCATAGAGACAAAAATTGTAATTAATGTTTTTTTTAATTAATGGAAATAATTTTTTTCAGTGGTTTTTACCCGGTGTTGTCGAAATTGCCTGACGCATTCATCGGGGGATGTAAGCAGTATGGAAATCACAAATCACGATAGAACATGGGAATAAGAATCACCATAAAAATTCCCAATACAGTGTACTCTTGGAAGGCAATCGCCAAGCCTTTTGAGAGTGGATTCGTTATCAAAAATGATAAAAAGTTAGAGGGTAAGCGTTTGTTAAAAAAATTATAAGATTGACAAAGTAAACTGCAGTGCCTACGATGTAAGAATTACATCAAAGGACGGAAACAATTTTGAATACACTAAAAGAGCTCTAGAACCACGGTATCTGATTTGTCGGCACAATTAGCAGCAAATCTGGCCGTACTTTCTTTAAGAAGATGACGTACATTTGTCCATAAAAAAGTTGTCTGATAAAAGATAAGTTTCTATTAAGTGGTGTTGGAAAGCTAAAATCATATTTTTTTAACAATCTGAGATTTTTACATTTTCTAATTATATAGATTTTGACCTTTCTAAAAATACCTTATTTTAACCTCTAAGGTAATTAGAAGCCCTTAAATAATCGTTGAAACTTTGTCCACGCCCATTTTAATGGTGAAAAATGTAAACAAAGTACTTCGCTTTGCTAAAAAGTTGGACGTCTGATATAAACCAAAACATGTATTTTTTATTGTAAATGTAGTCTTTTTATTTTTTCATTTCTTAGCCAATTAGAGGTCTCACTGTATACATTAAAATCAATTTATCTCAAAATGTAAATTTTGATGTTCGATGTATCTTTTCTGAGAAACTACTGTTTACAGGTATGTAATGTTTTTATGATATATTTATAATGATGACTAATATATACTGAAATGAACTTTTTGTGAAAAACTCAAAAAATTATTTTTTTACAAATTTTTTATTTGAAAAATGGATCAAATTTGGTAATTTTTGATAAAATATTTCATAAGTTATTAAAAAAATTCAAAATTAGCTAAAAACTCATTTCAGTACCATGAGAAAGGTGTAGTTTAATTGTATGAAAAATTTCAAACATGTACATATAACAGATTTTGAGAAAAGGTACATTGAAAACTGCCAATTTAACATTGTCAGTATATAAAGAGAGAGAGGTTTCCAACCCCCCTTAAATTATCATGAATTATCTCCGCTCACACGTTCTCGATGAATCTGTTTAAGTAGCTTCGTTAACGTGTAGTATATAAATTTCATATGGCCTGCACTCAACTGTTGCGCATGTTATGCAGGGTCTGTTCTGAAAGTAGAAGGACTCATTTTTTCCTGAGCGACAGACAAACGAGAGGGCGGTGTGCGTGCGCACAATCAGTAGAGGGGGATATTAGGAATGCTGGGAAAATCGGCTGTCGGTTGTTGAAGAGAGTAAGTCGCTTGCATTGTGAACCCCTGTCGAAATGCCTCGTCACGGAGAATCATAGAGCATTTTCTGGAGCAGCGACACGACCTCAAATTTTGTGTAAAGCTTGTTAAAACACGCAAAGATACTAACGACATGATTAAAGAAGCCTACGGTGATGCTGCCATGGGTAGGTCGGGAGTTTTTGAGAGGCACAAGCTGTTCCCATAAGGTAGGGAAAGAGCGGAAGAGCGACCACTCCCGGGCACCCTTCGACCAGCAAAACCAACTAAAACGTGTCGCGAGTGAAAAATAATACTCTTGCACGTGGAAGTACTCACAAGACTCTGAAAGGCATTATTTGTGTCCACCCAGCCATCGCAAACAACTAGCAGCTTCACCATGACAATGCACCGAGCAACACAGCATTCCGCGTATTTGAGTATCTTGCCCTGCACAATGTGGCAATGCGGCCTCATCCCCCTACAGCACCGACTTGGCCCCTCCAGACTTTTTTTTGTTCCCAAGAATAAAATCGATGCTCAAGGGGAAGCATCTTGGATCGATAGAGGTGGTTCAACAGGCCGCGACGAGTGAGCTAAACAGCATTCTTGTCTAGGCGTTCCTAGAGGCGTACGAAAACTGGAAAATTCGTTGGCAACGTTGTATAGGCGTGGAAGGGTGCTACTTTGAAAAATTTTAATCATTTGTGCTATTGTCATGAATAAAACTTTTTTTAAAAAAAATTAATCCTACTCCTCTTAGAACACACCCTGTATATGTCATCATATGGCAAATATTCCTTTTTCTTCAGCAGAATACATGCTCCAGATTTTAGTTGCAATATGACCTTCGGTAGAGATAATTACATCAATAAGGCAGGCTATGGGAAATTTGTTTCTTTTAAGACATACACTTCTTGCATTACAGTCATATGGCTCACCATTTGTTGTTAAGTTGTCGTTAGCGTGCTTTTTTTAAATTGCACATCTACTTCATGCAGAAGTGTCTCCACCAAATTTTTATGAATTGTCTGTGCAATCGTTTAAATGTTCTCTGATTACTTTTCTGCTTAGAACGCCTCCTTGTAATGTTTTGCTGCTTCTTTTGCATTACCGTTACCGTTCGCAAAACCAAGCTTAAAGTGCAAATCAACCATTTCTGTTTTCGATTATTCCTCCATCTTTGACAACAGTAGCCGAACAAATTCAACAAGACGTGAAATTGACAGAATTTCTTTAAAAAAATTCTCCAATCAGATGAGACTTAATTAGTGCAGATGTGTCTGGTAGAGATCTTTGGTAGAAATATGTTTCAATCAATGTTACGGAGGAATTCACTTTAAAATTAAGATGTGTGGGTTCTTGGGCATGATGAAACCTCCATATAGTGTTTCAAAGATTCCTGTATAGGGGTTAGTGACGCTGACTGCGGTGCCGAAAGGCCTGGGTTAGAATCCCGGTGAAGACATGGATGTTTGTAAATGCAATGTGCCTCCGTGGCATGGAGGCACTCTAAATAGCCGTCGAGCCGCAAGTCCTCTCGTGATGTTGGTGGGAGAGGGTGGGAGGCCCTTGACCACTCCCAGGGTGTTCACCCTCTAAATTGGGGTGGAACTGAGAAAAATCGTACTGTCACCTGCATGGGGCTATAAACTAAGGCTAACGACAAGCATAAAATTCTAGCCTTAGCCGCGATGAATTTCGAGGATCTTGATCTGATGTTACTGTCGATCAGGTGGCAGAAGCAAAAACAACGATTGCTTGCCGATTAGGCTTTGAATTGGGACACTTTCATGTTGGTTGTCACCATTTTAAATATATGCACGATGTCCCGACTTGAAAGTCAACCAGGTACAAGGTTAAGAGGATTGGGTCTTTGAATCGGGGTTTGAGAGAAGGATGTCATCTACATTTGACTCTATAAAAAGAAAAATATTGCACACTATTCTAAGCCAGTCATTTCATAACATGATTAATATAATACCAACCATGACCATGACCAACATGACTAATATAATCACATACCAAGTGATAAGGAATGTTTTTTTTATTTTTACCAGAACTGATTCTCTCTCTTCATCTCGTGACCTCTTGACGTTAAGTTTCGGGACACTCTGTATATATATATATATATGATCTTCCATAGAGGGCGCTGGCGCTACAGCCACCAGCGAACTAACCCCTTCAGCACCGACGAAAGGAAGAAGAAAAGCTTCCCCAGGCCCGTACGTTCCAAGAGTATACACGCGCCCGGAACCGGGCAAATTTCTCTGCTAAGCCTAATTTCATTTAAAAATTCATATAAAACCTTTAATGTAATCAAGACGCTAAAATTTACAATTTACTATCATTGATAATGTCTGAATATACAGTGCAAAAGTTTTCGCAGTATTTAAAAAAAATGCGAATTTTAAAGAAAATGTTTTCATTTCAATAAAAAAAAGGCACTATGATGGTTAAAACAAAATAGACGCTGAACTTACAAAATGCTATCTCTGGCAAATCCCAAACGATAAATTTATTCTCTTTTAAATAACAGCTAATACAAATTTTATATTTTTTAATTAATCCTCATATTGCTTGCAGCTTTCTTAGTATCATATTAGCGTGAGGTTTTCTGTTCTTACGGTTAAGAAAACTCTGGTTGCGATAACAACAAAAAAAATTCTTTTGCTCTTACTGAATTAAAAATGAGTCAGTAGGAACAAACGATTCTTTTTCGTTTAAAATGAATCATCGTGTTTTATCTATGAATATATGCTTTTTAAATGCTTTTGAGAATAAAATTATTGTTGTTAATACGAACCAAAAATAAAATAAATACTGCAACTATTATTATGAACGACTGGTGTCCAATAAACTAATAGTCTTTCCCTTCTTTTCTAGTTTAGTCAAAATATAAACAGAAATCCAGAGCGCAACAAGTCACGAACCTTTAAATGCCCAATTTTCTCGAAAGAGCTAAGCATGCGCAGTTTTTTACATTCATAAAAATATCCCGTATCTAATTTTAAAAAACTTGGAGTCAAAACCACATATTAAAGTTCAAAGATTTGTGAAAATTTATTAAAAAAAACGGAACCGCCATCTAGTGCCTTGTAAAAATTAATATAAAAACGTTCCAAACTCAAATGACACCAGTGCGATCATGGGCCTCAGAGCAAGGAAAGCGCAATCACATATATGATACCGCGGGCCCGGGTGGAAGAAATGCGTGATCACATATGTGTGATCATGGTCCTGAACGGGCTAACAAGAGGAGAGTGAGATGATTAGCGAGTGGGGACTGGACGTGAAGGGACAGGTTTCCGGAGCGAGGATAGAAGAGGGAGTGACGCGTAAGTCACTCACTACCTGCAACGGTGTGTTAAAACTGTGAAACTACCTTTGAGAATCAGAAGTGTTCTATCTGATTCAGGGACGTCTTAAGACTTCTTGCGGCCCTGGTCTCCTACTCAAAAGTAGGCTCTGGGGTCCTACACAAATATAGATAACACTATGACCCTTAGAGGTAAACCGTACATAGCATACGTTGTCAAATACTCGTACAAACAATAATCGAAAACAAATAAATTGCATGATTTGCAATTGCCCATACCAGCTCGACCGACTACCGCCTTTGACTGAATAAGTAATGATGGCGTATGGTGGTATACGTGGAAGACAGTCATCGCACGTAGTCAGTTGACATATCGTTCGAAATTCTCAGTTTTTTGGAGAATACAACCAGTGTTACCAACCAGTTCGAATTCTGATCTTCTTCAGGGTGAGTCGAGAACGAGACGAGGCCTCTATTGCGACCGAATCCCCATGTCTTAAGACGCCCCTGATCTGAATGTTATCCAAGTCGTCTTTATGTTTCCATGTATGATTGTATAGTGCTGTGTTAAATGTTCATCTTTAAGCGTTAGTGTTTTTAGCAAAAGGCAGTGTTTTCAATGTACCCTAGACAACACCGTTGTATTAATCCCGTATACAGTGGGTGATCGGTTAACGAACATAATCCGTTCCAAGATTATATTAGCTATCCGAATTGTTCGTTAACCGATCATCGATTCACCATAGACTTCTATGTGAAATCGATTAATTCGTTCTGGAGACCCTAAAAATTAAATTTTAAAAAGTGTGTAATTTCTTAGTAGGTTTTTAAAAAAATAATACATACATATAGTCTTGCATATTAATCAGTCCTTTTCATTTTTTGCTTATGGGCCGTTGAAGAACATGTCCAATGTCGATTGCTTTTCTCTCTTTTTCAGGATTTTCCGGAAGTAATTAATAGCATTGTCGTTGTAAAGATCCCCAACCTTACTGACATCAGCTTGGTTTGGGTGCCATTCTAAGACCATTGCTCTGACATCATCCTACTTTTTAAAAAGATCTTTAATGGCAGATGTCGGCATTGGTTCTCTTACGTCTTCCTCTTGTTCAGAAGGAGACATTTCGTTGTGTTTCTTGGTGTTCTTCTTTCAAAATTTCTTGGAGTTCTTCTATCATCAGTTCGTCTTGATGTCTCATTATGAGCTCTTCTATGTCATCCTCGTTCACTTCCAATTCCAGATCTCTAGCAGTTGTCAAAATTTCATCCATAATTTAAGGAGTGTCTCCCTGATCACCTCCGAATATGTGTTCGTTGTCCAAACACAAAAAAAAATCTTTCTTGAAAGTGTTCGTTATATCCGAACACAAAAATCTTTCGTGAAAGTGTTCGTTAATCGATTTGTTCGTTAACCGACCTGTTCATTAACCGATCTGTTTGTTAACCGATCACCCACTGTATATATATTTTTTCAAAAGTCATTTGTGTTTATAGTTAAAAAAAGAGATTACATACCTAAATTGATATGAAATATAGCACATCCATCTAGACATCTGTATGGCAGCAATGTGACAATGTTTTTGGTGAAAGATATGGAAGTGTTCTCATATCGCTGGTTTGCAAACATATACGGATGATCTTTTTTTAAGTTAAGTACATTTTTCAGTCTTCCAAAGGAGAATTTTATATTATATTCTTCACATCTCAAAAATAATCTTAAAAAGTTATCATCGAATTCAATATCATCAAAATCCTTATCATCTGTAAGTTGAAAATAATTCTGTTGTAAAACAATTTAACTGTGATTATAAAATGGGGTGGATATAGATTCTAATTTAAATAGAATGAATGGACTGTGCGTTTAAAAATAATTAATCTCACGATTTTAAGAGTAGGAATGAATAGTTTAGAATATAAATACCTAACTGCATGTTCCTATTCTTGTTTCAACATACCCAAATTTATTCCATGTTTAGATTCGAATAAGAATATATCGCAAATAATTAAAACAAAAATCTGCTGCCAGATATTTTACATAAATAAACACGTGTGATAACTAAAACATAATTAAATACGTTAGCACAGCTTTTCATGAGCCAACAAATGACTCTCTTTTCTATATTTTCATCACATTCAAAATAATTGAAAACCAAATTTTCTTTTATATGAATAGGGATTAGGAAAAAAATATTTGACTTTTAACTAAAAATTATGTTTTTCCTTAAATAAGCTATGTTTTTCAATTAACAGTAAAAGTTTGAATATTTTTAGCCTACTTTTTTATACAAGTGAAAAAGTATTACAAGGTGATGCTTATTAACGACCTGATATAAAAATTTAAGTTAAAAATTCTATTTTTTTCTCATAGTTAATATATAACGTTAAATTTATTTATATTTTAAAATTTTATATCTTTTCCTAAACCATTTAAAAAAGAATTTGTTTAAATTTCACTATACAGATTGTGAATACATGAATTTAAAGTTTATTTCATACAGACTAATTCAAATGATTAAGATCTCCCGATGAATAATAATATCTTGAAAATGTACAAAAACTAAATATATATTTCGTTTAAACATCATTGTTTACTTCTTACAGTTCTTTCTTCAACTAAATTAATATAAAATAATTAAAAAAAGATGTCATCTTAAACAACCTAATTTTAACAACAAACGATATTTGACTGAAAATAAACAAAGCAGTCAAATAAATTAGAATTACATATAAGTTATTGAATTAAAGCAGACGAGATAATAATGTAGAAGAGAATTTTTGTTCAATATCTAATTAAATAGTTAAATATACAATAATAATTTATAATTTAAATAAAATTAAATAATATTAAATTAACTTATATAGTATATCATTTAAATAGTTAATTAAAACTTACTTCAAAATATAAAGAAAAGAAACTTAAATAAAACTAAATATTCTTCAATATACAAAACACAGATTGTGAAATTTTGCTTATTTCAAGAATATAATACATATAAATGTCGGTAAAGAAAATTAAAATATTTTTCTAAGTATTACGGTCTTAAAGTAATGAAAATTTACAAACTTTTTATTAAATCTTTTAACATTTGAAGTCCTGTAATTTTATTTTCTGGTGTCTCCTTCGTTATAATTGGTAGCTTTTCTTGGAATCGTTCTGGTAAATATCCCATTCGAAAAGGTAAAATATCTTTCGCAGTTGATGCATTTTCTGAATTCTTCTCTAGCATCTCCTATACTTTAATTCTGAAAAACATGATTTTACAAATATAGGCTTGTGTTTTGAATGATGAAAATTCTGATGTTTTTTTACTTTATATTACGGATTAAGTAAATAAATTAGTAACTGAATAAAAATATACCAATCAATAAATGAGAAAATGATAAACTGGCTCTTGGTAAATTAGTATTAAGGAAGTGAAATTTTCAAAATGTAAAACTACTAATAGTATCCTATTTTAACCCTCACCTTTATTTATCGCCTTGGTGAATTATTATCTTCATATTGGATGAAAATCCGATTCATAAAAAGGAACTGCTGTCGCAGTTTGGCACAGTTTATTTTTTTTCTTTGCCAAAGATGTGGGAAAAATAGCATTTTACCAATTTGTGTATTTTGGGAATTCAAAATAAAGGAATATATAATGTGTGTTTCATTTTTAAAAGAAAAGATTGAGTTTGTGTATATTAGGAATACATGCACTTTCTGATATTTGTAATTATTTAAACATAATCAATTAAAACTCCAAACTCTATTTTAATTTTAATGTCATGTGAGTACATAAATTAACAGTATTATATTATTAATGAAAATTGATCCATATATAAATAAGTTATTCATAAAAAAGATTACTGTTATAAGATGCCTTTTATAATCTTTTGGTGATTTTCTAGAAATATTCTCTTATATTTTCCAAAATTTGCAATAAAGAACTATTATCTTGTCTTGTAAAAAACTGATCATTTTTCTCCATTTTTTCGTTGCAACTATACTCAAAAAGATTATCAAAAAACATGCCTTCATTATTTTTAAGTATTCATTTATCGTGCTTTCAAATATAGTAAAGCAAATACTGCAAAAAGACTGTGAAAATTCGAAAACAATAATCCACACACTAACAATTGATAAAGAAATAAGCAACAAAATCATAATTGGTAACATGTACGAAACTATGAAACGGGAAGAATAAGAAAGTGTTTCGAAAAATGGAAATGTCTACATTTAAAATAAACGATATAATATTGTTAGACTAATATATATATAAATATTACTTTTAAGAATTAAAATTAAAAATTTGCTCACTTGGAATATCTATCATACGTTTGCACACTCACAAGGTGTGATGCATAACAAATATTACCAGATCTGCCAAATCTCAAACAGAATGTGTTAAAATTGAGTATTACATTTGCCGTTCATTGTTGGAAATAATTAACAATAAACAGTTAATACAACAAATTATTATGAATTATTTACTTTGAAGTGTTTACTTTCTATTGTTGTAATGACCGATTATTTGCATTGACCGCAATACGCACAATGCCACACACACGTACATATATATACGTGTGCGTGCGTCCACAGTATAATATATAAAATACATTGTACAAGAAATGAAGTATAAAATAAAAAATTTTCCAAAGAATTATTGGGTATTTTAGTATTGAAATTTTGAAAATATTCATTATGAATTTAAAATTCTAAATTGAAAGGTGTTGACTGTCTTAAATTCCGAAGTCTTTACAAACAAGGATGTTTCTAAATATATTTCATACTAAAGAAATTATTTGCATTTCTACATCAATGTAATTAATTTTTGATAACTGGTTGTTATAGTTCTCTTTAAACGATTTTCATTCCCTATTCAATTCCTACTATTAGTTCATAATTTCCTTTTATACATATATATATATATATATATATATATATATAGTTCAATTTTTCTCAATCGTTAATAAAATACTTTCTATTCATCTATTCACGTTCAAATACATTTTTAAAACTTGTAGTGGCTGACACTTGATGTTAATATAGTTTTATCAAATAGTAATTTATTAGTTAAATTAAAAATGAATAAACAGTAACAAACAAAATAATAGTCCAACAGTATATATAGAAAGGAAAATGGAGAATCACTTTCAATTTTGCCACTTAATATTGCGATTCTGTCATATGCATAAGCATATTTATACCAATTTTAATTATTTAATAAAAAGTAGCTAAAATAAAACTTTTGAAATTACTTTGTGAATCAATTCTGAAAATGTAAAAAATTTGATTGAAAGAATTCGGAGAAATTTCTCTTACTTTAGGATTATGTTGAGAAATCATGGGCTCGTATATATATATATATATATATATATATATATATATATATATATATATATATATATATATATATATATATTATATATAATATATATATATATATATTTATAGAGGTATAGAACTTTAAATTGCAATAAAACAACGATGTATTATTCGACTGACATGAATTTTTTTTATTCGAAAGATAATCTTGTGGCATTACATTTTAAATATGACTTCTGGCATAGGACCGCCACGGCTGGCTCGGATGTAGTCCAATCTAGACGTCATATTTTCGATGACTTTTTCCAACATTTGTGGCCGTATATCGGCAATAACACGGCGAATGTTGTCTTCCAAATGGTCAAGCGTTTGTGGCTTATCCGCATAGACCAATGACTTTACATAGCCCCACAGAAAATAGTCTAGCGGTGTTAAATCACAAGATCGTGGAGGCCAATTCACAGGTCCAAAACGTGAAATTAGGCGGTCATCAAACGTGTCTTTCAATAAATCGATTGTGGCACGAGCTGTGTGGCATGTTGCGCTGTCTTGATGGAACCACAGCTCCTGGACATTATGATTGTTCAATTCAGGAATGAAAAGTTAGTAATCATGGTTCTATACCGATCACCATTGACTGTAACGTTGTGGCCTTAATCGTTTTTGGAGAAGGATTCCACTAGCCCATAAAGCGCCCCAAACAGTCAGTTTTTCTGGATGTAACGGTGTTTCGACATACACTTGGGGATTAGCTTCACTCAAATACTGCAGTTGTGTTTGTTAACGTAGCCATTCAACCAGAAGTGTGCTTCATCGCTAAACAAAATTCGCTTATGAAAATCGGCAATCTCGTTTTGGGCCCATTCGACGAATCTACGCCTTGTTTGATCATATTTAAAATGTAATGCCACAAGATAATCTTTCGAATAAAAAAAATTCATGTCAATCGAATAATACATCTTTGTTTTATTGCAATTTAAAGTTCTATACCTCTAAAAAACCACCCTTTATATATATATATATATATATATATATATATATATATATATATATATATATATATATATATATATATATATATATATTACGTCTTTTAGTACAGTTGGTTCTAGTTATTTTTCACTTTTTTATTTTATTTTACTATATATATATATATATATATATATATATACATATATATATATATATATATATATATATATATATATATATATATATATATATATATTGAGTTTTCTTTCTTAATTTCCTTTATTTATATTGTCATAAGGTATTTACAATCATTTTAATGATTTTGAAGAAACTTTCTTTTTAAACTTAAGTATAAATTTTGTTTTCTTTCTAGTTTTGAAATGTTCAGAGGCTTTAATTCATTGATTTATTGGTTATTGACGTTGCATTTCGAAACTATGCTAAAGTTATTGGCAACGAAACTCGCAATTTTGACTTTGACGACACTGTTAAAAAGTTTTAAAGGAACTATTATGTACTATAGAATTATAATTTAAGTTAATTTCAATGGCTGTATTCCTAAAATGTCGAAGAACTGTATTGATTGAACTAAATTATCTTTATAATTCTCTGTCACTTCTATTTGCTTAGAAAATAATGCAAAATGTTCTAAATTAAAATTTGTAAATTGTCATATTTCAGATATCATAAAAATTTATGTATTTATTTTATTAAAGACAGATATAATAATTCTCGTGCACCACATATATCACATGGGAATTACGGAAGTAAATTGAACAAACAAGTCATTTAAAAAAAATGTCAATTTCTACTTTGGTGGCGCCATCTATTGCAGCTAGCTCTAACTTCATTAGAAATAGGGCAGAACAAATTTAAAATTAAAAAATAAATTTAATTAATGAATTAATATTTAATAAAAACTGTATTAACATCAAGTGTCATCCACTACAAGTTTAAAAAATATGTTTGAACTTGAGGGGATGAACAAAAAGTATTTTATTAACTGTTGAGAATTATATATAGAGAGAGTATGAGCTAATAGTGGGAATTGGAAAAAAAGATAAATAAAATAAAGGATAAATAGCAAAAGAAAAGTTTCGATACAAATAAAATAACGAAAACAAATAAGTTACAAAAACTAACAAGCACATTTAAAAACAAATAAGAAAAAACCAAAAAACAAAGCTGCAAAATAAGAGCAATTGAAGAAGTGAATTACAAAATCAAATCAATAAAGCTACAAAATAACATGAATTTGATTTGGAAAAAAAATTCGGACGCTAAATAATTGTAAGAACATTCAATTTAACCTTTAAGCATTTTCTTTCTTAAATTTTTATCAAAAAAGGATAAAATGTTCAACACTTTTCTCATCACCAACATTGCAGTCACAAAGTTTGGATGACCCTAGATTAAATCTGTTCACGTACACTTTAGAATTACCATGACCAGTTAGAAATTGTGGGATATTAAAATTTATAAAAAAATGATCACAAAACAGTCTGCGGAATGGACGGAAAAAAGTTCTTGGTCAGAAAGAATTAACTAATGACGTGTGCTGGGTGTTCCAAGGAATAACAACATTTTTTTGTTGTTGTTAAATGATTTGGGAATATTAACTGGTATTTCAATCTCCACTTGATGGCGGACTTACCTAAGAAATCCGCCCTTTCATTTCGTAAAATTTCAGTATGGTCATGAACAAAAGTAAAAGACACTGCGATATTTATGTTTGTAAAAATTTTAAGGTGCTTTTGAATTTCCCCGAGAACATCATTGCAAGACGAAATATTTTGAATAATTTATTGATGAATAGTTTCAAAGCAAATTGGAATATTGTCCTTGTCAAACCAATACCTGCTATGAGCCCTTTTTAGAGATTTCGACAATTTGACTATTATGACAAGTTTACAAACGAAATGTTCGTACAAAAAGACTACTATGTTGACTAATGCTGACTTTAAGCATTATATACAATGGATTGCGGTCGTTAAAAAATATACTAGGTTCATTAGCCGGAATATTGTCAAATAAAAACTGCAATATGACAAGTTATACATTTCGTACATAGCAGATATTGGTTTGACAACGACGAAAGTATGTTATTCCCCCTTTTTAGAAACATTTCTTTTTCCTAATAAGTCCTGTTATGTTATTAATCTTGTAATTATATTATTAAGTAATTGATTGATTGATTGTTTATCAACATAGCACTTCGCAAGATCAAGGGGGATATTGTTGACGGATCTTGTCATTTTGATTTGCAGTTCCATTAAATCGTATACGAAAAATATCGATGACATTTACATAGGAGTAAATATTTAAATATTATATATAGAACCGAGGATTATTATATTTTTACTTCCCCACAGATATTGAATTTATCGATATACATCCAACACTTTTTTTTTCATGGTAGATACGTTTTCTCAAAAACCGTGCAAAAAAATCATGTAAAAATACATGAGCGTTATGTGGTATATATAAATTTGGGGATAAATTCCTCATCTTCAAAAAATCGTGTAAGTTGAAAAAACTCTAAGAATTTTCCTAAAAAAATCATACAAAAAAAGCAATAATGAAATAAATGTTATATATTTATAAAACGAAAGCTCTGTTCATTTTTATTTTAAAAAAAACCTTAAGTTAAGTGTATACAAAAAGTTTAATTTATTAATACACACAATAGATAAAAATTCAAATTTTGATATTAGGAATATAACGTCTAATAACTATCCATGGCTACTTGACAACAAACGTGCACATTTGTTACGAATTGGATTAAAAATGTTATCATCAGTAGATATGTCAGATATGTCTAGCACAAAACTGTCAGCTTTGATTCAATTGACGAATTCAGTTCGTTATTAACGGCTTTAATAGATAGAATTATCATCAACACAAATTACATTGAAAATTTCACCATCAAATTAAAATTTAACGTGAATATCAACCTTTAAAACTTTATTGAAATTTTTTATTGCATCCTACAAACTGAACACTTTAAAAAAATACAATAATAATGAAGAACTAAATACAGTGTGGTTAAAATTGAAGCACAAGAAAATTAAGAAAAAAATGATTATAAAATTCAGGTATTCCACGTAATTCCAGTAAAAAAATTTTTGGAGGATTCGTGCTAGAACGAAAAAATTCCTGCAAAATAGTACATTGGTGAACTTTAATATTTCAAAATAGTGCAAAAAAAGACCATGTAAAAGAGGAGTTAAATGTGTGTGCATGCCATTAATATTTTACAATATTTTGTGGTCTTCAGAATATTAAAAAATATAAAATAAAAGTATAGAGGTATATATATGTTCAAAAAAATTTTAAATAGACAACGTTATTTATTCAAACAAATTTTAAAAAAGCAGAATAAAATACTTATCTGAATAAAATAAATATATACAAAGATTTTCAATTTACTTTTTAAAGCGCCCTCTAAACGAAAGCTAAACTATAAATAATTGAATTCTTTCCATTAATGAATAATAAAATTAAGCCATAATATATATATATATATATATATATATATATATATATATATATATATATATATATATATATATTTCTTACAATTACCAAACTGGAAAGTATAAAGAGATTTGATTTACCAATTGCTTCTTGACAAAACACTTCTAAGAAACTATGAAAAGCTAATAAAATCTCTTTTGAAAAACATTTCGTATTCATATAAAAGAAAGGAAACTGAATGACAAGCACAAGTGATGAGGAAACAAAAAAATAATTTTAAATGAAGTTTGACTTATCTAGAGGTTGTTTGTTTGTGGTTAAGTTGCTTGATTGGATATATGACACTAAGGAAAAAATGTTTGACAGATATGTATATGAGCAAAGTACACGAAAATTTCCCAAATATATTTTCCTCAGCATAAGATAAATACATAATATATTTTTAGAATTTATAAAAGCAGGAATATAAAATTCTTATAGCTCTAGAAAATTAAGGAAAATATTAAAGAAATATATTACCAATAGCCCCCTGACCCATCAAGTAGATTAAATTAGTGAAAAATTATGGCTTCTGAGATAACTATTTGTTTACGCCATAGCAGTAGTTTCTAGAAATAATTTATCATTGATTCATAAGGCATGATATTTGAAACAAATGTCTGCAAGAAATGAAAATTTTAATTACCGTAAAATCCGGAGTATAACGTACACCTATACTCTCAAGTTGATTTTTTTAATTTTTAAGTATATTCGCCGTATAACGTGCACCCCGTTTTTTACGAAGATATCTAAAATATTTGTGTACATTGCTCTTGTGTTTTAAGCTCATTTGTTCGAGGTATTACACCAGACTTTTAAAAAAGTAGATTACTTCTAGAACTAAACAACTCTTTTAGTTCATGAGGCAAGTCATTTCTTCTTAATAAACGATATTTCGATACATATAGAAGTAAATTTTTCTTTTTTTATGCTCATCTCTCTTTTTCTTTCTTTTTTCTTTTTGTTATAGTTTTAAAGCTATCACTTTTATACCCGGCGTAAAACACGCACCCTTAAGTTTCGATCTTATTTTTTGTGTTAAAAGTGTACGTTATACACTGGATTTTACGGTACTTTTGTATTAACTGATCGAATAACTTAAAGTCGGGATATAACGTCTTAGAATGCATCGAATGTGAGTCATAAGATGATATTCTGACGACGTCAAGGGCCATTCAATTTAATAAAAGATAAGAAACTTAGAACGAAACTGATACTGAAAATATTCAAATAGGTAGAGTAAAAGTTAAAGGAATGAACTCAGATCTCGTCTTCTTCACTTTATTATATACACTGACGGTAAAAAAAATCCCAACACCTAGAAAAAGTTGTGTTAGATAAACGATATTTGATATGTATGCTTATACATCCCACCGAATTTTGAGTTAGAAGCAAAAGTGTGGCACTAGTATAAGTGTAGTACTTTGACTATGTGTGAATCAAGTATACTTTAAATGCACGCTGTAAAGTTCATGAGTTAGTTATAGTTGAGATTTGATGTATTGCGTTGATGTTAACCAATAATTCCTTTAAAAAGATGAAGAAGCCATTATCAATAGTTCACAAAGTTTAAGCGAGGTCGTACAAAAGGGCTAAAAAAAGGTGGATTTTCTTTCCATGATATTGCAGAAAGACTTGGTAGGAATGCATCCAGAAAACATAATCGATGACAGCAATGGTCCCGAGAAGTGACTATCTCAAGAAAATCGGGATCCAATTACGCACGGGTCACCACAGACAGAGAAGAACACGGTATTTGCCGCATGGCTGTAAAGCATCGCAATGCATCCTCTGGAGAAATTATAGCTTTTGTTCGCATCAGACTGAATCAGTGAAATTTAACAAATCGATTGTTTGAGGAATAGCTCCAAGTCTGAAACACTGTAGTGCTCATTCCATTAGCTCCAAACAGCTAACATCTGTTACTTCAGTGATGCCATGCTAGAGTTTATTGGAAGGTGGAGTAGTGATGTGCTGCGTTTCCTGAAGAGAGTTTTTTCTGTATTTGTGTCTAAATTGTCTGTATTGATGGTCCTGTATTGATTAGAAGTATGTTAGGTCAGTGCCTAAAAACAGCCGTTCGGTGGCCTAGACACATCGAACCTAAACCCAAAGTTATGTTCTGGAGCGTAATTTTCTATGATAGCAGGAGCCCTTTTGTGGTTATTCCACGCACGCTGACTGAAAACTTGTACGTCAGTCTGGTGATTCAAATTATTGCATTGTCATTTATGAACATTATCCATGGTGATGTTTCCCATCAGAATAACATTCATCTTCATGCTGCTGTTGTAACCCAACATGTGCGATTGAGTGATTTTATTGATATAGTGATTTTATTGGTGATCTGGCCTGCCAGATCACCAAATCTTTTTAGAATCATGTACGAATGGGGCATCTTTAGACGAAAACTCCAGCGTCATCCACAGCCAAAGTTAAACACACATATACTGATTAATCAAGTGTACCAGACATGCAATTCCATCCCACAAATTGATATCTGGCTCCTGTACGGTATAATGCGTGATCGTTTGTAAACTTGTATTCAACATTCTGCAGTTACACTTGTTAAGGTGTCATAATTTCACATTTAAAATGACTTACATATCATGTGGTCTTGAAACTTTAATCAATTAAATATGCTACCTTGACAAATATATTGCCGAAGTTCCATGAGTCTACAATAATTCTTTCTTGTGTTGGTAGTTTTTTTTCCCAACAGTTTAGCTGGGAATTAAGAGAATACTGCATTATGTGTATGAAAATACCGCTTGTAATTCAAATTAAGCAGTCACTTAAGAATAGGAAATGATTGAATGAATTCTTGTTCTTTAGCAATAACAATAAAACAAGTAATATAAAAAAAAATTATTGAATTCCTACTTAGGTCAAAAAAGAAAAAATTTATTTTAGTTACTTTTTATTAAATAATTACAATTAATATAAATATGTATATACATATGACCGAATGACAATATTAAGTGGCAAAATAGAAAGTAATTTTCCTTTCTATATATGGTGTTGGACTACTATTTTTGTTTGTTATTATTTATTCATTGATTAAATTTAGTTATTCCAATAAAATAGTATAGTAAAAAGAAATCCTATTCTCAGAAATTAGGCCATCCCAGGTGGGATTCAAATCCACGACCTTTGGATTAGAAGTCCAATGCTCTATCCATTACGCTATAGGGACAAAACGAGCGATTTTCCTTTTTATAGATGGTGTTGGAATATTATTTTTGCTTACTTCTATTTATTCATTAACTAAATAGAATTAGTGAGTTAAAATTTGAAAAAACTGTATTAACATCAAGTGTCATCCACTACAAGTTAAAAAAGGTGTATTTGAACTTAAGTGGATGAATAAAAAGTATTTTATTGACGATTGAAAACTTGAACAAGACATATATATACAGTCGGACCTCTATATAAACAATTCGCTAAATCCCGAAAAAGTTCATTACATGGAAAATTCGTAATATAAAGGTTCATATCTTTCAATTTTCCTTATAAACCACATAAAACAAATTTTAAATTCATATAAACATTGTATATTTAAAAAATAATTATTCATACCTTTTTGTAACTTAAAATATATTTATTTTATATATCTTACCTATAAAAAAAAATAAAGAAAAACTGCAAGAAACGTTTCTTGACGCCTTTATCCTCTTTCTGAAGAATTAAATGTTTTTCTTTGATCCTCAAGCACTTACGTTTAAACATTTTTGAGCAACAAGAAACGAAGTTACCAGTTCTACTGATCAATACTACAAATTAATGGAGATTTGTTCAAGGACACGAGACTCCACTGAGGGTTAAAAGGAATATGGAAGATGTTTCCAGTAAACTGTACAGTGGGGTTTAAAGGTTGCAATTCTTGGATGAAACGCCCAGAATTATATTTCTCTCGGTGAGTTAGGCACCTAATAAAACCAGTTCAAGATTTATGATTACCAAAAAGTGTGCTAAAAGACAGAATAACTCGAAAAGTCCAGAAATACTTTAAAGTTAGGGAGAAAATAATTGAATCACAGGTGGAAAGTTCGTTATACAGAAAATGAACTTCGCTATTGGGAGGTTATTTTACGAAGAAAAGCGTGAAATGTTCTTTGTTTCAGGAAAAAGTTCGCTATATTGAAAAATTCGCAATATAGAGGATCGTTATGTGGAGGTTCGACTGTATATACCAGGTGTCCACAATTAAACGACCCTACTTCAAAATTGTCTACAGACGAAACTATTGTTCAGAAAGTTGTAAAATGTTGTGTACGACATAAAGAAGGGATGGGAATTTGTTTGAGCGAATAAAAAAGATTAGTTCAAAATTTCGCCACTAGAGGGCGCTTTTGAATGAAGGCCATCCACAGGACACGGTAACACAATAACTGATACTCATTAAAAAACACAATCTCTAAAATGAACTGCAAATTTTAATTAAACTTCTTCGATGACTAATTTTCAAAGGATTTACACGAAGGAAGACGAAAATATGCAAATTTTTTCGACGTCACACATCAACTGTTATAAAAACAATAAACTTTCATGGAAGATTAGTTTATTTTCATTGTGCTCGGTATTGCTAATCAGAATGTCATTATGTTTACCAGATCGAGCGTTGTTAGTAAAGTTATTCTATCAAAACGATAATTCCTCAATAGTTGCTCTACGGAAATTTCGGACATTAAAGGGGTTGCAAAAAGTTCCATTGACTGCTAAAAATCTTCTATTGATGGTAACCAAATTTGAAGAAACAGGATCGTTGAATGTTCGTTCTGGAAGAGGAAGAAGACCTGTTTCTGCGGAAGCAATAGAGAAAGTAGCACTTGAGGTGGAAGAGGACAAATCATCCAACGTGCTGGCTAGTACAAGTGTTTGCCGTGTGGAAGAAGGATTGGATCTGCCTCGTTCAACTGTCCAGAAGATCATGCGAAACATCCTCCGTTACTATCCATACAAGCTTCAATTTGTGCAGGAATTGCTTCCACATGATTTCGAGACTCGACATCTGTTCTCACTGTAGTTTCTTGCTCGTTTGGATGTGGATCCAGAAAGGCCTTGGAATATCCTCTGGACAGACGAAGCCCATTTTCATTTGGACGGTTCGGTGAATACTCACAATTGCCGAATTTGGGAAATAGACAATCCGCATTCCACCTTACGAGTTCCGCTACACTCACCAAAAGTAACGGTGTGGTGTGGGTTTTCCGCGTCTTTTATTCTTGGCCCGTATTTTTTCAAGGAATTAGGTGCTGGAGGTCCAGTAACATGTTCTATCACTGGACAGCGATATGCATCGTTATTACGGAATAAAATTATTCCAGATCTGTAAGCACGTCAGTGCCTTTCACGAATAATTTTTATGCAAGATGGAGCTCCTTCACACATTACACGTTGTGTTACGGACGTTCTCAAACATCACTTCACAGAAGAACGTGTGATCAGCCGCCAATTTCGTCATTTGCGGCCTCCCCAATCGCCTGACCTCAATCCATGCTATTTTTGGCTTTGGGGCCATTTAAAACAGCTGGTAAGTTGTGATCAACCAAAAACTTTACCTGATCTCAAAGACAGTATTTCACGACATGTTCTTAACATTTCCCAGAACACACTGCGGTCAACGGTGGAACATGCTATCTTAAGATTTCAAATAGTAGCTGAAAACGATGGTCAACATGTTGAGCATTTATTGTTGTAACAAAATTTGTAAACTGTTATAAATGTATGCAAATATGATCTCCATTAAAAACGTCCTCTAGTGGTGAAATTTTGAACTAATTATTTTATTCGCTCAAACAAATTCCCACATCCCTTCTTTATGTCGTACACAACATTTTACAACTTTCTAAACAATAGTTTCGTCTGTAGACGATTTTGAGGTAGGGTCGTTTAATTGTGGACATCTGGTATATATATATATATATAAAGATATTAATTAAGAGGATTTGGCACCTTTTAAAAACCGAAAATCGATGAAAATATCGATTTTTCAATTTTTAGTTTAAAATATAGTTTGATACCTTTGGTATAACTGAGTGAAGTTTCGAAACGATCTGATTATTTTAAACGCAGTAAAATGCTTTTTAAATATTTTGACAGCTCTGTCAGAAGTTTAAATGCCACGCCCACCTCAATGTTTACATTTTTTTTACTTGAGAATAAATCCATTATTTTACATTAAAAACTACAGGGAAGAAGAGGAATCCGTTAAGCTGTGACTGTAACTATCAGCAAAGTTGTTTATTTACATTAGCTTTGCCAATTTCGCTTGCTGTGTGATTTTTAGTTTCATTAGTTTTTAACTACATAGAAACCTAAAACAGCATTTCTTAATGCTACTTCAATCATAATTCATTTTATTAGTTGTTATTATCGCTAATATGCCTCTTAGAAAACGTTCAGTACGTGCTTTGCAAATGAATGAAAAGCGATGGTGTAAAGCGAAAGTTGATTGTGAAGTGAACGAAAATTCAGTTTTTTCAAATGTACGCCTGGAAAAATTGAACACTGTGGTAAAAAAGGATACCTTTGCTATTGGAAATTATATATTGGTGGACTTTAACCAAGTTAACAATCTTCTTCCAAGTGCAAAGTGCCAATATTGTGTAAAACAAACTTTGAAACTGGAGCTTGGAGCCAAGTTGGGATTTTCATACAATTTAAAACTATTGTGTAGCAATTGTAATGAAAACAAAACTGTTGTAAACACATCTCTAAAGTCTGTTCCGACCGGCCATGATGTGAATTTGAGAATAACTCAAGCTTTTTCACATATTGGGAAAGGTTATTCAGCTATAGAAAAATTTTGTATGGTGATGAATATAGATCCTTTTTCATCAACTACATATGGGAAGTGTGCGAGACGGCTGGATAATGCATATACTCTGGCATCTGAAAACATATTTGCGGGAATCCACCGAAAAATTAAAAATGCGTACGAGAATCGAGCTGAAATCGCAGACTTAAGTGTTAGTTTTGATGGAACGTGGCTAACTCGTGGTCACATATCGGTGTAGGATGTGTTATAGATAAGCTCACCGGATATGTTGTTGACTTTGAAGTGATGAGTACGGTGTGTCGTCATTGCTCTGTGGCAAAAAATAAGCTAGGCCAGTCAAGTGCTGAATTCAGCATATGATATGAAGGACATAAAAGCGAATGTGATATAAATCACTGGGGCTCATCTACATCAATGGAAATGGAAGCTACATTAACCATGTGGAAAAGATCCACATCACTTGGATTCCGTAATATTACAGTATTATCCGATGGTGATTGTAAAACGTTTAACTACTTGTGCGAGAAAAAAGTGTATGGACCTGACATTGTGATAAAAAGGAAGAATGTATTAATCATGTTAGTAAGCGGTTTAGAACAGCTCTGAGATCTACTGTAAAAGACTGTCGTGCTCAAGGTTTTTCTTTAAGTGGTAAAGCTCATGGTAGTTTGAAAGAAGCCACGATTAAAAAATTAACTACTTACTACCAAAAGGCTATTTTGAGAAACAAAGGGGATGTGAATGCTATGAAAACAGCAATATATGCTACATTGTTGCATAGCATTTCTACAGATGCTAAACCTCAACATTCGAAGTGTCCTGCAGGAGAAAACTCATGGTGTTTCTACCAATCTGCGATTGCTAACGGTGAAAAACCTAACAATCATAAATTAAATGTAGGAACACCAATAAATGAAAAGTTTCTTCCAAAAATTCTACCGATTTATCAAAGACGTGCATCTAATGAATTGTTAGAAAGATGCATTCGATGTGGAACACAAAATGCAAACGAAAGTTTGCATAGCATGATTTGGGCAAAGTGTCCGAAAGAAATTTTCGTAAACAAAAGACATGTTAAGCGGTCAGTAACAGAAGCTGTCTGCGAATACAATAAGGGTACAGTACGCACCATTGTAGAAACACAGAAAGCATTAGGTGTAGCTACTGGAGGTTCAACGAAACAACTTGTTACTATCTTAGATTGTCGAAAACAAAAATTTAAAAAACGTCGTCAAAATGCCAGTAATAAGCTGGCTCTTAAGCTTATTAAAAAAGCAATACATAAAAAAGAGTTATTAGCTAGGAGGAGAGAAGGAATGACTTATGGCGCAGGCCAATTTTAAAACAAACCTGTTTTGAAAAAATAATACATTTTAGCATAAATTTGTTTTACTTTATTTTATATTAGATATTGATTTAAGTAGCAAATTAATTTTATAAAAGCTTTTAAATTTTCTATTGTACATTTCATGTACTTTTATTACATTTATTTCATGTATTTGATTTATTTTTTAATATATTTCATACATGTTTCTTGCAAAAATAAGTCACAATGATATTTCCTATTTTTCGTAATTTTGGGCTCACAGACAGGCACTTTAAAAAAGCTTATATTTTTGTTTAATGTTTTGAAATTGAATTGTATTATGTTTTATTTTAAAGGTATATATTTATACAACATATTGAAAAATTATTACAAAATTTAGACATTGTTTTGATATATATTTGCTGATTGGTATTCTTAAAAATGCATTTTCTCAGTTCGAGTTTTTTCATGAAATCATGGTCTTTAAAAGTACAAAACTTCTACAGATATTTATCAAACAACTTGAATTTTGGTGTGTATCTTTATTACAATGTGCTTAATTAAATTAGGGGTCCATTTTTCAATATTTTGAATAGAAAAAATTTTATAAAAGAAAATGTAGCAGAAGTCATGTTTTTTTTAGCTTTTTTTCCATTAATGTTTACATTTTAATTTTTTTTTTCCAAAACTAATTTGTTTGTTGCAAAATCGATCCCTAAAGTTATTACTTATAGTCTAATAAGTCCAAAAAAAATTTTGGTGTCAAAATAATGATAATTGTAAAAAAAGAAGAATTTTGAAAATCGGTAAAAAATTTTTAAAAAATTTAAATTAAAATTTTTTTTTAAATTTAGGAATTTTTTTCATGGTGAAATTTATTAGTTTAGTAGTAACTGTTAATAATATACAAAAAAATATTTTAAAACCCTTAAATAAAAAAAAATTGTAAAAAGGTGCCGAGGTTTCTTAAAAACATTCAAAAAATACAACTCAACATTCACCTGCATTGTTGTAACAACGCTATTATTATAAAATAAAATTTCCTTTCAAATAACTGCTTTAACACGTGAGAAAAAAACTTTTTCAAATTTTGACATAAGTCGCCAAAAGGGTCGCTAAGTCGCCCACGTGGCTGTATTTGTAATTTTTTAAATAATTAGTTTTAATGAATTAATTTTTATTAATTATAACTAAAAATTATTGTATTGTCATCCAAAATAATCATGTACATTACATTTCAGCTCAATTGAGCGCTTTAAAATGTATTTTATTAACGAAAGAAAATTCCACCAAGATAAATAAATAAATAAACAAACAAACAAAATATGTATACAGATCGTGAGCTAATAGTAGGAATGGAAAAAGACGTAAGTTGGCGTCGAAAATTGATTTTCAGCCAAACTGGAAAAACCCGGTCTTTATTGTTACGAAAATGCAGACGATTCACGCTTTTTAGCGTTTTTAATTAATATCTTTTTAAATAATCTTTATATATGTAATTCTTCTGTGCGTGCGTATGTAACTGAACTCCTCCTAAACGGCTGGACCAATTTTGAGGAAAGTTTTTGTCTGTTCCAGTGGACTCGAGAACGGTTTAGATTTATAATTTGGTTTAGAAATGTTTATCCAATTAATTTTTTATTTATAAGTTGTTGATCTTGGAATGTTTTACATTGGATCCGGCAGACTGCGCTACGATCTTAGTATCGAATATTCAAAAATCTTTTATTATAATTCAAGTTGGTCCCGACAGTTGGTGCTGTGATCATTTCAGGAAAATATTTTGTCACTTCATGTTATTATTTTGTGGAAATAAATCGTGTGTTAGTTAAATTATTACATTCAGATGTAATTAGTGTTTAAAATTTTACTCAATTTTACTGAAATTTTACTCAAAACCGTCCAGATTGTTAAAGCTTATTCATAAAAATTAGTAATTTTTTAATTTAAGATGTCTGTACAGGACAACGTCTGTCGGGTCCTCTAGTATATATATATATTTGAGTATACACTAATAGTAGGAATTGAAAAATAGGTTTATAGTACTTTCATCTTCAAAGATGACAGATATTCTTTGATATTAGTGATCTTCAAAATTTTGTATTTGATGATCTATAGAATGTGCAGTTTTTTTTCAAGCAAAGGCTGCAACGAAGAAAGGTTGAATTGAACGAAGAATTGAAAATGTACTACGCTTAAAATCTTTTGTAATGAGAAAATAATTATCTCTCTAATAAAAGTTTAGAGGAAAATTCACAAGTAAGGGATAAATATCTAAAAAGATGGGGAAAAAAATTTCTCACCTCCCCCTTTTTTTCCTCTCTCTTTTTTTTTCATTCTTTTTCTTTTTTCTTTCGTTACTGTTTTTGAAATATCTAATTTTTCCTTTTTATAACACCAAACGATAAAAACAGGCTTCGGCTCCAAGTAAATAAATTCCAAGGTCTCACGAAGATCAAGAAACTACAAATAGAATGCCACATGATGTATTTATATGTTTTCCTTATCAACAATGAGAAAAATAAAAAAAGTGCTTAATTTATTTTGTAATCATCTATTTTTTTACTACACAAATTTCTGATAAGTTGTTCTAGTAGATACTGTGGCGTTCAAACCAACCGTTATATTTCATTTTTATCTAAGAGCTCTTCTTATTTTAAAAATCCTTTGTAGCTTTTTACATCTTGTAGAAGTGTAAAAGGAAAATATTTGTTTAAAATAATAATAAATCTATAATTTCGTAAAACTAATGTTTATTTTCACAAGATATTTTCACGTTCTATAATTGTTACTGTTGTTGTTGTGAATAATGCCACCTGTCTGACGAAGTCAGATCGAAGCCCGCGAAATTCATTGCGGCTAAGGGCTAGAATTTTTACGCCTGCCGTTACCTTAGCTTTGAACACCATGCAGGTTTCAGTACGATTTTGCTCGGTTCCACCCCAATTTAGAAGGATAAAACCCTCGGGGTGGCCAGGGGCATCCTACTTCTATAATTAAATGATTAAGATGATATTATTGTTGCTTTAAATTAATTACATCAGTCTATTATTTGAATTAAATGACATTGTTTCGAAAAAATCAGCGAAATAATCAATTTTACTTAAATGTTCATTAAAGATAATTTTTGAATAATGTACACTGATGGGGAAAAAATCCCAACACCAAAAAAAATTGTTGCAGGCAAATGAAATTTTGGCACTATATTTGTCTAGGTCAGTTGTAATGGCCTCCCACCTGGGGAAGCCATATCTTCATCTACTCGACCTAAATCTGTAGGACATAAAGATTGAAAACCAAAGCTAGCCATGAGAAATCCAATTTATTATTATCAAATATAATAATCAAAGACAATCCAACTATAGAGGGAAATTCCAGAATGATATAACGTAGCTCAAAATCTTATGTGAATAAACGCAAGAAATCCTAATCGCTTAACTTTATTCAAAGTTATCTTAAGAATTCTAAGTTCCTTAATTTATTTTAATAACTAAATCCCATCCTATAACCAGCCATCTAAATTCCGATTCGTAACAGCACTGCGTTCATCAACTCAGCTTCTTTTCCTCCTTTTCCTCGATTACTAAACTTCCACTATATATATATACTATCTAATCAGCATATCAAGATTTCTTCTTGAGAGGGATGGCTGTGTAATAACTCAGTTGTTGACCCCAAAGATCCCCCAAGGGGATTAATAAAAAATTCCGTAAAGCCCTGTCACACAGTGTTTCTCAAACTTTTAATACTTTCGACCCAATTCTCAATCATAATTTTCATCGTGATCCCCCCCATATATTAACAATATATTGAATGCAATAATAATGTACTTTGACTATAGCTACAATACAATTTTAATTATAAATTATACAAATTATCAAGATGAGCATTAAATTTTGTATATGACCATCTCATGGGAAGCAATAGTAATTATGAAACTTGTTTTTAATTTAATGTTGACATATTAACTATCAAGAATATTGTGCAGAGTACTGATACATTTATAAGTCTATTATAACAGTACAAATGTGTGTTTAATTTTATTATGTATGAATGTATTTTGTTTTGCTTCTTTTCATTACATTAAAGCTTATTTAAATCTTTTATTTTCAAATTTTTATTATGCCCGTGGCCCCTACATAGGGATATCACCCCCTATAGAGGGGGGGGAACAGTTTGAGAAACATTGGTCTAGGTAACGTATTTAATTGATTAAAGTTTCAAGATCGCAGATTAATATAAGTGCGAGAAGGTATAACGAGCTCTATTCGGGTTTTGTACTAATTCTCTTGAGGAAAATATACTTTAACTGGAATTTTAGTTTAAAAAGACTTTCCGCGTAGAGATGACTTATACATATTATAATTTATACAAATGTAACTACTGTTTAAGTGCCAGTCGAGTATGCGATAAAATGGTTAAGCGTTGATCGTCGGGCTGAATTCCCAGAGTTAATAGATAGCGACTGGTGGTCACGTATCTTAAGATTAATATTTAACGGATAAGACGTCAGGAAGCGATTAACTCAGCGTTTCTCAAACAGTGGAGCTCGACCCCCCAGGAGGGAGAGATAACTCTATGAGGGGTGCGAGCAAGTTAAGAAAAGTTAAAAACAAAAAATGATTTAAAAAACTATTAATTTACTGAAAGTAAACAAACGGGATACATTCTGACTTAATAATAAATAAAAAACTCATTTACACTAATATAATACATTTATAAATGTATCAGTACTGCACAATGTTGTGATGTTCCTCCCCTTGGAAGTACATCCCTCGAAGTTGTGACAAACCTATACGGAACTTTATCACTAACCTTCTGAGTCGTCTTTTTTTAGGGAAATTTAATTCCCCTACCTATTTCCAATCAGCTCCAAAAAGAGGACAGGATTCCTTGTTATGCAGATTAGATAAAGTATTTAAGTCAAACGGAATAGTAAAGTAAAAAGCAGTAGGAGAGAGAGATTGAAGCAGGAAGGTATATAATAGTGAAGTTAGAGATTTATTATTGGAGATTTCTAGGAGGATAAAATCTCAGAAAAAGCTGAGCTGAGCTGCAGTGTGGTAAATATTGATTAAAGTCTCATTAAAGCTTTATATTAGGAGTGAGATTAAAATTAAATGTTCAATAGGAACATTATTGAATATAATTCTGGGATCTCTTATCGCGGTAATCTCTGCGTGATCGATATTCTAATTGTTAATTAATTGGATCATTAAATATTTAAGTTTATTTAAAGGAAAGACCCTTATTAAACCTCATATAACTATTTTGATATATTTGTTAATAAAAGTCTTTGATTCTATTTGGAAAAGATAACCAAATAAAGAAAGTTATTTATAAAAATGGCTACTGGCACTTATCTGACTCCAAATTATTCTCGTTCTCAAAGTGAGATCCAAGGGGATCTTCACAAAGTATCAGCGTGAGCTAGAGGTGTAGGGTTAGCGAAAGAACTCGGATCAAACATTATATTAATATGACTTTATTAAGATATTCAACTTAAACTTTTAACAAATATAATTATAATAATTAATATGAGAGAATCTACGATGACGCAATACGCAACACACAATATATATATTTATATTTATAATATGATCAATTCTAATTCTCAGACCAATCTCAATAATCGAACCACCTAATTCTCAATTCTAATAAAGTGTAATCAATCCTACCTTATATTATTCCGTAATGCTACTTGATTTATCTGCAATGGTATGCAGCTTGACGGTTAACTTCTAGTCGAACACCAATATGTTTATCCACGGCAAGTAAAACTTAATCAATCTTACACCACGAACTGCAATAATCATCCACTGCCACAACGCACATCAATTGTCTAACATTCCTTTACATTGCCATCCCGCTTATTCTAAGATTCTATATTTAAAGTCGATTTATTTGCATTTCTTCTTTACATCTCGTTTCTTGGATTTGGTTGGAAAAAAGTTGTCATTAATTCTGGCCCAAAGAACCCAAAGGACTTGTTAAAGAAAAGACGCGTAAGACGTCACAATGTATTTATTATTAATTTAACAATACTAAGTTAAGAATAAGTTTAATAACCATCAGAGACTTTTGAGCTTGTCATATATCAAATTATACACATAAATTAGCTCTTATCTTGATAATTTGTACGGTTTATATATTTAATCCCTTTAAATATGCTTATTTGCTCTGGTTTGATGAGATTATTTTTCAACAAACAAAATGTGAGTAAAATTATACACTTTAGTTTATATTTTGTAAACACTTTTGCTTTATTTCAAATACTACATACTTTCATATACATTTGTTGTCATTTGCGTAATTTTGGAACTGCGATGATTAAATTTAAGGTTATAACCAGTATTTAAATTCCTTTTGTGTCAATGCAGTGCTTGAAAAAGTTATTGTGCAAAAACTTTGATGGCCAGCAATGTAACATTCCTTTGTAAAAAGAATTAGGTCAATATTTTAGTAAAAATTTGTGGGCTACTAACTACAATCCCAGACAATGTTAATACATGATACATACAGGGGTGGTTAACGTTTTGGACTTCAAAATTGCAAGTTTTATTTTATTTTATTTTTTCAGTATAAAACCAGATTACAATCGAAAAAATTATCAATAATGTGGTGTATTTAACTGCAACCAGTTAAAGACTTATAACTGTAGCTGAACGAAAGCATTTCGTATATAAAAATGCCACGCCAACTATTAGAATATATATATATATATAATGAATCTGTAGATATTAGTGTATGGTGATCCTGCTTTCATCAAAATGACTTTATACACAAGGCTATTAAATAACTCCGCACCGGAAATGGAGCAGTTAACTACGATCCAGCGCGCAAGCTGTGTGAATTTAAAAAATCAATTTTCGGTGTTCCACGAATTTTTTTGTTGGCTATCGTTTTGTTAATGTTGAAAATAAAAGATGTTTATTTCTAAAACAAAAGATCGTCTCTCTTTCTTGATGTGTGGGTGTAAACTTAACTTTCATAATTAGCAACCTTCGCAGCTGAAACATACCGCACAAGTGTGTTGTACTCGGCCGTGAATATCGTGATTAAACTAATTTCAAAAGCAAATATGCAGCTGATTTTATTTTGAAACCCCTAAACATAATCATAAACAATTATGATCATTCAATTCGTAATCAAAGGTCATTTGAACTGGTGTTCTAGTTTAAAGCTTCATCATTAAAGTAAAATTGGGATTTAAAAGATTCAAACAATTTTAAAGGAAAATAACAATTATTTTTTTCATAACAGATTTTAAAAGATTTTAAATATAATTTAATTTTTTTTAAATCATCATTCATTATGTAAGAGTACAAGAGCCATATACAGCAAGAAACATCACCTAATAAAGGAAACGGTTGTATTACTAACCTTTGGCGTGACGGGAAAAATCATTCTGTGTTTGGGTGAGAATATACAGTTGAGAACCCGTACGATGTGTTTGTAAAAAATAAATATTAATGTTTTAAAATTAGACACTATGCCTTTATTTTTCTGCGTCCATTCATGGCATCAATTATCACTGATTACAACTTTTAGATATAATAAGACAGTGTAAAACAAAAAACTCATTGTTGTAAACTGTTATTAATTTTTAGTATATAAAGATCGATAAAAAGTATTTTCAAAAAGAATTTTTCTTTTTATTTTAGTGAAAAATTAAGTAAACAGAGCTTGCTACCTTCAAACTATAAGGAATTATTTGCGTATTTTGAAATATGTTTCACGATTAAAAGAAATCATCGACTGATAAAGAAAAAAGTTGAAATAATGTATTTTCCCCTTTACGTAACATATATGTTTAGTACTTAGTACACAATTATTCGTGAAAATTATGTCATTCCATTATTTAAGGTTATTTTCATCGTTGTTGTTTTCCTCAAACTTTCGTAACAGTCTTCAAGCACTTTTTTTTTAAATTGTTGTGATGTTTTTTTTCAGATACCTAATTAATAGCTTAAGTTTTTTTCCTTCGTAACATAAGTAGAGAGTAGAAAGAGAGAACGTATTTTTTTCTCCCAAAGTACCTTGTTGTAGCTAAATCCACAGGATCTCTATTAATCCACAGGAATAATTAAATGTGTTAATGGTAAATATGGAATATATATTTTATATATTTTTTATTATTATTATTCTAATATATATTCATTTCCATTTAATCATGATTATGGAAGATATTTATATGATGTAGTTTTATCATTTTGAATAATATAAATCTTCCGCAGATAATTATTTTTTGCGGGATAACATGCGACGCAGTTCAGTGAATTTTATTTTATTTTAGGCGATAACAAGTACATTTTCATTGTGATTTCCTGCGAAAAAGATACAAAATTTCCTACAATTAAAAATTTTTTAAATTAATTTTAAATATATGTAGAACTCATTCATGATAAAAAGTTGTATTAAATTAGCTGTTTGGATGATGTAGTGCTTTTTAACAAACAAAATGAAAAGGTATTTAGCTTAGTTTGAAAGGAAAAAAAAATTCTTCAGTGATGAGAAAAGCTTCAAAAATATCTTAATCACACACAAGCGTTAAGTATTGCTTAGAACAACGTTCAATTAATGAAATATAGACTAATACCAAAGCTTTTGTTAAAAGAAAGTTAAAGTATCGTTATATTTTTCAAGACCCTTTAAAAAAATTAAAAAGCTATTTTCTTAGAGTTTTGTGTTAAATAAAGGATAACATTTGAAGAATTACATATTTAGTAGGTAATTATGATAAAAATGTATTATATTTTATCTTCTTCATTAAAGATTACGTAAAGGACAATTTGTTATATTCAATTTCCTACTCTAAAAATGTGAATTTCAGCTTATCTTTCTAAACTCTTTCCTTATGCATTTGCATATTCCTTTAATTTATTTTTTACTGTCTTTAATTTTAAATTATCTTCTGAATATATTTCTATCTATCTATTATTATGCTATTCAGTGTCGGCTTGTATGTATAACTTGAGTGAGTTAGCACTGTTTTTTAAACCGGTGTTTTTATCGGGCCATAATTTTATTCATTAAATAATTAGCTTCATACTGAATTATTTCAATTTATTTTTTATGTAAATTGTTATATCTGATTAAAATTAAACGATAATTAACTTTTAAAAAGTAATAAATGAATGACTTTAATGCAGTGTTTCTCAAACTGTGGTGCGCGCCCCCTAAGGGGGCGTGATAACTCTACAAGGAGGGTGCGAGCATATTGAAAAGTTCAACACAGAATAGTATTTAAAAAAATTATTCATTTACTGAAAATAAACAAACAAAATACAGTCTAAGATAATAAAAAGTAAAAAATACGCATTTACAATGATATAATATACTTACAAATATAAGCAAACACTGTCAATGTTCTTTTATTGCATTCCAAAGCCCTCGAAAAAAATCTATGGACAGCAGTGCACAGAAAAGATCGTACTTCGGAAAGACGTGCATATACGTCCGAGGTAATTAACACTTTCTGTGAGCGATACGTTTATATACGCAGGAGGTACTTTTGAGGCTGAAGTCGTATTGTAGCTTTAGCATCGAAGTATAGTTTTATTAAATTATACATATTCTTATTGTATAGAGGGGGCGTTATGAAAATTATGATTAAATATTGGGTCGCAAATACTGAAAATTTGAGAAGCACTGCTGTAATAAAATATTTGTGTATGTAATAAAGGGTAAGTTCTCTGATTTTCTGGAATAATTAGTGCGAAGCTATGCAAAACTATTACATATATATATATAAAAATTCAACAAAAATATAAATTCTAAAACAAACAGATTGGGTACTTACGTATTATCGGAACAATCGCCAGCGTTCAGGATAACTCGCCAAGCTGGCAACCCCAATTTCGCAGGAGTCGTATGCGTTGAATTGGAAATCACGTACTTCATTTCATATAACGTCGCCAATAGGTTGCGATAACACGTAAGTACCACAGATTATATTAATTACGGTAGCTTTAATTAGCATCGTAGAAACCAAAAAAAATAACACTTTTGTATACTGCATATTAACTCACTCATTTTTGAAAAAAAAAACGGCGAATAAAAAAAAAATTTTTTTAATTTAAGAAAACACATTTTAAAACTTTATTTAGCCAAAAAAAAATTTTTATATTACGAAATCAATCAAAACTTACTTTAATATCTCATTTTAATCTACATTGCAGACAAAAGCCAAATATTGCAATCTTGCTCGTGCATCGACTTCTTTATCTATCTTTTCGAATGGCTTTTTCGAAAAAAACATATTTTTATCAGTAGAAATTATTTATACTTTTTTAACAGAAATGATAAAAACCGTAATTGTTTTTAAAAAATGATTCAAAATTTCCTTTTTTGTGATGTATAATATTTGGAAGAAAGGTCTAGTACATAATAACAAGATCATAGCACAAAACTGCAGTTATTACACATATAAAGATTCTCTTTTCCATCACTATTTCTTTTAGCACAATACATTTCTTTTTTTATCGTTGTTGGAACAGAACTGGAAAAATGGCGTTCCGCTAGTCATAGATTTCCGGAAAATTTTGGTCTGCATGATTTCTTACATTTGCATCTATTATATAAATTGCTTTTTTAGAATCTAAATTTTTCTTCACCTCCATGATTGATACAAAACATATGCGATCCAAAAGCTGATGTCTACCAAAGGAAAAAACATAGCCTTTATCTAAATTTATGAATAGTAGTTAGTCTCACGAGAGCAGATGGTGTTCACAAGTGTGAAAATTACAGCAACATAAAATACGCCCCCACTCGAATTATCTCGAGTGTGCATAGTTTGCCCAGTTTAGCTCGCTTGAATTAACTCGAGCACTCACGTTTTAAGGGTTAATGCATTAAATGTTACCTTTGTACTGTTCGATAACTAAAAATCCAAAAATAAATACATTTTTTAAGTGATATACTAATTTTAATGTAATAATTTTTCAATTTACTCTTTCCTGTGTATTTAGTACTTAACAGCTAAATAAGGCAAAAGATAATAACACGTTTGATATATTTCATAAACATCATTGTTATAGTATATTTTACTAAACTTCCTTAAAACCAAAATGAAAGAAATTTTTCTGTGCAAATGTTTTAACACTTTTAAGGGAGTCCAACACAAGAATTTTTAAATATATATATCTTTCCCTTTTTTCATATTTTCTAAAAGTTTAAATATTTCTGTTTAAAATGATATATGATATGAGTAAATACCATGATTAGAAGTATTTTTATTTATTTTTTAAATGAAGCCACTCTTTGAAATGAATCAAATGAGCTCTGCTAGGAGCACATGTGTTTCCCCTTATAAGTTTTTAATTAGCGAGAATCCATATTATGTTCAAGTGGAAAAATTAGAGTGTATTGGACTCATCCGAAAGTGTATGGGCACACGTATTTTGGATCTTAAAAACGAAACAGAGAAAAAAAAAGTTAGGTCATGAAAAAATTCAAAGATACTATAGTATTTCCATTAAAAATAATATCAATGATCTGCACAGCATGAAAACTGTGATTTGGGCTGTTTCAATTCATCTTCTGTCTTCAAACGAGAGCCTTCAACATGGACTGTTTCCTGTGGGTATAAACGCCTGGTGCAAGTTTCAAGATAAAAGCTGAACGCTAACGAAAGGCACTAGGATCATAAACACATACACACGTGCTATATACAATAATGTTTTAAATGGAGGAAATTTTTGAGATCTAGGTGTGTGATCCCCTGTTATTAAGAAAATGTTTACATTGAAAGACTCAGATCCCAAACGAGTCAGTTGATAATACCATATGGTCAGTGATTCCTAGATCTACATTTGTGGCATTAAAAACTCTGGAATTAGGGGTAAATATGGCTATTACATTGTTTAATATGTGCCATGTAATTTAAAATTTCAATCATAAGTTATTTCTGGCTGTGTGAAATTAGGGCAACTTAAGATCAGCCTTTTTCATGCATCACAAGTGAATTATGATTGTCTGCATCTTTCATTTAAGTACTTTCTAAGTACAGTAGAACGTCGTTTTTCCGGACGTTTATTATCCGGAGAGTGAAATATCTTAACCAGTTTTTTTTGTCAACTACATGTACTGTATACGAATACGTTTCGAACAGTGAGTTTTCGAAACACAGAGCCCGAAAAATGCATGGAATAAGCTGTGGCCAGATTTAGAAAATGAAAAAAAGACTTCAATGACGACCACAGGGAAGAGATTACCGACTTTGTCCAATTAATCCCAGGATTTCAAGAATGCGATGAAGAAGATGTTGAAACCTGGATGGAATGGGATGCAGAAGACTGTGGATTTCAAACGCTAAATGATGACGAGATTGTGACTTCCGTGCAAGAAGAATCCGACCCTGACGACGATGAAACGGATGAAGACAACAACAACAACGAAAGTAGATAGGGTCCATAAAATGCTGACGCGTTTTCTGCGTTAGAGACAGCTATGGAATGGTACGAACGAACAACAATCAGAGTGATGTCCTACTCAACTACTGCTGCTGAAGAGAATCAGAGACCTTGCAGCAGAAACATGAAGGTGTACAATGGTACCGCGAAAAATAAGTGATTACTTTCCATAATAAAGGTAAAATTGCGACATTGTGCACCTATTTTGGTTTTTCTTCAAGCCCTTTCCCGCATGGGAGGATTTTCAATATTCGTATAGTGTCTGGTTTCATATACTGCATGGATCCCATTGGGCTTTCGATTATCTGAACAATCCCGTATCCGAACGGTTTCCAGTCCCAATTGATTCGAATAAACGACGTTCTACTGTAAATAGATTTATGGAAGCGTAAAGAAATAGAAGTGTTATTTAATTCAATTAATCGGTCTTCATTTTTCATTATTAAAAAAATTGCATGCGTGCACATTTGAAATAAATACATCACAGGAAAAACGAGTTGTGTGAAAATCGACTGCCACAAGTGGGATTTGGGGAAGGGGGTAAAGGGGCACATAAATAAAAAAATCTTTTTTAATTCTTAGGTCTACAAATTTGAAATTTTGTAAGCATGTTTGTTTTCTTAAGTAGAGATCTGTTAAAAGTGGGTTTCTGCGGACATCAGCTCCTAAGAGTCATGGGGGCTTTAAAAATAAATATACCCCCATATTAGAAATTAAAACCCTGTACTTTTAAATCAAGAGGCGAGGACTGTAAAAATGTTTTTCAATACTATCGAAAGGTTAATGCCAGAACTTATGTACGAAATACTTAAGAACTGCATTTAGTCATACAACAACATAAAATAAGTGAAGTGGAGTACTTACGTAGTTGATAAAAATATAGCAGCTCAAAGTGAATAAAAATAAGTCTGTTGTTTCCGTATCATTTAATTTTTTTAAAATTATTACAAAATTAAGTATAAATATGTTCATGAGAGAATCTGCTTCACTTATTCACTTAATTAACTTGATATAAGTCAATAAAGAATAAAATATGTCTTATTCTAATATTTGTCGCTCTAAAAGAGAACATTACTTACTACAAATGCTTGTATTTTGGGTCTTAAAATAATGCAGGACGAAGCATTTCTTTCAAGTGTAAGAACTCTTAACAGACACAAGAGGTAGAGTCCTAACTATGAGTTTATTCAATTTTAACCCGGCATCACTCGCGTGAAAAAAAAATGAACCTTAAGATCTCGCGCAGGATACCTCACTCCCAAGGGTTTTTACATTCTGTTTTTACCATAAAATTTGTATACAAAAGTTAAAAAGGAAGAAAAGTAGGAAATACACAATATGTTTATTACATTTTTCTCACGTTAATTTAATTTTTCTGTTCTTTTCATAAGAGCATTCAGTACATTGCTTATACGCTCCCTTAATCTCGTCGTAAGTGAGTGCGATATTTTCACTGGATCTCATTTTTTTTAATCTGTATCTTTTTAAAACTAAATGTATAGAAGTAAAATTCTCTATTCTTTATTTTCAAAAATTTTGGAATTTTTTTCTTATTTTATCTTATTTTTCGAAAAATAGTTTTTTTTTCAGAAGTTCTTCTAAAAGTGGATAAAATGTGTACTCTCCTTTAAAATTACGTTCTTCCCAAATGTTTTTGTGTGTCTCTACATATAAAATATTTATTTTCAACACAGTGTCTCTCTCTCTCTCCCTCTTCTGAGTCTAGATCGATTTCAGTGGAGGAATCATACTTGATGTTTAGTGCAGCGCCCGGGGCGTTAAATACATGAAAACCTCGTATTTCAGTTACAGTGAATGAAATTCAAAAAATTCAAAATGGAATGTTCAGCTAATGATACATATAAAAAAGTTTACCTGTTAAAAATTGTGATCTTAATTTTTTTTTTTTCAAATTTGAAAATTTTTTTCTAATAGCAATAAAATGGTTATTAAATAACAAAGACAATTATTAATAAAATATTTGTTTATTTGAACAATGAACATTTACATATATATATATATATATATATATATATATATATATATATATATATATATATATATATATATATATATATATATGTATATATATATGTATATATATATATAAATATATATATATATAATATATATATATATAATATATATATATAATATATATATATAATAAAATATATATAAATAGGTGGCGCCACATGCTTATTTAAAAATTTTAATGTATATTTTTGAATTTCTTTTATATTTTACGCTAATTTTATATGATTTTTATTTTGATGATTTTTTAAAAGTATATATATATATACTATATATATATATATTTTTTAAAAGTATATATTTATATTTCTTATTATCGTATATCGTATCGCAATTAATCGTTTCTTATATCGTATCGCAATTAACTTTATGCGGTTCTGCTCTCCCTATTTGGCGGGAACACGTTACTGCACTCTTGGCCATCGTTTTAACTCCGATTTAGTAGGTTATGTTTATGTTCCTATGTTATTTAGTTTAATGATTTTTTAATATTTAAATTCTACATATATAACTCTTTCCTTTCCTCTTGGTACATAGTATGACAAATTACAGGTGAAGGTTGGCGCCGCAAAACTTGTTTAAACCTGCAACCCTGGTTCCTAAGGCCTGGAAGTTGTCTTTATACTATGTGCCTCCTTCCTACTTTTAGTTATCTTAGGTACATAACTATATGTTTATTTTTATATTTTTGTTTATATATTTGTGCATATGTATATATATGTATAAATTTATATATGTGTGTGTATATGTATATGATTATATATTGAAAAAATTCTTTTATATTGGATTATATATATATATATAACATATCTTCTTCGACTTCATTTATTTGAATAATAGGTGGTGCATTGGAACAACTATTTTCGCTGCACTGTAGGCATGCTACACTACAGTATAAGCCACTCTTTCGACAACCACAAGCAGCCGCATATCCCTTTTTGAATATACAAAATAATATTTGCAATAGATGATCCGGAACTGGCACTTGATTCATTGTTATTGGGATGAGCATATTATTGAAATGCTTCCATCCCCAATTATCAATATCTACGTCATTTCCTAGTCATATCTGGATTTGCAAGTACACTCTTTTTAGATGTTCAAATGCTGCATCAGTTATATGAATTAACGATGATACAAGAACACTTGAATTTTTTGCAGTTGCTTTTATGAAGGAATTGTATCTCAATGTATTCAAATCTTTAATTTCTGCCGATGCTCCGTATGAAACCAAAATGCATGTTACACCCGCTTGAAATATATTATTCGCGAGTCTCCGTTGACATTTTTGAATACTTCTGCTGATTTGTAAAGATCATGACATTTCTCAAAATTTTTGGCAAACTTAATTTTGCCTTTATTGAAAAACGCAGATGTAGTATCACAACCTGTGAAAACATGTAAAAAAGAATATGTTCTTTAAATTTTGTGAGCGTTTCTCTTAAACTTCTCGAAGAAAATATTTTTTGTTGGACTTCGCCTTTGGATGGTTTCAAAAATTATATATTCATTTTATTCTTTCATATCTTGCAGATAAATTTGTGAAGCCTTAGGTAGGGAAAAAGTCCTGACGCATGGAATAATGGAATCATTATCTCAATGCTATGTAAATGTAAGTTCCAATCTCCCATACGGTCGGCAGCAATGGAGTTCTTCAATATTGTGACCATTCGAAAATAAGTAATCCATAATTTCGACGTTTTATTTTTATTTTTAAACCCAACTAACTTTTCCTCAAAAATTGTAGCAAGCGCTCGAAATTCTTGGTTTTCTATTACTTCAGCATAGTTAAGTATTTCAAAAATCATTAATTTTTTCTTCATCATTTAATAAATTTACAAAATCCGTATTGTGCGCCATATGATTATCAAAAATCAATTTTGTTTGCAGAAGATGAATCCAATTTTTCACATATTATGCAGCTATGTTCATTAGTCATACTACTGGTCGTTGGTTTATCCATTGTTCGGAAACTGTAACAGAAAATAATTAAATACTTCATTAATTAATTTATTGCGTTTTATTCATTATTATTTTTTCACTTGAATTGACCTTTAATCATCAATTCAACTATTATTTAATTGATCTTCTAATAATTAACTACATATTTTCAATTTACTTACTTTAACAAAGAAATCAAAATTCTTATCTAGAAGTTTGATAGGAAAAAATCGTTTTCAATATAATTTCCGTCAGAAATATACAAAAATTTCGTAAAATCACCAAATTTCCACTTTTAAATATACACAACGTGCACAATACACGTATCATTTATAACTGAACTAGCCCGAAAAATTCCGTTCAGGTGAATCTTGCAGCTGCCGCTGCCGTTCTCCCCACCACGTTTTACTACGTTGTCAAGGTCCCTACATCCCTTCACACACTCAGGTATGTTTGAAAGGTGTTCATTTATGTAATCTATGTCTACTTAGGTGAAATCAATCACATACATGAAACAATATTATTTTAAGTAGAATTATATATGCTCGAATATTAATTGTTTATATTTTTTGGTTTAAATAATAAAAAATTGAAAGCACGACAAATTTTTGGGTAAACTTTGTAAATTATAGCATAAAAAGCAAAATCCTACATCAACCATATAAATTCATTCACTGTAACAAAAGTCCGAGTCCAAAACCTCCGGGCGCTGCACTAGTTATACTCTTCATCATGTGATTCTTCCTCATCATAACAGCGAAGAGAATTTCTTCATCTGAAAATATTGTTGTACTATATATATATATATATATTAAATACTGTATCTATTAAATTATTTAAATATCACATTTCTTCATCATACCTACAATAATACGCCATAGCATAAGGAAGATTTAAAACGTGTTCATGCATTCAGAACTGTAACGGGGAATCACGCGCAGGATATGACATACCCGAAGTGGCAATATCCAAAAATATATATTTAGAATTCGCATACAAGCGAAAACCCCTCAAAGGGTATGACCTTAAAGTCAGCTACACGGGAAACTCTCCATTTTCCAAAAAAAGGTTTAGAAGGAGCGTTGAAAAAGTTAGACCGTGGGTATGACATACCCTGAGCGGGAAGGGCCGGGTTAAGATAGACAAAAAATCTTAATAAACCCGGCTGTTTCAATAATTCTGAGAACCTAAATATAATTTCAGGCAAGCTATTTTTTTAAAACCGGTTTCTGTGTTCCAATGATTTAGTCCTTCATTTTGTCAGGTCAACAGATGAAAAACCTTGAACGTTTGTTTGTTTTTCATACTTTTTTAAATGAAAAATACCAAAATAACTTGATAAGTTCTGTCAGATACTGAAAACAATGCTTATGCGGTGATTACAATATTTTTATCTCTCTAAATGTGAAATAAACAGCATCCCGTCGTTTATTCATCCTTCCTTTAGGATTGAAGTAAATGATTATATATATTTCAAAGATATTTTAGTCTCACAAAACTAATGATGACGTTCAATTAGGACTTTTTTCTTAATAATAATTTTTAACATAATAATGCAAATTGTTGTTCACGTTATATTCTTGTATATAAGTTGTATATAAGTTTTGCATAGGTTTTGAATAGAAATGAATCAAAATTCTATGCTAAATCACATTTAAGAGTATTTATTACTAAACATATAAAGAGTGCTTTTTTTCCAGGTATAGAAGTTTAAGTTGGCATTACTTTCAAAATGGGGATCGATTTAACAGCTGTCAAGTGATTTATTCTCAGTTTGGTTTGGCAATTCATCATGAATAGACTCACGCCTGAACAAAGCTTTCAAATTGTGCAATTTTATTTCGAAAATAATGGTTCTGTGCGGAATACGTATCGCGCATTACGTCCATTTTATCGTCGACAAAATCGTCCTTCAAAGCAGTTAATTCGATTAACCATGGAACGTTTTCGCACCACGTTTACTCTAATTGATAACTCGCATCCCCAGAGACGCCGTACGGTGCGTACAAAAAGCCATTGCTACTGTAGAGCGTAGCATTGAGGAAGACCCGAATGAGTCCATCCGCCATCGAGCACAGGAATTGGATCTGTGTCCATCCACTTTATGGAAGATTTTGCGGAAGGATCTTAGTTTGTGTGCTTACAAAATCCAACTCGTGTAAAAATTGAAGCCAAACGAGGATCAAGCAAGGCGTAGATTCGTCGAATGGGCACAAAACGAGATTGCCGCTGTTCCCGATTTTCATAAGCGAATTTTGTTTAGCGACGAAACGCACTTCTGGTTGAATGGCTACGTCAACAAACAAAACTGCCGCATTTGGAGTGAAGCTAATCCACAAGTGTATGTCAAAACACCGTTACATCCAGAAAAACTGACTGTTTGGTGCGCTTTATGGGCTGGTGGAATCATTGGTCCGTACTTCTTCAAAAACGATGAAGGCCACAACGTTGCAGTCAATGGTGATCGGTATAGAGCCATGATTGCTAACTTTTTCATTCCTGAATTGAACGATCATGATGTCCAGGAGCTGTGGTTCCAACAAGACGGCGCAACATGTCACACAGCTCGTGCCGCAATCGATTTATTGAAAGACACGTTTGGTGACCGCCTAATTTCCCGTTTTGGACCTGTGAATTGACCTCCAAGATCTTGTGATTTAACACCGCTAGACTATTTTTGTGGGGCTATCTAAAGTCATTCGTGTATGCGGATAAGCCACAAACGTTTGACCATTTGGAAGACAACATTCGCCGTGTTATTGCCGATATACGGCCACAAATGTTGGAAAAAGTCATCGAAAATTGGACGTCCAGATTGACTACATCCGAGCCAGCCGTGGCAGTCATATGCCAGAAATCATATTTAAAATGTAATGCCACAAGATTAACTTTCGAATAAAAAATAAATCGTGTCAATCGAATAATGCATCGTTGTTTTATTGCAATTTAACGTTCTACACCTCTAAAAAAATAATAGTTTTAAAGAATAACGATGAAGCAATTTGCTGTAATTCTATAATTATTTATAATATAGGCAAATTCATAAATAATTCATCCAATCCTTTACTTGCAACGAAAAATAAAATGTACGTGCCTATTCTCATGAAAATAATAGTTTTAAAGAATAACAATGAAGCAATTTGCTGTAATTCTATAATTTATAATATAGGCAAATTCCATCTTCCAAACGGTTTCTAAGTCAATGTTATTCATCTAAACAATGCGATGTTTAGAAAAATTCGTTTCAATTTTTTTACAGAACAATCCTTTATATTTTCCAATCTTTTTTTTTTTTTGGGGGCTCAACCTGTTTTCGCAATTGCTGACCTCCTATACTCTTTACTATAATCTATATATATAAAGGAGAAAAATTATGTCGACTCACGCGTGCCAATGGTTCGCCACCTCACTGACTCACTAATCATGATATCTCCGGAGCTATTAAACCTACAGATTTGAAATTTGATTGGTAGGTTCCCTTCATGGAGTAGACATCAGCTAAGAACGGATTTTGCAAAGATCGAACCCCAAAGAGCGTAACGGGGGTCTAAGGGGCGTTATAGGTAATTATTTTCATTATTAAACTATTAGATGTACAGTCTTGAAACTTGGTACACAGTTTTCTTTCATAAAGTAGAGATTCAATACATAACGATTTTTATGGAATTCGACCTCCAAGGGGCGTTGAAGGCGCTTAAGGGGCGTTATGCATAATTATTTTCATTTTTAAACTATTAGGCGTACAGTCTTGAAAATTTGGTAAGTGGATTCCTTTCGTAGAGTAGAGATCCGCTTCAAAAGTGACTTTTGTCAAAATCGACTCCCAAGTGGCGTTGTAGAGAATTAAGGGGCGTTATAGGCAATTAACTCCTTTTAAAACTATTAAAAGTAAAATCTTGAAATTAAGTAAGCAGATTCCATTCATTGAGTAGAGATCCTCTATAAGATAGGATTTGTGAAAATCGCTTCCTAAATGGCGCTGCAAAGGCTTAAGGGGCGTTATAGATAATTATTTTCATTTTTAAAATATTAGACGTACAGTCTTAAAATTTGGTAAGAGGATTCCTTTCATGGTGTAGAGATCCGCTACAAAATAGTTTTGGGGAAAATTGATCCCCAAGGGCTATGAGGGGGATTAAGGGGCGTATATATAGATAAATATTTCCGAATTTCAACTAATAGATCCACCTGCTTGAAAATTAGAAGGTATGTTCCGTTCATGGAATACAGCTCCTTTTACAAAGAGTTTTGCGAAAATTTCCCCAAAGGAGTGGAGGGATTAAGGCGTTATAGAAAAAATTAATGGATTAAGACGCGTGATTATAGAAAATTTACATTCTGACATCATTCTGCTTAGCAGACGCACTTTCATTTTCTAGCCAAATTAATTAATTCCCATTTGAAGAGATTGTAATCCATTCTTAAATTTGTTTACATTCGTTGAGATACTGCATTCGCTAATTTTTATTTCACATTTTTGAAATATTTAGTTTTACGGTTAACCAAAAAAAAAAGTCCTTTTCAAGACTAATCATTTTATCGTTATCAGTTTTTATATGTATAAACGTATTCTAATACAGCATTTTTAATAGTGAAACATGCCTCGTACGAAGAGAAGTAAATTGAGTATTCAAAAAGCGACTGAAACAAAAAACTGAAAACAATATAGATATTTCAGAGCACAATTTTCTCAAGTGGTGATAGCATTTTTAAAATGAAAGAGTTTCTATGCAAGAAAAAGTCTAGAACAAGAAAAATGTTGGATACCTATGATGGACCAAGTGTTGTTGACAAAAAATGCCTTGTGTGATATTTTCAAGGTGGTAGCTGCAAACCAGTCAACTTTAAAACTTGAATTTGACATAAATATGGATTTTCTCATCAATTGAAACTGGTTTGCAAAAACATGTTCTGAGTTTTGACTTGAAAAAACAAATACTTCCACCTTTCGATGTGAATGTTCGTGCTGTTCAAGCATTTCTCATAAAAGTGGGGGCCATGCATCGGTTGAAAAATTTTGCATGAATATGCCTTTGATGTCAAGTAAGACTTTTAATGAAATTAAATGTTACATCAACTCAGCATACTCTCTTGCTTTGAACTTTTACATAACAGCGTTCAAAAATGCATACAGAAAACTGGATCAAAATGGGTCAAATACTATTACTGATATTGTTTGATGGGACATGGTTGACCCGAGGACACACATCCCAAATTATTGGGTGTGTAGTTGACACTTTAACAGGATATGTTATTGACTATGAAATTATGAGCAAGTTGTCCAACATGTATAAGTGCGAAAAATGAATTAGGCGAAACTAAGCTGAATACGATGTTTGGTTTCTACAAAAATTCCTAGATTAAACACGTACATCAGGAGCAATGGAAATGAAGGCTGCAGCTAAAATTTGGTCTCGAGAAGCATGTGGTTTCCGTTACACAACATTGTTATCTGATGGTGATGCAAAACTCATAAATTTTTAAATAGCCTAAAAATATATGGACCAGATGTTGAGATTTTAAAAGAGGAGTTATTAATCACGTAAGCAAAAAGGTTAGGCACCTCTTGTGAAAGATTGAGAGCTAAAGGTATCAAGAGGAAAATCTTATGGCAGTCTAAAAGAAACAACGATAAAAACTAACGCAGTACTATCAGAAAGCTATTCAAAATAAAGGAGATTTCAGGGCATGAAAAATCCATTTTATCACAGTATCTCGACAGATAAAAATCCAATGCACATGAAATACTCTCCTGGCAAAGATTCGTGGTGTTTTTATCGAAGAGCCTTAGCTAAAGTGAAAACCTGCACCACATAAGTTTAATATTGGAACACCAATAAATCCAGATTATTTGACAAAAATTGTTCCAATATATCAAAGATTAGCTTGATAGTCTTTTGAAAGGATGTGCCAGATGTCTGACTCAGAACAGCAACGAGTTTGCATAGCGTGATTTGGAGTAAGTGCTACGACGTGTAAATATAGCTGTTTCTGAGGCGGTATCAGAGTATAACTTTGGTACTTTGAAAGCCTAAAAGAAATACAAAAGGCAGCTAATTTGATTTTGAAGAAGTAGACACGTGATTACAGACGTAAAAAAAAGAAAGAAATCGTCACTTGCTTTTCGCATAGCACGTCGAAAAGTAAAACTAGCCAATATGAAAAGAAAATATCCAAAGAAAAAGAAGGGATTACATATAGTCCTGGGTTTTTTAAACATAAAATGTAAAAAAAAATATGAAGATGTTAACTAGCGCATCGTGAAATGGGTTCGTATGTTATTTATCGCAATTTTTTAAAAAGGTACTGAAAATTTTAAATTTTAAACATATAAAATTATAATTTTCATATAATAACTTAATAAAACTTTTATCATGTGCATGTAGTACATACAGTAATTTTTTAGTAATTTTATTGCACTTATATATATCTTTTACAGTAAATAAAAACTTTAAATTGATTTATCTCGAACAAAAAATCATTTTTCTTTCATTTAAAATGCTAAGGCTTTTTTTTCTATTGCATGAAATGTTTTGAATTTTTTTTATAGATTGCTATTAATATATATAACAAAAGTTTGTATGTATTTTTGAATCAAAGCAATGCTTATTTTTTTAAAAATAGTTGAACTTAGAATTTATATAAATAATTCATAAAAAAATTTTTTTAGGAATTTGAATCATGTTATCCCCAAACCCATACCAACTTTTATTGTACATGGTTTGACAAATATGTAAATCAAATTTCCTGTGTGTACGTCAATTATTGTACGAAGAGTAGCGTTTTAAAATTACCTCATAAATTTTTAATTTTTTTTTAAAAAAATTAAATGGATTGCTTTTTGTGATATTTTGAGTAAATATTCTGTCTTACGTATTGCATATACATAGGTTACAAGAAAAAAAAACTGTAAACCATAAAATCAAAGATTTTTGTTTAAATCGTACCGCGTCCTCTTAACCCATTTACTTCAAATTTGTTGAGCACGTTTCTTTAGTTGAAAAGAGTTCTACTAAGAATGGATTTTACGGAAATCAACTCCAGGGGGAAGGGAGAGAATTATTGGGGCGTATTGATAGATAAAATTCCCGTTTTCGACCTACTAAAACTATAATAATAAAATTTGGTTTGCATGCTTCTTTTTTTGTTGATTTGGAATCCGGTAAGAGTTCTCTGAACGAGGTATTGATGATAAAAATTCCGTTTTTGCTCTGTTAGATTAAAACTTGAAATTTATCACGCATGTTTAGTTTATGGAGTAGAGATCCACTGAAAGTTGCTTTGGAGGAAATCCACTTGATTATTAGGTTAAGTGAGCACAAAAAAATATTTCTACTTCTATTTTAAATATAAATAGAATTTAGATATTATAATTTTCGTCCTTTTTATATAAAGAGGCAAGAGTTACAGCTATAAATACACTGGTGTGCAAAACTTAAGCAACAGGTGGGTTTATTTCCATAACTTCACGAAAAATCATCTGAGAGACATGAAATTCAGAAATGAGGGAAAGTATTATGTACGTAAAGGATGACGAAAGCATCAGCGCTGAATAAGGAATATAATGCATACGGTATGGAATCAAACAAAAACAAGTTTTATTGAACAAATAATATCATGACTCATGATTGTCTATCCAACAGGAAGAACAACAAGCAGCTGTTCCTTAATATGGTATATGCCCTCCCTCACTTCAATGGTTGCTTCGCACCGTCTCCGCATACTCAGAACCAGCTCGTGCAACATTTCTTGCGGTAGGAATGCCCATGCCTCGATCAGCATCTGTTTTAGTTGTTGGGTATTCTCCGAATGATGTAAGAGTGCTGCAATACGTTTCCCCAAAGCATCCCACACATGTTCGATGGGATTTAAATTTGGGGGAGTACGCTGGCCAATCCCTTCGAGTGATATCTTCACTTTCCAGCAGCTCCTCAACAGCAAGACTCCGATGTGGCTGCGCATTGTCATCCATAAAAATGAAGTCTGGGCCATTGGCATCTCGGAACAGACGCACATGGGGAAGAAGTACATCCTCACAATAGCGATTCCCGGTTACAAACCCTCTGTCGAAAATGTGGAGCTCAGTTCGGCCGTTCAGCATAATGCCTCCCAGAAAAGAACTCCAGGACCACCGTAACGGTGTCTTTCCTTGTTACTGGAATAAAACCGGGTCCCGATCTCTCCCAAATCAAAAGGCGCTGAGAATCGCTTCTGGTACTGAACCGACTCTCATCCGTAAAGAAAACACGACTCCTTTGATCAGTTGTCCAGTTTTATGCTCCCTGCACCACTGTAAACGGTGGCGTCGGTGGCCAGCTTTCAACCGGAGGCAGCGTTCAGGACGGTGGGCGAATATGCCCCCTTTGTCAGGGCGTCTGGCCACAGTAAACCGCGACACTTGTCGCCCCGTTGCTGTACAGAGTTGCTGAGCAATGGTGCTTGCTGACTGCTATCAGCCTCTTTTCGTCTGCAGGATGATGTATCGGTCATCCCCTACAGTTGAAGTCCTCGGGAGGCCACCACCAACCTTTCTAACAGCTGTACCTGTGGTTTGAATGCTTTCCAAGCACGCGAAACGACACTTTTGTTGATTCCGAACTCTGCAGCTACACCGGTGACAGTACGCCCCTCCTCCAGCTTTCCTATCAATCTTCCACGTGTGAAGTCGTCCAGGTGATTTCTTCTAGCCATATTTCACGAACTGACTCACTGGCACTTGCAGCGAATATGTTGAATTGCGTCTCCGTCCTTCATTTTATTCTACTGTTGAGTAGCGCGCGCAAACATCACGTGTTTTGCGTACGCTTACGTCGCTTCTGACGTTTCGTTCCTGATATTTGCATACGCATGACGTTTCTACTGACTTACGTGTTCACTGTACTGATCTCCAGATCTCCGTTTCTGCAATTTCATGTCTATCTGCTCAATTTTTACATTGTTGCTTAAGTTTTGCACACCAGTGTATATCTTTCAATACAATTGAATTCTTAATGCTAGATATCAATAATTCATATATATGTTAATAGTATACATTTATACAACATCGTGAAATACCCAGTGAAGCGGGTGGGTAACGGCTAGTTTTGAGTATAAAGTTTTATTTTCACTGAAAATTATTAAGACATCTTTGGAAATATTTGGAATGTATTCTATTTTTTATATTTAAATATTCCATTTCTTTTAGAAAAATGTGGAATATGTTCTATATTTATATTTAAAAACAAGAACTGTTTTTAAGTATTTGGAAAAAGTTTGTTTCACTTTTTTTATTTGAAGTTTCAGAAACTTTTATCAAAGATTGAATTTGAACTTAATCTGGTATCTCTAGAAATGAAATTTAAGAATTTTTTTTAAAAAAACAAAAGAAAAGAAGTATATTAAAAAAATTCCAATAAAAAGTTATTCATAAATTCTTAGATAAATTCAGAATAGTATTACAGGAATAAGCTGATTTATAAATTGCATAGTTTTCAGTAGGGGTGTTCAACACGGGCCCTGCGGGTCGCGAATGGCTAAATGCATTTTAGAGGGCCTTCACTTGAATTTGAGGGAAATTTTAAAAAATTGCTTTGTCTGTTTTTTGTGGTAAAAAACGCCATTTTTTCTGTATTCTTCATATTTAAAACCTTTAACTGATCTGCTTGATGTCCATTTGAGATAAAATTTTCTGAACATGGTGAAAAAAGGGAGACTCTTATACATGTTTGCAAAGTTTTTTTATTCGACTTCTATTTAGCTTTTTCAAAACCGATATATATATATAGTCGAAACTCCATAATACGAAGCTCTATACTGCGCATTTTTCTATATAGTGAACTTTTTCCTGCAACGAAGAACATTTCACGGTTTTTACAGTAAAATAACCTCCCAATAGCGAAATGCATTTTCTATATAATGACTTTTTTTCTTGTGATTCAATTTTTTTCCATCCCAATTTTCAAAGTATTTCTGAACATTTCAAGTTATTCTCTCTTCTTACACACTTTAAGGTGGTCATAAATCTTGAACTAGTTTTATTAAATGCCTAACTCCTTCAGAGCAATAGAATTTTGGCCGTTTCATCCAAGAAGTGCAACCTAAACTCACATTGTCCAATTCACTGTAACATATTCGATATCTCCTTTCATCCTCAATGAGGGCTGCGATAGCCCAGTGGTAAAGGTATTGGATCATGGCAGGCATGTCATGAGTTCAAGCCCAGCACCACTAAAGACCCGCCGTGTAGGGCAGCGATGCACGTTAAATCTGCCGAGAGCTGAAACGTTCTCCCGTTGGTGTGGTGTGGTAGTTAGCAGAAGAAGGTGCCAGCTCAGGTGTCGCCCACGTCACTTGAACATGGTTCAAAATTACGTGGTCCGTCGCCAAAAGCCCTCGTGTAGCTGAACAGTGTAAAGTTATTATTCAATCACTTACTCTCTCATTCATCCTCAGTGGAAACGTCTCCTGTCCAAGTATCACTTCATTTGTAGTGTTGATCAGTCGTACTGGTAGCTTCATTTCTTGTAGCTTGGAAATGTTAAAACGAAAATGCATGAGGATCAAAGGAAAACATTTAATTCTTCAGGAAGTGGATAAAGGTGTCATGAAATTTTCCTTACAGTTTTTCTTTCTTTCTTTTCTTTTTTTGATGGGTAAGATATATAAAATAAATTTACAATAATTCTCAAAAAGGTCTGAATAATTACCTTTTATAATATATAGTGTTTTTGAATTTATAATTTGTTTTATGTGGTTTATAAAGAAAGTTGAAAGATGAACCTCTATTTAACAAATATTCCATATAACTAATATTTTGTCGGGATGTAGCGACTTCGTTATACAGAGGTTTAATTATTTATCTCTCTTTTTCTTTATATATATATACATGTATATACACTGCTCAAAATAATTAAAGGATATTACGGTTTTAGGTGTATCTTGTGGCTGGGAAACATTTTAGCTGATTGATACATGGTCGACAGAAGTAGTAGGTTATATGAGAATAAATTACACATGTTTGGCAGAAAAAAAATGCATTTTATTGCGCATATGTGTACAAAAGGAAAAACACAATTTGTGCATATGAAAAAAACAATAAGAAAAGGTTTTTTCTTCAAAGGAAATCTTTTCAGTAGGGGATATGGTTTCCACGGACGGTCAGCAACGTTGAGCACCTTTGAGGCATGGAGTCAATGAGGCTATTAATCACGAGTTGGGATATTTTGTCCCACTCTTCCAGAAGAGCTCATTCCAGTTCTTGGAAAGTTTGTGGGGGTGGTTGGCGGCCAGCAACTCGTTTTCCTAGAGCGTCCCAAACGTGCTCTTTTAGATTCATGTCTGGAAAACACGTTGGCCACTCTATTCGTACGATTCCTTCCTCGAAAAGGAAATCTTCCACCAGGTTAGCACGATATGGCCTGCAGTTATCTTCCATTAAAATGAAGTCATCTCCGATTGCTGCAGCGTAAGGGACTACAATAGGTCCGAGGATCTCATCCCTATATCGGCGAGCAGTCAAAGGTCCATCTCGAATGATGTAGAGGTCTGTGCGCCCGTCAATGGAGATGCCACCATACACCAACACTCCCACCTCCAAATCTGACACTTTCGTGCACGAACGCAGGATTATTCCTGTTGCCAATGTCCCTTCAGATGAAAATACGCCTATTATCCGGATGAACAAAAAACGGCAATCGTCAGAAAAAGAACATTGCTCCATTCATTTCTCCTCCAGTTCACATGCTCTGTTGCCCACTCCCTGAGGTCGCGACGATGCCTTGATGTTAGTCTAACACATACCATCGATCGGCGAGGATACAGACCTACACCATGGAGCCGGTTTCGGACCTTTTAAGTTGAAACCGTGGTGCCAGTAGCCGAGCGAAGGTGTTGTTGGAGAAGAGTAGCGTTCATATTTCGGTGTCTTGGAGCCGTTAACACTAAATAACGATCTTCATTGGGCGTTGTTGCCTGTCTACGACCTTGTCCTCGTCTTCGTCCTGCACTTCCAGTCTCCAAAAACGGTTCCAGATCCTGAAATCACACTTTGGGACACTCCAATGGCTTGCGCTACTTTGGCTTGAGTTTGTGTGACCTCCTTCTAACCTACCAACAACTCTTTAAGCTTCTGAATCGGTTAAATGACTTCACTGAGACATCATACTCATCGAAACAAAGCAGTCACTGAATGCCGATTATCCTTGTCTCCATTTCAGTTGAACGTCAAATTTCATTCGCTGCCGCTGAAGTGACGTTTTTGACGTCGAACTCAAAATTAGTATACTCCACAGTTTGAAAATCAGAAAATTTGCATTTGTGATTCTCTTCTTCCATTTTCGGCAAAGAAAATTCGCTTATATCTTTATTTTACATAAAACTTACAATATCCTTTAATTGTTTTGAGCAGTATATATATATATAGTATAATATATGTGGGAGACAACAAGGGGTCCAAGACGTTTGTTTTTCTTCTATTTTATTTTAAAACTTAACAAGAATTAATTAAAAAGGTAGATAAGTTTGACAATGATATGCAGAAGGTAACGCCTGCTCGCGCACCTCTCGTTCTCTCTCCTTTCTCCTCTCTTTTAAAGTTTCAGTTCTCATAGTTTCAGTTTTTGTTTCACTTTAGCTGCGCCTGCGCGCGAAGACTGCTTGGCTTTGGCTGCCACAACGGCTATCCTGACTGTACGCTGTCCGCAGCGGTACGTATTCCTTTTTTCCTTTCCATGGATACCAGAGGAGAATCTGAAACATACAAAAAAGACGGAACAGACAAGGACTATACGACAAATGCACAAAGATTTAACATATCATAATTCTGCTGAACTAAACAGTTTCTCCATCATGTGAAGGCACCTCTTCGACATCCGGTAGGTTCCACAGGAAAACATTGTGTTTCACATGCATAAGAACGTCTTTTTTAACAAGTTGATCTTTGGTTGAACGCATCGATATTTTCCTCTCTAGAGTTCTGGACGTCTGTTCAAAACGATTTCTCTTTTTCCTTCGTTTCCACTGCCAGGGCTGAAAGATCCTTTGGAGCAACACAAACCGACGATATTTACTATTCATAGGTGAAGGGTAGGAGATCGGGAGATAAATTCCACGGAACTCGTTTTCATGGCACCATTGGCTTTCTTACACAATACTATATCAGAACATATTTTTCTCTTATAATACTCAATTTTAACTTAGTACTCTTAATTTTATTACATTTATAATTCTTAATTAGAGAACTCGAATCACTTCTAGTATTAAAGTTTTTAACATGTGACAAATCATAACTAGAGTTTTCTATCACATTTGAAACAGAAACAACATTAGGATAAGCATAAGCATGAGCACCTAAAGAGGATCCACTTTCACTCAATAAAACATCGCTCTTTGCGTGGCCTAGTTTCTTTATTTCAGAATATACACTGGGATGTATAATAAATTCTTCGGTCAAGGTCGGTGATATTGCCATTCGAACACTTAGACCGGGAGAGTGTTGATTAAGAGAAAGATTTATCGGTTTAACTTCTACCATTCGCTGTTCGCCAAAACATGAACTTAATGTTATTATTTCGTCGGAAGGTATTTGCACTCTAATTAGTGAGGAATTTAAAACTGGGATCTGGCAACCTGAATCGATCAAGGCTGTTACGGGCTGATTTTCTACAAAATGTTTACATATTGAAATTGTTCGAATCCATCGCTATTTTGTTTTTCGCTCTCGACTTTCAAAGTATTCACGTTTATTCTATTACGTATGTGGCTGTTAGATTCTTTAGGTTTAAAACGCTTCTCACAGTCTCTTGCGCAATGAGATGAATCACCGCATATAAAGCAATTTTTATTTTCTTTTCAAGATATTGGGGATAGTTCTCTTTAATCTTTGGTTTAAAGTTTTGTGATCTATTTTTAAAGGGGGTCTTGGGTATATCCATAAGTAATAGGAATTTCTTTATGTGATCCGCTTCTAGATGAAATATAAATATCGCACTCTTTAGCTAAATCAATAGGCCTAAACCAATCTTCTGCTTCTCGAATGTCAATATGGGTTGCGGTTTCCTTATTTAAAGTTTCAAATAATTTATCAGAAATTATAAGATCACATAGAGATTCAAAGGAATTAACTTTTCTTAACGAACAATAATATATTGGAAGTTTGCCGTCAATCTTGCAGCAACTTGGATGTATGTCTCGCCTGATGATTTTACAGCATTTTTAAACGAGTTTAAACACTCGTGAGGGGTTAATTGGAATTCTCTGAGTACTATAGATTTTAGTTTTTCATAGTCATTTAATTCCTCTTCTTTAATATAAAATAAGACGTTATGAGCTTTTTCGCCCAGAAGATTTATTAAAATTTCAGATTTATATTCGTCATTTATTTTTCTTGGTTAAAAATGCGCGTTCTAATGATTGGAAGAACAGATTAAAATTTTCAGACCTGGTGGGAACAGGAAGAGATAAAGTTTTAATACTTGTAATCATATTTTCTATGTTAGTTTCGAACTGTTTATCTTCGACTTTAGCTGCAGGATTTAAACTTAATGCTTTATTTTTAGCCCTTTGAAGTTCGACTTCTTTTTCTAATTTTGCTAACTGAAGTTTCGCGAGCTCAATTTTCTGTTTTTCTAAAGTTACCTCTCTTTCCTTTCGCGATACCCTCTCATCTATACAGTTTTGAATTAAAGTTTTAACGAAATCTGGATCACTTTCAAATGTACTACTGTTCTCAATTTTAGTCTTTAGTTTAGCAATAGTGTCCGTACTCTCCACAGTACCGTCTAGATCTTCAACAACTCTTATGAGATCCTCTTTAAGAGCGTTTTTATACATTTTAGAAAAATATGGAAAGATCCTACCTTTTTTTTCTGGCTCCCTTGTTGCTCGCACTTACGATGTATCCAATAATTGATGAAAAATTTCGATTCCACTGTGTGTGATTTCACCTCTTCGCAGGTAATATAGTTGAAATTGTTCGAGTTGACACCTCTTCGCAGGTGTTTGTGAGTGGATCCAAACTCTACACAGGCGGATTTTCGTCGATGGGTTCCAACCTCTACACAGGTTGAACGAAGTTTCGAAAAATGGCGGAGCGTCTCCCTTCACGGACGCTTTTGTTCATTGTCCAGACTTTGGTTCAAAATCGAAATTTTATCGATCCCGGCCGAGCCCCATAATTTGTGGGAGACAACAAGGGGTCCAAGACGTTTGTCTTTCTTCTATTTTATTTTAAAACTTAACAAGAATTAATTAAAAGGTAGATAAGTTTGACAATGATATGCAGAAGGTAACGCCTGCTCGCGCACCTCTCTCTTCTTCCTCCTTTCTCCTCTCTTTTAAAGTTTCAGTTCTCATAGTTTCAGTTTTTGTTTCACTTAGCTGCGCCTGCGCGCGAAGACTGCTTGGCTTTGGCTGCCACATATATATATATATATATAAAATAAAGGTAAAGAATAACTAGAAATATACATTATATATATAAATGAACATATTCTCTTCCCTTAGAATCAGTGGAAGTCTTGTAAAGCAAACTTCCCTTTTTTTATATAAATTTCCCGACTACAATAATTTTTTTTTGACAGTCATGTGGCCCGTGGATCCCTGTGAATTTGTTGATGTAGCCCGCGGATCATTGTAAATTTATTAATTTGACTTTAGAGCTTGAAAGGTTGAAAACCACTTGTTTAAAGCAATGGAAATCTCGAATTTAGTTCGCATCGAAAGACTCATTTTGATGAATAAGAATAAGGAACGAAATTGTGTCGAACGTTTCAAATAAAGTTTATATTATTATATAATAATTTATTTAAATAATAAGAAAGGAAAGACATATCCTGTAAAAAACAAAATTGTCAAACAAAGAAATTTATTGTTAATTGTAAAATTTTAATAAATTAACTAATGAAAAACAGCAATTCATTGGTTTTATTCAAATCTAAGAATCGGAAAGTCAGAGGAATAATTACAGAATAAAGCGATAAATTTAATCATTAGGTTACGAGTTTTCAGAGAAAATATAATATACAGTAGAACCTGTTTTTGTGAGGTCCATTTTTATCCGATTTTTTTCTGTCCGGTCTTTTTTTATGCAGTGTATGAATTTAAACGGCTTTGGCACCACTGTAATGTTTTTTTATCAATGTACTAGTGGCTTAACAGAGAATATTAGCCCCCGACCCCCTGCAAAAAGTTAGGTTTTGCCTTTAATATTTTATAAATTAAGTAAATACGTACTTGGCGTCAGTCATGCCTTGGGCTGTCTAGAGTCCCGGGATTGCGGGGGGGGTTACGTTACGCCACTGCATTGCACATATATGCACTTCAAGACGCTCTCTTCATTTGTTATAAACAGTCTTCCGACAATGCACGCTCAGTTGCTTTCTCTCAACGCGCCATCAGCCAGCGCTTGATTAAAGATGAAATTTGAAATCACTGTGACATTATCAAAAATTTGATAAATTATGTAGACGGACAAGAAGAACCGGATTCTTTGAGAGCGGATAAAATATATACACAGCGATACAGCTTTCCAACAGATTGGGAAAGTTTTTTCTTAAAATAGATACCAATTCCGAAAGGAGTTGTGAGAATATTCCTGGATTCCACCCTGGGCACCAAGATTGATTTGAGGTAAAGAAGACCAGTCGACATTTTTTCAATAACAAATTATATTTATTTACTTGAACCAATTATCAACCTTCTAATTATAAATATTAATCAATATGTCTACGTCAATGTAATTGACTCTTACTATTAAATTAAATCACGAAATATAATACTAATCAACTATTAAACTCAATATTGAACGGGATTACAGGAATATGAGGATCGAGAGATACACGCAATTTGAATTACTAGCATTCATTAAATTACCACTAACTTTATTATATATTTTTACTCTTATGATCCAATAATCTAGATTTAAATCTCACCTTCCTTTTAATACCTCACTTTCCAGGCGTATCAAACTTTCCAATTGTCGATCACTGCCTAATGATCAGCGAGACGCTAATCGCACAATCAACTTGAATCTTCTTAAAACACCATTCACCTAGGTCTTGGCGTAATAGCCTACTGTTAACTTACACTCCTTCTCCTTAAATACTTTGACTAATTTGCATATCCCGGTTTCTTCTTTCAGAGCTGGTTGAAAATATACGCCGCGAATTTACAATCCCCAAAGACACCTAAGAGTATTAGTGATAAAGTGCCGTACAGATCCGTCATAGAGTATGAAATTCCAAAAAGAGCTTCGATCCTGCATATCTGATTATTATGACATTCACAAGTAACCAATCTTCGCGTCCCCAAAACTTATCTCTTATTTTATGGTGCCAATAAATAAATAAATTAAAATTGTATCTTCAAGTGGTGAAAGCGATTTTGAACTTATTCATCGCAGGAAGATGAGCGCTTTGGATTAGGATGAGTAGCAATAAATTTTGTATGTGCATTTTGAAAACTTCTCCATGTACATAATGCGAAACTAATTTTTTTTCCATGTATAACTTAATTATTTATTTAGTCATAGAAGTACTTTCTCATAAATTTCGTACATGATTGGAGTATTTTCTAAGTGCGACTTTCTTTCTGCGGTCTCTCACCACCGCATAAAAAAATTTCTGCGTACTTCGAAGAATTTTTGTTATATGTAAGAATTTGTAAAATTTTCGAATATTTTTTTGTGTGGTTATTTTTATGCGGTCCCTATCTACCGCACAAAAACAGGTTCTACTGTACTTCATGAAATAAATGCATTGAAAGTACTTTCTAATTATTAAAAGCTAATGTATTCCTTTATATTTTTGGTTAAATTGCTTATTTGTTCAGATGGATGATTTGAAAAACCTTACGTTTTGAAGATACCAAAATTGATGATTTTTCACTACAGACAGTCTTAAAAGAATTTGGAGAATCCACGGAGACAAAAACCAAATGCTTAGAAGAATTGAAACGAAATTTACAAGGTAGAATTTTTTTATTCCTAGTTTTCTTTACTTTTAAGGGTTAAAAAAATTGTTAATATAATTTTTATATCAGCTTTTTATATTAGAGATACTTCTAGTTTGAAGAGTTTAAGTATTTCTTTAAACTTGATAAAAATTATTCTCTCTAAGGCAGGGGTACTCAACCTTTTTTCCGCTGGGCCACATACATATGTCAGCTATTTCGCGCGGGCCGCATATATATGTTAGTTTTTTCATGCGGGCCGCATATATTTTTAGTTTTTCATGCGGGCCGCATATATATGTTAGTTTTTTCATGCGGGCCGCATATATGTTAGTTTTTCATGCGGGCCGCAACATGAGGATAAAAGGGAAAGAAGGGGGGAGAGAAATGCTTTAAGACCAGGATAACAATAGAAATTTAAAATTTGGAAAATTATCAAAATATTATTGTTCCTGTTTTTATTCTTTTTAATTGTTATTTTTCACATTTTTTTACTTTTTTCACTAACACTAAGTTAGAAGCATTTAAAAATCCTTTCTTTACAAGTTCTGTATCAGTAAACGGTTTCATATGATTACCAATAATGTAACAAACTTCATAGAATGTCTTTGTTGCCGATGTGATATTACCACTGACAAAACACTTCGTTGCTGTTGCAAAGATTATTCAAGAAAAAGCCTATTTATCACCTCTTGAAAGAGTTCTTGAGGAACAGTAACATTGTTTATTGGTATTTTTTAAATACAGCACTTTCGTAACAGATCAAACAATTACTGATCCATGTATGTTTTTCACAACAAATTAGTCAACCTCCCAATCGTCCTTAAGACGATACATTTTCTTCAAATATTTTTCGCTTGCAGGATGTGAAAGACAAGTTAAAAATTTGTTCCACCTATAAAATTGTCGCTACTCCACTGTTGTCTTTTATCACTAACCGTAACCGTTCCAAACAGAAGAAGAATATCAATTCGTACCCACACGACACCGACAGAAAAAAGCAAAATTGATGTATTTGATTTCTTGATAAAGAGTTTCCTACCAAATTTTTAATACAATGTTCTTAAATAAGTAAATTTCTCAGAACAATGGGCCATGACGGGGCCACTTAAAAAGGCTCGGGGGGCCGCAGGTTGTGTATCACTGCTCGAACTACTTTCGGATCCACGATTTTGGAAAGAGGTATAAGTGAATAATCTTTTAAGATTCTTAGTGTCACTTGAATTAGAGTATGCACATAAAATTGTTTTACGAATATTGTTTCAAGAAAAAATTATTTAAGTACAGTTCTTTGGTAAAAAATAAAAAAATAAGGACAAATTTTCAAAGCATTCTCCTTTTATGAAAACTGCCTGTACAACTGTTTTTCCTGTATATAGCCAAGACTCCAGCAAAGAGCCTGAACTACGATTTTTTAAATATATACCGTAAAATCCGGCGTATAATGCGTACCAATACTTTCAAGCTGCAATTTTTAGTTTTTAGGTATACTTGCCGTATAAAGCGCTCCCCCTTTTTTCTTACGAAGAAACCTGAAATATACGTGCGCAATGCTCTTATGTTTTGAGGTATCATTCCAAGCTTTAGAAATACTTATACTTCGAGAACTACAACACTTTAAGTTCATAAGGAATGTCATTTCTCTTTTAAATAAGCAATACTTCAATGTATGTAGAAGTCTTTTTTTTCTAGGCTCATTCTTTTTATATTTATTTTTAAAGCTCTCATTTTCGTACCGGTGTATAACGCGCGCCCGTAAATTTCGTCTTATTTTTTGTGTTTAAAGTACGCGTTATGCGCCACATTTTCCGGTAATTTAGAACTAGATGTATTCATATTTTAAGACACCAAGGTAGAGAAATTTTAACAAAAAAGCGCAAGTTATCATTTGAAATAATTAAAACTCTGAAAATTATGCGAGTTTTTCAGAAATGCTAATTCAGGCTTTGAACAGAAGTCTTAACTATAGATTGGGAAAATATCATCTTTATAGGAGGGTTTTCCATAAAAAAAATTCCATAGAAATAAATTTCATTTTTTCTTCCTTTTTTGGCAAAAAATTACGTTTAAATATTTTTTTGTAACAATATTTTTAAAACAATTTTATATGTATATTCTAATTCAAGTGACGCTAAATATCAAGAATAAATAAATAAATAATAATTCATTTATACGCTTTTGCAAAATAACAGTTCCGAACGTTATCAGATACCTAACAGATATGATTTAAATGAATATTTTCGTAGAACTCCCTTCAAATAAATTAACAATAAAGTGGCAAGGAAGTGCTGTAACCAAAATGTTGAAATTACTGTTGAGAAATATACAAAAGGAAAAATGACATACTGATATTCCAATTAGCCACAAAAAAAGAAAATTGAACAAAGGATTAAAGTGTCAAGGCTTTTAGAATATCTAGAAAATGAATTTTTAATAGAATGTAATTGTATGTGTATATTTACATCAAAAATATTTTTAGAATATATGTATTCCTTTAGAAAAAAATTTCAATGCATTAAAACTTGCTTACCTTACTTATAATCTTTACGCTAAAATTTAATAAATAAAAAATTTACAAGAATTTTTAAGGAGTAAAAATTAATTGACATTTTACGTTAAAAGGATAAAAATATGTTGACTTAACTGAAAACGAAATCTGCAGCTTCTGATAAATTTTAGAAATAAATTTTCAAAATTATTAATGAATCTTTCTAAGCAAATTTAAGAGATTTTCTTCTAAATATTCTATGTAAATTATTGCGGATCACAGTTATGTAGAGAAAAAATTATTAGTTTTCAATGTACATTATTGCGAATGATGATCATATGGAGAAAAAATCTTCCATGTACAATATTGCAGATCATGATTATATTGAGAAAAAAATTATTAATTTTCTATGTACATTATTGCGGATCAAGGTTATACAGAGAAAAAAATTATTAATTTCCTATGTACACATTATTGAGGATCAGTCCGATCCAAGCTTTTTTACGTCTTCCTTTCTATTGCGCACTGTCATTTCGACAGTATAGTTGTTTTTTAAAATTTTAATTCTAAAGAAACTGTTTAATGTACCTGATGGTTCCTTCTTGTAACTATTTCTTGGATGTCTTCTCAACACAATAAATGTTAAAAAATACTTTAGTGCTTGTCTTTTATTTAACAAAATTTGCTTTAATTTTTTTTTACAATATAAAAGCACAAATACTTTAATTTTGTTCCCCTTGTGAGAGTACTTAATATAAAATTTTATTTTTTCTCCCTTCCTCTTTATACTAAAATCTTTTCTGCATTGATAAGTTTTTAAACTCTGGGGAACAAATTCGATCCACCCTAATTAGCACATCCTTATTTATTAATAATTTAATCAAATATTTGCTGATATGCTAGATCTAATATTGCACACACAATCAATAGTTTCAAATATGGTTTCAAAAACTGAAGACATAATTTAAGTTTTTAAATCAGAAATTTTTTTTCTAAAACAATTAAGTTGGTTAGGAATTTTATGGAACGATTCAACGCTTTTAAGCTGGTGAAAAATATATGTTGCAAATTCTTTAAATTGGGTAGTTCTTAATAGACGCAACATATTAAATGAGAAATTGTTTTCTAAAAGTAGTTTAATTCTATGAAAATTTGAAATATATTATTTGGTTAGTGTTTAGATGAAATCTATTCAGTTTTTTTAAATTAGCAATTTATTTGATGGTCAAAGTTATGCTATATAACACTTTTTACATTTTACCATTTTAACAATTACAATTATTCTTTTAAAAAATGATACAATAATTCTTGAGGCGACACGTTTTTCTTATTGTATTCACAACGTCTTGTTTTTTTTTTCCTGAAATTACTTTTTTGAAAATTTCAAATAATGTTTTAAAATCAGTCGCATATTCAACGCTAATAACATTTGAGCTGAGAAAAAGGAATTTAGTTAATTCAAAAGTTATTAAGTTATATGTTAATAGTTTTAATGAATGTATGTAAAATAAGTACCTTTATTTTGTAGAAATAAAAGATTTAGAGCTATGTTTGGAGGGCGAATTCCTTTTGAGATTTCTGAAAGTTTTAAAATTTAACACTTCAAAAGCATTTCAATGATTACTCAAATATTATCAACACCAAGAAACACTTTTAAATGTGTTCCCAAATTGTTCTCTTGCTGCATCTAAAGCAAGAAGTCCTCAACATCTTTGGGCATTTCCATATAGAATAAAAAATAATTCAATTTTAGTCATTGCAAAGGGTGGTAAGTATAAAAGTAATTAAATAAGATTTTAAAACTAGTTATTTTCAATTAATTTTAATTAATGTGTGATATGAGTACTAATTTTATTATATAGCCTTTGAATTCCATCATAAGCTTTAAGGTAATTATTTTATCTATGAGTTAGGCTAAGTATACAGAAATTAATATATATTGGGTTGATGCATAATTTTCTAGCGTTCTTGAATACTATTTATATGAAGAGGGAAAGAAAAATTTAATAGTAACATTTTAAAATGATTAATCCGGAGCGTAGTCACGTCCACTTCAAGAACTGTTTCCAGTTGCTTGGAAGACGGTCGATTCCAAACGCAGGGAATAAAATGACTTCCCAATAAATGATTCTGCTTCTGTCCCACCAAACACACCAAAATGCTTTCTTACAGGGAGCGTCCTTCGTTATTCCCTTTGGTGAAACTCCTCGCGAACGCGGACCTTTTTTCTTTTGTGGTTTTTAAAGAGAAGCCATGATTCATATACCCCCAGTGACTAGATCCTTCAGAAGAGAGATTCCGCGAGTTTCGTTGAAGCAAATCGGTAAAAATTCGGACACGTTCGGCTTTATTGTTGTCGTTTATTTCATGGAGGACCCATCCAGGCGATTTTCCATACCTTTCCAAGCTTTTTGAGACGACGAATGATGCCTAAATGGTCCACATTGAAGCTGGCGACCAGGATTCGAGGTGTCAAACTTTCTTCAACTTCCACTGAAGACTTAAGTGCCTGATGGTCGAACTTCGACGTTCATCCTCTTCCTAACTTATCTTCCAAGCAATTTTTGCCAGATTTGAAACGGGGTAACCTTTTCCTACATCAACTTTTGCTAATTGTGCTCCTCCCCAAGAAAAGTTCGTTGAAATCACGATAGACTGCTCTGCTTTCCATCTTTTTTCAAAGTGGTACAGCATAATATAACGTATATATGATTATCGATACGCATTTTTATAACCTAAAAAAAAGTAGAAGGATATTTTAATTCATAAATTTATAAAATATTGTACATTTTTATTAAAATATAACGCGTCAAAGAAACACCAGATAATTATACACCAGCCCAATATTAAAGGCAACAAAAAATAAATCAGTTTCAGTTATCATTTTTATAGCAAAATTCTCATTTAGTTGTTCTTTAATTGTTTTGATATCCTTACAACTGCTGCTTAAATTCATCTATCTCTTTGTAAAACCCTAGTCATGAAAATTCCCCTAGAAAGAAAAAACATTGAAGAAATATAATAACAATCTTTTTTTAATATCAGTATGTAAAATAAAGTCGAAATCTTTAAGGTTATTAAAATTCTAAAATATGCATAAAAATGTATTAAGTGCGTGAATATATAAAGTAGTATGAAATTAAAGATTTTACTTTTTCAGGTAAAATTTACACTATATAGTATTTCAATTCTAAAACACGCTAATTTTATATTATTTGTTTTTGAATTAATTTCAAATCTACTCGTGGTATTAAAATACTTAAAGATATCTTATCTTAGTTATTTACTTCTTTGAAGTTATTTAATTCATTTCTATTCGATAACTTTCTCACCAGAGATCTCGAATTTTATATTTTTCCTGGCTCAAATACTCGAAAAAATAAAGCAAACTTCAAATTTTATTTTAATATTAAGTGATATTTTTATTTCACATTAGTTAACAGCTCGTAAAAGCAATAAAAATTTACCCTTTTTGATGATAATAAGCTACCCAAATTCGTAGTTTTAACTTGCAGTAGGACTCATCAACATAATATTTAGCTTTGAGAATTATTTATTTACAACAAACAAATAATAATTTTTCTAAAATTTTTTAACGTATTCAGTTTTGCGCAAGTTGAAATTTATTTCGGTCTTGCCTCTCAGAATAAAACTTTACAAAATCGTATCTGTCGAACAAAAAAACGAGAACGTATTATGGTTTATAACTATACTTAATTTTGGGTAAATCTGCACTTCTAGGAGCTTTAAAATTGAAAAGTGGCGATTTAAAGTTAAAATTAAAATGGTAAACCTAATGTACATATTTTAACATAATTAACATTACATTCGCTCTGCGAATAGATGGTATCCAAGAAGATCTAAAAAATGTAGGTAATACCTGAATAAAAGTTTATGATAAACTGTCTTTAAAAATCAATAAAATTACTTTATTAGTGATTAAAACTAAATTATTAATAAAGAAAAATATGTCTTTAAAAATCAATAAAATTACTTTATTAGTGATTAAAACTAGATTATTAATAAAGAAAAACATTTTTCTTGTGAAAGACAGCTCATGAAATCGTATGCGAAATTTTTTCTTCATATTATTTAACCTTGATACACATTATCACATACCAAGGCTTAAATAATTTGTCCTAGATATTTTTATTACGAATATCAACTACAAATAATTTTCTCATGGAATACTTTAATATGATGACTCTCACATCAATATAGTTTAATATGAAAAAAAATAAATAAAAGCTTATACCAGTGTTTCCCAAAGTGTGGAGCGCGCCCCCCTTGGGGGCTGTGACAACTCTACAAGGGGGGCGTGAGCCAATTGAAAAGTCGAGAACAAAAGATTATTTAAAAAAATTATTAATTTACTGAAGGTAAACAAACAAAATACATTCTGACATGATAAAAAATAAAATACATATTTACACTGATATAGTACACTTATAAATATATCAATGCTGCTCAATGTATTTTATAATTAATTTAACAATTCTAAGCCAAGAACAAGTTTATTAATTACCAGTGACCCCATGGGTTTGTCATATATATAATTTATAACAAAAATTAACACTTATCTTGATAATTTTTGTACGGTTTATAATTAAACCTTGACTGCCGATAATAAGTTTCGCGATTTGCATCCCAACGTCAACCGTTTTCCACGTAGGCACGCATATGTGACGTACTGGGGGAGGGGGGAGAAATAAAGGAGCAAAAATAATCTAGAATAAGTAAATCCTTCGCAAACATTGTCCATGTCCTTTTATTGCATTCCAAAATCTTGGAATAATTTTACGGATAGCTGTGAACAGAAAAAATCGTACTTCGGAAAGACGTATATATACGCCTGGAGAAATAAAGGCTTTGGCTTAGCGAGACGTTTATACACACGAGGACGTCTATATTAAGAGGTTAAAGTCGTATCGTAGTTTTAGCGTCAAAGTATAGTATTATTGAATTCTGTACATTGTTATTGTATGGACGGGGGTGGGGTGCGATGGAAATAATGATTGAATATTGGGTCGCGAGTATTGCAATTTTGAGAAGCACTGGCTTATACACAAGGGAGTTTTTTAAAAATTTATACACACTTTTATAAGAATTGGTCAATTACTACTTTCATTTAGCAAAATAAGATTGTATTACTAATTGAACTCAGGTACAAATATGCTATTTATATAATTTTACTTTTGAACTATTTAGAAATTTGAATTACTCGTATTTAACAACATTTGATTTTTTTTCTGTTATCACCAATAGATATAAGCAAGACGACTATTGAAGACAGATTTTATGTGGACGTTTTGGTTATGAACAGCGTTCTAAAGAATTCAATAACACAATTATACGGAGTAACTGCCATAATTGATTATTCAGGCTTCCAGTACCGCTGATTGTTCGCATATTCTCCAAGGCTACTTCATATTCTTGTAGATACTTTGCAGGTAACTCTTATTACAACTAATTTCCTCATTCAATTATTATATATTCTATATATATGTGGAAAAATATTTTCAAGTATATTCGTGCGTTTCGCGGAACAGGATGTTCATTGTTTAGTTTTCTTGGAAGTGTCAAAGCAGCCAAGAAAATAGGGTATAAATATGAACGTCAACATGTCATAAATGTAATGACGTTTATTTAAAATATCACTTATACAAAACTGAGATGATCCAGATGTGTTCTCAATAGTGCACTATTCCGTCATTCTAGGTGTTCGGGGGGTCAAGGATGCCAGATTCAATGCCATTTTTAACTCCCCGGTGCTCTAGGCACTTCAAATTGTTACGCCCCCCCCCCCACACACACACAATCTATTTCCAGATCACCTCCGTCCTTCAGTTCATACCCTCCCAGTTTTGATCCTCTCTCTCTCAAAAGAGATTTTCCCTTAACTCTTAATATTTTTCCCTTTATTAGTTTTTTGCTCTTTGGAGAGTATCCATTATCCCACACCTATGGATCCACTGTGTCCTAGACTGGCAACTGACAGCAGTAAGGAAAAGAAAGTGGCGTGGTTTGGGCACTCTGGTTCATTTCTTACCTTACGGCATCACGGACCATCAACCCAGCCATTTGTCAATTAGTACAGTAAATTAATGAAATCGCTTACAACTACATTTTATTGTACACATTATTATATGAACTGTTTTCAACGTGTTAATTATTATCTTTTTCATCGCTTATCGGTCTATTATCCTTTACTTTTAGACATTCTTATTCTTTGTTGAGTCACTCTCATTGTACTTGTGCAACAAACATTTTCTTCGATTTTTGATCATTGCCAGATCATTAATGACATAACTGCAGTCAATTGTCGCTGTAATATCGTTTTGAGTGCATAGAAACATCAAACTTTTAAGTCTTTCTTTTTTCCATTGTAGATTTCATTTCTGTCTTCACTTTCTCAAGGGAGAAATGCTTCTGTTATGACTCGCTAGGTGGTAGTACGTTCGCTGTAATTTTAATTTTTTTCGCTTTTTCGCCCTTTGATTTTTTGCGCCCTAGGCACATGCACCGTGGCACAGTAGTCATGTTCTCGAACTCGTAACCACGTTCGAGTCACGGTGCCTCTGATGACCAACCTTGTAGAAGCGTTAAATTGTGTAGGTTCAAAGACTTCTGGTTGACATAGTGTAGAATTTTGTAGAAGTGATTGCCAGCTTAAGTGTCATTCTCGTCATTTGACAGAGGTTCAAAATTACAAGATCCGTCCCCAGTAAACTTTGCAATGATTCAGAGTGTGAAGTTAACCAAAATTTTTGATTCTCTCTCTCTGTCTTGAGTTAGTGTATCCTTCTTCCAACACCACACTACACCACAGGAGGACTGAGAAGCTTAGTTTCATTTAATGTACAGTACCTCAATTTTTCACACGATGGATTATGAGTGAAGTGAAGATTCAAATATGCGATTTGACTTAAATATATCTGACATGATGTTAAACACATTCAAGAGGAAATCGCAAACGTAGCAATATCTGAGAAATGTAACGGTTTTTCTTGTAAGTGAGTGTGTATGTATGCGTGTGTGTGCGTAGGGGGTTCTACCTCAGAAAATTAGAAGGAAATATTCAGCTCATTTATATATTGTTTTGTTGCTACTTAATGTCCTTTTTTATTAATTAAAATCAAATTTTTCTATCCCAAATTAACCATTATACTGTTATGGATCATTCTTAGTACCGAGTAAACCAACAATTCGTTCAGGCATTACAAATTTGTTAAAAAAGGGAGAAATAATGATAAAAAAGAGCGGTTTGCAAGAAAGAATTCACTAGAAAGTTGGATTTGTTAAGGGGCGAAAACATTTTTAATTAAAAATATCACCGGTAGAGGGCGCTGACAGTCGGAAATACAATGTACACAGGACAACAGTACTCTCCATTCATTTATTCTTTCAATAACAATTGCTCAACGTACATCCAAAATACTGCCCGACACAACTAAGGTATTCTTACGATCTTGCAATATCTGTTCGCACCAATGGTAATCAATAGGAATCGCTTTACTAGATTGACATACTAAAGAGATGCACCATCTTACATAAAGCTTATTACAGATTACCCATCTCATTGATTTACTGCGGGTAGGACTAAAAATATTTTTGCTGCTAAAAAAAGTCGTACCTCCTGGAGAGCCTTTATTTATTTATATATCCAAAGCCCGTGCTTGGCTTCTTGACCATTTAACCCCGAGCCTCCCAGTACCAATTGACGATATCAGCCGGGATTGTGCATTGGAGCAGGTAGTCGCCATCCATTCTGACATGGCCTCAAAGTGGGCTGGCCTCGTTAGCAGCCACGCCGAGTCAGTGTAGGTATACTCCCAAAAAGTCATGTTCAGTAGTTTGGCGAAAGCGGGCAACAGCCTCAGCTCTCTCCAGGTGCTTCAGAATTGGGCCCACAGTGGCCAGAGTATCCCATGGCTTTCAAAAACTTCACTTTATTGTAAACCACACTTTCTTTTATCATCAATTCTTCCTTTTTTACGATTTTTTAAAGTTTGAACAAACGTTTAGTTCACTTGGTATATTCTTATTCTTCTGTAACTTCCTAGAAACTACAGTGAAAATCTTTTAACACGAAACTTACGGGGACTGAAATATTTTTCGTGTTAAAAGAAAGAATATTTAAAAAAAACATTTATTCAACGAAATTAAATTTACTAGAGTACATTTTATTTACAAGTACATATGCATGTATTTAATAAAAATCAATGAAACAAAAACATTCACTGGAGTTTAATGAAATTGAATACACAATGTTTAAGTTTGTTGATTTTTGACTGATTTTTTAGCTGGTATTTTTCTTTGAAATGTCTTTTTAGAATCAAATTGTCAACAAATTGTTCGACGTCTTCCATTTTGTTATTCATTTCACCACTGGAATGTACGAGTCTAAATAACTGCGCATACTTTTCATGATGTTCCTCATTTCGGATGACGTGAAAACAGGAACTGAAACACTTATTTCATATTCGTCATCAGAATCTGCATCAATGATATTTTATAAGCTTTGAACAAATTCCAAAGTATCCTGTCTGCCATAATTGGGACTATATACACATTATCATCATCTAAGGCAATGAATTCTCCGATGACACCGGATATACTCAAACTGAGTGGTGCAACAGCCCATGAGGACCAGGGCCTACTGTGCCCATCCCAGTATACGTGACCATTGGGCGCTGAGGTGCATGAGCAGATGTCCAGATTAGGTGGTCAGTCTGAAGTGAGACCCCGAGTGTTTAAGTCCCCAAGCAAGCTTGGTACTCATTTATCGATCCACTGCAGTAGGGATAAAAGGCTGAGTTGACTTTGGCCAGCCCTAGAATAGATCTGTGGTGTGGAGAAGCGCGATTAGCTACCACTTGACCAGTGGGCTTTCGATACAGTATATAAGAATCCAATAATAAAGAAACTTTCTTAAACATTTCATAAAGTGTCGGTTCAGCTTCAATATCGAACTTCTCCAAAAGTAAAAATCTTTTCAAGGAAAGCTATTTTCGTTTCTTATTAAGAGAAAAAATACATAGCAGTTCGTCGGGACCGTTATATTATTTTGTGTTCACCGATGCTTGGTCTTGAGTGTTTTCTCGTTAAACGAATTTCTCTGTGTGTGACATTTTCATGAAAGAGAAATTATTAATTCCTAAAGTAATAAGTTTTGCATTATTACCTTGAGTTTCTAAGAATTGATAATCCAAGTACATTTTGTGTAATTACAAGTTTCTTTATTTAAATAAAACATGCTTACTTTTCATAAGCGATACAATACTAATAAAATAATTTCAGAAATTCTATTATTTTTTAGAATGCTTTACCTCTTCGAGTGAAAGCATGACACGTGATAAATTTACCTTTTGTTCTTTCGTCTGTGGTTAACATTGTTTATTCGTTAATCTTAAGGAAACTCAAGAGTCGAGTAAGTATAAAAAGTTAATTAATTCCAGTTGATGAAACTGCTAATCTTTTTTTGTAATGGAATTCAAGAAAATTATACTTGTTAGTTTACTGCTTTGTAGTAGTTTTTGTATATTTATTTTCTTTAATGTAACTTAGTAGCTACAAACGTGAGTATCACCGAAGAAAGAATTAATTGTTAGAAATATAAAAGAGAAAAACAAACAAGTAACAATAAAACCAAGCTTCACATTTAATCTAAGGATAAGGCTATTTTTTTTCAACTGGAAAATATAACACTTAGTTTAATACAATGAAAACTACAAATGAGAGGATATGATTATTGATACAAGTTCTATAGAGAATAAAGTTTTTTAACCCTGAGTTAAAAGTTTTTTTCAAGGTTAAAAATTCCACCTACAAAGTTTAAAGACCCTGAGTTCAAATTATGCTGAGAATCACAAAAAAAGCAGATTTCTTTACTATTTATTTTAAATTGTACAAATTATTAAATTATATTTTAAAAATGTAAATCAAAATAAGTACCATATTTTAACAAAATAAAAGTGAAGGATGGTATAGCTTACCTTCTAATAATTTTTAATACATTTTTCTCATTTCTCTCATTGGGAAATTGCTGGCATTTCTGTTGCGCTTTTTCATGTATTGACGAAATTCCTACTTCAGATTTTTCTGTCAAAAAATTTAAAGAAAAAAAAGAGAAAACACATTTTATTATACCCCAAAAATTATATTATTGTTATTTTATAAATTAAAATTATACTGTCCCTTTTTATTAAAAAAATAATATAAATACCCCCACGAAAAGAAAAGTCACAGTACTAAACTTTAAATTTATCTCGGACTACTCGAGGAATATTACGAGGCCGCAGTAGCCTAGAAGTCATAGTCATGCGCTCGTGACCAGCTCCGTCAGCTCTGGGGACGCGCGAAGCACGGTGCGCGAAACACGGTGCGCGAAACACGGTGCGCGAAATTAACTAATTTTTTCCGCACAATTTCTTTGTTCTAGTACGATTTTTTAAAAAAATTAAGGAATTTGTGCTCTTTAGATGAGGACGATTTGAGGGAATTTATGACAGTTTATGAAAAAAAGAGATCGATATTAACAAAGTCGAAGGTGAAGTTCAGTTATTAAGAGCTCGTTTAATTCATGAGGGCTTAAATTTGCTACAAGTATGGAACAACATTTTCTCATTCACGATCCTGTATAAAACGTGCATTGAAATTTGTACGTAAAATTAAGCTTTGTGCAGCAGGATAGTAAGTATTAAAGAAGCAACTTGAGAAACCAAAAATCAGCAGCAAATAACATTTATATAAAAAAACGAGGTCATTAATAAAGATCGAAATTCTTCATTTAAATCAAAACTGACTGTTGTGCTAGACGTATCTGGCGCATCTACAGTGACGTCTGTGTGAGACGTATCTAACGCATCTACTACATTTTTGATCCAGTTCGAATAAATGCGTACGCTGGTTATCAAGTAGCAATGAATAGTTGTTAGTAGTTTTATTCCTAATCTGTCGTTTCATTCTGAATTTTTATATTTTGTATGTGCATATAGACTAAATTTTCCTTGTGTACAAAAGCTTTCATTATTTTTCTCGTGTAAGAATGAATGGTTTTTGTTTTAGAAATATCTATAACATGAATTTTATTCTAACTTCTTTTGCTTGGGTTTTTGGGAAAATATTTAGAGATTTTTCAACTTGCCCGATTTCTTAAAATTGTGGAACATATCCCCCCAAATTCACCAAATGTCGCGTGTATTTTCAACACGTTTTTTTCCGCACGGTTTTCTAAGGAACCTATCTACCGTGTAAAAAATGAACTGGGTGTATTTGCTTAAGAGTCTTGTATTTTGTAACCTTTTTCAAAAGTTACCTGAGACATCCCTTATCTAAAAACTTAACTTTAACTTATATATAACTTTAACTTTAATTTAACTTAACTTTACTTAAGAAGACTTGGTACCCTAAAAATCACAAATCTATCGTTTTTTTTTTTTATTTTCATTTAATCTTATTCTTTGCATTATTATCATTCGATTGATATATCACTTGTGCATGTCGGAAAGTTAGAAGTTGACTAAAACTTCATTTGAAAACAAATAAGGCAATTCAGCCACACCCCCTTTTTTAGAAAAAAAAGCTAAAAAAACTGCTTTATGATAAAAAAGTCTATTTTAGAAATAGAAATAATAACTATAAAAAAGAATGTGTAGAATTAAAAGCAGAATATTTCCGAGGCAATACAATAATGCAATTTTTCTTCCTTGGGAAATGTGTGCATGTAAAATTTTTAAATTAAGGCATTTTATATTAATAATTTTATAATTTCAGTTCATATTCCTGATATATTTTTCATACAAATGTAATACTTTAATATTATAAGAAGAAAATCAGCTAAAATTTCTGTCGTGACAGAAAAAATTCTTTTTTAACATTTTTCTTGAATTTTCATGGGCAATTAGTACTCTCTAAAAGTTGATCATTTATAAAAATGTGTGGGTTGAAAAATATGAAAATGAAATTATTTTAAAGAAAAACGTATAACTAATATCTTAAAGTGGTATTTTTAAGTTTAATTAAGCTTATAATAATTATTTTTTCAGAATTATAAACTTTAAACCTGTTTTTCTCAGTTTGTGTTTTTCGAAACCTTAGTGCATTCAAAATGCTACTCCTTCGACAATTATTTACCAATCAGTTCCAGTTTTTTCTTGCGTGTTGAAAATAAAGCATGTAATAAAATTAGGGATCCGTTTTGCTAAAAACTGAATACGTTTTTAAAAAAATAAAAATGTAAGACATGTTGGCTTTTTTTCGTTGATTTTTAGCCTGTATATCAACATTTATTTTTTTTTCTCGAAAACGAATGAAGTTATTCTAAAATCGATCTCTTAAGTTGTTTAGATCATCCATAAGAGTATTATAAAAAATTTCAGGTCAAAAAATTAATTTTTACAAAAGGAGTAGGATTTTAAAATTTTCCCAATTTTCTTCAAAAAATTAAAATTTTTAAAATTGTGTGAATAATATATGAAAATTTTCATCTGTTAACATTTTCTTGAATAGAAACATTGTATAAAAATGCTAAAATATAATTTTTAAATACGTAAATAAAGAAGTTTGCTCAAAGGGTGCCAAGTCATCTTAAACTTTAATTTAATTTAACTTAAGGTATCCGACTACATTCGGAACCGTGATTTTAAAAAAGCGCATAATTGGATAATTTTCATGATGTTTAGTGTCACTCAGATTAGAATACATGCATAAAATTGTTTTAAGGACATTTTGACAAAAAAAAAATTATTTAAATATAATATTTTCGGCAAAAAATTAACTTAGAATAATCTTTTTTTCCAAATGTTCTTCTTTTTGTGAAAAATACTTCAATTATAATAATATCTTGCCTGTATATAGGTCAGACCTCTCTACAGAGGCTAACTAGAATTTTGAAAATTTCACATTATTTTCAGAGTTACCACCAATTGAAATAATTATTCACGTTTTTTCTTAAAATTACTCCCTCTGTTGTCATAATATATTAATAAACCCACCTCTAAGTTATATATTTCAAAATTTCTCGTTGAGCCTCTAAACAGAGGTCTGAGCTATATGCAGGCAAAATATTATTATAATAGAAGCATTTTTCACAAAAGCAGAACATTTGGAAAAAAGATTATTCTAAGTTATTTTTTTGCCAAAACATTGAATTTAAATAAAAAAAATTTTTGTCAAAATGTCCTTAAAACAATTTTATGCATATTTCTAATCTAAGTGACACTAAATACGAAAGTTATCCATTTATGCACTTTTGAAAATCACGGTTCCGAACGCAGTCTGATACCTTAACACTTATCTTTAACTGTACTTAATTTTGTATGCAGATTTTAAAGAATAGTTATATAAATGAAAAATAAAATTGTGTGTGTTGTCTATGAACTTTTTTTTTCTTTTACCAGGTTTTCATACATCCTTCAAATGATAAATGGAAGAGTTTACAAGAATCATTCAGCCTTGATATTCTTCCTGAACAGTTTGGAGGTTGTGTGAAGCAGTCTGAGACATGATTGATCTTCTCGCAAACGTAGAAGATATGGAGGAAGAACTCCTGCAACAATATTGAATTTCGGTTTCTACAAAACAAAACAACAGTGAGAAATGAAAATATTAAATCCTCCAATCAAAGGCAGAAGATTGAAATGATAAAAGAAACACGAGTGAATATTTGCGCTTAAAAATTACTGACTGTTAATTATTTGTTACTGAAAGGAACTGTTTTATGTGTCTACATTGCAAAGTATCATTCATTATATTTAATGTTTTCAATTGTTAAAACTCATTATACTGGTAGTTATTTGAAAGAAAGTATCTTATTAATTATTTGAAAATGGCTTTAAGCACAGAATAAAATCATAAACCTTTAATAAAATCCCCTTAAGGTGTCTGAGCACGTTGAAACAAACATTTATTATTATTATTTCATTGAATAGAATTATATATTGGCTTCACAAAACATACTTTGTTTTGTTTCGACGTTATCTCGAGACCAAATTACAATCAATTTTAGAAAAACCGGGAGTGAGTCTTAAATCTACCAGAAGTGGGCAGTTAAATTGTTCAAATTTTATCATGGCGAGTCTAATAACTCAAAATATTATGAATATATGTATGTTGAACTTTTTGAACCTGATATTTCTGTTATTTTCTAGAGAATCTACTAAAAGATTTCTTATTGTATGAATATTTTTTGAGTTAAGGCATGGTATGGTCTCATAGAGAATGTCCTGTTTCGTATAACATTAACTCAATTAGCTCTAAAATTTTAATAAAACAATGAAATTTTAGTGCATTTTCTAGATAAATGCATCTAATTTGTTTTCACAATACTTTTACTGATATAAGTTTATTACTTTTTTCTCTAATTTGTTTGATTTTTTTCAAAAATATTGCTAAAATTTCACTTATAATTGTAATTTTTGTATAATTTAGATATTTTTTTAAAATATTGTAAGTTAAATATTATTATTTGTTGGAATTGGTCCTAGAAATATAATGTTTTAATTCAATTTCAATCGTTTATAATGTTTAAATATTCAATTTTTTAAAAAGTAATCCAAATGTATTTGGATACCTATAACACGACAATTGTATCAAAATAATGCACATACATATATACGGGGGGCTCCCAAAAATAGCTCTCAAACTCTGCACAGTTGTATTTCTCCTCGTTGGAAGTACATAAAAAATGCCTAAAGAACTTTACCTGTACGATCCATAGTTTACGAAAGAAATACGGTAAATAATTATGCATCCAAGTAATGATGTTCCGGCGTATTTCTGTGATCCTGTACAAGATTGGCTGTATATGGCATACTCCGGTCCCTGGATCAGACATGGAGTCCGATTCTATGGTTCCCACGATCATCAGATTTCACGCCGTTGGATTCTTTACCCTGGAGCAGCGTTTCTCAAACTGTGGGCTCAAAATTACCCTAGGGGGCCGTGATAACTGTACAAGGGGGGCGCGAGCATTTTGAAAAGTCGAAAACAAGTGCTTATTTTTTAAAAAATTATTTATTTACTGAAAGTAAACGAGCAAAGTACATTCTTACAAAATAAAAATAAAATTAACACTTGCACTGCTATAATACACTTATAAATGAATCGGTACTGCCCAATGTATTTCATAATTAATTTAACAAGTTTAATAATCACCAGGGACCCCGTGGACTTGCCATACATAAAAAATTATATACAAACATTAACATGTATCTTCATAATTTGTACGGCTTATAATTAACCCCTTAATTGCCTATAAAATTTTTTGCTATTCGCTCCCCAATGGCACTGTTTTCCCACGTAAGAGAGCATATGCAATGTGTTCGGAGGGAGGAATAAATAAGGAAATTTTCTGAAATAAGAAAATCCTTCGCAATCACTGTCAAGGTCCATTTATTGCATTCCAAAGCCTTTGGAATAAGAAAATCCTTCGCAATCACTGTCAAGGTCCATTTATTGCATTCCAAAGCCTTTGGAATAAGAAAATCCTTCGCAATCACTGTCATGGTCCATTTATTGCATTCCAAAGCCTTTGGAATAAGAAAATCCTTCGCAATCACTGTCAAGGTCCATTTATTGCATTCCAAATCCTTTGTAATAAGAAAATTCTTCGCAATCACTGTCAAGGTCCATTTATTGCATTCCAAAGCCTTTGGAATAAGAAAATTCTTCACAATCACTGTCAAGGTCCATGTATTGCATTTCAAAGCCTTTGGAATAAGAAAATTCTTCGCAATCACTGTCAAGGTCCATTTATTGCATTCCAAAGCCTTTGGAATAAGAAAATCCTTCGCAATCACTGTCAAGGTCCATTTATTGCATTCCAAAGCCTTTGGAATAAGAAAATCCTTCGCAATCACTGTCAAGGTCCATTTATTGCATTTCAAAGCCTTTGAATAAGAAAATTCTTCACAATCACTGTCAAGGTCCATTTATTGCATTCCAAATCCTTTAGAATAAGAAAATCCTTCGCAATCACTGTCAAGGTCAATTTATTGCATTCCAAAGCCTTTGGAATAATTTTATGGATAGGAGTGCACAGAAAAGAGCATACTTCGGAAAGACGTATATATACGTCCAGGAAATTAACGCTTTGGCTTGATGAAACGTTTATATATGCCAGTGGTACTTAAGACAAAGTCGTATAGCAGCTTTAGTGTTAAAGTATAGTATTATTGAATTCAATACATTGCTATTTGTATGGAGGGGGGGGGGCGATGGAAATTATGGTTGAACATTGTGTCGCAAATATTGAAAGTTTGAGAAGCATTGCCCAATAGACCAATCTCAAGGAATTGGCGCATCGAGATGTAGTGACTACACTAACGGATTTAGTTGCTCATCTGCATGCTGCTCGTACCGGTGGACACTGCCTTGCTGTGACGTGGGCACCCATCTATTTATTCTCCGACGCAATCAAGTCAACCTCGATATGCACGGCGGACACTTTGAACATTTGCTCTTATCAATATTTGGAAATACTGCTGCTAATGTGTCCAATATGGTGGGGTTTTTTTCTTGCACTGGCTGTAACGTCATACCTTGTTTTTCGTATTTTTCTGCTCAACCGTGGGTTTTACAGGTACAGTTCATAGGCCATTTATTATGTACTCACAACGAAGAATCTAGCTGAGAAATAAGAGCGATATTCTTGGAGCACCCTGTATATTAATAAATTTATTTAAAACGCTTTTATTATGCAAAAAAAAATGATTTCGAATAGATACATAATTTACATGTGAATTATATATATATATATACACCGGGTATCCCATAAGTCCATAAATACTTTAAAAATGCATAGAAATTTAAAGAATTGATGTATTCGAATACTGTTTGCGGAAAAGTCATTTTCGTGGAGGGATATTTTTTGAGATTGAGAAAAAAAGTACAGAAGCAAGTACCAGATATATGAAA